>CATKUY010000261.1:1200000-1935000 GCA_949802685.1 Dicyrtomina minuta
CCATTGTGAAATTTATTCAAAATTATATTATACAACAAAAGGTAAACGTCAAATAATAGAAACCAGCCATGTTTTGAAAATTGTTAGTGATCATTTGTTTGTATATAAATAACAAAAACAAAATAAGAGCTAGCAAATATTAAACTGTAATAGGCAAATATTTTTGTGAATATCTGTGTTAATATAGTTTTAATCAATAAATAGTGTAATAGCAAATAGTAATAAGTACATGTATTTTTTGTAGTAAACAACACATTTGTCCTAATGTTTGCAGCAAGGTGGTTATACTAAAAACACAAATTGTAACTAAATGTACAACTGTTATACGCAATATGTCAGATAAAGTCATCATAGTGCATTTTTACGCGTAAATATTATAAAATAAAACTAAAATAATATATAAATACGCAATAACACAATGAAATTATTCAATAAAATCTTGGACACTTCTGAATTTGAGAATGTTTTAAAATGTACTGTTGCACCGGAAAAATTGCAGTCCTATTTACAACTAACGCAGTGACAGTTGCAAACGTTTTTATCTATACAATGACAGAAATCTGTAAAACATACTTAAATTCTAGGCTAAAAGGCTCATTTTCTGCCCTAAGTGGGTTTATAAAAAAAATAAGCATTTTCATGATGAAAAAACAGTAGGTAAAGAATTAGGCCAGCTGCATCCTTTAAGTCTACACAAGCCTAACAGGAAAAGATTTAAACGCTGAAAAACCATTGTGAACATGACAGGAAAAATATTCTGTGCGGATCTCAAAATTTTAGGGTCCGTATTATCTAAATCAAATTTCAGATATGAAAACATACTTTTTTGCATTAATGCTTTCTCAAAAAAGTTTCATTGTAGGTTTATAAGGAAAGAAAGACCAGACACAGTGATCAAAGCTATTAAAAGTATATTTCAGGAAGCACAAAAAAACGCCAATTCATTTATCAACAGATCAAAGTTAGCTTAATTAGGCTAATAAGGTAGCATACAACTAAATTAAACGTTCTAAATAGATCTAATTTAACTTGATAGAAAGTTTCCTCTTCTTAGTAGGAACTTTTGCTTGTTTGTTCTAAGAAATAACAATTATAAAATTGTTATATAAGGCTAGCCACAATAAATACATAATAGTTTGTTTTTCAAACGCACTCAATTTCAAGCACAGTCGTTATGCAAGTTTTTAAACAGCAAAGGAATATAGTACTATAATACCTTTAGCAAAATTAAATTAGGTATAGTAAAAAAAGTCATTAGGTCAGCTAAAACACTCTTTAAACAACAATTTTACAATAAAAATTCAATATTTCATAGGTGTACATGCTTTACAAAATATTTATTTGCTTCCTTATGACAATTTGTGAAAAAGTAGCCAAGAGCATAACTGAAATGCGATCAAACCGCATGTTGGAAATAAAGCCTGCATTTGTTAAAACCTACAACAACACATTTCATTCTACAATCCAAAAGTTGCCTAACAGCGTAAACAGTTTGAATGAAAATGACGTATGGGAAACCATGAACTCAGATCTGAACTATGAATCAGAACAATATTTTTACTGAAAACATCCGATCTAAATTTGTTGCTGTTCTTTCTACACCTTTAAATCTTGAAAATTACGACGTTGGACTAGTGAATGAGAGATACAGAAGCAGCTTAAAACCAGCTATAGCTCAGCATGTACCAGCCACACAAATACATAGTGTTTGTAGCGCTGAAGTTTTTTACCTAGAGCCTATTAAAAAACTGTTTCTGAAATACAAGCCAACGATCAAGACATTTGTTAATTTTCAGAAACAAAAGAGTTATGCAAAATGTATTACTCAAGCGGACGAATACATTGTCAGTTATGGAAAGAATGAGCCTATATTCGATGTCATTTGTGTAGGGTATGACAACGTATGGATCTAATATACCTACTTTTGGCTCTTGGTATGTGCTCAAGCAGCCGGAGCGGACAACTGGGTCAAGTACTTTCAGCTTATCAGAATATCCAACTAATTGCAGTATAGAAGTGTATAGACGCTCGTTTTGGTATAGAAGTATTACTGAATGGAATGCTCTACCTAAAGGTGTGAAATGCTTTGATGACTGTAATTTTAGGATTGTTCTTACGCAGCACTTAATTAGTTCGAGAACACCTATTGAGTATTCGGTTTATCAACCACTATGATGCAATATATAGTACTTGATTGGTTGAATTTTATTAATCTAATAATCGATTAATTGGTATTGATTCATGTTTCTGAATGGTGTATAGAGTATTTGTAAATATTTTTTAATTAAACTGAGTGTAATTATAATAGTGTCCTTCAATTACCAGCAGTAAGATTGTATTGAATGAACCTGACACGAATATAAAGTTCACTAAAACTCAAACCTAATACTTGTAATAACGCTTTATTATGTACTGTATCAGTAGAAAACATTTAGTTCGAAAAACTAAATGTGTCATTATTTATTGATTATTCGTTGTTACTGGTCTTTATTTAAGAGAACTATTCTGCTTTGCGAAAAAACTTTTTAATTTATTCTATATTAAACCATTTAACTGTTTAGTGCTGTGGAACTGAAAATAAAGTGATTTCTACATCATACATGTTAATAGGTTCGTTGCGAGTCTTTTTTGCGAAGCCAAATATATACTTATTAAAACTCAAACCGAACCAAAAGTTATCGAGCCTAAATCACAACATCAAATCGAATTTAGAATTCTATTGTGTTAAATTTTAAAAACTCGAATAAACTTAATACTCAAACATTCAATATCAGTCCAAATCGAAAAAATCAAAAAAAATAACATTTATGTTTAAAACCTAACTACCTACTTTATTTGTATTTTTTACCCCTTCTTTTTGCAAACCTGGTGAATTTTCACTAGTATATTTATTTTTTGCCCAACTGCCTTCAGATTATTTATATTTATGCATAATAAGAGAGGGTGCAAATGTGCTGATTACCCTTGTTTTGCGTAATTTTAGCTTTATAAGTTTTAAAACTTCTTTCAACTTTAAAAAAATAAGTGCTTGGCTTGTCATGTGAAAATTTTACGTGTCTGCGTTTTTACGCAACTTGTAGGTGTGTAAGCTACAAGTTATGGAGTCAGTAAATTTGCATTTTTTAACAAAAATTGGACGCGTTAGTTCAAAATAGCGGCGCAACGTTAAAAATAAACGTTTAAATGTTATTGTTTCTGAAAATTTGCTAAACTAGCGAGTGCCCAACTCTTTGAATGCACATGCTCTTGCAAATGTTAAATACCTTTCGATTAACGTACTGCACATTGGTGTACATTTAAAACTTGAGGCGGCAGCATCAAAATAAGTTTTGATTAACATAGCAATTTTAAATTAAATTCACGGTTCTGTATTGCTATGGCTATTGCATACACACAAAAAGTTAGCATACAAAAAATGTAGCTGTTGTTTGTGCCTACGTGATGAGCCACTAAACTAAGCTTCAAAGTACCAGGTTTAGAAAACAGATGGATTTTAAAAAAGTTAAAACACAACGTTTATTCGCAATTTAAAACTAGGTATCTGTACAAAATGAAATGCATGAAATAAACGAAGCAGTTCATGAATACTAAAAAAGTTGATAAGCTGCGAATTTTTGTTTTGAGAAAAATTGCCTTATTCAGTTTACCCTTCTTCTTGCAAGCCAGGTGAATTTTCACAAGTACATTTTTTTGTTGTCTAACTGCATTTAAGGGAGTCATTTGCCCTCAACCCATCTTCCCCACTCACAATTATGAGAAGGTGAACAAGAGGGATGGTTTGTAGAAGAGAAGGCCGAACAGTCTTGGAAAGGAATAAAATGTATGTCGAAACACATAGTCAGGCCGCGAAGACCACTTTAAATATACACTGCCTCCGTCTTGTGCCAAAAAGGCAACGGATGAGCACATGTACATACCTGACTACTTACATTATCTCCCCACTTCATTCATTCACTTATTTTATAATATAGTAGTATATAGTATTGAAGCGAAGAGCTTTAAAACTGTCGTTTTACTCACCTAAAACTTAATCATTATACTTCAAAACGTTACAATATATGTATAAGCGCGGGTTTTACCAAGCCCGCACTGCAATAAATACTCGTATTGGCATATTGCATCATATTTTTAGTGTAATTATGTGCAAAATACAAAATCTAAATGGTGTTTGTCCGATTTCCTGGATTTCAAACTATTAAAAAAATAACAAAGTTAAACAAAATATGCAAAATTTTATCTCATAAGCATTTTGGAGGAAATAAATGTCAAATGCGGCTAAAGACGATAAACACGATACAGAAAGCGAACAGACAAAGAAAAAGATAAGAAAATTAGCTGATAAGCAAAGTAAACAAGTTAACGATCCAGCCCTTCTTCCCTGCTCCATAGGTACTAAAGTGGTGGATGGCAAGCCAAGTTACGGAGCACAATTTAAAGCCTACAGGGTTTAGCTGCACTTTAAATTTATAGACATAAGAAAACAACAATCGGACCCATAGAGTAAAATATCGCAGAATTCATTATGAGTGATATTCTGCCCTAAGTGTATACTGGATCTGAGGTGTACTTCTACAATTAGGACTCAAGAAAAGAAACTTGAAGCTACAGTGCTCTAGGGATAGTAAGCCGAAAAATTAAGATTCGGATTCAGATTAAGCTTTGAACATTTTTAAATATGTAGATTCCAAATAAGATCAAAATAAGCTGAATTTATAAATTAAGATTCCGATTCTGCTAAGCTGAAAAAAGCCGAAAAAATTCGGATTTCGATTAAGCTTAGCTAAAATATCCGGCGCTTCGCGCCAGATTTTGTCTGAAACTGAAACCCACCCGAAGAATTTTTTTGCACGGATCGTCCATAAATTACGTCATACAAATTTTACCATTTTAGGCACCCTCACTGTCATAGGTTTAGAAACTAGGTTGACACATATCTTCGACATAGGATTTTACTGGTATGCCTGCAGAGATCGTCCTTAAATGACGTCATACAAATTTCACCATTTTAGGAACCCCCAATGTCATTAGTTAATTGTTTATTAGGATCGTCTGTAAATGATGTCAAAAAATATCACTCTTTTATTTAGATCGTCTGCAAATGATGTCAAAAAAATATCACTTGTTTATAAGGGTGATCCTGTAATGACGTTACTTTAATTATGTATCAGGTAAACGTACTGTAGATAATAGAAGCCAGCATTTGAATAGACGCAAGCCTCTGATAGTGACCGTGGGTTTCGCCATAAGCGGTGATGTTAATTTTTACAGCTCAAACTTCAAACTTTTTATTTTTACTAAAAGCTGGGCGCTTCTATACAGAACTTTACGGCATATCTTTGAGTCTTCAATACCTAACCTAACTTATTCACCAGACAAGAGAATTTTTACAAACCTAGCTGTACCACTCGAACTTCGTCCACCAGATGCATCAAATTTAGTGTTTTATCTACTCGTACATGTGCCTTTCTTCCTAAGCTCACTCGCATTGACACTAGGCGTATCCAGCTAACTAAACCCTGCACCAGCGTCTCTAATACTGACGCAATTCCCAACAAGATCTTTTAAGTCGCTTGAACCCCGCTTTATGGTATCAGCAAACTTCGTACCTAGCACACTCGTACCGGTGTATCAACTTAAATCTGTGCTGTTATTAAACGCACACTTGTACCAGTCCCATTTAAATGCCGATCATTTTTACTGGCACATTTTGTAACTTAGCCTGATTTCACGGATACTAACTGCAAGGATTTTATGCTAGCCTTCCTATGTAAACAAAGTTTTCCAATGACTAAAACAATTCGCTGTAAGCTCAGCATCTACTTTGGGCCCACGGTGGACAAATCCGGCACGAAGCGCTGGATTTTTACTAAAGGTTCAAATTCAAGAATAAATTCTTCCAAAAACTACTAAAAGTACCCGTCCTACAAACACGCATCACCACAACGCTCCGTAGAACAGTCATGTCAAACGGGCCGCACAAACGCCGCACGTTTCATAGAGTTGCTTCATGTACGCCTCGGAAAAATAAATCAAGATGTAAAATATTTTGCTACATGTATATTACAGTTAAAACAAAGTATGTATGTGGTAATTTAAGTAGGCACTTTTAAAATTAAATTTTTCGTATAATTTTATTACAGTGAAATTC
Source organism: Dicyrtomina minuta (assembly GCA_949802685.1). Taxonomy (NCBI): domain Eukaryota; kingdom Metazoa; phylum Arthropoda; class Collembola; order Symphypleona; family Dicyrtomidae; genus Dicyrtomina; species Dicyrtomina minuta. The sequence continues at coordinate 1,206,149 of CATKUY010000261.1, forward strand.
TCCTATAAGGGACCCTGATTTAAGGGGAAACCGCCTAAAGGGACAAATTTAAAATATTTGGTTGGCTGGCTATGCTTACAATGCTAAATTTATCCGGAAATAAGGGACCCGATGTAAGGGATAGTCGGGTTTAAGGGACCAATTTTTACCACTTATTTGGTATTTTTGACCATTACTAAGGGATATTACGAACACAAGTAGCAAAATTTGTAAATTAAAATGTAAAAACCGAACCGCACAACTGAAGCACTACTTGACTGTTAGACTGCACTTATTTCTTATCTCACCTCATCACCTACATCGTTGAGAATGGAGGCCTATGTGATTGAGAAACTCACATTTTCATATTTTGCAGCAATGGATGACAATTTACTTACGGAAGAGGAAATGACTGAGGAAGAAATTGTAAGTAATATCTCCCAACAAGATGAATTAGATGATGAATCTGACAAAGATAAGAAGAATCGCTAGCGTCATTTCCAAGTATTTCTGAAGCTTCATATATGATACAAAAACTCCACCAATTTTTGTATAGCTCAGATGAATGTTGGAGAATCTGTGTCTTCGAATCTTCATAGTAATAATTTATGTGTGCGTCAAAACCAAAATAAAACAAAGCAAACATCATTAAATGACTTTTTTGAAGAATTTAACTATCATTTAATCCCACTGTGAATATATTAATTCTGACATTGCTTTTACTGCAAAGAAAATATTTTTTTCACTTGATAATTCTCTTACAAGGGAAATCCCTTACATTGTTAAACGGGAAATCGGCTAAACTTGACAAAAAAGGTCTGTCGTACGGGGTCCCTCATCTCCAGATTCTACAGTATTTAGTTTTGTTTCCAACAAATTTAATCTGCGCCTTACACGTTTAAAACAGACAAGCCTACTAATCTATTTTTGGCATTTCTTGCGTAAAATAAAATGAATTAAATCAATTAATTATTGCCTAAACATAGTTTATGCTTTAGAAAGAAAGTTAATATTTATTCACAACTGACTTTACAATAACGCTTGCCATAAAGACACAGTTAGAACAATTCACAGTTATTTGCATAGGAAAAAAGGTTTAGAAATATAACAAAAATGTTGTACACATATTAACTTTACACTTACTGTTAGATAAATTAATATTATATAAATGATTTTGAGCTATTTGACAAGAGCCTCTGATAGTAGCAATTTATATTTCTTCTACTAATTTAAAAGAAAGTCGCATCTATTTTCTAAAAGACTCAAACAATTCCGGAATCGTGCCACGAGGTTCCACCAGAAAACTTATTACCTATAACTTCTTGAGTTGGTATTTTTCCATAAAGTAGGGAATACATAGATTTCAATGAGATTGTTTTTCAATATAAACTTCATCTCTTTGACCAGAATTTTGCTTCATACGTAATGTAGGATCCAGGATTTAACCAGTTTTAGACTTTGTTCGCTAGCAAATTAAATCTACGCGTTTAGAAGCCCCATCTGTTACTTTCTCAAACACATTCTAATCCAGTGTCCTTAAATGTTTAGCAATTATTGACTGAACTTCAAGATGTCGACTGTTACTCAGTATGTTTCCCACTTGACATTTACCCAAAACATGAGCGATAGTTTCTTTCTCTTCACAGTGTCTGCAGAGGGTAGATTCTAACAAACCTTGCTACTAACTACAACTAATACAAAAAAAACAAAACGCACTAACAAAATGTTCACAACATGTGTTAAATTTAACAAAGCAAAGTGGAAATTGTTGTCAATATTACTCCAATTAAAGCTTTTATTCACGTTACAACAACCTCCTTAAAGACGAAAATATCGCTAGAGAAAATTATTTGATTATATATGCAATAAAAGTTGCATTCCAACTTGTTTTGAAAAACTAAAAGCAGTCCAAGATACGCAAAATCGTTTGACACTACTGCAGTAAAATACAATACTGTATGTTGCATATGTTGTTAGCATAAAACTGGTCTATATTAAAGAGCGTAGCAAAAGTGGCTAGAAATAAAAAATTGAATTTTCCGCAAAAACCTGAATCCAAAAGCCAAAAACATACGGCTTACGAATTAAGCTTCTTGTGAACATAGGGATTTGGATTTAGATTAGGCTAACAGAATTTTTGCTTTTCGGATTCCGATTAATATTTAGCTTAAGAACAAATTTAGCTTAATTCAGCTTTTAGATTCGGATTAAACTTAAGCTTACCATCCTTGCAGTGCTCAAAATAAAAGCACTTCCAAGCAAGAAAGTCAAAAAAAATAAGAAACAAGCAAAGGCGGCGGAAATTTAAACAACACCTATAATACTGCAAAAAGGGACGCAGCATGTAGCCACAGACACTTAAGACTAACTTATTTACAAAACACAAGATTAACTCCCTATTACACAGAAACCGCGCCCTTCCACTACACAAGAACCGGAAAATCAATCACACTGCATTCAAAACGCATCTTACACGCAACACGTTTATAATGAAGTAAATGAACGACTTAAAAGGAGAAAAAATCTTATTATTTTGCACGTAAATAAATCTACAATACCAACTGATGTATTAAAAAGAGAATCAGACAAAAAAATGACGATGAGCGTGTGCTCAAAATTTTTAAGTTTGAGTAAAACTATTTCTAAGGAATTACTAAACAAAACTAGACCTATAAAGATTCACTTAAATGCTAGAGATTAGGCTACTAAATTCAGTTAAACATACAGAGAAAAGCGCAGAAATAAAAAGAATGAATTAAATTTTGATAACGTCCAAGTTGCCAACGATCTAACCAAAATACAACACAAGCAACTTTAAAAAATGGTTAACGCTAGCAGTGCTGCAAGAGTCGCTAGAAATTCTACAGAGACACAATGAAGACAAAAAGCTGCACTACCTTACAATATAATATATACACACATACAACTCCTGCTTCCTACCTAATGAATTAAAAGAACCCTGTGACGTTGTTGGGCAAAACGATTTAATTTTTGTGTTTGTAGCGGTAACCCATTTAAATAATATTTATGATGACATTAAAATGATAGTCCGTAACTACACAATATTTAGACGTGGCCAAAAAGACAGGAAACGTGAAGGTGTTATTGTATATAGTAGATTGGACATCTGTTGCACTGAGGAAATAAGAGTATCATACATTCAACATATAAGTGTAATTTTTGAAGTTCATAGCAAGACGATTCCTCTACTATGCATTTACAAGCCGCCGCAAGCAGAAAAGTCAATTTCAAACTTGGTGATAGTCAAAGTCTAACAGTTTATTCAGAATTACGCGAGTCAAAATAGTAAATGTTGTATTTTGACAGATTTTACCTTCCTAAAATTAAAATAGAATTCAGATATTTTGTCAGCTACAAAGAGCAGTCCAGCTATGGTTTTTTTAGATATGTTGGACAACGAGTTTTTTGAGCAAAAAAATAATTTTATAACCAAAACAAGAGGCACACAACTAAGCACCATAGATCTTTGTCTCACAAAAAGGGAGGTCATATGTAATGTCCTATGCTCACCACTACTAGGTAAAAATGATCATCGTGTAATAGGTTGTAACTTTTAAATTAATGCTACAAGAGTTGAAGACTCCACTAAATTTAACTACAGTAAAGGTGACTAAAATACTATGCAAAAGGAGCTAGACGAGATAAACTGGACTAATGAGCTAACTAAGGTGGACTAAATTAACGACAAGTGGTTAATTTATTAACGTAAAATTGTTAAAAGTGTAGAACGTAACGTTTCATGTGTTACCACAAAAACAAGACAGCTCCTTGTGAAATACAATTTAAACATCGTAAATGACAAAAAAAGGCTTACGCTCGCTATGTTAAATCATCGCAGGAAGAAAAACATAAATCTTGGATAGAATTTACAAAAGTTTGTTACACGAATTTAATGTTAAGACGGGAAAAAAGAATGATGTATGAGAGGGAAATATTACAGAACGCTTAAGAGAATCCAAAAGCTTTTTATAGGTATTGTAGTACAGAAAAGACTAAGATGCCAATACCATTGCTTATTAATAGAGATAGCCATGTAACAGCATCATTTACGGAAGTAGCTTACACACTAACTGAGGAGTTTGACAGGGTTTTTGTGACTAAAAGTATAACTAAAAATAATACCATGTATCATGTCGTGTGCGCCCCTGATGAAGCCGTCAAACATTCTCAAGCTTAGTGTAAGTTGCAAGTAAATAGTTTGGAAGTGTACACGAATTTCAAACAGTTAAATTCCTATAAAGCCCCTAGACCGGATGGAATTCATCCTAGAATTCTGAAAGAGTGCACAACTATTCTTTACATTTCATTTATTCGTTTTATTTTTCAAGCGTCGTTTGACCAGTGTAAACTTCGTTATGACTGGAAATACACAAATATTGTTTGCATACACAAGTGCGGGTCGAAAAGTGATACTTCTAAATATCGACCTGTTAGCTTAACGTCTGTATGCTGTAAGCTATCTGAGAAATTTAAACGATAGCAAGTGTGTGTGAAGTGCACATTTTCAAAACACCAGCAAGGTTTCTTACCACGCAAATCTTGCTTTACCAATCTTTTGGAACTTTGTAACGATGTAACGACCCTAACAGATAAAAGACATGTGGTGGACTGCATATATATTGAATTTTTAAAAGCTTTTGACAAGCTCCTGCACAAACGACTTATTAGCAAACTTTAAAATCGCTACAAGCTGAACGATATTCGTATTTAGTGGGTAGAGGAGTTTTTGAGCAGACGATCGTATCAGGTAAAAGTCAATAGACACTTATCAGCCACCAAACCGGTGAGAGGCGGATGCACCTAAGGCTCCGTGCTGGGTCCAATACTGTTCTTGTTGTACGTTAACGAAATATAAGAAATAATTCAGAGCTCATTAAAACAGTACGCTGATGACTCTTAAATATATAGAGCAACAAAAAGCGACGCCGACTTTTATCAGTTATCAAGAGACTTGGAAAATCTTGGTACTTGATGTATTGAAAATTATATGAAAATAAATACTGCCAAAACGCATGTAGCCCACTTTGGAAAATCCAAAACTAAAAACCCTTTGTGCTTGTGTGACAATCAGCCACTGGAAAGTTTAAGGTGTGAGCGTGACCTTAGGATTTACATAGGACACGATTTTAAATCAACTGACTATTGCTTGTATTCAGCAAGGAAGGCAAAGGCTATGTGTTTGCAAATCAGGCGATCATTAAAGTACCTAGAATTAAGTGCGTTACGCAAAATACTAACAACATTTATCCGGCTAGGCTTGGAGTATGGTAATGCTATTACGGACCCAGTCTTAAAAATAGATAGTATGGTGATTAGGAAAGTGCAAAAGCTAGCTACTTGTCTCTTTCCGTGTTTGAAAAATCTACCGTATCAAGAACGATTGCAAAAGCTACGAATTGTTTCCCTTGCTGAAAGAAGACAACAAGGAGATCTCATTAAAACCTTTAAGATCATTAACGGAAAGTATGATCTGGAACCAACTACGTTCTTTGACATAGACATTGAATGCCGACAAGCCTCATATTTAAAGAGTAGAAAAACATCAACCAGTGCCAGGCATCAATGTTTTACCCAGCAGGTGATTATTGAATGAGACAGATTACCGAGTGAAGTGATAAATGCTGAAGTAAATAAGTGTGGCGTAAATACCTTTTAGAACAAACTCGACGAATTTAAAGGAGAGAATTTTAGAACACTTCCATCTGACTCAAGCTTTTCAGAGTGAAAATAGAAGTGACAGCCGGGATTGCAAAAAACATTGTCTTAAATCCCTTGGATTCTGCCAGGGATATTATTATTATTTATTATTATTGTGTTGCAAAGAACAACACTATCATATATCTGATGGAGCGAGAAGCTGTCGTTTTTTCTCGTCTGTATAGTGAGTGGCAGCGGATTGGTATTTTTTCACAGCTACAACTTATATCATGCCATAGTTTTATAAAGGCTGAAATATTTGTTGTGACACGTGACACTTAAAACGAGCTTATGGTTTGGTTAATCCGCCCGCTGCCGTTCTGCTCGAGCTCGAACATGTCTATAGTACTGCAGAATGTAACACATTATGAAGTAGAGACATAGTAAAAAATCCGGCGCTTCGCGCCGGATTTGTCGACGAGGGGCGGGCCCGAAGTTAATGCTGAGCTTCAACAAGGCGGAAGACAATTTAGATTACGTTAAAAAATCATATAAGATTTATAGAGGCTCCAGTACCATCAATAAGTCATATACAAATGTGCGTAGCATGTAGTTCAATATAGCTGAAAATTTTTTATAAATTGCACCATTCACAAATGACGTAATTTATGGAGGCTCTCCTACCATCAATAAGCCATACATGAAAGTACGTCGCATGTAGTTGAAAAAATCTGACATATTTTTTAGAATTGCATAATTTACAAATGACGTCATTTATGGAGCCTTTCCTACTATCAATACCACATATACGAATGTACGTAGCAAGCAGTTAAAAACAGGTTGAAAAAAATCTCAGTTTAAAACGAGGGTCCTAAAAAACTATGATATTTAAAGGACGTCATTATGGATAATCCCTTAATATCTATACCATATATAGGTTAGTCCATGACATGTAGGTGAAATAGTGTAGAACAAAATTTAAAGTTAAAACTGATGGTACTAAATACTAGTGTATTTGAAGGACGTCATTATGGATTATCCCTGAATATCTTTAATATATATAGGTAAGTCCATGACATGTAGGTAAAATAGGTTACAAAAAAAAAAAAAAATAAATAAATTATAAAGGATCTCCGAATATCTTTAACACTTATTAACGTGAATATGGACGATTCCTGAATATTCATAACACAAAAAATATTAAATTTAAAATTAAGGTACCAAAAACTATTATATTTAAAGGACGTTATTGTAGACGATTACTGAATATCTATAAAATTAAAATATTTTGGAAAAAATTGAAAGTTGTAAAGAGGGTACTTAAAACTATTAAATTTGAAGGATGCCACTATGCACAATCTCTGAATGTCTATAACCTTTATACTAAATGTGTACAAAGAATGCAAAGTTGCAATACACTAAAACACTACAGCCGCCTGAAGACCCACGCCCTAAGATCGGATTATTATTATTATTATTATTTTTATTGGGCACTATGTGGATCAATGGAATTGGTCCACATGGACACCGCCAAGGCCAAAAAGGCCCATTGCGGACGTCCCGTTAATAATGTTTAATTTTTGGCCCACGAGATAACCAGTGGCATATGAGTACGCCAGCAGTTCTCCCGCAGTGGCCTGACCTAACATACCTGATGTGAGGATGCAGCTACCTAGATATAAATTCCGGGTGAAAACAAACCTCAGACACGTGGTAAGAAAACGTATAGGGGTTTCATCTTCCTCACCACATAAACAGGTAGGTGAGTCCGATAAGCCTATAAGAAATTTATGCCTTCTAAGCTCTCCATGTCCAGTGATTAGACCCACCAGACAACGGAGATGCTTACGCGAATGCCGAATTAAGGATCGACTACCATAGAGTGGCGAGTCAATCTATATTTTTGTTTTGTTACATCCTCGCTCCATGTTCAACGTATTTTTATGCTCCTTCCAGGACAGCTCTTTGGTTGTCCAATGAACAAGCGATAGAGGAATAGGGACCACAGGAGTAGGACTAATAAAACGGCAATGATCGGCATCATAGGCAAATTTTGCTAGCCTGTCAGCTTCCTCGTTACCACGGTAACCTGAGTTTGCTGGGATTCACACCAGCTTCACACAGTTGTTTCCAGCAACCCTGTTAAGACAGTGATGACAATCCAGGACAAAAAGCGAGGTAGTTAGCCTCGCTTAAAGTGCTTTCAGAGCACTCTGACTATCCACATAAATGTGTATAGACGTTTCACGTACGTTGTTATCCTCCAGCCATGTAATAGCGTGGAAGATAGCCAGTACTTTACATTGGAAAACCGGTGTATTCACCAAGGTAAACCGATTTAGAGAATAGTGTCGTTCTTGACTCTGCCCTCCTCTCAATGTATACTCCGCAACCCGTAAGGACTCCATTATTGGAACCATCCGTGTAGCAGACAACACCTAAGTGAAGTTCCGACAGATCAGAAGACCACACACTACGACATTGAATATCAACATCATAACGTTTAGTATTGATGTCTTTGAGGTTCGTCCAGTCAGTTGGCATGCGAAGATTAGGGCTCGCATTACCCCAACCCTCGCAGATTGCCGTGTGACTTAACGACCCCCCAAACATCGGATTCAGAGTCCAAAGACCCCTTGTATTGAGCCTATGCCGGTGCCGTATAGAGTTCACTGCTTTCAGAGTGAACTCTATAGGCGTGAGGCCAATTAAGCACTGCATGGCAGATGTTAAGTTGAGCGTAATGCTCCTGTAATCATTAGGCAAGCTTGCCTTTGAAGTTTTTGAAGGCAGGAGACATACGAGACCTTCAAAAAAGCCGGGGCCCACACCACTATGCCATACTCCAATAAAGGCCTGACAATGGCAGTGTAAGCCCACTTGACCACTTTTGGAGATAGTCCCCACTTCCTTTTAACCATTCTTTTGCATCTAGCTAGTGCTATTAATGCCTTTAAACAGATAAATTTACAGTAAGGCAGCCACGTGAGTCCTCTATCTAGAACGACCCCCAAGTACCTCACTGTTGATTTAATTTCTAAGAGAACGCCATGAAACTGCATTGGCGGTGGGTGTAACCTTATGTTTTTTGTGAACAAGACTAGTTTGGTTTTGTTGGGGTTAAGTTTAAGACCAACATCCTGACACTAGGCTTTAGTGACCCGAAGGCCATCATGAACTCTGGATACAAGAGTGTCATAAACCTTCCTTCTTTGAAAAGTTCCAGTATCATCCGCAAATCCTTGATTAAGGAGGGACGGTACTGATGTACTCAACAAGGCCAGTAAGCCATTCATTACTAGGTTCCACAGTAAAGGCAATAAAACACCTCCATGTGGACATCCACGGCTGACACTCCTTGTTCGGGATACATTATTGATGGTAAAGACCACCACCCTGTTTCAGATAAAATAATTAATCCAGAGCCGAATGGCAGTCTCCACCTCAAACTGACCCAAAGCAGTGTCAATAGCCTTAAATAGCACATTATTAAATGCACCTTTAACGTCGACAAACGCTCCTAAAACCATCAAGCCGTCACTCAGGGACTTTTCAACAAACGCCACAACTCTATGAATGGCAGCGTCCGTTGATACTCCCCTAATGTAGGCAAATTGATGATTGTTCCTTAACCTTGTTTTAAAGGCAGGAGTTCTAAGATGTCTGTCAACTAATCGCTCTAGCGTTTTAAGAAGGACGGAGTTTAACTAAATAGGGCGCCATGCGTTTGGTGACCGATAGTTCCCCTTCCCAGGTTTAGGTATAAATACCACCTTAGAAGTCCTCCATCCAAAGGAAACATATCCTAAGGACAGACAGGACTTATATAACAGACATAAATGACCAGAGATGATGCGCAGTCCACGTTGTAGCAAGACAGGTAGAATCCCATCAACCACTGGAGATTTGAATGGTTTAAAGCTGTACACAGCTGCTTTTAAGGAATCCGGCGTGACTATAAGGTCTGCACTCTCCCATTTGGTGGAGTATGGATCAAAGTCCGGGGGACCAGTCGGGCAATCCAGGTCCTCAGGGAAGTGATGACGAAGCAGATGGTCCAGGGTGTCCTCATGGCTTTCAGTTCTCCTGTCACCTACAGGGTCCATAAGATCACCCGGGACTCTAAATGCCGCCGAATCAATCTTCCGAAGAATCCGTACTGCATCGGAGTAGTTGTTCTCCACTACAGAACTCAACCCAGGAGTCCCGTTTCGCCTTTTTTAAGGCATGTTTAAATGCGTTAGGCGCAGTAACATATTCTTTCCATTGAGAGGGGTTCCGGTTTTTAACCGATCCCATTTGCCTGTACAGGGCGCGAGCCTTTTTACGAAGCAGAGTAAGATCCTTGCTCCACTATGGAACAACTTTATTTAAGGATTTTGTAGGCCTCAGCGGACAGGCTTAATCCAAACTACTCATGAGTGCATCCGTAATTCCACTAGCGTAAGTGTCCATCTCCATAGGAGTAAGGATATTTTCACCAGTAGATAGACTACAAACATTGCGCTCAAGAGTTAGTTCAAATTTTTGCCAGTCCGCTTTGCGGATATTACGCGATAGTTTGGGTGAAAGGGGTCTTCCCGCTTTGACCTGGAATCTGATGTATCTGTGGTCAGATGATGATTCATCATCCGACACCCTTCACTTTGAGATACGAGATTCCATTAGACGATTTGCCAAAGTAAGGTCAAGGACCTCACTCTGGTTAGCAACGACTAATGTAGGAGTATTGCCAACATGGACCACACTAACATCCGCAGACATAAAGTAGTCAAGTAGTAATTCTTCTCTGGCGTTGTTATTTGTGCTACCCCAAAGAAGGTGATGTGCATTAGCATCCGCACCAACAACAAGGGGTAGCTTATTTGTTTAACAGTGTGCAACAAGGTCCCTCAGCATCCGCCCCGGAGAAGGGGACGTTGAATCTTCTGGCATGTACACTGAGGCAAAAACAATTATCTTACTTTCCAAGCACGTTCGCACAGTAACAATATCTCTGTCGCAAAAGCGGGAGAGCAGGATGCTTGAATATTTTTAGATGCCAACACACAAGCTCGAGGCACTTCACGTGTGTCGGCTACAAAAAGTTGATTCTTGTTTCCAAGGCATCTGATTTTTCCATTGAAGTGGTATGGCTCTTGTACCAAAATGATATGTGCGGAAAGAATCTGTGAGTGTCGGTTACACCGGCGGTGTTTGGTGAGCGCCTGTCGCACCACTCCATCCCGCAGACCACATAGAGAGGTGGCTGCAGTTTTGGAGTGGTGCATATTAATTTGGGTCAGATCAATGCAAGATGTCATAGCAATGGCACCCACCAAGTGACTTGACCCGATGTTAGGGTTTGCACTCACACTCCACCCCTAGGTGCATCCGCACCACGTCTCCTTCCCACAAGAGGTTTGAACTCTACCATCTCATCTAGGTAGTAGAGCTTATTGCCACGGGCGGCCAGGAACTCAACCGAACCCTTATCTATCGCTATAGTCCAGGTGTGGTAGGGTTCTTGACCAGCCATGCCGGTTCTATTAGGCAACCAACTCCTCCACTTGGCAGTGTTGAGCGGACTATTCTTCTTCCCTAGAATTGAAATGAATTTAGGGAAAGCAATACGTACACCCAACACAAATACCTCATGGGGAAACAAGGGAGCCTTAACAGGTTTAGGGGCATCAGCATATGGCAAACTCTTAAACTGGTGAACAGCTTTGACACTATTTTCCCAGGTTAGGGTAAGGCACTGCTGAATGACCCAGTCTGCTGTTGCTTGGTTGCAGCAGTCAACCACGGATTGTTGCGCCATATGATGAACTTTGTTCATCAGAAGCATTTATCCTTCAGGCTTGTCACAAGCCGCCAACAAAGCTTTCCGGATGTAGTCCACGAGAAAGAGGTGGGCATCCAAAACAACACTGCCAGGTTGTTCGTCAAAAAAATCAACAACAACAGCGTATTGTCCTGGAATAAACCTCTTCCCTGGTACAGACCTCGGTTTGCTCGACCCTGGCGTTACAGGATTTATTTTTGTATTCTCCGCCTTTAAGATAGTCCCCGCAGGTTCCTTTTCAGGAGGAAGAATATCATGTGGCAGAGCATCAGTTGAACGAGTCCGCTTAATTGCGGGCTCTCTTGGTGAGTCCTCAGGAGTGGTTCCAGTTAAGGTGGAATAAGTGAAGGGGGAGGCCGCGTCTCCGTTAGCAGCCAACTCCCTCTGCTTCTTCCTTCTTATCCTATCCCTGTCCGTCTTACTGCTCTTATTCTTCTTCTTTTGTTTCTTCCCTTGTTTTAAGGGAAAAGCCTTCGGGGCATCACCCCCCGCCCTACCTACCCCGCCATCCCCCACATTCACATCTCCAGAGGAGGGGAGAGGTTCGAGTGACCCACTAAAGTCACCCTTAGCCACCCCTACAGTCTTCTTAGAAGCAGTATTCAAGGAGGCCAGGCCCTTAGTGAGGATGCCGACCTCTGTCTTGTCTTGCGAGGTAGCATCCCTAATGTTGACGGAGGTCGTGGAGGAAGGCTTGCTATGGTCACCCTCTATTCTACCATCCGTCCTGATTAGTTTTTTCTCCTCCGCCCTGGAAACAGGAATGACGCTCTCCTCTTCCCCAAAGGAGCTCAGGCTCAAATCATCCACATCTGAAACGGAATAGAAAGAAATATGCAGTGAGTGAGTGCTTACTGCTATGTTGCCACAGTCAGTCGCCCTCACCCCTACGAGTTTGCCCATCTGTGCCTGTTGTGGTTTACTGAGTCTAAAAGATGACGAAATAAACTCCGTAAACCACGTGACCGCTTAGAGGCACGACAAGCCCAGCCCCACACAGCTAGTCCTTGTGCCTATTGTTAAGCATGGGATGTACATATCCTCCACACCGTCACAGGCAGAGAAACACAAACTCAGAAAAATAAAATATAAAAAATCCGGCGCTTCGCGCCGGATTTGACGACCGTGGGTTAGCCCGAAGTAGGTGCTGAGCTTCAACAAAGGCGCAAGAAAATTGATGTTACGCTAAAAGATAACAGGATTTATGTAAGCTCCCCTACAATCAATAAGACATAAACCAATGTTTGTAGCATGTACTTTAATATAGCTGAATATTTTTTATGAATTGCACCATTCACAAATAACGTCATAATGGACAATCCCTGAATATTTGTAACGCATATAGGTTAGTAAATGCGACGTAGTTAAAATAGGATGGAAACAAATTTAAAGTAAGGACTTGGGATACTAAAAACTTTGGTATTTGAAGGACGTTATTATAAACGATCTCTGAACATCTATAAAACATTTAGGTCAGTCCATGACATGTAGAAGAAATTATCACGTGACATCATTTGCGCGTCACCCTTAACCTGCCCTCCTAATAAAAATACGATTACATCTGAATGGGGGTGTCTAAAAGGAATTTTCGCCTGACGTCAGTTGCGGGTCACCCCTAACCTGCTTACCTTATGTGAATGCGATAGCAGCTAAGTGGGGCTGTCAAAAAGAAATTTTCAAGTGACGTAATTTGCTCGTAACCCCTAGCCTGCTTACCTAATGTGAATGCGATAGCAGCTGGGTGGGGCTGTCTAACAGAAATTTTCACGTGACGTCATTTGCGCGTCACCCCTAGCCTGCTTACTAAGTGTTAATGCGACAGCAGCTTGGTGGGGGTGTGTAAAAGAACTTTTCACGTGACGTCATTTGCGCGTCACCCCTAACCTGCTTACTTAATGTGAATGCGATGGCAGCTAGGTGGGGGTGTCTAAAAGAAATTTTCGCCTTACGTCATTTGCGTGTCACCCCTAACCTGCGTACCTAATGTAAATGAGATAGCAGCTGGGTGGGGGTGTCTAGATGACATTTTTACGTGACGTCATTTGCGCGTCACCCCTAACCTGCGTTCCTAATGTGAATGAGATAGCAGCTGGGTGGGGGTGTCTAGATGACATTTTCACGTGACGTCATTTGCGCGTCACCCCTAACCTGCTTACCTAATGTGAATGCGACAGCTGCTGAGTGGGGGTGATCAAAAGAAATTTTCGCCTGACGTCATTTGCGAGTCACCCCTTACCTGCTTACCTAATGTGAATGCGACAGCAGCTGGGTGGGGGTGTTAAAAGAAATTTTCACGTGACGTCATTTGCGCGTCACCCCTGCAATGCATTTCCAAGTGCATGCGCATAACTGACTGTATAGTTCATATTGATATGGCAGCGTTCGTAAATGGTGTTAGTCACATGATTCTAGAAATCCCTAATTTCCCGTTTGCATTATGTTTCACAGCAGTGAAAATGAGTGGGTGGGTCAGAAAATTGATCAATTGAGATGGCATCATTTGTGAACGCACCTTAACATTCAATTTTGTATGGTATTTATACACACGGAAGGGAATGCTAAGAGTGAGAAGCGTACGCCGATCGTACCTAGGTACGTTTGTTCAGTGGTAGGTGTGTATAGTAGCGACAACCGAAAGAGGAGGCTGGCACGGATAAATTTCACATGCAAACAATGGCAGCTTTATCTTTGCCAGCCGCCTCTTTCAGTTGCCTCAGCTGTTTGGTTCACTCGTTTTTAGCCTCTTCACTTTACAAATTTCTGACATAGGTCCAGTAATCAATTTATTGTGGATAACTTGTTAGAATAATTACAACTAAAAAACAATACAGACCTGCCCAGTCGCATTTCTGGTCGTACACTATTTTTTTAAAGAAAATCGGTTGTAACCTGTGACCTGTAGTGTACGGCCAACGGACGGACGGACGGACGGACAGACGGACATGACCATTACAATAGATGCTTAAGCTCAGCATCTAAAAAACGTCAACTTTTGGATGTCCAAAAAGTCGACTAATTAGAAAAATTAGTTAAAATTTCAAACTTACTGACGTCCATGAGTTTGTCTTCCATCTTGTAGGCCAGTTTAAGAAACTCCAACACCAATTTTTTCCACAAAAAAACACAAAAAACTCGGAAATTTCACGAGCAGAACAGATTGCACGTCTAGTCAGGTCGAGTAGAAGGCGCGAAGTCGGAAGATCGGATTACTTTGAAATGGGATTATCATGAAACACGGTGAAATTCATACTGTAGAAATCTAAGATCTGGAATACCTAGAATTATCCTTAGAGGAAAGATTATTAATCTCAACGGAATAAACTGACTTTGAAACAGACACCTGACTGCGACCTGTGTGAAAGGGAAGAGGAAGACACCTTCCATGTAATGCTAAACTGTCCACATTACGCATACCCAAGAACTAAATTTTTCAGTAAACTAAGTGATGCAAGACCAACGAGGAGGAGCCTAATGGAACAAATTTTTGACGCATACCACAACGCCGAGGGATTTGAACTACTCTTCAACTTTTGGGAAATAGCCATAAAGACTCGAAGTTTCTACTACGAATGCATCGGTGAGACCGGGAGGACATGTGGGCTCGTGACACTACGGAGTGTGCAGAGATACGGAGATCGAACTTCGGCGACGGGGATGATTTCCTAATCCACATGTACTTCGCAGAGAATATTTTCTACTGTCTCTCTATGTAGCCGCCTGTTACAGAGGAAGGAAAATACAGTGGGGGCTGGCCAGGCCGGTCATGCTCGATGATGAGTGGTACACAGTTATCCGTAGCAGATCCGATTCCGACTCGGTAGCTATAAACGGAGCTGGACCTTAATGGCATATTGATATGTCGGCTTAAATACTCGACGTCATGGTGTGCCGGTTCGATTCCCCTGTATTATATTCTCCCTCTGTAAAACAGGGCCAACGTAGAGGTCGTCCCATTAGATTATATTCTCTATACTTAAATGGTGAAGGGGAACATGAGTCTTCCTTGCCTGTTCTATTGGTACTGGACTGGTAATTAAGATACTCTGATTCTCACGGCCTTTAAACAGTTTAAAGTGTCTCCTTGGCTGGAGCTAAATCTCGCACCTCTAACAGAGCGGTTAATAACAAATACCCTTATCAATAGGTATGACTTCCCAAGTAAGTTTAATATAGTATAGACAATTACATTCAGCGAACCCGAAGAGTGCACTGCAATAGTGTATCTCGGTGGTAAGCTGTAACAGTAAATTGTACCGAGTGTGTATAGGCCTAGGCCTCAAAACACAATACTCAATACATACATACATACATCGGTGAGACCTGATAAAACCCCCGCCCCCCCCCCCCCCCACCAGCAATCTACTAATGATTCCCACCCCCTTCACTTCACTACTGAAACACCATGGGAAATACTCTTTACTACATTTACTATACCACTATATTTACATTATTTATATTTGTAACATGACTGAATAATGCATTACACATACTGTATAAGAATAATCACTGACATGCTCTCTTTTTAGCCACGAAAAAAATCAGGAAATAACTACTTTACATATATACTATATAATAAACCTAACATACTTAATATCATACCAAACCAAAGATATACTACCTCTGTAAAGTCAAACATGTAAATAATCAATGTTGTATGGGCTGCGGCCAAATCGACTCAATGAATAAATTATTATTATTATTATATACTAAATGTATTCCCTGCGTGTCTGACGTAGCAGACCATAGACCATTGATAACTGTAGCTGAGATTTATTGGGTCTGCACTATTAGATGTACCTGTATTTGACGGGCAAACTTTAAAATCACGTATGTACGTGTACGTTCTCAGTTGTTTACACGTACCTAGTAGTTTTTAGATGCTGAGCATCTATAGGAATGGCTATGTCCGTCTGTCTGTCTGTCTGTCGATGTGTGATTTTTTGTCGTGCTCCACAGGTCACAGTTTTCAATTTAATTTTTTCAAATAAATTTTAAATGATGGTGAATGCGATGGAATAGAACCCTATTGTTTTTGGAATTAAACGGATTTACCAGTTTTTCACAATTAACGATATAATGAACCAACTTTTTTGCATTAAAATGCATGCAGGAAAAACGGGTCTTTGGCAAGACTTTACATGCATTTCAATTTCAATACTTGCCACTGAAGCTAAGTAGGTAGGTACATGCGCCGCACGTTCCATATACCTGACATTCAGTGGATATTCGTACCATAGAAAATTAGGGATGCAGGGATCGTCCATAAATTACGTCAAACAAATGTTACAATTTTAGGGACCCCCACTGTTATAAGTTTAAAAATTAGCTTAAAATATATCCTTAGCATAGAATTTCACTAGTATGCATGCAGGGATCGCCCATAAATTACGTCATACAAATTTTACTATTTTAGGGATCCCCACTGTCAAAAGTTCAAAAATTAGGTTGACATGTATCCTTAACATAGGATTTTACTAGTGTGCATGCAGAGATCGTCCGTAAAGGACGTCATACAAATTTTAGTATTTTAGGGACTTCGACTGTCATTAGTTCAAAAATTAAAATTACGTAACACAAATTTTACCATTTTAGGGATCCCTACTGTCATTATTTCAGGAATAAGGTTGACATGTATCTCTAACATAGGATTTTACTATTATGTTTACAGGATTCGTCCCTGAATGACGTCATACAAATTTAACGATTTTAGTGCCCCCCACTGTCTTTAGCTCAAAAATCAGGTTGACATATAACCTCAACATAGGATTTTACTAGTATGCATGCAGGGATCGTCCATGAATGACGTCATATAAATTTAACTATTTTAGAAATCCCCACTGTCATAAGGTTAGAAATAAGGTTGACATATATCCTTAGCATAAGATTTTACTACCACGCATGCAGGGTTTGTCTTTAAAGGGCGTCGCACAAATTTTAATATTTAAGAGATTTTCATGCTTTCAGTTCGAAAATTAAGTTAACCTTTATCCTTAACATTAAATTTTTGAAGCTTACGTACGGCGATCGTCCGTAAATGACGTCATTCAAATTTTACTGTTTTAGGGATCCCCACTGTAATTAGTTCAGAAATTAGGTGTGTGTTTGTCCTCAACATATGATTTTACTACTTAGATAGGGAGATCGTTCATAGATGGCGTTGCTTAAATATTACTATTTAAAGTATCCCGGCTGTCATAAGTTTTAAAATGAAGTAAACAGGTACCCATATTATGGAATGCTTCCAGGATTCATGCTGGGATCTTCCATATATGGCGTCATATAAATACCACTATTTCAGGGATCTGCTCTGAATTTGTTCACGAATTAGGTAAACAGATACTTTGAACGCAGGATGTTGCAATAATACATACACCGATCGTTTATAAATGACTTTATCCAATTATTATTATTTGAATAATCCCAAAGTTATTTGTTACGACTTAATCAAATTAGAAATTCAAGTAGAAGCTAAAGTGGAGTTAGGCGCTGTCGTAGTTTCAGCGTTGCCACACTAGGGTTCTACTCCTTTACTAAAGCAATTATTCGCTGTAAGCTCAGCATCTACTTCGGGCCCCCGGTCGACAAATCCGGCGCGAAGCGCCGGATTTTTTAACCTTTGCATGTGTAAGCTATTTTAAAACTTTTAGACTGCGAAACTTTTTAAACAGCTATGTAAGTGAAAATCCGATATAGCACACCAGTGAACTTTTGTAGCACTCACAATTTGACGTTTGCGTTGTCGCTAGTTTTGACAAAAAAAAACGCTTGGTGTCACGTTGTATCCGAGACTTGCAAATTTTAATTTTTTCATTTTTTTTGTAAATCTCTTAAAATGCATAATTATGCTATTTTGTACATTTTTTGTTTCAACTGTGATTTTGTACAGAAAATTAGTTTTTAATTGCAAATTAACGTGTCTTTACTTGTTTTAAATCTATTTGTTTTCTGAACCAGGTACTTTAAAACTTAATTCAGTGGCTCATCACGTAGACACAAACAGTTACATTTTTGTATACTTTTCTTTTATGTGTATGCAATAGCCACAGCAATACGTTACCGTGATTCTCACTCAAAATTGCTCTGTTAATCAAAACTTATTTTGATGCTGCCGCTTAAAGTTTTCAACTCATAGCAATGGGAAGTACGTCAATCGAAAGCCATTAAACATTTGCACGGGCATGTGCAATTAAAGAGTTAGGCAACCAGTAGCTTAGCAAATTTTTATAAACAATTACATGTAAACGTATATTTTTAACGTTGCGCCGCTATTTCAAATTCAGGCGTTCAATTTTTGATTAAAAGTTCAAATTTATTGACCCTATAGCTTAAAGCGTACACACTTACAATTCGCGTAAAAACGCAGATACATAAAATTTTCACATGACAAGTCAAGCACCTATTTTTTTGAAGTTGACAAAAGTCTTAAAACCTATAAAGCTGAAAATTACGCAAAACAAAGGTTATCAGCACATTTCACGCTATCTCATTGTGCATGAATATAAACAATCTAAGTGCAGTTAAACAACAAATAAATGTACGTGTGAAAATTCACCTGGCTTGCAAGAAGAAGGGTAAACTGAATAAGGCAATTTTTCTCAAAACAAAAATTCGCAGCTTATCAACTTTTTTAGTATTCATGAACTGCTTCGTTTATTTTATTTTGCTGTCAACCCTCCTGTTTTTTAAAACTTTTGGCCCGCAAAAATTTTTAAACAGCTATTTTAGTAAAAATGCAATAAAGCACACCAGAAAACTTTTGTAGCACTTACAATTTGACGTTGGCGTTGTAGCCAATTTCGACTAAAAAAACGCTTGGTTTTACGTAGTAGCAAAAATTTGCAAATTTCTTTTTTTCCCATTTTTTTGTTTGAACCTCTAGAAATGCATAATTATGCCATTTTGTACATTTTTTGTTTTAAATGTAATTTTGTACAGAAAACTAGTTTCAAATAGCAAATAAATGTTGTGTTTTACCTTTTTTAAAATCCATCTGTTTTCTAAACCAGGTACTTTAGAGCTTAGTTCAGTGGCTCATAATGTAGGCACAAACAACAGCTACATTTTTGGTATGCTTACCTTTTGTGTGTATGCAATATTTACAACAATATGGAACCGTAAATGTAACTTGAAATTGCTCTGTTGATAAAAACTTGTTTTGACGCTGCTGTTCAAAATTTTAAACGCATAGCAATGTGCAGTACGTCAATCGAAAGCTATTAAACATTTGCACAACCATGTGCATTTATAGAGTTGGGCAGCTGCTAGTTTACAAATTTTGAGAAACAATTGAATTTAAACGTTTATTTTCAACGTTGCGCCGCTTTTTTTAATTTAGGCGTCCAGTTTTTGTTTAAAAATTCAAATTAACTGACCCTATAGCTTGAAGCGTACACACTAACAATTTGTGTAAAAACGCAGGTACATGAAATTTTTAAATGGCAAGTCAAGCATTAATTTTTCAAAGCTGACAAAAGTCTCAAAACCTATGAAGCTAAAAATTTTGCAAAACAAGGGTAATCAGCACATTTGACTCTCTTTCATAGTGCATAAATATAAACAATCTAAGTGCAGTAAGGCAACCAAAAAAATGTACTGGTGAAAAATCACTAGGCTTGCAGGAAGAAGGGTTAACTGAAATAGGCAATTTTTTTGCAAAACAAAAAATTGCAGCTTATCAAATTTTTTTGGCTTCATGAACTGCTTTGATTATTTTGAACAATTTAATGGTCAAAAAACTAAAACTATTTTAAATTTCACAAAAATACAAAATTTCAGTTGTTGCTGTTAACCCTCCTATGTGTAAGCTATTTTGAAACTTTTGGCCCGCGAAATTTTAAAACAGCTATTTTAGTGAAAATCCAAAATAGCACACCAGTGAACTTTTGTAGCATTTATAATTTGCCGTTGTGGCCAATTTTTACTAAAAAGGAACGCTTTGTGTCACGTGGTATCCAAAATTTGCAAATTTTACATTTTTTAATTTTTGTTTTTTTGTTAATCTTCTGCATTGCATAATCATGCTTTCTTGCACATTTTTTGTTTAAACCGTAAGTTTGTAATACAAATTAGTTTTACATTGCAAATGAACGTTGTTTTTCTACTTTTTTGAAATCTATTTGTTTTCTAAACCAGGTACTTTGGAGCTCAGTTGAGTGGCTCATCACGTAATCACAAACAACAGCTACATTTATTGTATGCTTACCTTGTGTGTGTATGCAATAGCCACAGCAATACAGAACTGTGAATGTCACTTAAAATTGCTCTGTTAGTCAAAACCTATTTTGATGCTGCCGCCTAAAGTTTCAAATGCACAGCATTGCGCAGTACGTCAGTCAAAAGCCATTGAACATTTGCACGACCGTGTACATTTAAAGAGTTGGGCAACTGCCAGTTAATTATACTTTCTGAAGAAATTACATTCAAACGTTTATTATTAACGTTGCGCTGCTATTTTTAATTTAGGCGTCCAATTTTTGTTAAAAAATTCAAATTTACTGACCCTATGGCTTAAAGCGTACACACACCTACAATTTGCGTAAAAACGCAGGTACATAAAATTTTCACATGACAAGTCAAGCATTAATTTTTTCAAAGTTGACAAAAGTATCAAAACTTATAGAGCTTAAAATTACGCAATTCAAGGGTAATCAGTGCATTTGCACCCTCCCTTATTGTGCATAAATATAAACAATCTAAGTGCAGTTAGGCAACAAATAAATGTACTGGTAAAAATTTACTAGGCTTGCAAGAGAAAGGGTTAAAAAAGCGTCTTACACCTCTGACAAATTGATACAATCGTTGAATATGGTAATTGTAAATAGTGTGACAGGTCTCAATCTCATTATGTCATGCTAAAATGCTAAATGAATATTAAATAATAGGATTTTAAATGTCTTTTATTTCTTAATTTCAAATTAAATTTAACATTTATATAACTTTTAAACAGCAATAATTATAATTCGTGTCAGGAATTATTCCACAAGCGTAGGCCAAAACAATGCCGGGAGTTTCAGTTCTAGCAACATGAACCATAAAGTATTTAAACAAAGTTTTAATTTACTTTCATGCTTAAATAATGAAATGAATTTATTTTAAAATAAATAAATAATAAATGTATTTATTTCAGAACATTTTCAGAATTCATGCTATACTATTTTTTACACTCTTCTCTCGTACATGTTCTTTACTTGCAATACGCGCAGTTTCTTGATCCTGTAATAACTCCATTGTTATAGTAAAGTCAGCATCCTCTTTTGCCTCCTTAAAAGATGTACATGCTTAAGTATCAAGGTATTTTCTTACTAACTCAGCCTTCCGAGCACATCCGTATTTTTTAATCAAATCTTCTTCTCTCCCAACCTTACCCTTTTCAAAACTTACTTGATGGATTTTTGTACGAACCTCTCTGTTCTTTACTTCCAGATCATAAGGTCGTTTCCTACATTCTAACTTTTTCCTTTTTATCTTTTCACTCTCAATTTCTAGTTTGCTTTTCTTTGAAGTCAGACTAACCTTTGTAGCAGCAATACACCTCATACGCAACAACGTTTTATCAGTTCTTATTTTTAAATCTTATCAAAACAAATTAACAGATTTAAAACAGGTATGCACCATCAAGTTTATAAAAAAAGACTAACTGCTTAATCGAGAAATCTTCCAAGTTAAATTCACGTAAAATTTTATTTTAACTACAGCATTAATTTTTTATTTTATGAAAAACAAAGCACAATGTACTCTTTCTAGTGATTTTAAAAGGTAACAAAAAATAATTCAGAAACAACATGTAACTAATAGTTGCTATGATAAAATCTACTAAAAATTAGCAGTAAGGCAACCCATAGGGTTGCCTAAATAGTATTCTTAGCATCCCAAACGAGATATATTTAACACGTGATGTATTTTGTTTACAAGTACAACCCTGCACTTTAAAGTATTCTTGGCCTTCCAAACAAAATATGTACAACACGTGATTTATTTTGTGCACAAGTACAACACTGCACTTTAAAAGTATTCCTGGCCTCCTAAACGAAATATGTACAACACGTGATGTATTTTGTGCACAAGTACCACACTAAACTATAAAAGTATTCCTAGGCTCCCAAACGAGATATGTACAACACGTGATGTATTGCACAAGTACAACACTGCACTTTAAAAGTATTCCTAGCCTCGCAAACGAGATATGTACAACACGTGATGTATTTTGTTCACAAGTACCACTGCACTATAAACGTATTCCTGGCCTCCCAAACGAGATATGTACAACACGTGATGTCTTTTGTGCACAAGTTACTCAATTAAGGATAATGTCAATGTCACCCTCCTTTTGTTCCTACCGATACGGTAATAAAATGACTGCAATTGAGTTAGCGTAGGGCAGTGTATGAGACCATTTAAGGTATTTAAGTATCGGTGGGGGAGAGAAGAGGGTTTGATTGACAATAGGTACAACTGTGTCTTTCTGGCTTGGTAGTTGCAGAGTACAACACAAAAATATATTTCAAAATAGGTGAATCAAAACAGATTATAATGTTTGTTTTATACTATTGGTTTTTAGCATGCCACTTAAACGTGCAAACAAATATATTACTGGAGATTCGCAATGAAAAAAAGCTCAAATGCAAGCTAAGATGCGTCACCAGGATTTACTTAAATTAAACAAGCAGTCTACGAATATTGTTGATAGCATATCAGCTAACGTTTCAGAAACTGTTAATAATCCTCCTGTTAGCACTGAACCTGGTTCATCCTTCACAGCTCATATCTCTGCTAATATGGATGAAAGCGTTGCATCTGTTACTGCAGCCCACCTTGCAACAACATCATCCTTAGCAGCATGTGAGCGTTGCGCAATTGAAGATGCTGACACGTGTGAGCACCTACTAAATAGCCATTCCAACACTGCATTATCAAAAAAGCGGTATAAGTCAGGTCGATGTGAAACTGCAACAATCACTATAGAAGAACATAAATGCGGCCCTATGAACTAAGTGTGCTCTTAATGTATTGGCAAGTTTTTTGATCTCGAAAAAACAACTTGAGGAACCTACTTGCATTGTTGCTATAATGGAAACGTTGACCGACAATTCTTCGTAAATTACCCTGATATTAGGCAAAAATTAGCAGATGGGCGCCATCTTCACTCAGCTTATTATTTAGCAAACATACGCAGTTACAACAGTGCACTGTCGTTTGCCTCTATGGGCGCTGATTTTGAGGCACATCCTGGAACTGGGCCGTTTTCTTATCGTTTTCATGGTTAAGTATATCATAAAATCTCATCTTTGCACCCACCGGATACTGCACAACTTAAGTATGCCCAGTTGTATGTTTTGGATTTCAAAACTGCTTTACGACAACGAATAAATTTATCGGCTAACGCAACGTGAAGTACTGAAGTCATGAAGCAACTTGATTTAGTAATTCAAATAGTAAATGCGTATGCTAATACGTATAACAACTTAGCACAATTCAAAGCTGAAATAATTAGCAAGCACGGTACACAAGTAGCGAAAGATATACGGATGTATATTAGAGATACAAATCCCACGTCGCAACAGCACAAAGGTCGATTTAATGCCCCAAAGGCAAACGAAATTGCTGTTATATTTGCAAATCCTGACAGTTATCCTCCAAGTGATGCACACATATGCATACATCTAAAAGGCCAACCTCTGGTTCGCATTAATACAATCAACGCTAACTGCGACCCTATGTCTTATGTACTGTTTTTTCAAAATAGCGAACAATGATGCATAGTATATAATCCATATACACAATGACAATTGTATAGTTACATTATACACACACAAGATAATGTTTTTAATCCTATTCTGCATGAAAAAACACTATTTCAACAGTATTTAGTTGACTCCTACACAAAAGTTGAAGGTAGTCGTTTGAAATACATCCTTGAAAATCAAAGATCGCTACGGGTTGAGTCGTACCTTGAATTAATAGACTATGTGAACACTAAAGCAAGCAGAAAAGTTGTTAATGCTGGTAACATCACTATTCTTCTATCAACATTTTCATGCGGTCCAAGAGTAATGGCACAATCGTTCTAAGATGCAATGAGCTTAGTTAAACATCATTCTGTTCCAGATATTTTTTTAACATTGACAACTAATGTAAAGTGGAAAAAAATCACTGATAATTTATTGGCTGGCCAACTGCGTCGGATCGCCCTGATTTAATTTCTCGAGTTTTTGACATGAAGATAAAAGCAATGCGGAGAGAAATAATTAAAGATGGAATTTTTAGAAAAATAATTGCTTATGTATACGTCATAGAATATCAACAAAGGGTGAGTTACTTCATTATTTCATATTGGACTTCCAAATTCAACGCATTTATTTTATAATTGTTCGCTTTAGTGACTTTCACATATGCATGCCTTATTCTTTATATCGGACGAAGATAAAATACGATACGCAGCAACTATTGACTCCATGATTTCCGCGCAAATACCAGACTCTACTATTGACCCTGAACTGTACCAGATTATGAAATCAACAATGGTACATGGTCCTTTTGGTGCTCCTAATAAAACGTCAGTATGCATAGAGAACAAAGTTTGCACGAAAGGATATCCGAAAGACTTCTGTACGGAAACAAAGATAAATAACAACTATTATCCTCAATACAAAAGAGACAAAGACTCTAAACATCGATTCTTCATTAAAAACAACGAAATAGACGACAGGTAGATCATTCTGTACAGTCCTCACTTGTCAAAAACGTACAGCTGTCATGTAAATGATGAATTATACGGCTCAATAAAGTCTGTTAAATATATCTTTAAGTATATTTATTAGTAATATGACTGCGCTAACAATAAATTTGA
This sequence comes from Dicyrtomina minuta, assembly GCA_949802685.1. Classification (NCBI taxonomy): domain Eukaryota; kingdom Metazoa; phylum Arthropoda; class Collembola; order Symphypleona; family Dicyrtomidae; genus Dicyrtomina; species Dicyrtomina minuta. The sequence goes on from CATKUY010000261.1 coordinate 1,231,459, forward strand.
TGGCCATAGCAATGGCACTTCAGTATGGGATGAAATTAATTCATTTATGTCTGCACGCTATTTGTCTGCTCCTGAAGCTGCATAATGGCTGTTGCAAAAACCAATGCACGAGAAAGTCAAACTTTTATACGGCTTTAAATTCATTCAACCTTACATCAGTTTGTTTATTTTCACGACCAGGCAGAGCAGCAGGCTGTTCAAAAAGCTTCACTCCAACACGCTCAACTAACAGGGTGGTTTCAACTAAACGCAAGTGACGCACGTGCAAACGAATATCGTTAATCTCAAATTCCTTACCACTACTAGTGGAAAAAAAATGTTTAGCAACGTCGAATAATGTCTGCTGGTCATATCATAAGTCGCATATTTAATGTATGCCCTAAAGAATCGGAACGATATCACCTTAGAATCTTGTTAGGGCATGTTTGTGGTGCTAAACTATTTCTAGATGTACGATCAGTAAATGGTGTTGTCTATGAAACATTTAAAGATGCTTGCAGAGCTAAAAGATTGTAACAAGATGACACTGAATGGGTAAATGCACTAGAGGATGCAAGTATTCATCAGATGCCATCAGAACTTAGACAACTGTTTGTATTCATCTGTGTATTTTGTAATCCGACGTCTGCGCTGGATCTATTTAATAAGTTTAAATTTCATTTTGCTGAAGACTATCTTCGTTCGAATTCTAAAGATAAAAGCATTCGTCTGGTACTTGTGCACATACACAAGCTTCTGCAAATTCACAACTATACTTTAGAAATGCTTTAACTTCTAATTCCATCCCATTATAGAACTGATTCTGTGTTTACTAAATACAATGTAGAAAAAAAATGCAACATGGTCGTGCAATGCAAGTTAAGAAGTTAAGCTTAATGTTGAGCAACTTGATATATTTAACACCGTTATAGATGCAGTAACTTCAACTGATAAAGGTGTGAAAGCATTTTGTGTGAATGCATTTGCTGGAGCTGGCAAATCATTTCTTTTTAACACAATTTTACATGCAGTTAAAAGCTCAGGAAAAGTTTCTATTCCTGTAGCTTGGACTGGAATCCCAGCAACATTACTGAAAAGAGGACGCACTGTGTGTTCCACATTTAAACTTCCAATTTCTGTCACAGAAACAGCTTCATGTAGAATTAAATACAATTCTGATCAGCAAAGTAAGCTTAAAATGGCATCAATTGTTTTATAGGATGAATGCACTGTGTTGCTAAAACATTTTTTTAATGCTGTGGACAATAATATGAGCGATATCATGAAAAATAAATTGAAAATTTTTTAAAAATAATTATTTGAATTTTAAGAATTTAATATATCACAACTGGCTGATAGCAAAATTAATTATTTAATTTTTTTACAATTTAGAGATGATTTAAAATTTAAAAAATTCAATCCTCTTTTTCTAAAAACGAAAACATTTACATAAAGAGTTTGCTTGCAAATTATTATTTAGTATTTTTAGATGCTGAGCTTAGGCACCTTTTTGAATGGTTTTGACCGTCACTACTTGTAAACAGGACGTTATGGTTTTGTTTGGTTTATTGATGTGTTTAAATGGAAGAAAGTAAAGAAAGAAGAGGGGGGTGAACGTCTTCAGATTGGGATGCTGGGAGGTTGGGATACCCGGGAGCTGGAAGCCAGGACCCAGGCAAGGGAGGTATAGGTAAAGAGATACAGACGGAGAGATACATAGGGAGCAATGTAGGTAGGTAGGTAAGTAGGTAATAAATGCGTAATTCAATTAAATACAAGTCAATGCAGTTGAATTGGATGCGATTGGGATACATGGATGTTAGTACATAGGTGGACACACGTAATGCCTAATTCAATTAAATACAAAGAGACGATGAGGGAGCGAGATGAAAATGACGTTGCACGTATGTAGCAGTTGTAGTATCGTTTAAAAAAAATCAATAATTTCAACCTGGGCCTGGATGGACAGAGTGTGCCGGGGAAAGAGGACAGTGGCGAGATATGTCTATTTCAATTAAGTGCAATGCAGATGGTATGGTACGCACGAACGAAGTAGCATGTACATAGTGTCCGGACCTGAGTGGACGGAGTATAAAAAATGTAAAGCTATGATGCGCGCATGTTCTTCACAGCACTAAAATGTAATATATGATTATTGTATTTCTTGTCTGGTGCCAGTCCCATGGCCAAAATGGACAAAACAAAATGTTCCCTTGTTTCTCTTTCTGCTTTCACTACCACTGCCTGGATCTGCCTTGACTCTTTGCTTCCTCAAACTTAAATTTGACTTTGTTTTGTTCCTTCTTTTCATTTCCCATCTTTTAAATTATACTTTTTTGTTTTATTTTCTCGTTTACATTTTGTCATGTTTGAGTTTGACTATTTGTTTTACTTTATTTTTTCTCCACTTTCGTTTACTTTCACTTTTATTTTCTGCCTTTGTTGTAGTTTTACAAGTTCCCTAGTAATATTTATTTTGTAAAAATAATATTTTGCCTCAAGTAAAGTTAGTATTTAATAAAATATGTTGTGTGTATTAAAATATTTTGCTGCGAGTTACCCGACACAAGATTTTATGCTTTTGTAGTGAGATGTATGGTGTAGACATGTTAACACTAGCGTAAATGCAGCTTTCTATGTACACGTATGTAAGTGCCATATACTCCGATAGTAAAGTTGTAAAAATAAAAACTCGAGCGTTTTGGCACTTTACCTACCAGAAGCAATGTGAATAGGGGTGCAAAACGTCCTCCCAAAAGTTTCAAAACTTTTTCTTTTCCAAAACGAAATTTTATATTTAAACTTAATATTTCAATGTTAAAAAATATTTCGGATTTTATGGCGGAAACGAAATGTTTGTTTTTGCGCTAGAAAAAAATCTCTTATTTGTTTGCGGGTCAATTTGGAAATAGTTAGTGCCAATGTGTGCATCTGATTTTTAGAACCCATAATATCAAAAAACATTAGGCTTTTACGCGCAGCCAAGCAACCAGCATAACATCGTAGAAATGTCTTTGCCCATGTAGCAATATGTATTGGTGCAATGTGTTTTCTTTCAATTTCTAGTTGTAGAAACTTCTTGTTTACAGGGTATACTCGTTGTTGCTAATGTAAACGTTTACGTATATAACCATCTCAGTATACCCCTATACAATCCTTATTTTTAAAGAATGGCCACTGCTCGCAGTGTTTCCAATATAAGTTGTATTACAAAAGGCAAAATGTAAAATTTTAAAAAAAGCAGTGTTTACTGTATTTTTACTTCACCATTCCAGTAAATAACATGATTGGAAATGCAATGTGAGTCCTTGCTAGCAACGTTGCAAATAAATACGAACTTACAACTATATGTCTTGCCTTCTGTACCATCTAAATCAATATTTTACTCAAAATGAAAGTCGCTGTTGCAACCCACTTACCACTGTCTTAAATTTATGCTACCAATATTAAATTTGAATTATAAACGTTCAAGTCTAGAACTTAAGGTTTACATTTTATACATTTTATTTTACTTTTTAACTTTTCTCTTATACAAATTCAGAGTATAAAATATTTTACACATTGGTTATGAATTATTGACAAAGTATTATTTTATTTCACACACACGACTTGCTACAGCGTTTTGAAATTGAATAATAAATTAAACTTTAAAATCATTACAAGAACTTTTATGAAATAGAACTGACTAGTCACAAATATTATTGCTGTATGGCACTCTACATATACAGCACACACTACAAAATTTACTATACTACAAATGCATTAAATTATTATGCTTTTAAAATTGCAAGTTGTAGTTTGAAACTTATATGGCGCCATTGCTCTTTTTTTTGTCTGCATTTCAGTCCTCTTCAAAGTTTTCAAATTTGTCATCGTCAGAATCAGCGACGGCAACATCAGTTAAGTTAGCCGGTGGTTCAGGTGATAGTTTAATGCCTGATACCGCGGTAGAAATAATTTTGTCCTAATTGATCTTCACACGTGATGCACGCGGCTGAACTTCAGTTGCTGGTTCTGGGTTATGTTTTTCCTGTGTGACTTTTTGGGCATTTCACTGGCGAGACCGAGGTGTGACATCTCGTGGTATCATTGCAGCAATCCGTAAATATGAACTCGTAAGATATTCTACAAGTGCGTCTATCTCAATTAGACTGAACCACATGGTGCTGCCACCATACGCTGCCCAATTCCGACAAAAGATGTCAGGAAGGTTTGAGTTATTACACATTTTAATAGCCTTAGTCTTGGTGTTTAATGAAAAGCGGACTTGCACCGAGCACAAAGTGTAATGCGGGCTTCCCCAGTAAATACACTTTTTGACCTGAGTTCCCGGTTCGTCTGCCATCTGTGTATTACTCTTGTTTTCAAAGAATGGCAAATGATCTGTGATTTTCTTTCCTGGTAGCGGGTGTTTATCATTTTCCTTTAACATTTGACTTGCCCACTCTACAATCTTGTGACTTTTAAACAGTTTAAATGATATTATGGAATCGTTGCAATGTCCAGAGTTTTGTCGGCTAAAAGGTAAACGTATGTCTAGAGATATTCGTCGTAAAAACCTGTTGCTTCAATTTCAGCTTCAAATGGTGACGCAATCAAGGAAGTTTTAGCGTCAACTAATTCAAAAAGTCTCCAGTCCGGAGCGGTCATGTCACGCGCATTAATGCTAGACAGATCTCTGCTGTTGTAGTTGTCTTTTTTAGCAGATAATGCATTGTCTGATTTGCAGTCAGAGTTCCACTTGCCATGTACATTGTTTCTGTCAAGTCCATTTGGTGCCACACGAGGACTTTTTTGAATTGTTAGCTTTGGCAACATTGAAAGTCTGTTTCTTCCTTGGTTTAATTTAGGATTGACAGACTGTTCTTGATGTTGTCGCGATTGCTTTATTTCTTTTCTTGTTGCATGGCTTGGCAGTTTAGTTCAGAGTTGTATTGAACGAGACAGAAAAAAGAGAAGACAAGTAGACTTAAAAGGTTGAACACAAAATGATTCTGAAAATGACATTAGTTCAATATTACAGAGATACACTGGTTAATTATTGTAGCTATGCTTTAGTCTGGTCCCCTAAAGTTTGCAGTTATGCTAATTAATGCAAACATCTAATCAAGTTGGGGGTCATGGAATTGCTTAGTGTGATTGGTCGAGGTAAAAAGTAGACCTACCTACCACCCTCTCTTACAAGTCTCATAACAAGAAACTAAAAATACAAGGCTCCAATACTTGTCCATTTTCAATTCAGTTGTCCAGAAAAATCTTATTGAGAAGTCCATATCCAGGAGAGCTACTTTTTTATGAATGTTGCGGATCCGAACATTTTGTACTGTAGCATGCTGACTTTTATTAGCTGCCAGTTCTGTGGCGCTTTGGTTTTTGCTAAGAGAAGTTTATGGGCTCGACCAACAGAACCCAAATACTTTAGTAGAGACTTAAATGCCAGATTTCATACTAACAATTTCAGTTGCGTGCAACATCGATCCACTCGTGGTCAATGCCACGGCAGGATAATATATTTTTCTTCACAACTTCAAAGACTAATTTGTGCCAACACTTGAGACGTTCAACCTGGGCTAGAACCACTACCAGTATTATTACAAAGCGCGCCATTATCAGAACAAGAATCGCATGAGCTAGCAAAAAGAGTTTGTTGTAGACACATAAAATGCTGCTCGTGTAAACGAACTTCTTGTGAGTTTGCCGAGGTTGTTTAAAAAACGTTGCAAATTTAAAGAGAGGCAATTCGACAGGGCTTACCTAGATTATTTTTAGAACCATTGCTACACAAACCACTGTTGCCACAATCTTGTTTCTATGCTTTTAATTTAAACCACTCGCTTTGCTTAATTTGTTTTTACAAGCATCAACTCAGTTCCAAAGACAACAAAGATTGCAAGTGTGAGTGTGATTTGTCCACTTCTATTCCTGATAAAACTTTAAAGTGAAAACCCCTCTACTCATATTATCAAACCCAGTTTGACAATTTGACGCAAGCTGCAATATTAGAAATGTCAGCGAGCCCGCGTAGCTCAGTGCTTACTGCACTGGTGTCTATAAATCTGCTGTTTAAGCAAATGCTCGCTTCAGGTCTTGGAGATCGAGACCAGCGGCGGTGGCAAGTTTTCCCACTGGGTTTGCCTTGTCCACAAGGCAGTGAAGGGCTCGGCGGCTCTGAACGTCAATGTAAAATATAGTTCGCCATAGAAGTAGGCCCGACTAATGTTGGAAAGACAAAACCTGTGTGATGGCACAGTGCAAGAAGTGAATTCGAGGTCGGGCACCCTGTAAGAACTGCGGTTAAATCGGGGCAACCTCAAATTTATTTTTATTTTTTTTTATATTAGAAATGTCGCAACCTCTCAAGGTGTCGTATACTTTTATGTCACCTGCTCAGAAACAAATTATTGATCTTGTGAGAAATCAAATTGAGTTGCCTGAAAAACAGTTTTACCAAAACCCGTAAAGAATGATTGTCACAGGTTCTTCAGGAGCTGAAAAGTCTCAGACTTAAAAAACAATAAACCATATACTGTCATCAAAGCAAAGTCAAGATCCCAAGTTTTAATTTGTAACTGTTTCGTTCATGGGCATCTGTGGATCAAGTTTAAGAGAAACTACATTCCACAGTTGTTTTAAGATTCGTCCCTATACCAGCGGAAATTTGTTAGACCAACTAAGCAATGGAATATCACAAGTAGATAGACTTGCTTTTCAAAACGTTATGGTTTTAATATTAGACATTGATTTAACTTAATTTCACATGCGTATTGTAAATTCTGTAACTAACGGAGTCTTACTTGCCAAAATACTGTACAGTTCTATATAAAATATTATGCAAGTCTCTGTAGTATTTTAAATTTTAAAATTATAAAATTAAAAAATATTATGTACACCTTGTCAATAATATATTGGCTATTAATTAATAGTGTATAAATGTAAATGTGGCCAAAAGTATATAAATAGCATTTTTTTGAAGAGTCAGTATGCATTAATAATCGACAGTTGTTCAATGTAAGTCAGTAATAATTACAGCTCTAAATATGGCAGAAATTCGTAAATCATATTTAAACTCTAGGTTAAAAGGTTTTGTATTCGGCCCTCAGTAATTTTTTCAAGAATAACAAAAATTTTCATAATAAAGCAGTAGTAAATAAAAAGTTGAGCCAGCTGCGTTCATTTTCAAAGCACCGGCCTGTTTGCAAAAACTTTAAACGACAAAGAACCTTAGTGAATATGGAAGGGAAAATTAACTGTGCTGATTTAAAAATCCCTAGGAAAAGAATTTGCCAAAAATAATTCTAGCTATGCTAATATTCTATTCGTTATTGATGCATTTTCAAAGAAACTTTACTGCCGTTTCATTAAAAATAAGAAACCCGAGTCAGTTATCAAAGCTTTTAAGGATATTTTTTAAGAATTAAAGAAGACTCCAATATATTTATTTACAGATCAAGGTGTGTGAGCTTGCACTGCCTTACGTATATTGAAATAATATTATAAAATAGTATTACAGCTATATAAATCTAATCAATTTAACTATATATGAATTTCAGCTTGACTTTGTTATATTATTTAAATACAGGCACAAAGTTTCGAGTTGAGTCGTTCAAAATGTTTGTAAAAACTCTTGGAATCAAATACTATAACACGTAGAAAGAGAAAAAGTCCAGTATAGTAGAGCGGGTTATAAGGTTAGTCAGTTAGCATAGTAAGCCTGTATACATCTAGATACAACATATAAAAGCCACGTATACACATGATAAATATATGCTTTGTTTCGTATAGGACAATTTTTCAACGGATTGCTAGCTACATGACTGAAAAAAATACCGCTAGGATAGTAGATATTTTTCCTGCATTTGTGAGAACGTATAACAACAGCTTCCACTCAACAATACAGATGGCGCCCTCTCAGGTTAATTGATTGAACGAGAACGAGGTCTAGAGAACAATGTTTTCAGATATAATTAACAACACTGACAAAAGAAAGGCAAAGTATTCCCCTGGCGACTGTGTTAGAATTAGCCAAACAAAACTGTTGTTTGACAAAGGTACATATAATACATACACGTAGGTGAACAATAAAACTAGATATAAAGATATATACTTTAGGTTTAACATGCATTCGTGTTTTGTATTTCAAACAGGATATAGCCAATCTTACTCAGAAGAATTGTTCCTTGTGAAATCAGTTAATTTTGAGACTATACCTATAACCTACTACCTTGAAGATCCAAATAAAACGCCTATAACAGTAGCATTCTATAGTAGAGAGTTAAGCCCAGCCTAATATCTGCTACAATGGAGCCATCTGGATTTCTTTCTTTGTTTTACAATGCTATACAACAGCAGGTTTTGCAAAAAAGAAGAAGACTGGACAGCCATTACTGCTCGCCGTTAGACCGAGATCCCATTAGTTTCAAGAATATATACATGACAAGTGACCAGCAAAATTGTGTTTATACAGACAACACTCCAGCAAGCTTTGTTGCTGTATTGCCCTACCCTTTGGATCTACAAAACTATGACGTTGGACTTGTAAGCCTGAGATATACTTCAAGCCCACAATATGCTATAATGAAACCTGTTCAGAGACCACCAGCACGTAAAGTTCAAACCACAACCGCTGCCAAAGTAGATAAAAATGGCAATTTATTTCCAAACAACAAACCAATTATCAAGACATTTCTCAACTTTCAAAAACAAGAAACGACCTTGAAAGAATTTATAAATAAACTCACTACAAAGTTAAGGCACCATCAAGACACTATGCCATTTGACGTTGCACAGAAAGCATTGAGTTTGGATCCTAGCAATATACATATGCTACTTCAGAACAAATCTCTATCAAAAAGTGTCATCATTAAAATTCCTGCATTACTTGCATCGTTTTTTAAGCAAAACAGATAAAGATTTATGTCAAGAACCCATTATCTGTATGCAAATGTACTTGAAACTGACATGGATGAATTTTTAATAGGTGCAAATTTTAATTTTTGGGCTGAGAAAATTCAATGTATGGAAAACGTTATCCAGCTATACCAAGGCTTTGAGAACTTTTTAATGTTTAGAAAAGAGAACAACAACAGAGACACTGATTTTCGCAAATTCTTTGAACGTTTTAACACTGAGATGAACGACCCAGAATTTTATAATATGAATTTAAAGATTAAATTTCCCTTGGATAAAAGTAATACAAAGTCCAAGCTTACATTTAAATGCAGTGAGAACGAGTATGTAGTTTTGCCTGAGCCGATTGCCTTGTGTTTAGGGCTGCAGCAACACGACAAGTTTTATAATGGTGTTAACAAAGTTTGATTTAGATGAAGAGGTATACAATGAAATTTTAGACTATGAATATATGGACTTGCAATTATTCAAAAAATTTGCAAATTTTATACCAATAAAAGAACTAAAAGAACTTGATTTGGATCACGTGGTGCACGAAATGAACTGTACTCTGTTGGAAAATTTGTAAGCTGACACTCGTGTACAGATTGAGCATGCTGATGGACATCTAAGTATACCCGGCCTGCGCAAAAATATTAAAGTACAGCTGCCACTACTTGTTAATTGATTTTTTGGCTTTGATGACATTTTTGTATATAAAGCTAGTGAATCTGCGCAACTGAGACAGGAATAAGTTAACGAAGAAGAACGTGAAGTAGAAAAAGAAGAGTTTGATGAGGACGTTGAGCCTGAACACACTGTGCTAGCAAAAAGGCTGCTTGTATTATGCAGCCTAGTTAAAAACCAGTTGTACGCCTCTCATTCACTACCGTTACCACAAGTAGTCAATATATCAGAAAATTACACTAATGAGACTGTCCACAGCTTTGTCCCTATACTGTTTGTGCCATTACATAGACAACAACACCAAGTAATGAGATTTAGTTTAGTCATTGAGTACCGTTCCCTTGTGCAACTGGATGCTAATACTCAAACTATAATTAAATTGCAGTTTCGACCTTGCAACTTCTAAGCAAACAACATGCCGCCAAGTATAAAAGGCAGAGACATGCAAATTTGCAAGTTATTTTCATCTAACCTTAGAAGTGACAACATCAAACCTTTTGAAGAGCAAGTTATACAATCTTTTATTGCAAACCAGTTAAAAATAGTGCTTTTATTTACGTTATTGTTCATAAATTATGCGTAAAATACTGTGCAAAAACATTAACGACACAAATTCAAGTGTACTGGACGAAGACATTGTAAAAGACAGCTTGCTTAGTGAATATTGTATTCTTGAACCTATTTCTGCAAATACAAATACCAGCAACAAGAACCAAATAGGAACAGGCGATAAAAGTGTAGCAATTGCAACTGCTGAACCTGTCGGAAATACAATAGGCAACTCAGGTGTGGAAGAAAATCAATATCTTGTGCCATTAAAGCAACGTAGAACCACTAAACAAACATCAACAGGCCGTAAATGCAGAGTCACTCATTGCCGCACTTCATGCAATAAACACAGAATTACATCACGTAAACCACCAGCTCGAGCAACTCAGAGTGGAGGAGGAAGGATGGTGTACAGGCGCACTCAAGCTGAAGGCTTACGAGGCAGGCGTGTTAAGAAAAGGACTCAAAGTGGGGGTCGGCTGCGAAAAGCCCCAGTCTCTCGTGTTAGAAGAACTGTATCAAGCAGGAGTTCCACCCAGGCTGGGGCAGGACGTAGGCGCAATATCAGCCGACGACGATAAGTAATAAACCACTGTTTGTTGAGATTCGTGTCATTCAACATCCTGACTACCACGAAGCAGTATCAAAAGTCTATTATCAGCTCTGCAAATCATGGACACACAAGGCTTTTACGACAAACCGACGGTGTACGAGGGGTCCAAGAAGTCTAAACAAGTGCTTGATAAACTTCCCCCGACCAATATTAGTGTTAGAAATGCACCCAATTATTACCCATATTATCCAGTGCTTAGTGCAAGACACAATAAGAATCCTCTCATATATGATATACTAAATTGGCTGGAAAATACTACAACTTTAAAGAATCCCACTTGGAACTCACTTGCCGTGTGCTTCTTAGTGATGAAAAAGATGTCGCTGCTACTGACGTGGTTGCTCTGTGTTCTACGGCCTATTCAGTAACATGGAATTCTTTCCTAATGGCCAGCTTGTGAGTGACAACTCAAATCACTGTGCCATTGGTTCCTTCTTAAAACAGGAACTATCTTTGAATCCAATTGAGAAGAAAAATGGAATGTTGGATCAGCTGTACTACCCTAATACTACCCTAGACGAATTTAAGAAAACAGACAATAGATTTTTGGCAAGATACAACATTGCAGCACAGTCAGAACCGTTTACTATGGTAGGAAGACCCGAGTCGCCATTATTTGAACAAACGCGAATGCTGCCTGGAGAAACTGATATCCGAATTATTATGTGCAGATCTCATCCTGCATTTTGCATTGATGCTGAAATTAAAACGAGGGCAGGGTACTCACGGTGTCCATTCCGTGTGGACATTGTTAATGCTGTACTGTACTTAAAGCGGCAGACCGTATCTCCACTTGCAATTGAGAAGCATAGACTTAATCTAAACAATGGGACTTTAAAGTATCCTTGCCTTGAGCCTGAGATTAAGAATTTTGTCATTCCATCTGGAGTCAGATCGCACTCATTGGATAACTGTATTAACGGCCGGTTGCCGCAGTATACAGTATTTAAACTTGTTGATTCTAAAGCCTACTTGGTGAAACTGACTAAGTCATTTTGCAATTTTCAACACTTTAATCTCAGCGAAATCACAGTTTCAATGAATCAAGAAGCTATAGAATACAAAACATTGCCTATGAGCTTTAAAGATGCCTCTAGTAATGGTGAAGATAATTATTTACTTGCTTTAAATACCTTGAAAAAAACTGCAGCCAACCCCGCCCTAGGAAATGGCATATCCCAGCAGAACTACACCAAAGAAAGAGTCTTGTTTGCATTTGAGCTGGTACCCACACAGGCTAATGCGTTGAGTTAATAGTGAGTAATAAATCTGGTCAAGTTCAAATCCAGTTGAAATTCAGAACCGCATTGACCAAGTCCGTTACAGCTATACTGTTTAGCCAGTACCAAACCGTAGTTGAGATTGACCGATTAAACAAGTCATTATCAACCGTTAAGATGTATGTAGCAAACCATCAGGCTTCCTGACAAAACAACCAAGACGATTGTGCATAAGATCACGTGTGCAAATTCAAGACATGTCTGTTGCTAAATAGAAGCTGACTGACCAACAACAACAAGCACGTGCAGAATAAATACAGCACAGTTGGAGCAATGTCTCAGAATCTTACTTGGCGGAACCAACATCAAGTACTACGTAATAGCTGCAGACGAAATGAAGATTACATTAGAAAACGCAAAAAAAGAAACTAGCAACAGGGAATTATCGTATCTGATAGCAATAATACAAAACACCGACAAGCTAGAGGGCACTGGGAGTCACTGGATATCCTACTGGATCGTTTCAAGAGAATTGTTTGAATATTTTGACTCATATCGTTTTCCAATTCAGCAATACAAAAACCTCCAAGTGCCAGGCAGATACGTTATTGCAGAAAATTGTACCGCACTGCAGAGTGGACGATCCACTGTTTGCGGAATGTATTGTTTATATTTCTTATATTCGCTTACAATTGGTATCTCTTACCAAGATTTTATAAATGTATTTACATGTTCTGTACTAGTTAATGATAGAAAAGGTAAAAAGTTTGTAAATATGATCCCTATGTTAGGCAAGTGCTCTACACATTGATATAAGTTACAGTCTAATACATGTGAAGTATGTTGTCCCGAGTTGTGTAAAAATATGTTACGGTATCCTAAAGCTTAAGATATAACATTAAAAAGTCTATATTGTAAATATATAGTAATTAATTACCGTTTCTGTAACTTATTTTATATTGTACTACTTTTAAAAATAAAACATTGTATATATAATGTAAAAAAACACATTTTATTGTAAAACTTTATTAGTAGTATAGAAATAACATTGTAAAAAAGTATATATATATTTGTTCTTTGTATAATTAAGTAAGTCATAGGTTAAAGTTAAAGCAAAATTGTAAATAAAATACACAGAGTACTATATATATATATGGTAATTGTATAAATAAGCGTCTAGTAATTGTTTAAATAATAATACAAATGTATAAAATGTGGATAATTTAAGATAAAGTAGCAAATTGTATAAGATATAGTTGTATAAATAGATAGTATATCATAATATATTGTAAATATTCCTTAAATATACTTGTCCTTTGTGAGTTCTGATCAGTTTTTGTTTGCACTTGACGATAGCAACATCAGATACTGTTGACTTTAAATTAATACACCGTTCTACGGCTATGCTATGTGGCCCTAGTTTTTTTAGTAAAAGTACTCTGTGTTTAGAAATTTTAAGACGCCGTAGGAAAATAAATAGAAAAATTATTAATAAAGTTTTGTATATAAGTGTACATACTGACCAACCAGAGTTTTCAAGCACTGATTTCCTAGAAAATAAAGAAATAACTTTAACTTCTGATATTGATAATATTGAGTCATTGATTATAGAAATAGACAGCCCATGCCTTGTTGTTTTGGACGATCATTTAGACTTTATGGAAGCAAATTATAAGGCTAGACAATTAGTTTAGAAAATATTTACAGAATTGTCTCATCATATGAATTTTAGTGTAATACTTATTTTGCAAAATGCATTTTCTAAAGAACTGAGAACCACTAGTTCAAGTACGAAATATCTAGTTCTCTTTAACGTGCCTAGAGACCGTAGCATAATTAACCAAATATCAAGACAAATTGCACCTAGGCGGAAGAAGTTTTTACACGAAGCATACGAAAAAGCATGCAGTCTACGCCAACATAGTTTCTTGTTCTTGGACTTGCATCCACAGTGCATGAAGCCACAGATGTTTGTACGTAATAACATTTTTTCTGTAAATGGTACTGACATCTATGTATACAAATAATACTCACCATGTCCATGGAAGTAAACCCAAAAAGTCGGTTTAAAACAAACTTTGAATATCTATCACTATTAGCAAACGCAAAACCAAGAGAATACTCGACTTACATTATATCTGCAACTGTTAATTTGCTTTATGTTATTGCAGAGTGTATATTTAATTTAGACAAGTTTTACAAACATATAGATGCGCGATATTCAAACCAGGTAAAGACACTTGTAAAAACCTTGAAACATAGAAGTCTAGACAACTTGGAAAAATTATATATAAGGAATAGAACACTTGTGCGCTGAATCCTAGCAACAATATTCCACAAAGTTTACAACGGTGAAATCTGTCGTGTTACACTGCTGTCAGATATAATTTGTGCCGATAAAATATACAATTAATTCAAATAACTAAAGTAGCTATGGCTACTGTAATAAAAGCAATTGAACCCAAGCTCTATGCTGGGCTTATGAAAATCCGAGAAGAGCAAAAGGCTTTAAACGTTGCCAAGCAACACTACTGTATGCCAGATAATAAAATCGAATGTTACAAAGAAGTTCTAATGCACGTAGGTAAAAACTACAAAGAACCAAGTGAAAGTTCCTCCATCAGTGCTCCATCTGGCGTCGATAGGTTCAATCAACTACCTGTTCAAGAATAGCTGAGCTACGAGCAAGTAATATCTCAAGCAAATATAAAGAAACCACAGCTAAAATCAGTTCGCGACCGTGCATATTTATACGTGAGAAATCGCAGCAATACAAGTGCATCTAAAAAAGTTAAATCTCGATACATATAAATAGAGCTGCCATCAGTTAGACAATGTCAGTTTTTCTTGTTATGCCAAAGTGTTCAATACAAAGCTATAAAATGTTTCTGCGCTGTGTAGTATACTGTTTCTGCGCACTTGCGCTTCTCCTACTTGCAACATGTTGCTACATTGCAGTGCATGCCCATCGTGAATTTAATAATCCGATGGTAGACTATAAAAGCACCGCTCCAAGCTTTGAAAGTACACCAAACAATAATGGTTTATTTACAAAGGAGAAGATAGCATTGGAAGCAATACAAAACACCCTTCAACAAGACAATCCGTCTTCTTCCAGCCCCAATAATACGCCATCTGCCGTGACAAACCCTAGTTCATTCAACAAGTTGATTCTTTAAGCCTAAAAATATATGCTCGAAAATTTAAATACGCAAAACCGAATAATCCTAGATGTAGTAGACAAGTACAACCAACACGAAGCAAAACCGGTAGTAAATACAACGTTTGACTTGATTAGTAAGTGCAAAATTCACCATTACGTTTAATACAAATATATGTATGTATATATAGTACAAAAGATATAATGTGCATATAACACGTGTACCATTTTAAATCATTGCTAAATGTGCATTCGTTTCTGTTTCTCTTTCTGCGCATCTGCAGCCATCTACGTGTCGTTAATCTGGTCCTACTTCTCTTTGTATTCAAAATGATCAAGATTTATCGTAATGGGAAATTATGGTCACTAGTTAAATTAGAAGGGGTTTACCAGAAATAGGTGGCCACCACCCACTACGGATCGACTATAAGTACCGCAGCAGACTCATAGGGACCCTCACACCATCTCAAGCACTCCTCCTAACATTAACGTTTCCATCCCGAACCACTTGTTTTGAAGAACAACATTACATCATACGAAAAGCATTGACTCTACAACACTACTCGTTCAACATGGATCAACAAGCCTTGGTACTAAACACGGCAGTTCAGTACCACGAACAACCAAACTACCCAGCTGCTATTAACAACGGACAGTCTAACTATGTACGTGTATTGTGTATTCAGGTTTTTGCAAAATTTAGTTGTGTGTATTCTGTTTTGCATTTATTTAATTTTATATTATACATTAGATTCTAATCATATTGTGTTTGTTGATTTAAAGCGCTTTGAGTGTTTCATGCCTAGATGTCTGTTCGAATGCAGAACGAATGTGGCGTATCAAGCTCATGTTGAGTATATTGATCACTGTGGAGATTGCAACCATTTTTGTTCTGACAAAACCCATCACACATGTCTGCACCCTGGCGAGCGTCTTGCACACTATGACAACAGAAATCAAAATCTTTGTGGCGGTGGAATTAGTCGCTCAGGAGCAACCTACGGACTTGATACTACTACCAGCAGTGAAGATAGTCTTGCAGGCCTATCTTGTCGTATTCGTCGTTCTTCCCTGATAAATCAAGGTGTATTTCGAGAGTCCTTAAGAGCTCATAAGGGGCTAATGGTGATTTACATGCGTCAACTAACTGAAGAGTATCAAGACATTACATACGTTTTGACTGAATTACACGAGTCTATTGTAAAATTGTTAACTCAAAACCTAGATGTACATATTAGTATTAAGGCTCAACTTATAATGGCAGTAGCATAAGAATTAGAAACTATGATTGAAAATGAACCAACAAAAAAAGATCGTAGCATTAAGCTAGTGTCCAAGAATTACGATATAATGAATAAAGACAAACAAACCCTATACTACTCGCTGGACTAAACAAAAATTAGAAGACCCAGACCAGTATATTCTTTTTTTTTGCAATTTAATTTTACTAATATAAATTGTCCTTTGCGTATTGGCAAAGATTTAAATAATTTTGAGATTAAAAATAATCTCGGTATTAATATTTTGAGTCATCACGATAACCAAATTGTCCCTATTAGACGGTCGCGTAATTCTGAGTTAGCTGAACTGTGTAATTTATTTTTTATTTATAACTAAGATAAAGACGACGAGACCAAGTCGTACCATTTAGTTCTTATAACCGACCTTGATAAATTTATGCGTTATAGACGTCTTCATAAGGCTTTTTATTGCGAATTGTGTTTAAGATGTTTTAACTCTGAAAAAAATTTAAAACAGCACAGTGACAACTGTCAAGTTCGTGAAGAGAGAAAAATAATTTTTACTGAACCATGGGAAAGAGTCAAGTTTGCAAAACCATAGCAAACGCTACCGTATCCCTTTGTCATTGTTTATAAGTTCTTTACGTTTGCAAATCCTATTTAAGATTCTAAACTTGCAAAAAACAACACAAAGCATACAACTGAAATCACACTTTTAGCTTATTCTTTTATTATTATTAGTATTTTGATAAGCAAGATGTCGTACAACATTTCTTTACACGTATATTTTACTGGGCAAACAGGTTATTTACACATATTAGAGAAACTACCAACAAATTAAAACCAACAGAAAGCGTAAGAGCACAGTTTGAACAAGCTACACACTGCCACCTGTGTAAGCGCAAATTCAGTAAAGAAACTAAGACGATCAGGACCTTCAATTATAACAACGACAATGGCAATTTTGAGTTTGCTGCGTATAGTCGTTGTAACCTCAGTATTAAATACAAGCACGAGATCCCACTTATTTCGCACTACGGGGGTGCTTTTGATTATCACCTTTTAATTAATGCAATGAAAACTAATTACTTTTTGTTCAAAAACGTAGAAGCGCTTGCAAAAGCCCCTGAAGAATTTATTTCAATAACGATAACTGCAAAAGATACGTGGCTTCCTAAATTAAATTCAGAATATCCTTCTGAAGATTCAAAACAACCTAACTATACTGGCAAATCTTTTGCTTCAAAAGTTAAAATACGTTTTATGATGCTAATTTATTTTTTGAATCTGATTTATTTGAACTTGTAGAATCAATTAAAGCAAAAACCTCTTAGCCACTTAAGATAGTACAGCAGTGTATATATAAATTTTTACCTACAAAAGGCCATGATTTTTTTGCAAAGAAACTTAAAGTATCAAAACCGTGCCAAGACGATCTAGCGTTGTTACAAAAACCTGTTTATTTTCCTTTCTTGTCTCTACCTAGTTATACAAATCTTAATATTTCCATCCCCTCAAATCGTGTTTTAGAAAATCTTTACTTGATAATTTGCCAATACCAGACAGTAAATAGGAGCTTGTTCAAAACATCTGTGCAAAATTCAACCTTTTTACATTAGGTGATTATATGCGTCTTACTTGTTTGTTAAATACAGTATTACTTGCAGAAGTTTGGCAGAATTTTAGAAAATTTGGAATGAAAACATACGAAATGGATCCTACATATTCTTTGACTTTGCCAAGCTATTCATAGGAATGCTTCTTAAAACATTCGAAAGCTGAAATAGATTACATAAGAGATTACAGGGTATTTGACATTGCAAAAAAAGGAATAAGGGGATGTCAATGTATATTTGCAAAGAAACATGTGCCTGCTAATCACAAACGTTGTCCAGGTGAGTTAGACACATCACAACCACGCAGACACATACTTTTACTAGGTATCAATAGTTAATATCCACATATTATGAAGTTACTCATGCCAGTGTCTGATTACGGGTACATAGAATTAAAAGATTTTATAAACATTGACTGGACTGACCCCACACTAGGAAGAACGGACGGCAGCTATGGGTACGTGCTGGTATGTGACTTGCAATACCCAGAGCATTTGCATGATCGCGACGCAAACTTGCCTCTTGCCATGGAACAGAGAGTAATAAAGCTTGAAGAAATGCCAAGCCAGTTAAAT
Organism: Dicyrtomina minuta; assembly: GCA_949802685.1. NCBI lineage: Eukaryota > Metazoa > Arthropoda > Collembola > Symphypleona > Dicyrtomidae > Dicyrtomina > Dicyrtomina minuta. Next base: position 1,249,985 of record CATKUY010000261.1, read on the forward strand.
TTAAAATACCGCAAAAATGCTTCGATTAAACATTTTATATCTCGCCCAAGACTTATGCTAACTCTTTATGACAAATACAATTACACAGTTCATTTCAAGGAATTGCGCTACTATCTTTCAAAGCGGCTAGTACTTTTAAAAAAACACTGTGGTGTGAGATTTAAACAGCAACGTTATTTTAAAACATATATAGATGCCAATTTAGAACGACGAAAGCAAGCCAAAACTCCTTTTGAAAACAAATAACTTAAATTAAATTCCAATGTATTATACGGCAAGACTTTAAAAAAAGTTAAAGATTATGTTGAAACTAGTATTTGCACCAGTACCGCCCATGCTGATAAATAACTTGCATCACCACGATGTAAAGATTTCAATAATCTGTCTGATTGTTTAGGTATTATTACGCAATACCTAAAGAAATATCGTGCAAAGAATCTGTCACTCACAGCATTAGCAATTTTAGCTTATGCAAAAGTGTACTTCTATGAAAAGTTTAATATGCTGTGCCGAAAATTCCAGAGTAGAGCTTACCTTGATTATTCAGATACCGATGCATACGAGTCAGATATATTAGACCCATTAAATACTTTGTGGGATGATATAGTTAGTGCACGTGCAAAATTTGATTTTAGCAAAATTCCACGAAATCATGAGTATTTTAAGCAATACGAAAATGAGTATCCAGAATTGTATCTTTTAAATACAGACGAGAGTGGCAAAATAAGAATACAGAGCTTAGATGTATTAGAGTTAATTACACTTAAACCTCAAATGTATAGTATGTTATATTTAAATAGTAGCGAACAACAGAAATGCAGAGGTGTTCCGGCTATTGCGTTACGCCAATGCAGGCACGACAAATATAAAGAAATGCTTAAAACAAACAAGCCGTGTAATATAATTGTAAATTCTATACGATCCGTAGATCATAACATGTACGTAGTGAGTGTAAATAGATTAGCATTTAACATATAAGATATATCACGGGTATTTTCAGACCCCAATGATTGTAATTTTAGTTTGCCCTTTGGTCATAAAGATTTGTTAAATAACTAAATATATTATTCTGTAATAGTTGTATATTTAAAGTATCAAAGTTATGTAACCTTGCTGTTCAATGTCAATGTTATTTGTGAACTACATATATTTATTAAATACTAAGCTCTAGCTTGTAAGTAGTGTATATATTTTTATTATAGTGTAGATGTCACCTAGATATATATTGTATATATAAATGTTAGGTATACCTTTAAATAATTAAGTGTTCTTTATTTGTTAGACTTGTGTATTTCAATTGTTTAGTATATAAGCAACCTAGCTGTTTAATGTCAACGTTATTTGTGAACTACATATATTTATTAAATACTAAGCTCTAGCTTGTAAGAAGTGTATATATTTTTATTATAGTGTAGATGTAACCTAAATATATATTGTATATATAAATGTTAAGTATACCGTTGAATAATTAAGTGTTCTGTATTTGTAAGACTTGTATATTTCAATTGTTTAGTATATAAGCAACCTAGATGTTTAATGTCAACGTTATTTGTGAACTATATATATTTATTAAATACTTAGGTCTAGCTTGTAAGAAGTGTATATATTTTTATTATAGTGTAGATGTAACCTAGATATCTAATGTATATATAAATGTTAAGTATACCGTTAAATAATTCAATGTCCTGTATTTCATGTATATAAATGTTGTATAAATTGTAATAAATTCAAAAACATTGTAGTCTTGTATATAAACCTGCCTTTTGCACTAATACAGATCATACACAATTTGATTGGCGGGTAATGCATACTAATATATAGCGCTGAACATATGCTTACATTGCTGTCTCAATTTAAATTAGTATTAGCAAACCTTGGTAAGGACAACAAAAATTAGCAATACCTACTTTGCATTCACTACAACTCTCACTCATCTGAAATTATTAAATTTAATTAAATTGGCTATTACGCACATTCAAATTCACCTACATCTCTTGCATCATATAGCATTGTATCTAATTGAATTAGACATCTCCCTCCTTACCTGTCTCCTCGCCCTACCTACCTACCTACCTACATTGCTCCCTATGTAGCTCTCCCTATGTACTTCTCCTATTCTCCTTGCCTGGCTCCCAACCTCCAAGCATCCCAATCTGAAGACGTACACCCCTCTCTTCTTTCTTTACTTTCTTCCATTTAAACACATTAATAAACCAAGCAAAACCATAACGTCCTGTTTACAAGTAGTACCGTCTGTCTGTCCGTCTGTTCTTTATGCTTTACAGGTCACAGTTTTTAATCGTTGTATTTTACACAACTACAAAACAGCCACAAGTGCAAAGAAAAAGTGCCCTATTGTTTTCGGAGTTGATCGAGCTAACCAGTTTTGTACAAGTACCGGTTGATTGGACCCACATCAAAATGCATTTAAAGCATACTAACAAAAACCGATAAAACAACCATGGGCGTACATACGTATTAACCAACACTACTATAACAGCCATAAGTGAATTCGTGGTTTAGAGGCCGTTTAAGTATTACGTAACGCAAAAAGATCAAACTTTGACCCACCCACTACCCCAAAACGTTACGTTACTACATGTTAAAGCATAGGAAAAAATAGCTGACATTGACCTACCCACTACCTCTGGCTGTGTTACGTAATACTTGAACGACCCCTAATAGTCCTAATAATTGTGCTGAGCTAAAGCATATATTAAAATGGCTATGTACGTCTGTGTGTCTGTTCATTATGCTTGACAGGTTACAGTTTTTCATCGATGTTCTTTAAACAACTTGTATTCTGGTATTCGATTTTATAGCTTTTACAATACTAGTAGAAGTTGAAAATAGAGGAAATATTACAACAGTAAAATCAGAATACATACTTGCAAGTTATTTAATTGTCATTGTACAAAATAAATGCCACGCCTTAAACGTTATTTGCGTAGAATATTACGATGGCGAACAAGTTGTTGAAATTTTGTTTAAGTATGTCTTTTCGTGGGCACGTAAATAGATTACTCAAGTGCGCAATACAAACAATTTTAATAAAACATAAAGAAACGTTAAAAAGACATAATATATGTACGGAGTTTGAGATTTGCAACCGCAAATTCACTATAAAAATCAAAAAACGACCTCATAATTATTCAAATTACTAAAAAACGAAACCAAAGCCTGTAATTAGGACCTTTCAACACTCACACATGGATAGTTCCTATATTGCTGCGTTGTGTCAAGGATGTAATCTGCAAATAAAATATCAAAACGAGCTTGTATGTATCTCACATAATGGATCTAAATTTGACCATTACGTTTTTATTCGCGGCTTTGAATCCAACTTGTTTTTAACAAATAATGTTGATGTCATTGCATAAAGTTCTAAAGATTTTAATCAAGTGACAATTAAACCTATAAACTTTGAATTACCACAATTGAGAACTACATTTGATTCAGACGACCAATAAAAATGAGTACGATAGACGAGTAACTGTGAGATTTATCGAGTCTTCACAATTTTTACCAGGAAGCTTAAGAAACTTAGCATGAGGATTAAATGAAGAAAAATGCAAAGCATTAACTATTGTAAAACAATGTATAAAGCTTACAATACCAACGATCAACAACGCCACTAGTAAAGATATAAAACTTTTAATAGCTTAACTTCCATTTCCATACACATACCTTATATTAAGATGTGTTTTGAAGATGGACACAAGATCGCAACCCGTGAATATTCCAACAATAATTTGACAAATACTAAAATAACAGATGCTGAGTGGGATCTTGTGAATAAAATAATAATCAAGTTTGAAACTAAAGATTTTCGAGAGTACTGTAAGCTTCATACAGTTTTAGATTCTGACCTCCTGGCAATGATATGGAAAAATTTTAGGAGTAATGGACATAGACTGTTTGGACTAGATCCTACCTTCCGTTGCACAACATTAGGATTTGCCTGGTCATGTTTTTTGTGCAAAACTGGCGTTAAAATCTTTGTAATACAAGATCTGGAAATGCATAATATGGTGCAAGATGCCGTGCGTAGTGAAATATGTTTTGCGTCAAGAAAAATCACAAAAAGCAATTGTGAGAGAGACTTGAAGAACTACGACTCTATTTTACAACGTAAACATTTATTATATTCAGATTTAAATTCATTGTATTCTCACTTGATGCAAATGAAATTTCCTATTGGAGATTTTGAATAGATAGATAATTGTGGGCCAGAAAAAATTGATAAGAAAATGTAAATCTTGGTAATAAGGAAGGAAAAGAATACATCTAAACAGTTACTTGATTACCCTAAGGAAGTTCAAGATGCAAACGTGGCAATGCCACTATTTCCAACGCGCAACTAAATAAAAATTGCAGAATTATTAGAAGCTCAAACTGAAGGCGTGCACAAACTTAGAGCGCTAGTAAAGAGTTTCGTAACTCAACTAAAGCTAATGCTTACGTGTTATCCAAAGACCGACTACACTCTTTATTATTTATTTTTACAATATTATCTATCCATAATATAAAACAAGTTAAAATTTTAAGAGGTTTCAGGTTTCAAGAAAGTGATTTTATAAAACCTTATATAATCACAAATTTAGCGAAACAAAAAGAAGCAAAGATTGATTTGGAAAAAAACTTTCATAAACTATTGAACGATAGTGTATATACAACATTTATACAGAGTGACAAAAATTTAATAAAAATCAAATTCTGTTGTGATTCTGATGTATACCAAACAAAACCTAATTTTTATTTCTGATCTCTGCATTGTAAAGTTTTTAATTCGCATATGCGGTTAAGTAGCTATCATAAACAGTCTACGCATAGATACTCCAACTAAAGAACCGCAAATTATATAGGACAAAGCTTGTGAAAAGGAAGTGTTTAAAGTTTCAGTAAGAAAGAATATACAATAAAATTGAATGTTACGAACACTGAAGTGCGGGCATATTGTGTGAATCTTATGGCACGATATCCTTCAAATATATCACAAGTGACCGATACTATTTTCTAGAATATCACTAGTGTCAAATCAAATTTAGTTGTTGTTTTACTATATTTAGTGCAAGTTAGTCTAAAATTTTAAAGTCAGTCTGCTTTAGAATTCTCAATTAAACAAACAAAGATTATTTAAATCAGTCGTCATGAGTGAAGCAAAGCTAGTAAAGTAAGATGCTCGCAAATATCAGGATTGGAAAGCATCAGATAAGTTTAAGCAGACAAACTTGTGGACGTTTCACACAAGTTCAAATCTTCCTTCCTATGTCTTGGGTGAGAAGCTGCTGATACGAAGTTCATAGAATACTTTTAACAAAACTTATTTTTTCTATATTGGACGCAAGACAAAAAAAGTGAAATATACAACTGTCAACTTCAGCAAATACAAAAGTCAGACAGTAGTTGCATTTTTGGAAAACATAATCTCACAAATTTGTAGGTATACAGCCCACGGACGATTGAATTTAATTTCGCACTTTGCTGGAAAACCAGTCGGACATGCTTATCAATATTCTATGAGTTTGGACTATTGTATGTATGCGGACGAGCATCTTGTGTCTACGAGCTTTAGTCTGGGGAAAAATAGCATTACAGACAAATACGAGATGTCATTTCATTGCAGCGTTTCAACTGCAGCGTTTTAACTGCAACGTAGACCAAGTTTAGAGAGTATATGGTACCAGTGGTCAGTCCTAATGTTGATAAAATAGTGGCTCTACGCAATGTTCCCAAGATTGAAAACAATTAAATTTGAATAATGTATATACACTAGTTTGTCATTACAATCATTTCGCACGATGTTCTTAAGATTGAAAACAAGTAAATTAAAATAATGTATATATATACTAGTTTGTCAACATAAAACTTTTAAGTAATACATGTGTGAACGTGAAATTTTAATATTAATTGTAGCAGTATGTGTCATAATATCTCAAATTACTAGTATTAAAGACGTTTGTCTTAAAGTATTAGTTAGAAATGTGAAAGTTTGTGTCTGCGTACTATCTTCAATGTTTTGGGTGTACAAAATATAAATTTTTATTATTGTAAATTAAAACGTTTTTAATTTTAAATTTATTTACAAAAAAAAATATTATATTATGCAAAAAACATCATTAAAAACCACTAAAATGCATATCGCTTGAATTGTTGAAAATGATATTTACAAAATTTAAAACTAGTTTATCCTTGCATACACATGCTATAATTAATTTTATTATTTGTTTGTAGTTTGATGTTTTTACACTTAAAAACTAGACAAGAAATTTTAATTTAATTACTTTTCTTAAACATTTAAATTTATAGTCAGCTTGCTTTTACAAAAAAAATAGTACAACATCTTAAAACAATATAGTCATAAACTTCAAAACAAAATTTAACGTTATCTGAATACTATATTTTAAATATTTAAATGTAGCTATGAGCTTGAAAATTAATTTTATGTTGAATATTTACACTGCATGATTATGAAATTGAAAATGAATTATATGTTGAATACTTATAAAGTAATTGATCACTAGACAAAACATTTTGATTTGACTAATAATCTTAAATATTCAGATTTAAAGTTAGCTTGCTCTAATAAAAACAATATTAAATCATCCTAAAACTTGAAAATAAATTAAATGTTATCTGAACACTATATTACAAATATTTACATGTAGTCATAAACTTGAAAATGAATTGAACGTTAAGTTTTTACATTTTATGATTTTGAGTTCGAAAATGAAATATATGTTAGATATTTACACTGCATCATTAGGAACTTGAAACCTTATCGCTAAAAAGATTCAAATATTGGAAACAACTGGTTATGATTACTAAAAACCTAAATAATTAACTAATTAAACCAAAACTCACTTCAGTCGCTTAAGTTCAACTCAGCATCATACTGAGTTTAGCTGCTTGTAGAATCAAATTAGTGTTGTAGCTAGATGCCACTAGAAGGGGTTAATATTCAGTAGAAGTTGACAGTTGTGGCTCTTGTTCAATGGATTTTTCTACTGAAGGAGTTCGTGGATCAGCTGGATGTGGTGTGTCAAACGCAATATCATATATGGCGCGAGCCAAAGGCGGAATATCTTCCTGGTTGTACACTATTTGATATTTCTTTACTGCTGCTGCTGCTGCTGCTGGTGGTAGTGATGTAGACTTAGACACTTCTGAGTTATCAAAAAACTCTGCATGTTCTTATTTTTTTTCTCCTCTGTGAAACGTTAGATGTTCAAAATCATCCTGTGAAGGTGGTGGCGGAGGTGGAGGAGGAAGCAACATCTTTCCTGCAGGCTTTCTGCAAGACGTCTTTTTCTTCTCTGTAGATGATGTAGTTAAAGACAATGGATAAAGCTCTGTCAATAACTTTGTATTTTTGTTGTCTTTAGAAGTCTTAAGCTTTCATTTACTTGTAGTCTGACATTGGCATTAGCTGCTTCATACTCTGTCCATATAAACCATTTATATTAATTAATACCAATTGAGTATGGGGTCTGGATTGATCTTATCCTCCTGGGCACCTCTCATAGTTAGCAATAACTTGTTTTGATGTAAAAATACACTGACCACCGCGTATTCCTTGTTTTGCAATGTCTAATATTCTTGGGTCTCCTATATGATCTATTTCTGCTTTTGTGTAATTTGAAAAACATTTTCAAGAGTAACTAGGTAATGTAAGTGAGTAAGTCGGGTCAAGTTTTGAATTATCTAGTCCAAATTTTATGAAATGTTGCCCTACTTCAGCAAGTAAAACCATATCTGATAGGCGTGTAAATTGTGCGTAGTCACGTAATGTATTAAATTTCAATTCAGTAAAAACATTTTTGACAAGATCCAACTGGTGATCTAGAATGGGTTTATCGCCCAAAGGTGATCGCCTGAATTGATTTCTGCCTAGTATCAAACTAAATCATGTAAATTAGTTAATGACATGAATAGAAAGTGAATTACCTTTTTTAATATCTTTTGTTGTACTTCTGTAAGGTGCTCTAAATTCTGACGTAAAACTCATTCGTTGTCAACCAACATTAAATCTAAAAAACATTGAGACACAAGCGTGATATCAAATTTATCTCTTGAATTTAAAGATTTAACAAGACTAAATAAATTAGAATCAAAGTATAAATTCGCATCCACACAACGAGCCTAAACTTTACAATGTAACGTTTTGCTATTGTATTTTTGACTTTTACTGTCTTTTGATAAATAGTCAATATTTAAATTTCGCAACTAATTATCTTTGGCTGTAATGAAAATTTAGATAGATTCTTTTGCGGACTTGGCCACAACGCAAATATGTTTAGCTTGAAACTGACCTGCGTTTATAGCACAAACTAGCAAGTAATGATCAAAGCCACCCTCATACAGTGATATGATTTGTATTTTATGCTTATATTTAATTCTTAAATTACAGCGGCTGCATGCTTTAAACTCAAAATGATGATGACTATGGCTATGATGAAACGTTTGTAAGATTTTCTTAGCTACGTTAAATTCACGTCTGCACATGTGACAATAGGTACCACTTTTAAGCTGTGCACGTACTTGGTAACAAGGTTTGACCATATTGTTAGTATTTTGAACGTGAGATAATATTGCCTTAGCCCAATAAAATGTTGTCGAAAAAGTGTTCCAATAAATTTTTTATATCATAATATTCTGCAAGCACTACTTTACTCCTGTCTTCCATTTGCCTTATGATTATCAAGGAATACGCAGCAGGTGTAATTTTATGTTTGAATTTTACTTGGTACTTAAAGGTTTAGAATCATTAAAGGGACTTACAAATGTCAATAATTTATATATTGTAATGACCAGATAGGGCGGAAATTGCTTTAATTTTAAAAACTTGACTTGCTCTGAAAGTAAACGGAATACAATTTGCCTTTTGTGCATAGTTTGGCAGTTTAGTTTATGTTTAGTTAAATTTTCAGCTGCATTAAAATTTTTATAACAAGACTGGCCAAGATGTTTAACTTTTATACTACGACCAGGACGCATAAACTTATCAAGGTATGTGATAAGGACTTAATAATAAGTCTGTTTATCTTTGCTACCATCAGCTTTGTCTTTGTTAATTAAAAATAAATAACACTTGTCAGTAATATTATTATTTTGACACCTACAAATTGTAATGATTTGGTCAACGCAGTGGCTTCATAAAATAATTCCCAACTTATTTTTAATTTAAAACTTTCCTTACTTCGGCAAGTTTTTGTGTATTAAAAAAGACAGGTAATATTTGTGAAATCAAACTTGGAAAAATAGGAAATATACTGATTAGGTCGTTGTAGGCTCATGTGTTGCCAATGTGTGCTTTGTAGTTTGTCTTTCTGTTTTGTTTTTTGTTTTGTTTTTTCCTAATATTTCGTGCCTATATCTAAGTGCAGTCACACAGAACTTGAAACAGTCACCACAGTAATTTTTTTTATTAAGATATCTTACTTTTCTAGGTTTCAAAGCTAGAAATTTGTTGTATTTTTTAGCTTCTGCATTTGCAAATAAATTTAAAACTCCTACTATAACTAAAATAGATTCTATTTCTCAAAAAGTCTACCCAGTCCCGTTTCTATAATATTCGTTAATTCATAATATAATGTCGCTTGCACTGTCAAAAATAAAACTTGCAATTTCTTGGTTACCTAGAATATCCTAATTTTGCAAAAAAAAACTGTTCAATACGTTCTACTGTACTTGTTTCCTTTTCTACTTCAGTAATAAATTCTAGCGTAACTACAATAATTAATTGTGCATTTATACTGCAGTGCAGATTTATGTTTTGTGTCAACAACTTCACAAACGGCTCTTATAGTTGTGTCAGAAGAGATTTAATATGTTTAAATATCTCAGTTGGCTGATGACTGTAAGTCACCATCATGTCTAAATGTGAACGTGACAATTTTTGAAATACGTCTTAATCAGTTGAATAGGAGCGGCGAGCTTTACGTATAGACACATAGGGCTAGGCAGGTGCATTGTTAGAAACGCTATATGTAGCCCTAGATCGATTTGTGCCACCACCAACAAGATCTTAGTTTCTGTTTTCTACATGGCTAAATCTTTTCTCCTATTGAAGGCACTGATGATCTGCCTTGCTTAAACAATAAATATTAGAGTCCATACATTGATAAACATGCTTAACATTAGCTCAGTATAGTACATGGCTTCTACATAAAAAACGGCAGTCCTAAACAGAGCAGGGCATTATTTTGAAAATAAACAAATAAAAAGTTTCATTAGACCTTATAGTTATACTAGTTTTATGCATATACTTATCTTTTTTACAGAAGTTATTCATTTAAAAGTACTGCAAAACCAAATGAATATCAACGTTGGTAATAATAATTATAAATATAATTTAAATGTTAAAAATACAGTGTAGGAACGACAAGTACATGATCGTTTTTACGGTTGGTAGTAGCTGATTGACTGTGGGCCTTTGCGTGGTACGATGAAGCTGTACGGCAGCGCTTTGAGTAAGAACCTTGCAGCAGTTGATAGTGTAGAATCTATAGTGCATGCACTTTTCTACTTTATATATAATACACTGTATATACTACACTTAAACACTTACAAATTCAGTTCACTTAATAGCGTGCGTTAAAAACTGGCAGAAAATGGAATTCAGGTTGGTGTATAGGCTTTTGTTGTCACTGTTGCTGAGAACTAATAAATGCTCGTTCTAGTCTGAAGGTGAATTTATTACAGATGGTAACATGATCAGAAGGTTTCTTTTCAAATCCTGCTCATTTTTCTTTTCTGGTGCCAGCAGTCTAGTTTAATGGTACAGTTTTCGCATCTTTAATGCAAAAAGTGTTATCACCAGTACCAACAACACAAAGATAGCTGTAAGCACATACGAATTCTAATATTTAGGATTATTGCTATCTATGCGTGTGTAACTATACTATCTTACTACTATACTATACTATACTATACTATACTATACTATACTATACTATACTATACTATACCATACTATACTATACGATACTATACTATACTATACTATATTATACTATACTATACTATCCCATACTATACCATACTATACTATACTATACTATACTATACTAAAATATTATACTGAATCTTTATATGCATAACTTACGTAAAGTAAACGATTATGTATTATTCACTCACTTATGTAGTAAAATGTGTTTTAAACCATTGATTTTGTTTTTATAGTTTAATACTTGTCGACCAATCTATTCAAATTCCATATTGTTTAAATTCTCAAGCATATACTAGCCATCGAATTACTTTATGAAACAAACTTGTATGTACAACTGGTAGCGCTGTTGTATCGATTGGCAATGCAGGGTCTGAGCTACTATTTTTTAGTTTTTTTTGCAATTTTTTCTAGTGACATTTTCTTTTTTCCATGGCTTTTAGAGCCATTATATGGTTTATCATCAGAATAAGTATTTTGAACAAACTTTGCCTAATGTTGATAAACATGTAAGTCTAAGTCTCATGCAGTGTTGCACGATCTCACAAGTGCTATAAAAGAACATATTATAACAACAAAAGTACGTGTATTATTTATTTTAAAAGTTTGTATTGACCACTGGTACATTAAAAAAAGCTACTGACAAAGAATTCTGTATAGTTCTTCTTTATATAGATTTATTTTTTAGCTGCTTTTTTATTATTCTATTACGTCACACGCTTGCGTTTTGTGGCTCTGTGCTTTTGATCAGCAAGAGCTTCACGGTGTCTTTTTTATGTTTAGCGAGAATGTTTTCATTTGTTATCCACTCTTGCCTAGGCAGTTATATTAGTTTTTCTATTCTTTCTGACGCATTGTACATTGCATTTGTCTGTTCGTCGTTTGCACTTTCTTCTTTCTTTTTACACATATTGTTGTTAAAGTCTATGTTATATGGTGTAATACTTTGGTTTTGAGTGTTCAGCTTTGCTGCTTGTTGTTCCGTACGTTTATACATTAGGTTAGCATACAACGTGGGCTCATTAACTTTCATTAGAGTTGCCATTTTTTATGTGTATCAGTAAATATCTTATTTATGCAGTAAAATCTTTTAAAACTGCAGCAGAAAGCAGGGTGGTACGGCATATTTTACTTTTTTATACTTTTAAATATACAGTTGCTAATATTTTTAGTATTACTTGATAGTTTTTATAAGCAATTTGCAAAGGCTAGTGGGATTTTTACCACCTAATTGGTAAATAAACACTTTTGTTTGATTTTTATATCCTCCTAATGGGTGCTTACAAAATTAATATAAATTAAATACAGTCTCTGCAAGTGCATACAATTTTTCTGTAGTTGCAGTTTGTATGTGATTTTTATAGGCTTTAGCTCTTACAAAAGTCAAATGTGACAAAAACTTGTTATCAATGTCGAATCTGCACATCGTATTCTGCCTAACTGGCATTTTTAGCACTATTTGCGAATATTTACATCTATTCTATTCACAGAAAATACACTATTGCGCAGAAAAATTGAAGGGTTTGGGCACTAAGGATGCAGATCGTTTGGAATATAGCTATGTGTCAACATGTACAACATGCTTTTTTGTAGGCTTCTTGAAGATATATTGGCTTTCCTAGGCTGATCTGTTTAAAAATCTAGCCAATTATGCTTCTCTCTCTGAAAGCGTCAAACAAAATCAAGTACTTAGTGTTTGAATTTGTAGTTTTTAATTCTTTAGAAAACGCGTTTTGTAATATAAGTATGACGCTTAAATTTAAATAATGAAATAGTTCTGTAAATAATTTTACAACTAATTGCCTTGCTTTAAGATTTTATTCTATGCAGTCTAGATGGTCATCTAAAACTGAAAGAAACGGGCTAAATATATCTTTAAGCACTGATTTATTAAAAAAGAGATCTAATATCGTTATCTTCAGTAAAATTTAGATTTAAAAACTTTATTTAGTCCGTGTGAACACTGACATATAAAACTTCAATAATTTGACTATTGATTATTCCTTTCCGTTTCTTGAAAATTTCTTGTGATTTACCAGATGAACTACGGCCACATACCATAGCTGTAAAATGGTGAATTAATTTAAAGTCGACCGTGTCGAATGTTGACATTATAAGATGCATAATATTGCTGTTCAAGAAATATACAGTTTACTGTTATTTATACAATTCTAATTTTTATTTAATTTTAATTTTTTTGAATTGTTTTTACATTTTTAAATGTTTATTGATATAATATTCTTTTACAAGTGCAAACTACTACAACAAATGCTCATATTAGTAATATCTTTTTGAACTATGACAAAATTATGGACATGACACTTTAAATAAATAAGGCTGTAATTGTTTAGGTGCACAATACAAACACAATATTAAATTGCGAATCATACTTGCAAATTTTCTGACTTTTCTGTAATAAGCTAATACAGAGCTTGTCTTTTTATTAAAAAAATTTGTATAATTAACTACTAAAGAGCGTAAATACACGTGATATAGGATCAGAGATTATATAGATCACCGAAAAAATGGATGATTTATCGCAGAAATGAAAATAATAATAAATAAATTAATAAAGTAATTTCAGCAAATAAAGACAAATTTACAATTAAACAAATCAATAAAGGTCTATTTAAGTAATAATAAAGTTAATTTATAGAATTAATAAACTGAACGCTAAATTAATAACAGTTTTGTTTAAATTAAATATGTTAAACTAACTAAATTAATTACATTTAAAAGCTCATAAATAAAGTAAATCAGTTCAATAAACTAGACATTTAAAGCTTAAAAACAACGGCGAAGCAAATTAAAATAAAAACAATCAATTCGAGGGTTATTGCATAATAAGGTGAAGGTAGAAATTATTAAAATTGATAATAAAATTATTAAGTAAAGTTATAACTTTGATAATTGAATTAAAAATTAAATAATTAGGTTAAATAAATAATTAAATAAATAAAAGATATCAATACGGTTAGTTAGAGCGCCATAGAAAAGTAGGATAATATTTAACTACGCCGGGAAGATGACAGACCCCAATGCAATGGTGTCCTAGTTAAGAAAAATTAAATAAAGATTATAAGGACATGTGTGTCCGCCCGCGAAGACAAGAGTAAGGCTCCATATATATATAAACAAACTAAAGGAAGAATTAGAAGCTAGTAGACTAACTCAGACCCAACCAGAGCAATATTTATAAGACATTTATTGCATTAATAAGGGAACTACTAGGTTTGAACCCTTTACTGTAACTCAAGTCGGCATTAAGCTAAGTGAGGAAATACAGGACAGCTTAATTGTAATAAAAGAACTTTAGCCTTATAATTCGCTAATTAAATATTTATTTCCAACTCAAGTAGTAAATAAAGAAGCCAAAAGTGTAATAATAGCAAATTATACCAATTAGCAAATCATTTTGCCCGCAGGTATGAAGCTAGCTACGGTCAAAAAATTTAAAGACATTATGAAAATATTGCATGTCAATAGTGTAAATACTAATTTAAATGTAAATCCTGTGATCACACAGGACTTTGAAAAGCAGATTGACAAAAACTTGGGCACAAAAGAGCAACAGAAGCTTATAGAATTGTTGGGAAAGTTCAATGGAATTTTTAGCAAGGAGGCTATTGTAGGGCATGTCAAGACTGAACCGTGCAAAATAGAATTGCTACCCGGTAGCACGCCAGTAAAACAGAATCCATGTGCTTACAGTGTTCATGAGAGAAATATTATAGATTAACAAGTGGAACAAATGTTGAAACAAGGTCTTATTTGCCCCTCTCGAAGCAGCTGGTCAAATTTAGTAGTTCTCGTTAACAAAACGATACCAGAGGGCGTTAAGTACTGTTTTACAATCGACTTAAGGCGTCTAAATAGTAAGACAGTAGGGGACAGCCAGCAAATTTCCCGGTTAAATACAATTCTTTCTTTATGAGGCAATAGAAATTATTCCCTATTTGACTGTCTTGAGAGATTTTGGCAAATACTTATGTCCGAGAAGAGCATTTCGCTTGCATGTTTTTGCACTAGCAAATCTACGTATGAATTTCTCAGAATGCCCTTTATGCTAAAGAACGCAAGCAGTGTCTACCAACGGGCAATGAACGAATACCTACACAAGCTTGCTAACACGCTCATTTATATTGATGACATACTTTGCTTTTTCGCTACCTTTAAAAAGCATTTAGTGCATTTGAGAGCAGTCTTCTAAAGACTAAAGGAATGTGGTTTTCAATTTACAATTTTCAAGTGTAAATTTGCTGCAAACTAAATAAATGTCTTAGGATTTGTAGTGGAAATCGATGAAATTCAGCCTTTAAATAAGAAAATTAAAGCTATGACAGATATGCGTCCGCCAAAAACTATCAAAGAGGTGCGTACGGCACTAGGTTTGTTTTCGTTTTATGAAAAGTTTGTTAGTGGATTTGCCATTATAGCTAAACCACTAACAAAACTGCTTAAAAAGGACACAAGATTTGTTTGGGGACAAAAGCAAGCTACAGCGTTTGACACCCTGAAAAACATTCTTGTCAATCACCCAGTTTTGGCACATTATAATGAAGACAGGGAGACTCTTATTAACATAAATGCCAGTACAGATGGGTTGACAGGAGTGTTACTGCTATCTTATAAAGATTGATAGAAGCAAGTATGTTTTGTGTTTAGAAATCTTAGTAAATGTGCAAGAAACTATTCAATAAGCAAAAAAGTGTACTTAAGCTGGACATGAGGTCTGCACAAATTTCGAGAGTACGTACTTATGAAACTGTTTAGTCTACACGGATTATATACTTTTGACTCAGCTAAAATTTGCTAAAGATCTGAGCAGCAGCAGGCTTGCCCGGTGGTCAATTAAGCTTTAGGAATATCCTGAAATGAAAACGGTGTATAAACCAGGGCTGAAGAATCAAGATGTTGACACATTGTATAGATTTGTTGTTGGCGAAGCCCCTCAGAAAGAAGATAATATACTTTTATTTCCAGTATTCGAATCAATAGTTAATTTAAATCATGGCCTACGCGGACATGAAGTTAATTTATTGAATCTAGAACAAAAGGAAATACTAGAAATCGTCGGTGAAGAGTCATTCTGTCGTAAGTCCAGTGCACAGCTAAAATCATTCTGTCGCAAGTCCATACGATTCTTAAAGTCATTCTGTCGCAAGTCCATTCAATTGGTAGCTACTGTCGAGATGTCCTATGCATTAGGGGAAGGGGGGGGGGTGGTATATTACTAACTGTGTTGTGATCATGATGTACAATTAGGGGTCGTCCACAGAAGACGTAATGTTACTGACTGTGTTGTACTTATGACGTACATTTAGGGGTCGTCCACAAAAGACTTAATAAAAATTCCATTTCCGAAAACTGCAAAATGTTCTATTTACATGTTTTTTTAAAAGTGCAAAATGTTCTATTTACATGTTTTTTAAAAGTTCAAAATGTCCTATTTACATGTTTTTGGAAAGTGCAAAATGTTCTATTTACATGTTTTTTGAAAAAGCAAAATGTTCTATTTACATGTTTTTTGAAAGTGCAAAATGTTCTATTTACATGTTTTTTGAAAGTGCAAAATGTTCTATTTACATGTTTCTCAGAAGTGTAAAATGTTCTATTTACATATTTTTTGAAAGTGAAAAATGTTCTATTTACATTTTTTTTGAAAGTGCAAAATGTTCTATTTACATGTTTCTCAGAAGTATAAAATGTTCTATTTACATGTTTTTTGAAAGTGCAAAATGTTCTATTTACATGTTTTTTGAAAGTGCAAAATGTTCTATTTACATGTTTTTTGAAAGTGCAAAATGTTCTATTTACATGTTTTTTGAAAGTGCAAAATGTTCTATTTACATGTTTCTCAGAAGTGTAAAATGTTCTATTTACATATTTTTTGAAAGTGAAAAATGTTCTATTTACATTTTTTTTGAAAGTGCAAAATGTTCTATTTACATGTTTCTCAGAAGTATAAAATGTTCTATTTACATGTTTTTTGAAAGTGCAAAATGTTCTATTTACATGTTTTTTGAAAGTGCAAAATGTTCTATTTACATGTTTTTTGAAAGTGCAAAATGTTCTATTTACATGTTTTTTGAAAGTGCAAAATGTTCAATTAACATGTTTCTCAGAAGTGTAAAATGTTCTATTTACATTTTTTTTGATAGTGCAAAATGTTTTATTTACATGTTTTTTGAAAGTGCAAAATGTTCTATTTACATGTTTCTCAGAAGTGTAAAATGTTCTATTTACATGTTTTTTGAAAGTTCAAAATGTTCTATTTACATGTTTTTTGAAAGTGCAAAATGTTCTATTTACATGTTTCTCAGAAGTGTAAAATGTTCTATTTACATATTTTTTGAAAGTGAAAAATGTTCTATTTACATTTTTTTTGAAAGTGCAAAATGTTCTATTTACATGTTTCTCAGAAGTATAAAATGTTCTATTTACATGTTTTTTGAAAGTGCAAAATGTTCTATTTACATGTTTTTTGAAAGTGCAAAATGTTCTATTTACATGTTTTTTGAAAGTGCAAAATGTTCTATTTACATGTTTTTTGAAAGTGCAAAATGTTCTATTTACATGTTTCTCAGAAGTGTAAAATGTTCTATTTACATATTTTTTGAAAGTGAAAAATGTTCTATTTACATTTTTTTTGAAAGTGCAAAATGTTCTATTTACATGTTTCTCAGAAGTATAAAATGTTCTATTTACATGTTTTTTGAAAGTGCAAAATGTTCTATTTACATGTTTTTTGAAAGTGCAAAATGTTCTATTTACATGTTTTTTGAAAGTGCAAAATGTTCTATTTACATGTTTTTTGAAAGTGCAAAATGTTCAATTAACATGTTTCTCAGAAGTGTAAAATGTTCTATTTACATTTTTTTTGATAGTGCAAAATGTTTTATTTACATGTTTTTTGAAAGTGCAAAATGTTCTATTTACATGTTTCTCAGAAGTGTAAAATGTTCTATTTACATGTTTTTTGAAAGTTCAAAATGTTCTATTTACATGTTTTTTGAAAGTGCAAAATGTTCTATTTACATGTTTCTCAGAAGTGTAAAATGTTCTATTTACATATTTTTTGAAAGTGAAAAATGTTCTATTTACATTTTTTTTGAAAGTGCAAAATGTTCTATTTACATGTTTTTTGAAAGTGCAAAATGTTCTATTTACATGTTTTTTGAAAGTGCAAAATGTTCTATTTACATGTTTTTTGAAAGTGCAAAATGTTCTATTTACATGTTTTTTGAAAGTGCAAAATGTTCTATTTACATGTTTCTCAGAAGTGTAAAATGTTCTATTTACATATTTTTTGAAAGTGAAAAATGTTCTATTTACATTTTTTTTGAAAGTGAAAAATGTTCTATTTACATTTTTTTTGAAAGTGCAAAATGTTCTATTTACATGTTTCTCAGAAGTGTAAAATGTTCTATTTACATGTTTTTTGAAAGTGCAAAATGTTCTATTTACATGTTTTATGAAAGTGCAAAATGTTCTATTTACATGTTTTTTGAAAGTGCAAAATGTTCTATTTACATGTTTTTTGAAAGTGCAAAATGTTCTATTTACATGTTTTTTGAAAGTGCAAAATGTTCTATTTACATGTTTTTTGAAAGTGCAAAATGTTCAATTTACATGTTTCTCAGAAGTGTAAAATGTTCTATTTACATGTTTTTTGAAAGTTCAAAATATTCTGTTTACATGTTTTTTGAAAGTGCAAAATGTTCTATTTACATGTTTTTTGAAAGTGCAAAATGTTCCATCTACATGTTTTTTGAAAGTGCAAAATGTTCTATTTACATGTTTTTTGAAAGTGCAAAATGTTCTATTTACATGTTTCTCAGAAGTGTAAAATGTTCTATCTACATATTTTTTGAAAGTGAAAAATGTTCTATTTACATTTTTTTTGAAAGTGCAAAATGTTCTATTTACTTGTTTCTCAAAAGTGCAAAATGGAATTTTTATTACGTCTTTTGTGGACGACCCCTGGAATTTTTATTACGTCTTTTGTGGACGACCCCTAAGTGTACATCATGATCACAACACAGTCAGTAATATACCACCCCCCCCCCCTCCTCCTCTAATGCATAGGACAACGCGGAAGCGATCTTAACAGTAGTTACTAATTGATTGTACTTGCGACAGAATGACTTTAAGAATCGTATGGACTTGCGACAAAATGATTTTAGCTGTGCACTGAACTTACGACAGAATGACTCTTCACCGACGAAATGCAGAATGAAGATGCCTATTGTAAGAAGATAATAGAAAATATGGAGTCAAAGCGTCCGGAAATATTGAAAAGGTTCAAGAAGATTGTAGGCGTACTATACCACGTGGCAATAAAATGAAATTTATAATAGTGATTGCTGACCGAGCGACGATAAAAGGCTATATGCAAAGCCTAGGTGAATTGAACATAATTAAGGATGATTTTAAGGATATAAAAGCAACCTTAGTAAGAGACTCCACAGTAGTAGAAATCACGGTGGAGATTTGGCAAGTAAAAGCTAAGCAGCAGAAAAATTGGCGAATGCAGAATGTAATTATTTTATTCTCGTTAAAAAATGTCATGAGGAAACGTAATGACAAATTGAACCGCAAATAACTGCAAGCATTAATTAAGTTAATTATAAGACTTAGATGGGTACGCCCCATTGCATTTCATAAGAAAGTTGATAAAACATTAGATCTGGTAATCTAGTTATGTGACAACGTTGTCACTGGCATAGTGGAAGAAAATGCAGTAAAGCAAACGTTAAATCATGCAATTAAAAGGCATCTTGTACTCGCTGGGGACCTTGATATTATTTGTCAAAAAATACTTCATATATGTCTTAAACATGAGAGTGTGTCTTGAAGAAACAATCAAAAAATGGGCTCCCAAATAAATAATGATGACTTTAATATCGTCGCATAAAGCTCTAGTTTAGGAACTGAAGAACAAGATAAAGGACCAGTTTTCCACTTTGGTCAAAGACTACGGCGCCCTGATTGGTTTAATTAGAGAGTAGAGTTATAGAATCGTAATAACAAATAAATTAATATAAGAAACATGTTA
The DNA here is from genome assembly GCA_949802685.1 of Dicyrtomina minuta. Classification (NCBI taxonomy): domain Eukaryota; kingdom Metazoa; phylum Arthropoda; class Collembola; order Symphypleona; family Dicyrtomidae; genus Dicyrtomina; species Dicyrtomina minuta. The sequence goes on from CATKUY010000261.1 coordinate 1,269,991, forward strand.
TATTGTAAACGCAGATAGCAAAATTGAAAGACACGTCAAGAGGAAGTGGACGAACTAGAATATATTGTTTTGCAAAAGATTTGCAACCAGAATGAAGAGGCAACCAAAGGCACGAGTCAAGATGGCAACCGTGATCCCAATCCTATTAGCCATAATAGGCTTCTGCTTAGCAAAAGATTTAAGCGGCTTTATACATGTGGACATAGGAGTTACCGTGGAAAACGTGAAGTCCGTTTACCTAAATGAAGCATCGGCTCCCATATTTTTCAAGATACCTAAGATGCCAAAATTTATCAAACAAACAATGAGGAGAAATCACGTTTGCGATATAATTCGAGAAGTTGCTAAGACATGTTAAATATCCAGAGAAATTCGAAGCATAATGAATAATATATTTGAGACATTGAATCATTTGCACAAGGCCATTGATTATAAAGAGGAGCATAAAGTTTATAGCCATCGAGACAAGTGGGTTATTAATAAAAAAACAGAGCAAAGCGATCAGAAAATACTGTTGTAGGCACAATGTTGCACAATTGGTTTAGCATCGCTTTATAATCTGAGTGTCGAGTTCTTCTGCAGAATTAACAAAATCTACAGCATTTTGTCAAAAAACTCAAAGCAAATCTTGTGAAAGAGCATTAGGGTTTAGTTCAGGTAGCAACCACTGTAAACATGTAACAGCATAATGTTCACGACTATGCTGCGTACCAGGACAAGAGAATAAAAAACATTATTGAGCAATTTGAGAAATATATGGAAAGATATCAATGAGATGACTTACCATTCCTTACATTCTTGTGGCAGATTCGACTAGCGTAAGTCATTAAACTCTGATTATAAATTCGCACATGGATTTAAAAACCTCATGCCAAAACAAGTTGATTTTATCCACCTTCATAGATTTTGGAGTTATGCAGGCTGCGATGACGAACATCAAAAAGTAATAAGTAAGATACCAGATACAAGTTTTAATGCCAAATAGAATCCTTGTACAGTTACCCTATAACAGATTGTTTTAATGACGATAACTACACTATTGTTAAAGTGCAAATTCCCTTTAAGTTCAATGACAAGAAGTGGGAACTTGTACAAATTAAGCCCATCGACTTTGCTCATCAGAACGAACCCTGCAAGCTGAATTTATCCACCAAATTAGTTGCTTAAAGTAATAGCGATTTTTAGATTTATGACAATGTGGAAATAAAGCACTGCAATACGCAAACTGGTGGTCTTTGCTTTCTTTTCAAGACAAATAACAAAATATTCATATCTGCCCTGTATAGAGAATTCTAACAGGAGGTTCTGTTAAAGAGTTACGTAAAGTGTGCAAATATGATTGCATTGACAATAGAACCATAAGAATCACTCGGCTTGACGCCAAGAGGGTGTTAGTCACACATTTGTCTAGGAAAATGAACAGATAGTTAAAGAAATTACTCCTATGAGGTTCAGAAAACCCTATCAGGGATAAGAAACGTAGTGGTAAATTTAGACTGCAATTGTTAACTTATTTCAGATAGGAAAAAAGTGGCAGAGCCCCTATTTTCTAGCGCAACAGCATATAATTCTAAGTGGCTACAAATGGCACAGGTAGTGCCAATTCAATGGCTTAATCTTAAGAAACTTATCATTAGACTGCCTCTTGTGCCAGCAGAACGACTAAAATATTTTAATCTTAGTTCATACTAAGATACGCAGTGGAAGCAGCGCTTTAAAGATCTAAAAATCAAATTTTTGGACACAAACTTTACGCTTAACATTGAAAATACTCTACATTGGGCAATTCATAAAATTTCACAGACACACTCAATATCATGGTTTTGGATTGCGGTCTCAGTACTTTTATTAGCTTGGCCCATCTGTGAAAATAATAGTAAAAGAGCCTTGTTGACCGCCCTGATGACTAAAGTGTGCCGTGCTATTCCATCATGCCCGTTTTAATTGATGCTATGATAACTATTGTCTTTATTGCTGCAATCTTGTGGATTTTTAAGACTATCATTTTATACACTTATCAAAAGCTTTCATTGGCTTACCAAACCCAAAAATATAAAATACCGGCACAAAACCTTGATATAGAAAGGACACAGCGCTTAACTCAACTTGTGGACCATTCTTTTACAGAAGAGGAAACAACCTCGCTAGTAAAAATGACAAAAATAGGCACGACAAAACCAGAAACAGGCACCTTATGCAAAGCAAAAACTCGCGTGAATCCTTTCCCTTAAAAAAATTGAAAACATACGTTAGGTTCATAAGCAAATAGTTATCATATTTGCATGAATAAGTGTGTATTTAGGCTATCTTTAACCTAATATTAGAGCATAATAGAGGCATCAGAGCATTGGCATAGCATTAAAACAAAGGCTTGTCCACATTCTATTTTGCAGGTGAACTAGCTTAAGAAGACGAAGTATCAAAGTTTGCCTTTGTTCTGATTATTCAAGTGTAGCATAGCGAACTAAATATCAAGATTGTCAACGCAATGGACCAGGACAAGATCGTTGCTCTGACAGGTCATTTATACTTCAAGAACGTGGACTGGAGTAAGATGCAAGACTAAGAGGAGAGACTATAAACCTTACAGAACTGGCAAGTGACCTACATAAACCCAGCAGACTGTGCTCGAACAGGTTGGTTCTACAGTAACCACGGCGATGCAGTGATTTGCAGCAAGTGTTAATTAATTTGCCAATCGTTCCAAGCAGGCGCTGTACTAGAACAAGAGCATGAAAAATGAAGTCCGTTTTGTCAATTCATTAGACCATCCACAGGCCGCGTTTTGTGTGGAATTTATGAGTTCAGTAAGTTACTAGATGAGTCTTGTCTACCATTAAGCAACTTCAAGTGCTTCGCAGTCCCAGAGAAATTAAAAGATATTAGTAGCCTCAGTGTAAAGAAACCAAGCCTAATGTCACTAAGGACATCAAAAAGAAAATCCAGTTGAGCAAGATTTGGTATTGGACCAGCCGGGACACTCTTATTTCAGGAACGTCGTCTGGAACAAAATGCAAGACTTCGAAGAGCGGCCAAAGACTTTTGAGAACTGGTCGACTCTATACATAAATCCCGCGGATTGTGCTGCAACAGGATGGTTTTATAGTAATTAAGGAGATGCATGTATTTGCTGTAGGTGTCACTTAGTATGTGGCTGTTTCGAAGTGGGGGACATACCACAGGTAGAGCATAAAAGGTGGAGTCCCTTTTGTGTTTTTGTTAGGTCATCCTTTTTCTTTGATGTGTGTGGAATTTATGAATTTAGTACCTATCTTGATAAAAACCGACCATTAGCTAATACAGTGCACAACTTAGACTCAGACAAGTTTAAAGATATCAGCAGCTTTAGCGCTGAGACACAGACCCCCTTAGAGATGAAACTTAGGCCAGTCAGTAAGTTAAAGCGCTACCTTCAAAGACTATGTTGCCAGGACATACGAAATATACTTGAGTATAGAATCTGTGAAAAGAAAGATGTGGAATGTGTAGTGCAGCCATGCAGGCACGTATATTGTTGGTTGGAATGCGGACTCTGGTTAAGGCATTGTGCCATACGTAGAGCTGAAATTCTGGGATTTTCAAAGATTTATTTTCAGCTAGGCTACAAGTTATATTTGACTAATAGTAGACAAATCCATAAAAGGCCAGTAAAAGCAGAAAAATAGACGTTGTAAAGGGGGCAATACCCAGTAGACACGTGGATCAAGGTGTCAAGTGTACATGGTATATGTTCATTTATGAACTATGATATTCAAGTTTAACAATTATAAAAGCATAATTAATTAATTATGCTTGTATAATTATTAAACAGGACAGACGTTGGTATGTCAATGGTTTATTTATTTTAGGAATTTATTTTTTTTAAAGGCGACCAAAGAATAATACAAAAAAATGGGAAAAATATTAATTTAAACTTGAATAGTCAGGAATATTAACTTAGAGTTTACATTGCCTAAGTTAAGTTTGATCCTAGCTGAGCTTAGTTTGTGTATAGTTGTGCTAAATAAGTTAAGTTAAGTTAAACTTACTTAGCAAACTGTACAGAACAGATTTTAACGAATTGCATTAGATTAAGAGAGGGCGTAATGATAGCTGAAATAAGCGTTTAACTTTATTAAACAAGTCCTTCCGTGGAAGGGCTATGTTTTCTAGTACTCATTAAAATCATTTTTTTTATCAATACATTGTCTATTATCAATAGCCAGACACACACAACATAAAGCAAATACAAATATTATACACATTGAGACCCGCCGTACGCAGGTCCACACTGTAGTGTATTTTCTAGCTTCAAACATTTAGCTAACGATATGTGTAGGACGCCACCAGTTTTGCTACAGTTCCCAGACGTATGCGGGAACTCTTCCTTTCTAATACTTTATACAAAAACAATAAAGCAATCTGAGCATTGAAAGTAGTGAAAACAGCTCAGCCTGCCTCAAACTCTGACTTCATTAGGATTTCATGGCGACATATGTGCTCCATAAATCCAGCTATCCTATTTTTAGCTAGGCATGATTAAATACTATAATCATGAGCTACTGCAGCATCTCAATCAAAAGCCCCAATAGAAGTATGCACATACTTCTCTCATTATCATTTTAATACATCTTTTATGAGATATGCTATTTTGAACTAAATGAAATTACTTTCACTGAATTAAAATGTCAAAATCTGAAAGGTGAAATTCACAGCTTTCCTATATATATCCAATACAGACAAATCACGTGTTATTATGGTCGTCACGTCAACAATTATATAGTTATTTAGTATTGTGCTTTTACGGCTATCTAAATCCATCAATCTGAAATTGAAATTTTACCAAGTCGTCTCATTTGCCTTGTACAAGTGCATAGAACAGGGCCAGACAAGTGGCCAGCGCAAGCAGCCTCCGCTGCTTAAATTTTCAAAACATTTAATCAGAGCATATTGCAATTTTCAAAAAGAGTGTGAACGCAATGATGCATTAGCTCAACTTACAACTCCCAACTCCTACTACCGTTAGCATCCAATCCAGATTTCCAGCATCTCCCCACATCTCCAAGTCCAAATTCCTCCCCTATACTGTATAACTCGGCAAATACTCGTCTTTCTGTTTTTTCGCAAATATATAGTGCACTCACGCGGCAATTGCACTGGAGCTGCAGTCAATGCTAGATAATGCGGTCAGCACAGGCTGTCCAAGCTGCCATAATTTTAAGTAATTGTTAAATGTTGTGATGGACGTTGAAATGATTTGAGGTTTACCTAAATGATTTGTACGGTGTGTGTATAGTAAAATGATAATGAAGTGATAATGGTGAATGTTGAGAATAAGATAAGTATTTAATTGTGTTAAGGGCCCGCGTTTACTAATATACTTGATACAGCGGGTGCTTGGCTAGTGAGTAGGTACTTATATAACTTAATGATGAATGACTGTATGAGTGAATTAGTGAGTGAATGTTGGAGTGTAGTAGGTAGTAATAGACAGTGTAATAGTATAGTTATTTATTCTGGTTTGGTTTACTGGTGTAAGACTACGTCTATCTCACTCGTGGGTTGGTACTACACTGATGAGACTAGTGTGTGGAAGGAGCTGAGCCTCCTTCCGTCTCATACTTCATATTTACATTACATTGAATGCTAACATTAAACATTACTATTAGGACATCGTATGTACGATATCCTAACATACCGCCTCCCCGCAACAGACGCGAGAGTACGGCTTCACTCGTCTACTTGTGCATCTAACTTATTGCTAAATAACGTGGCTCATTTGCCCGTCGTCTATACTAATGCGAGCTTACGTGTCTAGTATTTTATAGCTGACTTGCATTAAATCGTAGCCATATTATCATTATTTAATATTTGTATCAGAAAACTGTATCCTAACATTATATATGGTAAATACATATAGTCTTTATATTAAATCATTCATTTGTTATTCGTTACTCTGGACGGACGGCCGGGACGGCCAGACCATCCCCTCTCCCGATAGTTCCGAAAATCGAAGACCGACAAAATTAAGATAAGTATCATTAAACGCAGAAAATTTTTGTCTATCGATCGGCCCTATTTACATTTTAAAATAATAATTTTTTTCGAAAGATTAACAAACATAAAATCAATTTTTTAAACAATTTATAATGGCCAACATAGCCTATTTTAAAAATACTGCCGTAATTCAACTGTTTGTTGGTTTTAGACAGGGTTTTGAATCATGGAGAACCCAAATAAGTGTCTCCGGACTAAGTACAGTGTGACCCAAAGTTTCCGGACTCGACAAAGCCCGAATCGGATTTTCGTCTAATTAACAGTAAATACTTAAATAACTAATATAATTCAAGCTAAAATATGTCTACGATCTAAAATCAACTCATTTAAAATATAAATATAATAAATTAAACTGATTTAAAGTAATTAAAGTACATTTGAAATATATTGTAAGTCTATATACACAATTATTGCCGGACTCGCCGTAAAAGCTGTCTCGGTGCGAAAAACATCCTTGACTAAAATAACAAGCAAGTTTAAAATCATATTCGTAAATTTCATAAATTATTACATAATAATATAAGTAGTGAGCTATATATGGAAATCAATAGTACTTTAAACGAATTACATGACTATGATTAAAATTAATTATAACGAAATTATTAGATCATTGTATTAATAAAACTGGTCTCCTTTGGAGTTTTGTTTGAATATTTTAAGGTAACCGGACCTGAGCAGGTAGGGCGGACATCTGGCCAGACTGTGCGACGCAACATCAGGCGGGGCGAATTTATTCCCCTTTAACAGGTACACCTTACAATTGATAATCACACTATAAATCATATCGATAACTAAAATCTATATAATAAATACTCACATATGGCTAGAATATAGGATTTTTTTTAAACAATATAATTAATTGCTGTTTCTTCCCATGGGAGGTTTTTGATTATGGTTTTTCAGCGCAAGCCCACAGTTCCTGCGGTAAATTAACTAAGCACTATATAATATTAAAATTTCAAAATATATATTGATTATGAAAATGTACAAATATTATGTGTATTGTGGTAGCTATCTCAAAAACTATGGCAATGGTGCCAGGCCCCTCAGAGGGTGGGTGTTTGCTGCTGGACGACTGGACAGCTAGCAGCGTCCCAGCTATGCTCGGCCATTCCAAACCTATAAAGCTAATTTAAAATATTTCAAAAGGGCCTAGCCCTAGGGCGTGACATACATCGATATTTTAAAAGTCAAGGTGGTGACCTTGCACTTGTCTAGTCTATATATTATAATAATATTTTTTTTTAATTGCTTCTATCGCTAACCTTAATAACGTATTAAATACTTCAAATAATGCACGGTAAATGAATAACATAGATTAACACTCAGTCTAAACTACTAAAATTTCTGGTACTAAATAACCGTAACTATACTTAGAATAAAATATGCCACAGTTTTGTGGACTTCTACAGAATAACGATCAATAAAGATAATAGTGGAATTTAACGTCTCTTTGTGTATTTTTGCTTTTTCTTTAAAATTTTATTGAACACTAAAATAAGATGAACCGCGTTTATATTTGTAGAATAAATAGTAAAGTGCTATTCTAACTAAAATTAATTTTAACGAAAATATAATTTCTGGAGAGAAAACCTTCCCAAAGAAAACCACACTAGATTAGTACTTCTCGGGTCAATTGTCCCCGCTATTGGGATAAGGTTAAATCCTAAGGCGTCTAAAGACCTGTGCCTGAATGGTACGTATAGGTTTAGGGCACTCCCAGGCGGTACCCCAGAAGGTCCCTGATTGCACAAGGCACCGTTTTTTCAGGCGTAATCGTACGTACTGGTAAATTTGATATGTTGGTTTATCGAAAGAAAAATACTTTACTTAAAATTGAAATTAAAATTAAAATAACTACAATAACTAATTTACACAAAATTATGAATTTTATCGTGGAACTAACTACAAGTTCTAGACCTAAAATTCCGTATGTCATCTTTATTATTAATAAATTCGTCATTTATCGTAGCGAGTAAATCCCTGTTTCTTGATCCTATCGGGCGACCAGGTCGCCGTTTAACTATATCACTATAACTAGTTACTGTAAGCTGTTGTTGACTTACTTGCGACGAATCTTGCTGTATGATAGGTTTTGGTTGTTGCTGACTGAGAACAGGCATCTGCGTAGGTGGGTCAAATGTACATTGTGGTGGGTTAGGGTTAAAAGTAGGTGGCTGAGAATGATTAGGTGGACCTGAATACTGTGTTGTCCCTGTACCCGCGTTCTGTTGGCTTCCCTGGTCCACTGTTGTGGTTCTAAATTTCCGACCCGATGGCGTCAGCTCACCTGGGCGAACGTAATACGGTCTCAGTCGTTCGATATTTACATTTAAACGAATCAACTTATTCTTAGCCCGGCCCTCAAGTTTCATGTTGTTCATGCCAATGTCCTCGATGATCAAATAGGGACCTACAAAAATAGAAAGTTATTTTTTTTGAGGTACCTTTTTACGTTTTTTATTGCGAAGTAGGACCAAATCGCTCACTTCAAATTTTTTCTCCGTTCGTGCTAGATTGAAACGCTTGGCCCATTTAAAACGTTCTTGTTGAATAGCCAATTTTGCCATTTCCCTGGCATCCCGTCCTTGTTGATGGTAGTCTATAGTCTGCTGTTCTCGTAATAAAGGGAGCTCGGCGTCGATGGCCAGTCTTGGTTCGCGGCCGTACAACGCAAAGTAGGGCGTATACCCAGTTGTAGAATGAACTGATGTATTAAGTGCGAATGCTAATGATGAAAGGCCTTGATCCCAATGACGTTTACTCTTTATAGCGTAGGTACGGATCATGTCCATGAGAACACTGTGTGTGGCCTCAATCGCACCGTTTGTTCGAGGTGTGTAAGGGCTGCTGGTGATATGAGTAGTCCCGGTTATCTGATTGAGTTCTACAATGGTGTTGTTAAGAACTAACCAACTGTTGTCTGACTGTAAATATTAAGGGACGCCATGTACGTCTAAAATTTCTTCTTTAAGGAAACGTGCTGTAGTTTTAGCTGTGCAATCTTTAGTAGCCCGTAAAAATACTTGTTTAGTAAGATTTTCTATCGCTGTGAGCACATAACAATTCCCTGCTGCTGATTTAAAAATAGGTCCACAATAGTCAATCTGTACTAGGTCAAAAGGTTCTTCATGGATCTCCTGAAACTGAAAAAGTCCTGCTGGTTTTCCCCGTGGTTGTTTATTTAGTTGGCATTTAGTGCAAGTCTTGACATAATCTTTAATATCCTCCTTTATTCTTGGCCAATAAGCCCGCTGTTGAATCTTGTGGAAAGTTTTCTTTGTTCCTAAATGACCTCCAATTTGGCTATCGTGCAACTTATGCAGTATTTTTGCCCGTCCGGATTTAGGTATAACTGGTAACGAGTGGGGCCCCCGTGAGGTCAAGTGTTTAAAATACAGTGTGTTGTTTAAAAGAAAGTAGTTTTTGTAATTTAAAAATCCGTTTTCTAATTTATGAATTATTTTAGTCAGTTCAGGGTCTCTTTGTTGTTGGTGCATGAATTCTTGCTCCTGCTGAGACAGTGGTCCGGTCGTGATGTTCCATATGGACAAGTCCATATTGGCTACAGCTGCTTGTGACATTAGATCAGGAATAAAATTCAATTTCCCTGCGATATGACTAAGGTTTGTTATGTTGAACTCGGCAAGGACCATTGCTTGTCTAAATAACTTGGGGGTCATAGGTTTCTTTTTAGATGATAGCAATAATGGTAGTGTGCTGTTGTCTGTTTCTATTGAGAAGGGAATTCCTTTTAAAAAGTGGGAAAATTTTTTGAGAGACCAAACGATGGCCTCCATTTCAAATACTGGTACTTGATAATTTTTCATTTCCTTAGTTAGACTCCTTGAAGTACATGCTTCTATTTTTTTCATCTGTTGTATGTTTGGTAGTGTATGGGTTTGAAATAGACAAGCTCCAAGGCCTCCTGTTGAGGCATCCGTTTGTAATGTGGTGGGTAGAGCTGGGTCAAAATGGGCTTGAATAGGCGCTGAAGTAAGCGCAATTTTTAAATTTTTAAATGCTTCCTGACATTCAGTGCTCAAAATGTATAGATTATTTTTCACCAATAAGGCATTAAGCGGTTTTGCCATGCTGGCAAGATTTGGGACAAATGAGGTGTAAAAGTTGACGCTACCTAGAAATGATTGCAGCGATTTGATTGATGTGGGTGGCTAAATTTTTGTAATAGCCTCTACGTATTCAGGTATCGGGCGCCGCCCTTCTTTGTTAATTAAATAACCCAAAATTTTGATCTCTTTGAACCCTAGTTTACATTTTGATGGTTTAAGACGTAGATTGTTTGCTATTAATCGCTTGAATACCTTGTCCAATGTACTAATGTTGGATTCCACGTCTATGCTTGGTGCAATAATGTCGTCTAAATAGTAAAGTACTTCTGTGTACTGTAAATTGCCAAGCATCAGAACCATCATGCTGGAGAAAAAACCTGGAGCAAAGCTCAGACCAAACGAGAGCCTCAGACACTCTAGATGCCTGTGACGAGTACTAAACGCAGTGAGATGAATTGATTTCTCGTCTAAAAGTATTTCATTATATCCACTTTGTAGATCAAGCGCTGAAAAGATCTTTTTCCCTCGGAAACGGTGAATAATATCTCGAATAAGTGGCATCGGCCATACTTGAGGTTTAGTTTGCGAATTTAGCTGGCGATAGTCGTTGACCGGTCTAAACTGCGGTTTTGTAGGGTCTGGGAATTTCTTTTTTACTAGGAAGCATGGACTAGAAAATTCGGACGTTGATTCCCTGACGATGCCGTCCTGTAGTTGTTCTTGCATTTGTCTTTCGGTCTCTGCATGTTGTGCTTCGGACTGAGGGATACCTGTTATATTAAACGGTGTGGAGTCTTTTAATTCAATTACGTATCTGCCATGAGGCCAGGCGCCTAAGGGTGTATCTTTGAACATAAATGCCTGTTGATTTGTTCTCACTAAGTTTCTGTATTTTTTCAAATCTTCGAGGCTCAAGGTAGGTGCAAACATTACCATGTCGACTTCCTTTTCTAGTTCATCTCCTGTGTAAATCGGTATAGTGTCTAGGTGACTGTTGATTTCAGGTTTTGGATTGGCGACGATGCCTATCGAGTTTATTTGATAGGTGTCAAGTTTTTCGAAGTCTGTTATTTCGGCGGTTGTCGAAACCGCTCTAGCTGGTATAGTAATTGGATCATCGGTGGAATTGATGACGTGCATCAGATCGGTGTTGTTTGAAATCATGTATTCTTGTACAATTAGTCCGCCAAAACCTTTCTTGCCTTCTATTAAAACGGCGGTAAATGGGACATCCCGTAATTCGTGTAACCCACACAAAGCATATATTATTACATAATCGTTTGAGAGTGGTGCCACAGTAAACTCTGTGGCGGCGTTTAGGCGTATTTTTTCGCGCTTCTTCTTGCTAGTTTTAAGGGCTCTAAGTCGGGAGCAGTTTTGTTGTGAATTATAAGTTTTCCTATGGTAGTTTGGGTATGCTGGTTGCTGTTGAGTTTGTTGTTGTAGAGTATGATTGGTTTGATTATTGGTTTAGTTTGTATAATTATCCTCAGTGTTCTGTTGCTCCGCGGGGCTAGTGCGCACTTGACCCGTTGGTTGCTGTTGACTTTGTGTATGTAGGCAAGCTGAACGTTGGTTTTGAACTTCACGCATTTTGAACTGCGCTGGGCTCTTGACGGCCTGTTAGCTTGCATCGTCCATTTGTGTTGTCAGAAAACAACTGGATGTTATACTGAGATTTTTATAATCTAAGGTTACTCTAAATTTACATAACCAATCGTTTCCAATAAGAATTTAGTGCTTTGAATCTTGTACGACTATGTAGTCTTGTGTGTTTGGCCGTCCATTTATGTATATGGTGACTAAAGCTATTCCTATTGTATGAATGGGGTGTTGTCCGTAGTCACAGATAGTGACGACGTTTTCGTTTCTAATTGTAGCGCCCAATTTTCTCGCAACATTTTCTCTAATTATTGAGCAATCCGCCCCGGTGTCAAGAAATAAGTGTAATCGGAATTTCTCATTCATTCTTAATGACGTAATCGACTCGATAGCTGTTGTCTCAAGACTAGTTTGTTTAGTTAAATATTGTCTTTGTTAATTGTATGTTTCTCGTTGTTCAGCTATTGGGTTTACGACTGTGGATGCCATTGAATTCCGTATTCTATTTTGATTTCTATCTATGTTTATATTTATGTCTTTATTTCTATTTCTATCTGGTGGCCTAACATTATTTGCTGAACTGCTCGGCCCAGCCGTTCTCAATGCCAGTTTAAATTCTGTGAATTTCCGTTGTTTGCGTTGTTGCGTTGTGGGAATGGCGTGTTTTGCCTGTTGGCATTTCTGCCTGCAATAGAGTTTGGATGAATGAAGTTGGGAATAAAATTTTGCCCTTGCTAACTGGAATTGTTTGGGTTTGGGTTTCCGCTTCAGTTGCGTGTTGTGTTGAAATTGGGATTTCTTGGTGGGACTTGTTGTTGACTTTGATTTCGACTAGAGTAAGAATTTGGTTGACGAAATTGTTGTTGACTTTGATTTTGATTGAAGTTAGAATTTCTGGGACGGAATTGTTGACTGGTGAAAGGTGCTCTTGGGACATAGTTTTAGTAGTTGTTTCCTAGTTGTGGAAACTGCATTTGTGGGCATCGTTTAGCCCCATGGCCTAATTTGCCACATATCTGACATTTTGTCGTTGCCAAATCGATAGGTTGACGTGACTCTTGTTGAGCTACGTTTTGGTTTACCTGTGGTTGGGTGGGGTTTGGGCGTGGGGCCTGACGTGTTTGCAGTTCTGCTACCTGGGCTGATAGCGACGCCATGGTTTGCTTAAATGCTTCAAAATGACTATATGACGTCACCGCTGCGACTTCTTGTTTCATGCTTGCCTTAGCTGGTCTTAAATGTTCGGCTGAATCGTATCGAATGAGTAGAGTGCGTAATTGGTCTAGGGTAGTTAGGCTACAGGCTGCATCATTATAAAATTTCGGGGTCCGTCTAGTAACCCGGCAATAGTTGTTTCCAACTGTTGCGCTAGGCCAATATCTGGCCAACGGTTACCAAAGGAAGTCTCGAGTCTAATTAAGAACGCGTTTGCCGTCTCCCGGCATTGCTGTGTCTGACGGAGTAAATCAGCTAATAGAATTTTTGGGTCAGGTATAGTTGGGTTTCTTAACAGTAATGCCGTAAATATTGCTTTCAAGGTGGTGGCCTCGTCGTTGATTATAGCTTTGTTCAACGTTAGCCAGTCCTGTACCACAGGTGTTGTAACAGCTTTTCTCAACAGCTGTTTACTGGGTGTAATTCTGGATTGAACATCCGCAATGTACGCGGTGTACTCCGACTGGAATTCCGTGAATTCCGTTGTGTATAAAATGGGTTTAGTATAGGTGGGCATTGGCAGTTTTGGCTTTTGATAGGCCATTTTTCTGATTTTTGGGAATATCTTTCTTGTTTTTTCTAATATAAATTCGTTTTTTAATAATCAAGAATGACCCTCTTCGTCCTCTTCTAAATTATTATATAATTGTTCTAATAATTCATGTTGTGCCTTGCGTCTTTCTTTTTTCTCTAATTTGGGTGATAGCGTTAATTTGAATCTACTAGTTTTGACTATCTCAGGTGATAATTCGGTGCGCCTACGCTTTTGAGGGTTTTCTGGTTCTGAGTTTAGTAGGTTCTCTAGCTCATGAGATTTATCTACTATCCTGGCCTTTAGTTCCTCTACTTGGTGCTCAAGATTATTTAAAGAAATTTTTTGTACCTTTTTTGGCGATGAAATAATATCGGTTAATATGTCCGGGTATGCAATGGGTAGACTCCTAGGTTGGTCAGCGAATCGGAATTTGTCCCTCAAAGATAGTTCAGCTGAGGCGGTAGGTTGTTCTGCAAAGAGCTCTGGTGAGGACTCCTCTGCGTCAGAGTCCCCTGATGATGACTGGACAGGTCAAAAGTCCGGTTGTAGAATTGAAATCTCTTCTATTTCGTCTGATGATGCCCCGTCTGAGGTTAGAGTTGATTCCGCTGGTTTGGAAAACGTGTCGTCTGGGTAATCTACAAGGTTTTCGTCCTCGTCTTTGATTTGCTTGTCTAATTCTTGTTGTTTACGAGTCTGCCTACGGTTTTTGTAATTTTTTGGGGTTTGTACGATAGATTTTCGTGGTGACGGTGTTGGTGTGGGCGACGTCAGTAACAGTAACGGTAGATTCAAGAACGGGTAGGTTTCTATGCTTTCCGTTCGTGGAATTCTTTCTTGCTCGGCATAAGTATTGAAGTCCCAATATATTAATGTAACGTACTCTGGGTCGCGGCAAGGGATTGTTGTTATTGTTCTGCCTGGTATTGGCGTGTCTTGCGCGTCTTGTGGTGCCGTGAGTGGTTCGGGTATTTGCTTGTTAGGGTACCTTTGTTGGAACTCCTCACGAGTGAAAACTGTTGTTGTGTGGGTCAGACAATCCTTACTAGTGTACTCGGCTCTAACGTATTTACGGTCGTGGCTTGTGAAGAATTTTGGTGACCTGTTGCACTTAATTTTAACTTTTTGCACTACCACCTCGTATTTGGGTGGTGTTTTGTCTTTTTTACTTTGTATATTGTCTTTTTTGGGAACTCTGTTCATTCCGTGTTCAAATTGTAATTGTTATTAAGTTTACTTAACTTATTATATACTAGTCAGTGGGTTTCGCCCATGGCGCACTGTTATTCTTTCACTTAACTAAATAATGTTAAAAATTGTTCAAAATTATGGGTCTCGGTTTCGAACTGAAAAGCTGAAACCAAGCACCCCACCAGTGTTAAGGGCCCGCGTATACTAATATACTTGATACAGCGGGTGCTTGGCTAGTGAGTAGGTACTTATATAACTGAATGATGAATGACTGTATGAGTGAATTAGTGAGTGAATGTTGGAGTGTAGTAGGTAGTAATAGACAGTGTAATAGTATAGTTATTTATTATGATTTGGTTTACTGGTGTAAGACTACGTCTATCTCACTCGTGGGTTGGTACTACACTAATGAGACTAGTGTGTGGAAGAAGCTGAGCCTCCCTCCGTCTCATACTTCATATTTACATTACATTGAATGCTAACATTAAACATTACTATTAGGACATCGTATGTACGATATCCTAACAATTGAATTACACTTGAATGAATTTAAATGACAATAAATAAACTGAAAGAATAAAACGAAAAGTGTTTTATGGAACAGAAGGTTCAAGCTAGTTAGTTTGGTGGTTGAAATGGATATGATTTTAGATTTAGATTATCCTATAGAAATCAACTCGGCTTTCTGCCAGTAGTCATTCGATTACATTACATTGTTACAGAATCTCCTTCCTTTGACCTGCATAACTTAACAGCAAGCTACACAAATTCATGAACCATCTTTGTCAATAATGATTAAAGCCCATTTACAATTTAGTAACTCAATTCAAGTTTCGCATAAGAGTATTGCACAATAAATAATTCTTATACAATTGTTTCATGATTTACATCTGCCATTATTTACATCGAGATTATCTATAAATAACATTACATCATCTTACGCAATACTCATCTTGAGATTCGTCTTAATGAATTATCCTTTTATTATTTTAAAATGTAAAATGTAAATAAATTAATTTTATCCTACCGTATGACTCCCACTGGTCATTCTGCCCACTAGAGCCAGTAAACTTGTTACCACTGCTATTTTTCACCAAGCCCAGTCGTATCACTCGTACCTGGTCCATTGGATACAGCAAATCTCGTGCCTTACACACTCTTACCAGCTCTATGCTTACAAGCGTACTGGAACCCTGCCCACTGGTACTAGCAACACTTCAGCCTTATTGCCAACCTCATTCGTATCGGCACTAAACGAACGCCATTTTAAGTCATTCGTACCCAGCCAAGTATTACTAGCAAACCTCGAACCTAACACGCTCGTACTGGCATACCAACTTAAACCTGTGTTGTTATTGAGCCCACTTGTATAAGCAGCACTCACAACTCGCCCACTATTGCCAACAAAACTTCTACCTTTGCCCGCTTTTACTGAAACAATCTTCCACAAGTTATTGTTGGTCTTAACTATATAAACAATGTTTTCCGATGGTCAACCCAATTCGCTGTAAGCTCAGCATATACTTGGAGCCCACAGTGGACAAATCCGGCGGCCGGATTTTTCTAGTAATACGCAGATCACTTGGCCTTGTAATACGCAGACCACTTGTCCTAGTAATACGCAGACAACTTGTCTTTTAGTAATACGCAGACCATTTGTCCTAGTAATAAGCATACCAATTTTTCTAGCAATACGCAGACCACTTGTAATAGTATTACTCACTCAGACCGCTTTTCCTAGTAATAAGATGCCTTGTCCTTGTAATACACAGACTCTTATTTTCTAGTAAAAAACTGTTACCACCTGCCGTCCATCCCGAAAAAATAGTTAAACCGTACGTGGCACGTGCGACCAGACATTTCATAATTTGAGATGACTGAGTAGGATAGGTAAAAGGGGATTTATGCGTGGTAGTGAGTTGAGCGTTTCGGGGTTTCAGCCATAGGGTTAAATATATTATATATATAAATATATAATTACGTAAATATTCGCCGTAAGCGCAGCATCTACTTCGCGCCCAATGGAGACAAATCAACTCTCTCTCTCTACTCTGAAATACTCTCAACTAGCTCTAACGCTAGTCTGACAATAACTAATATTATGAAATTAATCAATAAATGAAATCATAACTTACGTAGGGCTGATTTTTCTGACGTAACTTCGTCCAATGACATTTCGTTCATAGCTGGTGGGGACAAATGGAGCAAATACTAAATTCTCGTTAACTCTTTCCACATGAACAATAGTTCGGATAATAAGAAGTATGGATATGAAAACGAATGGAAGCATAAATTCACAAAATGTTTGAAATCGATGTCGCTTCTGAATGAGAAAATTCTTCCACATGAGCACTCGCAGTTTTGTCAAATCTGATACATTTTTGCGTTTGGATGCTTGGACATGTTCCTTGAGTAGTGGCTCGGTGCTGGGTTTTTGCGTAGGTCCATCATTTTCACAAGTGGCTGGCGCTGGTAACGAAGAAGTTCCTCTTTCATTGTTTGAATTTGAGTTACTGCGCGATGATTTATTTCCTGCTTTCTCTTTAGAACTAGTCCAAGATTCGGGTTTGAATGAGGATTTTAGTAGTCGCCCTAAAGATACGTTTAAAACCTCATTTGTGAATTTGCCACTAAATGTTCAAAAATAATAATCTTAAATTAAAGATAAGTGTAAGGTGTAGTAAGTACTTCACATCATCTTTTACCTTCCATTGGTTTCCTTGAAGCAGTGTTGTGTTTTGAATCATTAATCATTTCAGTTTCTACTTCATTCAAAACGGTTATATGGAACTTCGAGGCTCAGAGAAAGAATTCTGAACGAATTCTCTTCCCAGTAGTTAACAATTATAGTAAATTTTCAATTCTTGATTAACCATAAACCTTAGTTCCGTCAAAAAAGCTTGAAGTTGAAAACATGTTCATAAATTAAGTAGATTGCAAAATCAATTTTAGCAACAAAAAACAACTATCGAACTGAATTTGCTGAAAGATTTACAGTACCTGAGCTTAAACCTTATTTTTGTTGTAACTGAGGTTTTGCAAATTCGAATTTATTTTTAATAAAATCCAAATGATTTAAAATAAAATCACATTGTACATAATAGTTAATTGGAAATTACTTTCAAAATAGTGCAGCAACGTTCGCAACCAAGAAATCGAAAATTGTTGAATAATAATACGGAACTGCTTTATTTATAAAATAAATTCAATGCATAACTACACCGTGAGTACTAAATCAGGGTTTCTTTAGTAAGTGATGTCCAACGTTACTAACAAGGGAACCTACCTTACTTGAAACTACAGAATGAAGCAAAACTACCCGGAACGTATACTACCCATATGAGTGACCTCTGCTTGTATGGTCGTTCGACTGCAAAATTCGTTGTTCGGCCGCAAGCACGCGCGCAAATTCGAAAATATTGATTTTTTCGAATTTAAAAGCGCTCTAGCTCCCACAATTTTTGTCCGATTTTCATAATATTTGAAATACAACGTCTTTGTATGCTTATCTAAAAAGAAATTTTAGGATTTTTGAAAATTCGAAATTTTTAATTTTTTTCAAAAAAGCTCAAAAGATGTTTATTTCTGAAGCACAGAGAATTTAACTAATTTTCTACGAGAAGTCTGAAATATAATCTGCCCGGCTCAGAATTCAACCTACGAGGTAAAATATAAATTGTTATAATTAATTATTCGTACGACAAAAATTAAAGGAAACACTCCCAGTTGTTTGTGAAAGATTTGAGTTTCTATTGATTTTAGAGTCTATTTTATTTTGGGCTACGAGCCAGTAAAATTATAATCATATCATTTTCTTTTTGCACTATTGTGCCATTTAAAAGTAAAGTATATTAAAATAAATACGAGGCATAATAAGACCTCTTAAACTAACTATAATTTATATTGTGTGGCTTATGATTGCATACTATTTTGTGTGATATTCGTATGTGCATATATTTAGGATATTTAATGTGTAAAATAATATTAAGTGTCATATTTTAGTTTGGGAAAGCGCATCTAAACCCTCCTCACCCGTATAGCATTGTAAGCAGTCAGGCTCATACAATTTTTTAAAATAATCCTCCATTTAGTCGTGCATACTATTCAGTATCTCGCAGGGCCGGTCCTGAAGTAGTGGAGAATCCCCAGTTTTTCACTGATTCCGTAGCTCTTTCCTAACTCGGATTTAGAAGACCGCGTAAAATCCCTGTTACCCATTTCTAACTTTAAATTTTTTTCTAACCTGTTTTAACTTCACCTAATAAACTTACCTACCTACATTTTTTATACATGTACAAGGATCGCCCATAATGACGTTCCTTAAATATCATAGTTTTAAGTACTCCTATAAAACGGCAATCAGGATCACGAATGAACTGCGTTCACTAGGCTTTCAATGGAAAAAATAATAAGGGAAAAAATGTTTTATTTAATTTTAACACTATACAGGAGAGCTAAGGACTGTGAAAGAATTTTAAGAAATTCAATCAAATAACAAAATTGACTATATTCTTTAATTTACCATTTTAATTGAAAGTTAATAATCTAATTTTACGGCTACATCTTAATTAAAAAGTCTTAAGTAAATTAGGTTCAAATGAAGTATTTTTGATAAACCCAAAACAAGGTTATACTATTAATAAGAAAACAAAAAACTATTTCGCAAAGACGGAACACTAAAGCTGTTACCGTCTTGATTTATAAAATCTAGTCGCTATATGAAAATGAATAGTGGTGGGGAGTGGGGAGCACTAAGGCAAAGATGTTGCTAATTTGAATATTCTTGTGATATTTCTTAATCAAAGATGGGTACGTGTGGTCAGCTTGAGAATTAGAGAACCAGTGATTGTGTTAATGAGGAACTGTGGCTGTGAAAGATCTTTCGTAAAAATCTGAAAAACTCCCTGTTTTTGTTTACATTTGTTTTGGATTTTTATTTTGCTTCTTTTAGGTTACGAGCTTATGAATAGTTTTAAATGTGAGCAGTAGTACAATGTTTTTTTATATTATAAAATATAAACAAACTTGGAAAAATCAAATATTTAATTTTGTTAAACAATTCATGATGCAGGCATAGCACGTCACTTATTTGAAACTGGATACTTAAAAGCTACAATAATACTTGTACAACAATAAAAATCTTGGGTACATAAGTCTTGAAAACCCTTGTGCATCTAGGAATATCACGTTTCTAAACTATACTAAAAGACGGTAAAAGAAGTACAAACTAGTAAGCACATAGTATCCTTGGGTTTTTACATAAGCTTTAGGTTTTTATTTCACTTAAAAATAACATTTATACTGTTTGTTGGCAAAATTAATTGTTTACTAGAGACCTACAAATTTTGGGTACCAAAAACTCAATTTTCTGAGGTACCCAATACCTATGCAGTTTTGCATTTTCTCCCAACGATTAAATTGGAACAAAGCAGTCAAAGCTTAAACGTGATAGAATAAAAGACTGACTTAGCTTAGATGCGCGAAATCCTCTAACTGCATTATCCGTAAAAAGTATTAGAGATTAGTATTACAGGTAAGAATTAGTTATTTTGCTAAACTGGTTCTTTTACATGTATTGCACTTTTACGGCCAGAGTTAAATTCTGATATTTTGGTGTACTTTAGTAAACGTGTAAATTGCCAGGTTCACACGTGTACACAAACAAGTGCAAAATTTGTTAAATTATTCCAGAAAGGTGTAGGTCTCTTGTGTTAGCTCTTTTGCATGAAAAATGTAAGCTGGCTAATTATCATCCTTGCAGATAAGGTTTAAATTGAATTGTGCTGTTTTTAAAGAGTTTTCAAAGACACAACTGATTTTCTGCTTTTTTTCAATCGCATCTGTGATATTGTTACCAGCATAATGCGCAAATGATTGTGGCATAATGAAATCAAGTTTGAAGTGCGTAGTATGCGTAGCATGATTTTATTTAATTTTTAAAGCAAGTCAAATAATACCTACAAAATAGGGCTCATGAAAGTTTGTATGGCAGCCTTAACAGAAAAAGTCAAAATTTAAAGCTTGCTGCTGAATTATAGATATTTTTAAATAAAAGCAAAAAAGTCGTAACAGAGTTAGCTCTCTTTTTTTGAAAGCAGGCAGTAATGTATTATTTAAAAATTAGCATAAAATCTAATCTATGATAAATTTCTGTAATAAAATTACAATCTTATTTTTTATATTTCTAAATTTACTGCTAAATCGTCTAATATTGTGTTTACTTCAGAGTTTGAACAGTAACTTAATCAACTTACACAAATAAAATAAGCTTTAAATCAAAATATTCAAAAATAAATTTAAATAACAAGGCACTTCTAGCAAACAAGGTCATTAATATCGAATAGCTATAAAACATAAATAAAATTTTTTAAAAGTTAACAGGTTTTACGAAGTAATATATTATTTAATTGCTCCTTTAAAATAACCACACATTTTTTCAATTCTAGGATTGTACCTTGTACAACATGTTTAAGGCAAAGGTTAAAATTTAAAACCGTTCCCTTAAACGTTTTGTGATAACTATGACGGGTTCTTTTAATTTAATTATACTTTTCTTATTTGAATAATTAATAACAAAACAAAATTACTACAATGTTGCAAATAGTTAAAAATTTTGTTAAATTGTTAAAATAGGCAGTAAAATTGCGCTTTCTTTAGAAATATTGAAACTTTCAGTTTAGAACAGTACTCAATAAAATAATATCATTGTAACTCACAATAAAACTTGTTTCAACGTAACGTATATAAAAGCAGTGCTTTTTGTTTTAAACATTTAAAAGTATTTTATTTTACTCCTGATGAATACAAAAACTTTTTTGTCCTCTATTGCCAGTAGTTTAAGTTTTTTCTTCATGAATCCTATCTAAAGTGCTTCAGCAGAGGCCATCTAGCGCTTGTCAGAGGAACATATCGGCCTAGAACTTCTAGGAAAAATTTAAAATTTTTTTATTTAACTTGTCGATTTTTATAGTAAACATCAAATTTTCAGTTACTTAAACTATCACATTGTGCTTAACTAACCTAGTTACATTAGAAACAGATCGAAGAAGTTTCATTTTTGATAGTCTAGACTATTGCTAGAGTGTATTTTTTTTACAACGCTGAACGCTATCCTACCCTACACAGTGCACATAATAAAAAAAGCAGCCAGAGTCAAAATTAAAGAATTGTATCCCTAGGACACAATTATCATCGGATTAAACTGAAATTCAAAGAGCTAAGTTCCATCTAATAATTACGTAGGCCGAAATGCACTATTACCATATTTTCCTTATAGCAGGCCGTAAAATACTAGCAAAAAATATATTTTGATGGGTTTTGAAGATGTCAAAAGGAAAAAACAAGACGCCCATTTCTATAGCGGAGCAGATCTCGTACATGGTGAATCAGCAAATACAGAGGATGACAGAAACATTATCTTTAATAGCTGCAAATGGAATCCTTTACACAGTCAACATGATGATTAAAAAGCTAGAGAAAAAAACGTCTGAGAAAATAGAATTGCTAGAAGCCAGTGTCAACAGTAAGGTAACCACGCTAAACGATATTACTGAAACTTTGAAAATACGAAATGAGGAAGGAGAAGCACAAATTACACTGTTTAAGGACCAAATAGAGAAATTAAGTGAATTCAAATCAGACATACAACTCGAAGAAAACAATAATGAACTAGCAGAAAAACTGAAGGGCACTTTTAATAATAAAGTTACTTAATTAAATCAAAAAATTGCCGTGTTAGAATCCCGAGTGGAAGTGGAAAGTTCTCAGATTATTGGAGCCGAAAACTAGCTAGCAGGTCTGCAGTGTAGACTATCAGGGGTAGAAAAGGGAAACAGAAACAAAGAATTCGTGATATCAGGATGGTCAGTAATCAAGTCAGCTAAAGAGGGCACCCTAGACCTGCTTTACCATAATCTTGGAATACACATGAGTAAGTATGAGGTTCTGGATGCTCGGAGAGCCAGCATGTCTACACCAGGAAAATCCTCTTTGATATTTGTGACGATGTCAAAAAGCTGACTAGTCTCGCAAATTATAAAGAAAAAATCAATGTTAGGAAAAAATGTAACTGGAATTTGAATATACCCGTACCTCATTAAATCGGAGCAAGCCATGTGTTGACATTCCACTGAAATGTTCTGGCAGTTTAAATATTGGCAACACACGGCAGTAATTGTGTTCGTCGGAAGATTTGGTATTAAAGTTGACGGGAAGCAGTACAGAAGCAATGGAATTCAACTAATAGAGTGGGAAGGTAATCCTAGCTGAATCAACTTTAACCTTACTCCCTCAAAATATTTCTACGCATCCAATTCATTAGTGTATACCGGTGTAAGTGTTTCAACTGTATAGGGTTATGTCCCCACTAGTGAAGTGAACTTTTTATCGTCATCAATATTTAATTGTATAAGTACCTAAGTAGTGATTTCATAGATAGATGTAGAGATGAAAAAGTTTAATGTTACTGATAATAATACTGATAAATGAAAGTTATTTAAAAAATTAAGTGATGTTAAATCAGCAAGTTAAGTGAAAAAAGAAAAAGATTTCTACGGCTTGAAAGATGGCTGATCCGGTTTTTTCGACTTAGCATATATAATTACTATTATGAATTATTTTGTAAATTCGATTTATGTATCGGCAATTGACCAAAAACGCAATAAATCAATACTATCACTACTGCTACAATAGTGCTTCAGCTAGACTAGTTTTTATCTATTTTTAGACCTACAATCTGCTTTGTTACCTTTAAATGTATTTTAAGTCTGAGTGGGGTCTGAATACAGGTAAAGAACATTCTTGCTTAGTTTAAGGACAACTTTGATGATTAAATAGATAGTTAACCTCAATAAACACGCATTTAGTCAATTCAATTCTGTTTGCAGGCTTTATTTTTTAATTAATTTATATAAAATTCATAGTTTTGATATAGTAGCAAAATTTAGAAAACAAATTGTTAAAAATACAAAATATAAAATATTTATCAGTTTTAAAAAATCCGTTATTCAAAAAAAACCTAACAATATTTAATTTTTATACATTTAAAAAAAATCATTCTCAAAGTTTTTAAGGTCAAAGAGGTAAAACGATTTGTGAATAATAATATATTCAAACATTTTTTAAACCTTATAAAAAAAATATTTGTGCTTAAGAATAACGCACGTATAAATTTTATTAAATTTGGTTTAGAAGCGTAGCCTATAGACAAAACTAATACTAAAAGGTATATTCAAACATGGGTTCTTTTCAATTATCATAAGCAAATTTACTATAATATTAAATTAAATATTTATTAAAGGGACTCATTCTAAAATATATTAGACACTACACCATTTTTCCACATGCTCTTTTCTGAAAACATTGATCGCCCGTTTGTGACTATTTCTTTGTTATGTGCCTATTACGTTTTTACACAGTTTTTATTTTTTTTAAATTACCACCGTATTTGTAGTAAGTTGTTTAAAATGTTTAGTTGGTTGCAGCAATAAGAGTTTAAATTTTATTTTGTTATAATTTACAGTTTGCTATTTGTAACTTACAAAAAATTTATGCAATGTTTGATCCATTTTAGTCAGGGATGGTAAGTTTAAGTTTAATTTGAATCTAAAAGCTAAATTAAGCTTTTGTTCTTAAGCTTAATCCTAATCGGAATCCGAAAAGCAAAAATTCTGTTAGCCTAATCTAAATCACTAAGGATCAATATCCTTGCAAAACCAAATGTAAATTACCAATGTTGTATGGGCTGCGGCCAAATCGACTCAATGAATAAATTATATATTATTATTATAATCTAAATCTAAATCCAAATCCCTATGTTCACAAGAAGCTTAATCCGTTAGCCGTATTTGTTTGGCTTTTGGATTCGGCTTTTTGCGGGAAATTCAATTTTTTATTTCTAGCCACTTTTGCTACGCTCTTCAATATAGACCAGTTTTATGCTAACAACATATGCGACATACAGTATTGTATTTTACTGCAGTAGTGTCAAACAATTTTGCGTATTTTAGACTGCATTTAGTTTTTCAAAACTAGTTGGAATGCAACTTTTATTGCATATATAATCAAATTATTTTCCCTAGCGATATTTTCGTCTTAAAAGAGGTTGTTGTAACGTGAATAAAAGCTTTAATTGGAGTAATATTGACAACAATTTCCACTTTTCTTTGTTAAATTTAACACATGTTGTGAACATTTTGTCAGTGCGTTTTGTTCTTTTTGTATTAGTTGTAGTTAGTAGCAAGGTTTGTTAGAATCTACCCTCTGCAGACACTGTGAAGAGAAAGAAACTATCGCTCATGTTTTTAGTAAATGTCAAGTGGGAAGCATACTGAGTAACAGTCGACATTATGAAGTTCGGTCAATAATTGCTAAACATTTAAGGACACTGGATTAGAATGTGTTTGAGAAAGTAACAGATGGGGCTTCTAAACGCGTAGATTTAATTCGCTGGCGAACAAAGTCTAAAACTGGTTAAATCCTGGATCCTACATTACGTATGGAGCAAAGTTCTGATCAAGAAGATGAAGTTTATATTAAAAAACAATCTCATTACAATCTATGTATTCCCTACTTTATGGAAAAATACCAACTCAAGAAGTTATAAGTGATAAGTTTTCTGGTGGAAGCTCGTGGCACGATTCCGGAATTGTTTGAGTCTTTAAGGAAAAAGATGCGACTTTCTTTTGAATTAGTAGAAGAAATAGTGATTGCTACTATCAGAGGCTCTTGTCAAATAGCTCACAATCATTTATATAATAATAATTTATCTAACAGTTAGTGTAAAGTTAATATGTATACAACATTTTTGTTATATTTTTAAACCATTTTTCCTATTTTTATAACTGTGTATTGTTCTAACTGTGTCTTTATGGCAAGCGTTATTGTGAAGTCAGTTGTAAATAAATATTAACTTTCTCTTTTAAACATAAACTATGTTTAAGCAATAATTAATTGATTTAATTCATTTTATCAGGCTAACAATAAGTTACAAAATGTGCCAGTGAAAATGAACGGCATTTGAGTGGGACTAGTACAAGTGTGCGTTTAATAACAACACAGGTTTAAGTTGATACACCGGTACAAGTGTGCTAGGTACGAAGTTTGCTGATACCATAAAGCAGGGTTCAAGCGACTTGAAATATCTTGTTGGGAATTGCGTCAGTATGAGAGACGCTGGTGCAGGGTTTAGTTAGCTTGATACGCCGTGTGTCAATGCGAGTGAGCTTAGGAATAAAGGCACATGTACGAGTGGATAAAACACTAAATTTGATGCATCTGGTGGACGAGGTTCGAGTGGTACAGCTAGGTTTGTAAAAATTCTCTTGTCTGGTCAATAAGTTAGGTTGAGTATTAAAGACTCAAAGATATGCCGTAAAGCTCTGTATAGAAGCGCCCAGCTTTTAGTAAAAATAAAAAGTTTGAGCTGTAAATATTAACATCACTGCTTATGGCGAAACCCACGGTCACTATCAGAGGCTTGCGTCTATTTAAATGCTGGCTTCTATTATCTACAGTACGTTTACCTGATACATAATTAAAGTAACGTCATTACAGGATCACCCTTATAAACAAGTGATATTTTTTTGACATCATTTGCAGACGATCCTAATAAAAGAGTGATATTTTTTGACATCATTTACAGACGATCCTAATAAAGAAGTGATATTTTTTTGACGTCATTTACGGAAGATCCTAATAAACAATTAACTAATGACAGTGGGGGTCCCTAAAATGGTAAAATTTGTATGACGTCATTTAAGGACGATCTCTGCAGGCATATCAGTAAAATCCTATGTCGAAGATATGTGTCAACCTAGTTTTTAAACTTATGACAATGAGGGTGCCTAAAATAGTAATATTTGTATGACGTAATTTATGGACGATCCGTGCAAAAAAATTCTTTGGGTGGGTTTCAGTTTTAAACAAAATCTGGCGCGAAGCGCCGGATATTTTAGCTAAGCTTAATCGAAATCCGAATTTTTTCGGCTTTTTTCAGCTTAGCGGAATCGGAATCTTAATTTATAAATCCAGCTTATTTTAATCTCAATCGGAATCTGAATATTGAAAAATGTTGAAAGCTTAATCTGAATTTGAATCTAAATGTTTTGGCTTACCACCCTGATTTTAGTTTAGGAATTTAAAATAAAAATAAAAATCAGTATTCATTGTTTATCAACGCTAACACTAACGTCACGTTAGCAAAAACGTAACAATAACATAACAATAACAAACGATGACGTGAAAATTAGGACAACGTAACAATACTGTATCAATGTACATAAATGACGTTACCATAACGTAATAATAAACGACAATGAAGTAACGATAAAAAACAAAAACGTAACGATAAAGAACAATAATCCCTATAAACAATTATAGTTGCACAAACGTCGGTAGTTGGTTACAGCGTAACGTCATATGACTACATGAGATAGCGCGGAGTTGATAGTGATTGAAGACGTTGAGGGAGAGGATAAGAAAAAAAGAAAGGAAAGAAAGGGAGAGTGAACGTCTTGGAGGGCAAGGGTGACTGGAAGGGGAAGGGGAAGGGGGAAGGGGGAATGGAGAACGGGAAATAAATATGAGGAGCCGGGAATCTGAGCTGAGGGAAGCGGGAACGTAGGGACGAAGGGGAATGTGAATGATAGGAGCGAGAGTATACTGGGACGAAGGGACATGGATGATAATGGAGAGAGACCAGGCAATATATATATATCGACAGTCCATATGAACTAAGCTGAAGGGAAGCAGGCAGATAGGGTTGAAGGGAATACTGTACAGATGCATATAGGTAGGTAGGCAGGTACGATATACTATGTATTTAATGCAATTGAACGCACACATGAGTGAGGGGTAGGCAATGCATGGCTGGAGTCGCCAATGATGTATGTCTTTGCTACTGCATGCTACTGGTAATGCAGTGTGGGATAGCAGAATGAACATATATGCAGCACAATATAATAACATGAAGTACTATGGCCGAGCAAATTGTAAATGAGCTGTGATGGTACCCAACGCACGTTTTATATACAAAATTAAAATTTTTTGAATTTATTACACTGAATACAATTATATACATTAAATACAGAACATTGAATTTGCGCTATGCTTAAAATTCAAATTTACAATATATATTTAGGTTACATCTATACTATAATATACTTTAAATATATACAGGTAATAGAGATACAAAACAGGTAATTATCCTATGCTACACGTTTTATACAATATATTCATTATACATCTAGGTTACATCTACACTATACTATAAATATATACAGTTCTTACAAGCTAGAGCTTAGTATTTAACAATATTTGTGTAGCCTAAACATAATACTTAAATAAAATATCTAGGTTACATGTAGATTACATATAGGTTACTTCTACACTATACTATAAATATATACAGGTCTTACAAACTAGATCTTAGTATTTAACAATATTTGTGTAGCCTAAACAGAGAACATTAATTAAATATCTAGGTTACATCTAGGTTACATTTATACGACTTTGTACTATAAATATAAAACTATTACATACTACTGTAGTTACTTATTTAACAAATCAATATGGCCCAAGGGCAAACTAAAATTACAATCGTTAGGGTCTAAAAACACCCTTGGAATATCTAATGTGTCAAATGCTAGTCTATTTACACTCACTACGTACATATTATGATCCACAGATCGTATAGAATTCACAATAATATTACAAGGCTTGTTGGTCTTAAGCATTTCTTTATACTTGTCGTGCTTACATTGGCGTAAAGCAATCGCTGGAACGCCTCTGCATTTCTGCTGTTCATTATTATCTAAATATAACATACTATACATCTTAGGCTTAAGTATAATTAATTCTAATACATCTAAGCTCTGTATTCTTATTTTGCCACTCTCGTCTTTGTTAAAAAGATACAATTCTGGATATCTGCTTTCATACTGTTTAAAAAACTCGTGATTCCGTGGAATCTTACTGAAATCAAATTCTGTACGTGCACTTACTTTATCATCCCACAGAGTATTTAATGGGTCCAATATATCTAGCTCATAGGCATCGGTATCTGAGTAATTCAGATAGGCTCTATTCTGGAATATTCGACACAACATATCAAACTTTTCATAGAAGTACACTTTGGCATTAGCTAGAATTGCCAGTCCTGTGAGTGACAGGTCATTTGCGGGATAACTCTTAAGATATTGCGTAATAATACTTAAAGAATCAGATAAACCATCAAAATCTTTACATCGTGGTAGTGCAAGTAATTTTTCAGCTTGTGCGGTACTAGTGCAAACAGTGGTTTCGACAAACTCGTTACACTTCTTTAACGTCTTGCCGTATAATACATTAGAGCTAAGTTTAATTAATTTGTTTTCAAAAGGTGTTTTTGCTTGCTTTCGTCTTTCTAAGTTCGCATCTATGTATTTTTTAAAATACCGCTGTTGTTTAAATCGTACACCGCAATGCATTTTTAAAAGTACCATTCCTTTGGCAAGATAGTAGCGTAATTCCTTGAAATGAACTGTGTAATTGTGTTTGTCATAAAGGGTTAACATAAGTCTTGGGCGGGATATAAATTTTTTAATTGAAGCCATTTGGCGGTATTTTAAATTAAGCTGGCTCGGTATTTCTTCAAGCTGTATTATTCTCTGTTCCATAGCAAGAGGCAAGTTTGCGTCTCGTTCATGCAAATGCTTTGGATACTGCAAGTCACAAACAAGTACATACCCATAGCTACCATCCGTACTCCCTAATGCAGGGTCAGTCCAGTCAATGTTTATAAAATCTTTTGGTTCCATGTACTCGTAATCAGATACTGGCATCAGTGCTTTCATACTTTGGGGATATAAACTATTTATGTCTAGTTAGAGTAACTGTCTTCTTGGCTGTGATGTGTCTAACCCACCCGGACAACGCTCGTGATTTGCAATCACATGTTTCTTTGTAAATATACATTGGCCCCCCCGTATTCCTTTTTTAGCAATGTCAAATACCCTGTGATCTCTTATATAATCTATTTCGGCTTTTGATTGCTTAAAAAAACAGTCCCATGAGAAGCTTGGCAAAGTCAAAGAATAAGTTGGGTCCAGTTCGTAGGTTTTCAATCCAAATCTTTTAAAATTTTGCCAAACTTCTGCAAGTAGTACTGTATCCAACAAGCAACTAAAACGCATGTAATCAGCTAATGTTTCAAGGTTAAATTTTGCACAGATGTTTTGAACAAGCTCCCATTCGCTGTCAGGTATAGGTTTATCATCAAGTAAAGATTTTCTGAAACACGATCTTGTGGGAATAGGATTATTAAGACTTGCATTATCAGTGAGGGACAAAAAAGGAAAATAAACTGGTTTTTGTAATAACACGAGATCATCCTGAGGAGGTTTTGAGAGTTTAACTTTCTTTGCTAAATATTCTTGGCCTTTTAAAGGTACAAATTTATATATACACTGTTGTACTATTTTAAGTGACTGGGGGTCTTTTGCGTTTAGTGATTCTACAAGTTCAAATAAATTAGAGTCAAAAAATAAATTGGCATCCATGAAACGTACTTTAACTTTTGAAAAAACTGATTTTCCAATGTAGTTGGATTTTTTTGTATTTTCAGAAGGATATTCTAAATTTAATTTGGGAAGCCAAGTATCTTTTGCAGTTATTGTTATTGAAATAAATTCTTTGGGGGATTTTGCAAGAACGCGTACGTCTTTGGAAGTAAAAAAATTAGTTTTCATCGCATTTATTAAAAGGTGATAATCAAACGAACCTCCGTAATGAGAAATAAGTGGGATCTCGTGCTTGTATTTGATTTTAAAATTACAACGACTGCATGCAGCAAACTCAAAGTTTCCCAGATCGTGGTTATGGTGATACGTGCGTAAAATCTTATTTTCCTTACTGAATTTGCGGTCACACAAGTGGCAATGCGTAGCTTGTTCAAACTGTGTTCTTACGCTATCTGTTGGGAGTATTTTGTTATTTGTTTCTCTAATATGTGTGAGTAGTCTGTTTGCCCAGAAAAATATACGAGTAAAAAAGTGTTTTACAACATCTTGCCCATCAAAATACTCTATAGAAACAACGTTGTCCTTATCTTGCAATCGCCTTATAATAATAAAAGAATAAGCCGCAGGTGTGATTGCAGTTGTGTATTTTGTGTTAGGTTTTGTAAGTTTAAAATCTTGAATAGGAGTTGCAAACGTTAAGAACTTATAAACAATGACAAAGGGGTACGGAAGTGTTTGCCACGACTTTGAAAACTTGACTCTTTCCCATGGTTCAGGAAAAATGATTTTTCTCTTTTTAAGTTCTTGACAGTTTTCACTGTGCTGCAATAAATTTTTTTCAGAGTTAAAACGTCTGAAACACAATTGGCAATAAAAGGATTTGTGATCACGTCCATTACACATGAATTTATCAAGATCAGTAATAAGAACTAGATGGTAAAAATTGTTCTCGTCTTCGTTTCCTTGGTTATTAATTAAAAATAAATTACACATTTCATTTATATCAGAATTACGCGACCATCTTAAAGGAACAATTTGGTCTTTGCGATGACTCCAAATGTTAATACCAAGATTATTTTTAGTTTCGAAAGTATTCAAATTTTCGCCAATACGTAAAGGAAAATTGATATCTGTGAAATCAAATTGCGAAAAATAAGAAATATACTGCTTTGGGTCTTCTAATTTTTGTTTGGTCCAGCAAGTAGTGTAGGGTTTATTTGTCTGCTTATTTATTGTATACCCAGCTAAGATTTTATGGCGGAATCTGTGAGCAGCAACACAGAATTTAAAACAATCATTGCATTTGTTCTTTATATTTAAATATCCAGATTTTCTAGGTTTTAGGGTTGGGAATTTAATATACCCTTTGGCTTTAGCATTTGGAAATAAGTTTAGTACTCCTACTTTAAACTGTATTGATTCTATTTGCCGAAGTGTCCAACCAGTACCGTGCTTATTGAATTCATTAAATTTCTGTATAACTTCACTTGCACTATTAAATATAAAGTTTTCAATTTCGTCTCTACTTAATACATCATAACTACTAGACACTAGACTAATACTACGTTCTATTTTTTTTGGTTCGTTTTCTACTACAGTTTCTAATTCTAACGCTACTACAATAATAAGTCGAACCTTAATACTAGTATGTACAGCTAAGTTTTGAGTTAACAATTTTACAATAGACTCGTATAGTTCAGTCAAAATATATTCGATGTCTTGAAAATCTTCAGTTAGTTGATGTATGTAGGTAACCATGAGTCCCATGTGAGATCTTGAGGATTCGTGAAATACATCCAAATCTATCAATGACGAACGACGAGTACGACGAGAAGGGCCTGCAGAACTATCGCTAGTGCTGGTAGTAGTGGTGAGTCCATAGGTTGCTCCTGAACGACTGGTTCCACCGCCAATAAGATCTTGGTTTCTGTTGTCAAAGTGGGCAAGCCGCTCGCCAGGATGCAGGCACTGGTGAAGGGCTTTGGCAGAACAGAATCGGTTGCAATCTCCACAATGGTGAGCTTCTTCAACGTCAGATTGGTACGGCACATACCATTTGCATTTAAACAGACAGCCAGGGATGGAACACTCAAAGCACTTTAAAGCAACAAACACAATATGATTAGAAACCAATGGTATATAATACAATAAAATAAATACATAAGTAAATACAATATAGATATAATACAAATTTAAAATAGTATTATTGCCTAATAGAATGTTATACGTACATAGTCAGTTCTACCAGTCTTACGAGCAGTTGGGTAGTTGGGTTGTTCGTGGTATTGTACAGAGTTTAAGCTGTGGGCCGCGTATGGTACAGAGCCTGGTTGATCCATGTCCAGGCACTAGTAGTGATGAAGAATGGATGGTTGAATGTAAGTTGTGCTGCAGTTCTTCTAGACTGGTGCCGAGGGGAGAGATGGTTGATGATCAGGCAAGAGCTCAAAATGTTGTATAGTTTTCTATGAGTCCGACCTGGTATCTATAGCTGATCCGTGGTGGGTGGTATCCACCCCATTCTGGCTGACCCCTTCTGATTTTTGCAGGGACCAGTGCTTCCCATTACGAAAAATCTTTATTATCTTGAATACAAATAGGAAAAAGACCTGGATAAACGACACGTAGATAGCTGCAAAGGCGAAAAAGAGAAACAGAAACATATGTTAATTTAATATTGGCTTTATATTTATACGATTTCTTTGCGCATCATACCTTATATAATATATACATTTATATATGTGCTATACGTGTTTATTTGTTTTGTACTCACTAATCAAATCAAACGTTGTATTAACTACCGGTTTTGCTTCATTTTGATGGTACTTGTCCACAACATCCATTATAATTCCGTTTTGCGTATTCAAATTTTCGAGCATATATTTTAAAGCTTGAAGAATAAGTTTGTTGAATAAACTGGGTTTTGTCACAGAGGATGGCGTGGTATCAGAGGTGAGAGAAGATGGGGTATCGTGCTGAAGGTTGTTTCTTAAGGCTTTTAAAGCCAACTTTTCCTTTTCAAATAAACCATTGTGGTTTGTTGTACCTTCGTAGCTTGATGCAGTGCTTTTAGGCTCTAATTTCTGAGCATTTGATTCATGCTGGGCTTGCACTGCGACGTTGCAACATATGGCAAGTAATGGAACCGCGAGTATAGAGAGCACAAAAAACACACGCAAGGAAAACATTGTATGACTTTGTTTTGAACACTGTGACACTAATAACATGACTGACACTATTTTATAGATGGCAGCTCTTTTTATGTATTTTGGAATTGAGCGTTTTAGGTTCCACGTGTATTGCTGCGACGCCTTACATACGGATATTCACGGTTGCGAGCTAACTTACGCTGTGGTTTCTTTATACTGGCTTCAGATATAACTTGCTCGTACCTGAGCCATTCTTGAGTTGGTAGTTGTTTTAATTTTTCCACACCGGATGGAGCACTAACGTTTGCAGTATCACTGGGTTCTTTGTAATTGCCGCCAACGTGCATTGGCACTGTCTTATAACCTCCAGTTGAATTTTCCGACATAGAGTGGTTTTGCTTAGCAACGTTTAAAGCCTTTTGCTCTTCTCGAATTTTCATGAGCTCAGCATAGAGCTTGGGTTCAATTGCTTTCATTACAGTTGCCATATCTATTTTAGTTATTAGAATTTATTGTATATTTTATCGGCACAAATTATATCTGACAACAATGTAGCACGGCAAATTTCACCGTTGTAAACCTTGTGAAATATCGTTGCTAGGATTCGCCGCACAAGTGTTCTATTTCGTATATATAGTTCGTCCAAGTTGTCTAGACTAGTTTGTTTCAATGTTTTTACTAATGTTTTTACTTGTTTTGAATACCGCGGGTCTATATGTTTACAAAACTTATCTAAATTGAATATGCACTCAGCTATAACATATAGGAGGTCAACAGTTGCAGATTTAATGTATGTTGAATACTCTCTTGGTTTTGCGTTTGCTAATAGTGATAGATATTCAAAGTTTATTTCAAACCGACTCTGTTGCTTCAGTTCTATCGACATGGTTAGTATTATTTGTATACATACATGTCAGTTCCATTTACTGGAAAGATATTATTGCGTACAAACATGTGTGGGTTTTAAAAAGTCTTGGTAAGAGATGCCAATTGAACGCGAATATAGAAAATATAAACAATACATTCCACAAACAGTCGAACGTCCACTCTGCAGTGCTGTACAATTTTCAGCAATTATATATCTTGCAGGCCATTGGAGGCTTCTGTATTGCTGAATTGGGAACCCATATGAGTCAAAATATTCGAATGAGTCGCTTGAAACTATCCAGTAAGCTATCCAGTGACGTCCAGCTCCCTCTAGCGTGTCTGTATTTTGTATTATTGCAATTGGGTACGATAACTTTCCGTTGATGTTTTCTTTTTTTGCATTTTCTAATGTATTCTTCATTTCGTCTGCTGCTATAACGTAATATTTGATGCTTGTTCCGCCAAGTAAGATTCCGAGACATTGCTCCAACTCTGCTGTATTCATTCTGCAATAGGTCGTTGTTGTTGGTCAGTCAGCTTCTAGTTAGCAACAGACAAGTCTTGAATTGGCACACTTGGTTTTATGCACAATTTTTTTAGCTGATCAGGGATTGTGCCTTATGGTTCTGCACAGCTTAACGGTTGACAATAACTTGTTTATTGCGGTCAATCTTAATGACGGTTTGGTACTGGCTGAACAGTATAGCTGTAACTGACTTGGTCAATGCGGATCTGAACTTCAATTGGATTTGGACTTGACCAGATTTATTTACACTTAACGAATTTGCCTGTGTAGGTACCAGCTCAAATGCAAACAAGACTCTTCCTTGAGTGTAGTTCTTCTGAGATATCCCATTTCCTAAGCTTGGGTTGGCTGCTGTTTTCTTTAATGTGTTCAAAGCAAGTAAATATTTATCTTCGCCATTACCAGACGCATCTTTTAAGCTTACTGGCAAAGTGTTGTACTCTATTGCTTCTTGGTTCATTGATACTGTAATTTTGCTCAGGTTAAAGTGTTGAAAGTTGCAGAATGACATTGTCAGTTTCCCCAAGTATGCTGCTGAATCCACAAGTCCAAATACTATATACTGCGGCAACCCACCGTTGATACAGTTATCCAATGAATGTGAACTGACTCCAGATGGGATGACAAAGTTCTTGATCTCAGGTTCAAGGCACGGATACTTTAAAGTGTTGTTGTTCAGATTAAGTCTATGCTTTTCAATTGCAAGTGGTGATACTGTTTGCCGCTTCAAGTACAGTACAGCATTAACAATGTCCACACGGAATGGACAGCCTGAATAGCCAGTCCGTGTTTCCAGGCAGCATTCGCGTTTGTTCAAAGAATGGCGACTCGGGTCTACCCACCATAGTAAATGGTTTTGACTGTTAGGCGATATTGTTTCTTGCCAAAAATCAAGTGTCTGTTTTCTTAAATTCATCAGGAGTAATGTTTGGGTAGTACAGCTAATCCAACATCCCATTCTGCTTCTCAATAGGATTTGATGAAAGTTCCCTTTTCAAGTAGGATCCAATAGCATAGTGATTTGAGTTGTCACTCACAAGTTGGCCATTTAAATGGAATTCCAGGTTACTAAATAGGCCGTAGAACAGCATGGAACACGGAGCGACAACGTCGGTAGCAGCGATCTCTTTTCCATCGCTAAGAAGTACACGGCAAGTGAGGTCTAAATGGGAGTCGTGTAAATTATAGTATTTTCTAGGGGATTTTAGTATGTCGAATATAATAGGATTTTCGTTATCCCTTGGACTAAGTACTGAATAATACGGATAGTATTCTGGTGCATCTTGAATACTTATATTCGTAGGGGGAAGCTTATCAAGCACTAGGTTGCTTTGTATAGATTTCTGGGATCCCTCGTACACCGTCGGTTCATCGTAAAAGCCTTGGGTTTCCATGGTTTGCGGAGCTGATAATAGACTTAAGATACTGCTTCGTTGTAGTCTAAATGTAGAATGACTCGTATTTCAATGAACTAGGGATTATATTCTATTGTCGTAGGGCAGTTCGGCGTCTACGCCCAGCTCCAGTCTGGGTGGAACTTCTGCTTGATACAGTCCTTTTTACACAAGAGGCGGGGGTTCTTCTGAGTCGACCCCCAATTTGAGTCCTTTTTTTGACAGGCCTGCGCCTAGATCCTCCTGCTTGAGTCCGTCTGTACACCATCCTTTCCCCTATTCTTCCTCCCCCCCACTCTGGGATTTGCGAGCTGGTGGCTTACGGGATGAGCTTCTGTGGTTATTGCATGAAGTGCGGCAATGACTAACTCTGCATTTACGGCCTTTAGTTGTTTGTTTAGTAGCTCGGCGTGGTCTTATAGGCTCAAGGTATTGATTTTCTTCGATACTTGGATCACTAGATGTATTTCCTACAGTTTCAGTGGTTT
The DNA here is from genome assembly GCA_949802685.1 of Dicyrtomina minuta. Classification (NCBI taxonomy): domain Eukaryota; kingdom Metazoa; phylum Arthropoda; class Collembola; order Symphypleona; family Dicyrtomidae; genus Dicyrtomina; species Dicyrtomina minuta. The sequence goes on from CATKUY010000261.1 coordinate 1,306,564, forward strand.
CAACTACTGTATATCCTGTCCCCATTTGGCTCTTTTTGTTTGAATTTGTATTTACAGAAATAGGTTCCAGAATCAGTATTCACCAAGCAAGCTGTCTTTTGCAATGTCTTCGTCCACTAGACTTGAATTTGTGTCGTTTATATTTTTGCACAGTATTTTACGCATTATATATAAACAATACGATATATGTAGGCACTAGTATTAATGCATTCAGGCTAGTTTGAAATAAATATGATGTTAGAACGTGCACTTTTAAATATTTGATGTTGTCACTTCAAAGGCCAGATAAGAATAACTGGCAAATTTGCACGTACTCTCCTTTTATACTTGGCGGCATGTTGTCTGTTCAAAAATTGCGAGGTCGAAACTGCAATTCAATGATTGTTTGAGTACTTGCATCAAGTTGCACAAGAGAGCGGTACTCATTGACTAAACTGAATCTTATTAGTTGGTGCTGCTGCCTGTGTAGTGGCACATATAGTATAGGTTCAAAGCTGTGGACTGTCTCACTAGTGTAATCATAAGATATATCAACTGCTCGAAGTACCGGTAGCGAGTGAGAAGCATATAGCTGGTTTTCAACTAGGCTGCATAATACAAGCAATCTTTTTCCTGGCACAGTGTGTTCAGGCTCAACATCCTCGTCAAATTCTTCCTTTTCCATTTCTTGTTCTTCTATTTTTACTAGTTCCGGCCTAAGTTGCGCAGATGTACCAGCTTTGAATATAAAATTGTCATCAAAGCCAAAAAATCTATTAACAAGTACTGGAAGCTGTACTGTAATGTCTTTTTGTAGGTCTGGTATACTAAGATGTCTATCCGCATGTTCGAACTGCACACGCGTATCTGCCTACAAACTAGCTAACAAAGTACGGTTAATTTCGTGTATGACGTGATCCAAATCAAGTTCTTCTGGTTCCTTCATTGGCATAAAGTTTGCATAATTCTTAAAAATGCGTAAGTTCATGTATTCGTAGTCTACAATTTCATTGTATTTTTCTTCATCCACGTCAAACTCAGACTCGTATACGCCATTATAAAACTTGTCGTGTTGCTGTAGTCCCAAACACAGAGCAATAGGGTCAGGCAAAACCACATACTCGTGCTCACTGCATTTAAATGTTAGCTTGCACTTTGTGTTACTCTTATCCAAAGGAAATTCAATCTTTAGCTTAAAGTTATAAAACTCTGGGTCGGCCATCTCAGCATTGAAACGTTCAAAGAATTTGCGAAAATCTGAGTCACCGTTGTTATTTTCTCTTCTAAACATCATAAAGTTTTCAAACCCCTGGTAAAGCTGTATAACGTTGTCCATATTTTGAAACTTTTCAGCGCCAAAATTAAAAAACGTGCCCATAGGAATATTATCCAAGTCTGATTCAACTACATTTTCATAGGGCAGATGGTTTCCTGACATAAATCGTGTTCTGCTTTGCTTAAAAAACAATGCCAGATTAGTTGGAATTTCAACTATAACACTGTTTGATGGGGACAGGTTCTGAAGTAGCATATGTATATTGCCAGGATCCAAACTTAATGCTTTCTGTGCAACATCAAAAGGCATGATGTCGTGATGCTGCCTTAACTTTGAAGTAAGTCCACTCATAAATTCTTTTAATGTAGTATCTTGTTTTTTGGAGTTAAGAAATTCTCTGATAGTTGGTTTATAGTTGGGAAATAATTTTCCATTTGCTTCTACGTCCACGGCAACTGTGCTTCGCACTTTTCGTGCTGGGGTTCTCTGAACAGGTTTCATTATAGCATGTTGTGGGCTTGAAGTATATCTGAGGCTCACAAGTCTGACGTCGTAGTTTTGAAGGTCCAAGGGATATGGCAATACACATACAAAGCTTGCTGGAGTGTTGTCTGTATATATGCTATTTTGCTGGTCACTTGTAACTGTAACATATATGTTTTCTGAACCCATAGGATCTCGATCTAGAGGTGAGCAATAATGGCTGTCCACTCTTCTTCGTTTTTGAAAATACTGCTGTTTAATATCTTCAGAAAACAAAGGCAAAAATCCAGATGGCTCCATCTTATCGGGTATTAGGCTTGGCTTAGCTCTTCATTGTAGAATGCACCCGTGATAGGCGTGTTATTCAGATCCTCAAGATAGTAGGTTATAGGTATAGTATTAAAATTCACTGACTTTATAACAAAAAGCTCCTCCGAGTACGATTGGCTGTAACCTGTTCGAAATACAAAAGACGAATACATTTAAAACTCAGAATGTATGCCTATATATATTAATATTTTATTTGCCTACTTATGATCTACCAATATTTGTACCTTTGTCAAATATGAGTTTTGTACGGCTCATTCTAACACGGTCGCCTGGCGAATACTTTGCTTTCCTTTTTTCTGTGTTCTTAATAATATCTGAAAACATTGTCCTCTAGACCTCGTTTTCGTTTAACCGGTTAACCTGGGAAGGCGCCATTTGAATTGTTGAGTGAAACGTATTGTTATACGTCCTTACAAATGCCGGGAAAATATCCACGATCCTAGTAGTATTCCTCTCAGTCATGTATCTTGCGATCCGTTGAAATATAGTTCTATACCAAACAATACATGTATATATTACGTATAAACGTGGCTCTAGCATATTGTGACTAGATATATATATATATATAAGCATACCACGCTGACTGATTAACCTAATTACGTGCTCTACAATACTGGATTTTGTCTCGCTGTACGTATTATAGTATTTTATTCCATGGGTTTTAGGAAACATTTTAAACGATTCGGCTTGAAACTCTGTACCTGTATTTCAATATAGTAAAGTAATGCTATAGTTAATATGTACTCAAACCTAGCACAGACATATAGTTTATAATAGTTTTTAAGATTTTTTAATATGTTATAAAATGTAAGCTAACGTACCTTGATCTGTGAATAGAAATATTGGAATTTTCTTTGACTCTCGAAAAATGTCTTTGAAAGCTTTGATAACAGACTCTGGTTTCTTGTTTTTAATAAAGCGGCAGTAAAGTTTTTTTGAAAACGCATCAATACAAAATAGGATATTAGCATAGCCAGAATTATCTTTGGCAAATTCCTTTCCCAGAACCTTTAAATCAGAGCAATAAATCTCTTCTTCCATGTTCACTAAAGTTCTTCGCCGTTTAAAATTTTTACGTATAGGGCGATGCATTGAAAATGAACGCAACTGGCTTAATTCTTTATTTACCACAGCCTTATCGTGAAAGTTTTTGTTATTCTTAAGAAAACCACTGAGCGCCGAAAAGGAACCCTTTAACCTAGAGTTTAGGTACGATTTACGTATTTCAGCCATTTTATGAGCTGTATGTAATACTGACCTACTCAGAACAATTGCCAACTGTAAATGCATATATTTCTACAAAACCAATGGTTTATATACATGTCAGCTCGAATTTACATGTGTACAATTTTTAATACTAATAATTTTAAATATACAAAAACTAATGACGATATGTAAATACTTGTTTTTAAATTTTCTACTTTTCATTTTAACTACTACTGAAAAACATTATACTTTTAGAGAAAATAAGCAATTTTTCACCAAGTAGGAGACTAGTATACAATACAAATGTACACTTTGTCCAAAAATAAATAGATAGCATTGACTAAACGTTGACAGTGTAATACAAGAAATACTTAAATTACTAAGGTAAAATTTGTAGTTTATAAAAAACGTGCAACTTGTTGTTTGATATTTGCCTTGCGTTCTTCCTTGTCGCTGCTTTGAAGCTCTCGTAACCGTTTTTCCTCGTTCCACCGCAATTCCATTTCGCGTTTGTGTAAAACACTTAAAAGTCTATTTGCCTGAATAATCTCATGGTCCAAAATCATAAGATTTTCAAACGAAGCAAACCGGGACAGGGCAACGTATGTAGTACACGCAATAGTTTCTCTGTTGTCTAGGAAAACGCAGCTAATAGGTATCGTGGTTCCCTGTGACCTATGTACAGTCATTGCCCAGCTAAGAACCAGTGGAAACGCTTAAATTCGAATATACTGCTTAGTTTCTAAATCTAGTTTGTTGTAGTCAATACGCGAAATCTTACATTCACGTCCTCGTGACGTTACCACAATGTCGTTGCCTCGATAAGACGGAAATTCTACAATAATTGCTTCAACGTGGTTCTTCCAGTAGAGCCTGTTGCGTGATGGACTGAAGACAATATCAACAACTTTGCCTCTGCTGCAGTTCACAAGATTTGCTCTCACATCAATATTATGGCTGAGCATAATCAGGACGCCATAGTCAATTTCCAAGGGGTCTTTTGTAAGTGCAGAGTGCTCCGCAATGATGACAGGAATTTCAATGAAATCAGAATGTAGTTTTTGGATCATCTTTCTGGAAAATAGAAAAAAGACAATTCAAATATTGTTATATTTTAGCTTAGTATAGTTTGTACAATATATTTAAGCCAGAATTTTGTCGGCGTCGCTGCTTTAATTGTCAGATTCTGATTCAGTGTCACTCTCAGATTCGTCTCCAAGCCTAACTGCGTAAAGAGGCCTCCTATATGATGGGTTAGCAAGTAATAATCGTGCGTGTAAATAACTTCTGTACGACATTGTTGACATCCTTAGGCCAGCCTCTCTAATTCTTGAAGCTGATACAGAATTGTATATTTGAAAATTTTCACGCTCCAAGTGTATGCCTGAATGTTTCTTTAAAAATCTTAATGGATGTCTGTTGATAAAAAAACAGTCAAAGCAACGAAATTTGCCTCTGACAGATAGTATAAAATAGGAAACAGGGACTCCAAAAAGCTGAACATGGCACTTTGAGCATTCGTAGTTTTCTTTAGGCTTTACTTTCAAATGGTGGGTTGGAATATAGTTTTGGTAAACTCCGTCGACTAAATACTTTTGACGATTTTCTGACCATTTGTCTGAATCACACGCTTTACAATAAAAAGTCTCGCTTTGACTTGAAACTACAACCAGGGAATCGTTGCAAGACAGGCAAAACGTAATAGATTGCTTGCAGTCTCCCAGGACTGAGCCGCGACAATGAATTGCCCAGTGGTTGTCTACTGGAGGCTTCATTGCGACTGACGAAAATATTGTGACAGAGTCCTGTATGACTCCGGTGGGGTGAAATATAGTGAGGAGATTCAACCTACCAACCCCTTAGAATTATTGCAAAACTGATGTATTTTGGGGGTTGCTGTATAATTTTTAACTAACGCATGCGTTTAAACTTGTGTCACCTTCTGTATTGATCGTATATGTACAGCTATTATCCATAAATATAAAAATGAAAAACAATATACGTACTTATTGTGAGCGGCAACGTTACTGTTGAGTTCGTACAGATGTATTGAATTTTTAAATGCTTCAAGTTGCTCTGCGTTCAGTGTTGTTCTCAAAATATGTTTTTGACGTTGCTGAAGTTTAAAAAGATCCGCAGGAGTACATCGCCAGTATCTTAGTCTCATTAAAAACTCGTAGAACTCTTGTTGCTTTGGATCAGTGGTATTTTGTCTAAAAGGTTTGTCTAAAACAAAAGCTGTAGTAACAGAATTGTAGACTTGAACTGCTTCTGTTAAGTCGTCAGAAACGTTGGAAACAAATTGAGTATACAGCGAATAGTCTCCACAACGAGAAGTTTGATTAAAATCTCCAAACATGACAATTGTTTGTCCTGCAAAAGGCAACGAAGCTCGATATGGATCTACTAGTTTAAAATACGTATCAACAAATTGAAGCAAACGAAGACCAACAGTTGAAAGTTCGTCAATCAGTAAAACTTTAACATTTTTAAAAGCGATTCTGTCAGCCTGTGGTATTCCATTGCGAAGCTGGTCTATCAAATTTCCATTTGTATACGGCTGTATCTTAAAACATGAGTGGAAAGTAGTTCCTTTTAAATTTGAAGCACACATGCCCATAAATGAAACAGTCCGAAATGAAAACTTTGCGTCACGACTTTCTTTTTGAGACAACATGTAGTTTATAGATTTTAAAGTCTGAGATTTTCCAGCGCCAGGAGTGCCTGTGACAATCATTCGTAACGGCTTCTGGTAGAACAATCTATCTGGCAACTCAATTTGTTGCTTTACAAGGTCTATTATTCGTTTTTGTGGCGGTGCTAGAAATGTGTATGGTACATCTGGTGGTGCAAACATTTCTAACATTGCAGCTTGTGTTATTATATCAAACTCTGAACGATCAAATAAGAAAAGTTCTTCGCATTTTAAAGTTTTATCAGAAATAGATCCTGTCAAATCACACGTACACTCACAATCCTCGTTATTCTTTGCACTTAGTCGATGTTTGTGTACACAGTCAGGACAGAGGGAATGATTCAAGTTAAATGCATAAAACCTTGACTGTGGAAGCAATGGTTCAATTGGAAAAGGTTCGCCGTCAAGTCTTGGTAAACCAGGCCGAGTTGCGTTTCTATAACTTTTTAAATTTTTCTCTGCAACCTCGGCAAACTCAAACGGGGTTCTTTTGCAGGAACAACATTTTACGTGTCTACAACAAATCTTTTTTGGCGGTTCGTTATTATATCTTTCTAGTGCTTGTACAACTTTGAGAAATAATGACGGAGCTTTTAGCCACAATTTGTCATCGCAGGTGTTAGCACAAGTTAGTCTCTGAAGTTGAACTGAAAAGAATACTATTTTGCCGTGGCACGAGCTGCAAGTAAATCTCTTTTGAACTGAACTGAAGCTGTTTAAATGAAATCTGCCGTTGAGGTCTCTATTGAAATATTTCTTTTCTGTTGGTCGAGACCATAAACTTCTCTTAGCGAAAAAACTAGTGCCACAGTACTGGCAGCTAACTAGAGTCAGCATGCTACAATGTATACTGTATGCTTTTGAAAAGCAGCTTTGCACTAATAATATTGTTTGTAGATAGGATATTTGTATTTTACATTGAATATATATTAAGTTTTACAAACTTTGTTTTATAAAATAAATATAGATATTGCATTTGGTAGTGTGGCTTGTGCAAGAAAAATAATGTTTCATACTTGTATCTAAATTCTATGTTGAAATAGCGAATAAGTAAATTCAATATAGTTGGTATTTTTAAGTTTTGGATACTCTAAAAATAAGTTACTCAAAGTGCAAACAGAAATATCTTATCGTTTATTAATAAAACAAAATACACATCGTCAAATAAAAACAAGCCACAAAAATAATATCAAGACTCAATATAAAACTAAACAGACTTAACCCTACATTGTTTTTAGAAAGTATAAATACGAGCAAGCAATATTTGTAATGACAAGCAAAAATAATATAAAGTTACAAGTTATTACTACGCATGCAAAGGAATAGGGATAGGGAAAGCAGGCAAGGAAAGTGTAGTAGTGTTAGCGGCAATGGTAGAATGTATAAAGCAATACTAGAGACACACAGGAGCAGTGTCAGGCAAAAACAATATTCAATAGTGAGGAGCAACACTGGCAGCCAACTAGGGTTAGCATGCTACAAGATACGCTGTATGCTTGCTGTAGAGACTGGAGCAGCACTGCTAAGGATCGACTGCTCTGTCTGAATTTTGCTCGACAACTAAATTTGATGTCGACAAGAATTTTGCCTTAATGATTATAGAAACATTTTCTGTGTGAGGTGGGAGAGGGTGGATTGTTGGACTTTACAATCCCACTGACCAATAAAGCAAGATCTTTCCTGTATCCCCTAGTGAATGTACATTATCGCAATTGTAAATATTAGGGGTGACAGAGAAAAGTAGTTGTAACTAGGAGTCTACATTGCCATGCAAAAGTCTATAAATACACCCTGTTTGCCGAATTCAAAATCATTCTCTTCCCAAACCTTGAAGTCGACTTGTCTCTCTAACGTTCTAACTGTATTCATACACTGTCATATAACTTCCAACTATACAAGTGTCATATAACTGGCATCAACATGCAGTCATACAAGGATACAAGCGTACCGCAACAAGAACAGGAACACCTAGTCGATCTCACAGTAAACCAAGGAAGACACAGACTGTCGTTGTTGCCACCACTCACCATTCAAACAAGTTCTCGTGTGGGACCATACGCATTTAACAGAAACAGTAGATATCAAAAGTGGAATTCTGATTGCAAGTCTGTCAACGAATTGTCAACTACAAACGACAATTTCAACAGTACAGATTTGTTGCCTGCCAAGGCGCGTGGCATAACCGCTCAAGACTGGAAATTTTTTGAAACTCCTGAAACTACCATCATCCACGAAACTTCTACAGTTGAAGCTCAGATTCGAGCAAGAGTTGTTTACGACAAATATCTGCAGACTTACGTTTACTATTTTGGTCGACGAAACTTTGGACATTGCAACCATTCAAAAATATCGTTTACTTTATTTGAAAGTCACAACATCGTAGAGTATGCAAGTCAAATGTTACAGGAAAATAAAGAACATCCGCTTTCAGGCAAAAAGATTACAGATCATTTGCCATACTTTGAAAACAAGACGTATTCACAGATGGCTGAAGAACCGCGCGATCGGGCAAGAAAATTCACGTACTGGCAGAACCCACATTGCACTCTCACATCTGTGCGAGTCCGTTTCTCATTCAACACCATGACTGGAGCGATCAAAATGTTTATCAACTCCAACCCATCGGACAACTACTCTCAGAAGTGGCCAGCGTATGGTAGCAGCACTATTTCGTTCAGTCTTGTTGAGATGAACGCTCTTGTAGAATATATTACAACTTCCAACTCAAAGCTTGCTTGCATGGAACCACGGGATTTTACATCACGGTCTCGTCAACTGAATTCCCAAGAAGTTACCCAAGAACAACGTAACTCTGAACCTAACTCTGAAGCTCAGCCCGAGAAGCAACACGTTGAAATTGACTGGGATAAAGTTATATCTACTGCCGTCGCAGGGTTTTGCCCAACACCAACACCATCAGTTGATCTCAACTCTAGTGCAGTCACAGATACTGATATTGGAGACTTTGAAAGCTCCGACGAAGACTGCGATGCTGACGATGAAAACAGCCATGACGAAATCTAACTTCCACCAAACAGTATTCATTCCCTCAAACATTGTGTTCCCAATTTTAAAGAATATTTATGTTTATGTTGTACTTTGTTTAGCTATAAAGTAAGCCATTTCAATTTAAGAATACGTGTCATGTTCATGTACAAAATAAAATTTAGAACTCCCGATATAAGTTTTTATAATATGTAGCTGCTCAAAAGTGTAAAACTATAAAACTCTGTCGTTCTTTTTATAACCAACGTGTAAAATATTTTATATTCTGATTGTGTACAAGTTATAATAAAAACCAAAAACAAATTGTAAAAATGTACACTACGGGCTTTGAACATAGACTAAAATATATTTGTTTCCAAAACACAGGGCACATATTCTATTTTATTAGTATAGAAGCACTATATTAGAGAAGCAACATCTTATATACTCAAACGTCCGTGAAACCAACACAGCAAATATTCTGCCAACTAAAAGTTTCTATCATTCATAGTTCAAAATATACACGCAATATAAATTAGAATGTGTTTTTCATAAGGAATAATGGTAGCATACTTACAATGCGTGCAGTACTGGATACGTATTACAGGTACATAGAGCCGGCCGTGCGCTTATAAGTTCAAATGTAGATAGGATATTTTTATTTTACATTGAATATATATTTAGTTTATTAGTTTGGCTCGTGCACGAGAAATAATGTTTTATACTATCATCCAAGTTTTAAAATAAAATACAGAATAAGCAAATGCAATATACCAAGTATTTTTGAGTTTCAGATATTCTAAAAATAAGTTACTGAAAGTGCAAACAGAAATATCTATTCGTTTAATAATAAATCACAAAATACAAATCGTCAAATAAAATCAAGCAACAAAAATAATATCAAGACTCAATACAAAACTAAAAAGATTCAACTCTACATTTTCTATTTAGTAGTAAAAATATAAGCAAACAATATTTGTAATGACAAGCAAAAATAATATAAAGTTACAAGTTATTACTATGCATGCAAAGGGATAGGGATAGGGAAGGCAGGCAAGGAAAGTGTAGTAGTGTTGGTGGCAATCGTAGAAAATACAAGGCAATACTAGAGGCAGAGGCAGGAGCAAAGTTACAGGCAAGAAGGAGACTCAAAAATGAGTAGCAATACTAATGTGTAGTCGAGTTTTGTAATATTTTTCATGTTTGAGAAGGAGGAAAATGGGTAGTTGGATTGACGCATAAAAATATCCACTGCGCACACAGCACTGCCCCGTTCACCCCTATTGTTCCAAAAGTCGTCCTGTCCTCGCTCACTAGTCAAATCCGTATGTACATGCTAGTGCGGTATAGCCCATGTGTATCTCACATGTATTTTTTATCGTTCTTTTTTCCCAATTAGTTTGTACACTAAAGGGCTGCCTATTAAAATCAATGGACGCTCTCCATCCCTCTCTTCCATCTCTTTTATGACGCTGCATTCAGTTGCAATGGATCGTACCTACCTACATGGTACATACAGCCAACCATCAGAGTGTACTTCTTCTTTCATCCCAAATCTGCCTTACGTTCTTTCCTTTTTTACACACATGCCGCCGTACCTACTCTACTGTCTCTCTCCATCAGCTCAGCTCATGGGGACTGCCTATATATATATATATATATATTGCCCTGTGTCTTGTCATTTGCATCTCTCTCTCTTCCATTCTATCTCTTTCTCTCTCGTCCAAATGCATTAAATTGCATTATATAATGCACTACTACTACAACTACGTACCTCCCTATATGCCTCTGTATGATTTCCCCTTCGTCTCTATCTGCCTGCTTCTTTTCAGTTCAGTTCATATGGACTGTCCGTATATATTGCCGAGTCGCTCTCTCTCTCTCTCTCTCTCTCTCTCTCTCTCTCTCCGTCCATTATCATCCATGTCCCATCGTCCCAGTATACTCTCGCTCCTATCATTCACATTCCCCTTCGTCCCTACGTTCCCGCTTCCCTCAGCTCAGATTCCCGGCTCCTCATATTTATTTCCCGTTCTCCATTACCCCTTCCCCTTCCAGTCACCCTTGCCCTCCAAGACGTTCACTCTCCCTTTCTTTCCTTTCTTTATTTCTTTCTTATCCTCTCCCTCAACGTCTTTAATCACTATCAACTCCGCGCTATCTCATGTAGTCATATGGGTGCTGTAACGTCTCCATTAACGTTAGGGTAACTACTAAATGTCCGCGAGATCTACGTGGACAGGACGTTACTTTCTGACGATATCACGACGACGAGGTTGAACCTTTCACAAACGTTACTGTTTAACGTTTCATGAACCATTTATTTTTTCGGTATGCCCATTACACTACAGCTTTCAATTTTAGTTTAATTCTATGTGCAATTATTGATAGCTTAATGTCCAGTATAAAAATCTAGCTCAAGATTATATTCAACAAACACTGATTTTATTTAATGCATATTAGGATAATTACAGCATTGCCATGAATTTGAATTACCAAGCAAAGTTTAACATAAGATTTTTACTAGCAGGAACCATCAGTCCACCAGTAGTATGCAACGTGTGCACTAATAGTTACATCTTTTCTTAACTAAATCACTATGCCCATTGTTACCGACAAAAACAGTCGATAACTTTAAAAATATCTGCTGTGTCGGACCAGCACCGGCACAGTAAAATAAATAATAAAATAATGTCTTTTTCTTCTTCTTTTAGTCTCAATTTATAATATAAATGCAATATGGACTTTATTAATAATAATACTCAAATATGTAAATAGTTTCAATATCAGATTTAAATATCATGTCAGTTTCAGTATCAATCTCAGGAATCGGAAGCCACCGTCTTATCAGTACGGCGTCTAATTAGCGATTAAATCATATTCATTATTCATTAGTTCAGCTGTACAGTAGTTACTGTACAGCTGATTCTTCATATTTATTGTTGAATTCTAATTTAGAAATAATATTAGTAATAGCAGGATTTCTTGTAAAATACAGCCATGGCAATACGCAACATCCTTCACCCCATGATGTATATACATCATCAGTATAATTCCATTAGCCGTATATTATTTTCCTTGGTTGTCTTGCATCTTAGGATTTTCTTCCTAAATTTCCACGAACAGTACAGTTTCTTTTCGAGAGTCACACCTCGGATAGGAATCACATCCGTAGCACCAAAGCAGCTTAACACAAGAAACAGCCATTCAGTGAACATCGGATTTAAATGTTTTATTTTAACTCTGACCGACTTCAGTGGTTGGTGTTTAGGTCGAAGAAAGTAGTAATTTCCAATACTTTCTTTTTCTTCATTAAGACGACAGTCCATTTTTAGTCTTGTTTGAGACATCATCACTTGTGACGAAGTTTGTTCAGCTTTCATTCTGACAGAAGGGTATGATAAACAAAACTCTTCTAAATGTTTCACTTTATTCAAAGCTTCGTCTTGATTTTCAGTTTCTGCAAGAGTTCGATTTCCATCTTGACACAAAACAGTTGCTGATTCGATTAACTGTTTTTCAGTACTGTCAGCAGTTAAAGTTCCTTGTTTCAAATCATTGATAGCACTAGGTTTGTCATATTCTTGTAAAATCAAATTCGATTTTCCAAATTTAAAATCATTGTCTGTAGGTTGGCCAGACTTTTCATTTATTACATCAGGTTCTTCAAAGGTTATGTCATTCTTCAAATAATTTTCGGTTTCAGAATTTGAAGTTTTTCTATCTTTAAATTGTATCATGTTCGATTTTTCACAATATTTCTTCACCCCAAAATATTCGTACACAGTCAAATATTTTTCTAATATTTGTCGTGGGGTCATGCCAGTTAGTATCGAAGTTGTCTCTTCATGAGGAGCTACAAGGTTAGCTTCACGCCATGGAGTTGTTAAAAATTCTTCTTGACTTTCAAAATCAAGCCCTATCTCAATTTCGGTTGGTTTTAGGAGTAAAAGTCTTTCTCTCTCTTTCTTAAGTTGTCGCTCTAGTTCTTGTCTTTGTATTTTTCTTTCGGTCCAATATTTTTCTTTATTGTCGAGATACGCAAGTAATTGTTCAAGTGAAACGGTCTGTACATCTGCTTCACTTGGTACGTACATCTCAAATAACTCTTGAATATCATTGTCACGTAACTTAAATTGTTTTAGGTCTTGAATATTCATTGTTTCGATTTCAATTTCAGTAAATTTTAAAATTTTCGTTCAGGTAAGCAACTTTGGAAGTATGGTCACCCTAGTTCTTCAACATTTCTTCAAATTTTAATTAATGTCCTTAACCCAGAATGCACCTTGCACGTTCGAAATCCAGAAATTATGCACCTTTCAAATTCTGAGTCTGCTCATTCTAGTCCAGTGAATCCCAATTATCAGTATCAGTATCAATTTCTTAAGGATCACCGTAACGTAGCAGTATTCCAGAACTCAGTAATCGATGAAGCGTCAAAATTCAAGAAAATCCCACGAGGTCATCAAAGGTCAATCTCACGTCAAAAGGTCACGGTTCACAACGAGATCAATTAAGTATCACGTAAGTATGGGATCCAAGAACTGTCCAGAAATTCAACAATTTTCAGGATGAATTTTCAGAATTCCCAAAATTTTCAGTAAAGGTCAAAGTTCAGGTCATCAATCAAGAAGTGGATCTTGATCTGTACAGTGACTAGAATATTCAGTGTCCAGAAAAAAGAATTTTTAAATTTCTCTAAGAAATGAGGAAGATCCGAATTTCGGAGCCAAGACTGGGAATGCGGGTAGCAGTCAGAAAGGATTGCTGTACTGCACCACAGTATTTCCACTCAATCTTCAAGCAGCACGTTGGTAGCCGGAGGTATCTGTCGCAATTCAGTTTCAGTTTAGATTTCAGTTTTCAGAATATTTTAATTTCAGTATTTTCAGTTTTCAAAATTCTCGGTTGTCGGTTTTTCAGGTTTTCAAATTAATTAGATTTTCAAGTTGTTGCCCAGGTTTCAGTTTCAATTTCAAGTGTTAGGTTCGGGAATCAGTAGTAGTTGTTGTGGTAGTGGATTGTCCGAATCTCCACACAAACGACACTCAATTTTCTTGAACTTCGGTGGTGGCCGGAAGTCAGTGTCGTCACCGTTGTTGATACGGGATTTTTACCGTCTTATTAGTACGGCGTCTAATTAGCGATTAAATCATATTCATTATTCATTAGTTCAGCTGTACAGTAGTTACTGTACAGCTGATTCTTCATATTTATTGTTGAATTCTAATTTAGAAATAATATTAGTAATAGCAGGATTTCTTGTAAAATACAGCCATGGCAATACGCAACACCCATAATAATCTACTTGATCGAGGTAACTCGTTATATTCACACATATCTCACAACATATTAACTACAACAAGCAACACTATTAACAAGCAACAGCAATACTATTAAAATCACCACTCAGGATTGTTGTTTGAATAGTTTCGAATTTAAACTTGCACTGCCATAGTTAACTTTAACATTTTCAGTAGAGTTAAACCAGTTGCGCTCAACGACTACACTACACAGCAGAAAAGAATATAATATGTAGTAAACTGCTAATAAATATAAAATATGACGATTAAAATATGACTATGTTGAACTGATCTCGAAAGCACTTTACTAATTGTATGAAATAGTTTATTGGCAGTTAATTACAGGTAACGCGCGGTTACCGTAACTAGTAGTGCACTAAAATTGTGAAATGTTGTTAATTTATATGTTATTGTGTATCACAATAAATCCCGATAACAATAACTTCAGTGCACTACGGTTAACTACGGGTATACTATAATTAACTGTAACAGTTCACTCTCAATTAAAGTTTCAAACTACCGAAAACTGAATCTACAAAAAGTATAAAGATTAATGAGCTCCTCGTGGAGTTACTATAGTTTGAGATATTCCGCTATAAGTACATGCGTGATAGATGCGGTTTGCAATAGTACCTCATAGGCGGCGCAAGACTGTAACTTGTTTATACGTTAGGGTAACGTCAAGCTGTCGTCGTACGCGGACGAAAATAACAGGTATACGCCCCTGTAGTTGTAGATGCCACGCATGCGTCAAGATCGTCGGAGCGCAACGTTGATGGATGGTTTAAAACACGTCAAAATATAACGTGAAATAATAACCATACATAACCGATGTGCTGACGTCTAATTCTTGATCGTTATAACATAGTAGTTTTAATAACGTAAATAGGACGAAAAATTACAACTGAAAATATCAGTTTCGTTAGCATAACGTTAGTTGACGTTAGAAACCAAAATCCGACGTTACTGCAACCAATGACTGTTTATAGGGATGTTACGTTAAACAACAATGCCGTTAAAATAAGGTAACCAAAAATATCAATATCGTAACAAAGCCTCAAAATAACTGTACGATAACGTATCAATAAACAACAATAACGTTAGGATAAAAAGCAATAAAGGGACGATAAACTAACGATAACGTTACGATAAACAACAATAACGTAACAATAACGTATTTAGTTAACATTATATAAAACTGTTTGATTTATAAATATTTTACTTATTAAATGTAAAATCAAAATAGGAAATGAAAAATTTGCAAAGAAACTAAACAAAAATAGAAACAATGTTTAAGCATGTAGATGTAGACGCACATTGAGGTAGAATTTCATTGTGAGTCATACATAATTAAATTATCATAAAATATGTTACTAAAAGTGCTATTTAATTTGTCTACAATGTAATGTGAAAACTCCTTATAACTAATATACGAATAAAACAAGTAAATACTAACAACAACTTAAACACGATCAAAGCAAATTGAGAGGTTTGTAATGAAAAAAAGTTCAATATTATAAAAGTCAATAAGGCTAAGGTAGGTGGTGATAAAGTTAATAAAATAAAAAAATATATTTAAAAAAGTACAGTATCAAGGTACCAATTATTTAGAAACAGTAACTATAATTTAAGTAAAATAGATAAAAAAGACAAGCCTGTAGATCAAATTGACACAGCAGGCATGAACTTTGATCTACTATACAATATGTACAAACATAAACAAAATATACGTATAGCAGATTTAAAATACTAAAAGATGTAGATGAAATAGAAAATCCTACATACTGCAAACTTATAAAATATTGTAAAAAACAGTAGAATTACACTAAAATTATATCTTTGGCTTAAATTTAAGATGTCTATATTTTTTGACCAAACGTTTAAAATTCTAGGTTCTTTATCAACAAAATAATTACCAGAATGTGCAGTAGTAACCAAATAACTGAAGAAAACACAGTAAAATCATAAATTTATAAAAGAATTTCTAGCTACAGTAGATCCATAAACTAATCATCTAGCAGAAATAAAAACATTTAAACGTATAAAATATTAACTCTAAATATATATTCATATATTTTATTTCATTAAGTTGATATGCGGCCTTTGGCTCCTAAAACCTCTTCATGTTACATGGGTTTATCCGTAGTTCTACAAAAAAAATTAACCCTCTGTATGAGTATTTGTTTTGTTTATTTAGTTTAAGTCTAAATGATATTTAATAGTAATATTCATTATAATTGTTGGTGCTAATACATACTAGGCTTCCTAACGACCACTTTGATGTGTGAAAAAAAAATATACATAACTGAGAATCCTTCTTTAATTGTTAAGATATGAAACGACAGGTTTGTTTAATTTATTTGTCTTCGTCTTCCCCTTTAAATTTTAAGTTCAATGTGTTTAAGTGTTTTTAATTGCTAGTACAAAATTCATAGGAAGAAAAAAAATCCGCAATGATTTATGTGAGACTTATGAGACCTAATGAGTTAAGTAAATGATAAAAAATGTTTTTAATTATATGTTAGCTTTTTTATATAATATATTATATTCAGGAATGGTCACTGCTGTTGTTTTCAGTGTTTAGAGCTTCAACCCAAAATTTGTACATTTTTTGAATAAATTGCGCTATGCATGCTTTGTCAGTTAATAGTCTTGCAATATAGTTATTCTTTATTATTCCATATTTGCTGATGTTTAAGTTTTTTAGCTTCTTACAATATTTACAGCAACTAAATATTACATAATAAATGTCAGAATATTACAGAATTACCAGCTCGTAGGATAAATTTTCCTTTATACGTTTTTTAGCATGCCTAATTTGAATGTATTAACATTAATTAATATATGAGGGTGACTTAACAGCAGTTGCTAAATCATTTAAATTACTGCGCATACGACGTTTAAGAGGCAGATTCTTCTTATTGCAGCGTGTAATTTAAATTGTCTAAAGTGTTTCATATGTGCACTATTAGGCATGTCAAGGACGTCTTGGTTAATAAAATTTCAATAAGCTTCTGCAATTAAAATATTAGCTTGCTTCTAACAAAATGGGTAACATATATCACTAAACTCGGTCTTTAAATACCCGAATTCAAACAGATTTTCAAATTTTGTTATCCAGTTATGTTTTGAGTTTCTTGAATATATTTGCCTCATCTCCAAGTGGAAGTTATAGGTTATTATGTTCTTCCTTGGTCCATATATTGTTTTTCAGGAATCCTTATGTTGCTTTAAATATATTAAATATAATGTCTGCCCATATGTTTCATGTTAAATAATATATACTAAAGTTTTAGATGTCGTGTTTAATAGTCATCTAAGAGATTGTGTTTAAAACATTTCAATTTTGTCAATGAAATTTAACGCTTAGATTAGTAGTGCGTACGTAACTATAATTATTATTAAAGTTTGATAATTTAAATCTTACTTTTAGCTAGATTGTTTGTGTTCTTCGTAGTAACTATACAACTGCGTAAAATTGTACTTTGCTTCTGTGAGAAAATAATTTTTAGCTGCTGTGAATGTTCCATTGAACCGCATAAGAATTTTGAAGTACGTGTACTGATTAACTTGTTTGATTACTGTTTATCGCCGGTTAATATTGGTATCCTCAACATCATTTTTTAGTCTCCCTTCGGCTCTAAAAATTACAAATTTAGTTTTTCCGTAGTTAAATCGTGAGGATTTGCAGTCAAAAAAACATTGTTTACTATTTATTGACTTTTGTAGCTTTAATAGCGTCCAGGATGTTAGTATGATATCATGTGCGTATAATAAAATATAACACGTAATTGCTCTAGGTCTGATTTTCAATGAACCACTTTCCTTCACTGCGTTTTGAATGTCACTTTAATATAATTTAAATGAGTTTGGCAACAAAGTTATTTTTTGAGTATTCCAATTAGTACTTGAATTTAACCAGTGTAACTGAATTTGGTACGTGCTTTGGTTTTTACTTTGCTGTATATTTCTATTATATTTTTGATAAAAGCTGTAATACCTTCTTTTTTTCTTAACTCTAAAGCTTAACTAAGATCTATAAATATTGCTTGGAGTTGTTGTTTTGATTCGACAGCAATTTTGAAATAATAGGCATTATTTGGTGAGCATCACCCTGACATCTGGTTCTTTTTTGATACGCTGTCTGCTGCCTTAATATTATTTATTTTATCGTTTTTCTTGCACAACAATTGAGATATGTTTGCAAGAATAATTGTAATCAAATTTAGTAGACAAGTTTAGCAGAGAGTTTTGGGCCATCTAATTGTTACTTTGTCTGTTGTTATAATTTTATTAAATATTTTATTTAGATTTTTATTGTAACTGTTACTTAATTCATGTAAATTTTATTTAGGATTCCGTCAATGCCAGTAGATTTATTGTTTTTTAATTTTTACATTGCGTCAGTTACCTTCCTCATTGATATTTCATTGTTTAATGTTTCGACAATTACTTTTGAATCTGAAAGTGAACGTGTTTTGATGTTTTTGCAGCTAAAAACTGTCAAGTAATGTTTATTCTAGTTTGTTAGCGTGATAGTGCTTTTTATTGTTACCTGTCTTGACGGTCATAATATGTTGACTTTGGCTTAAAACTGTTTTATTGTTTTAGATTTAGAAAATTTATTTCGTATTTGTGTGTAGTAATTTAGGCGTTATTCTTCAATTAAACTTAGATTTTGTTGTGGCTGTGTAGAATACTTGCTTAACAGTGTAACCGTGTCGTGTTAGTATTTTTTTATTTTCTAATAGGTCTGATTAGTTTGTTGCATTTAGTGTTGCTTAATTAAGAGCTAACATCAAACTTTTAAGGACCAAATGAATAAGATTAGTAAAAAAAGGTGTGTTTAATCATATTTGATTGTGGCGGCCTTAGCTATGGTTTGAAAAAGGAGAAAATACAACGTGCTAACATATTTCCTACTTTCGAAAAACAACAATGCAGGCAAAGCTAGCCGAAATACTGCGGTCCCTAAATGGCATAAATTAATTGTTGGTCCTTGCTAGCTAGTGAGAGATACTGGCAATATGGGGAGAGACTTTTATGAATTGCCTACAAACTAATGGGATGGTGTTGGGTGAGCAATATGATTAAACGGATGCAACTTAAAATCGAACAGATGAAATAATATGTTCTTATTGTTACTTAAGAATTAAATTATAAGTGAATAGAAAAGACACAATATGCAATAATTCACAGAATGTTGGTACATCAAATATATTTTTTAATATAAACGAAATAATTTTAAGATTTATTTAACGGAAAAGAAAATGAAAAGAGAATTATATTTTCCCATGAACAAAATATAAATTCTTAAATAAATGATACGATTAATTTACTTTGATGAAATCGAAACAAAAAGAAAAGGTAATATTTATAAATTATGTTTTCGTACAAATTTGATTTTAACAATTATAATGTATTAAATGATACTAATTATATTACGTACTCGAGTCAGAAATTAGCTTTACTGGACACTGGGCCAGGGTGTCGGATTATTAACTTTAATAAACGTAGAAAAATAAATGTATTTGACCTACGACCATATACCTACTTACTAATTTATTTTCAAAAACGTTTTCACGAAGAATAACTACTTTGGAAACAATATATTTTACGATCAATGAAAAGAATACGAGTCAGAAGTATTTGATAAAATTTCACGTAACAAAAGAGATTTCTACGAGCGATATAATTTTGCTGCTGCTGTTAAACCAATTTACAGCTGACTGACCGGGATTTAGAAATCAGTCGGTGGGAATTTAGGGTTTCTTCCCTCTCAATTGAATTCTGACGTACGAGTCACGTGAATACGGATCCTTCTCGATCTGCTGCTTTGAAGAAGTTTTCTAGAGGCTGTCAATTATTCTTCTCTTAAATCCTCGCCCAAAAGTTGACGTCTGCGCTTGACGACCGAAGCTCGTAACCGGAAACGGTATTGGGTCACTAAAAAGAAATTGATAAGGAAGAAACTACACACGTTCCCACTTTTTCCCAACTTCCTACGTTTTTTTTATATTTAACTATAATAATTTTTGATTCACAAATAATTAAAGGACCAATACAACAAAATAATGTGAATGAAACGAATGAGGTCCAATAAACATAATTTGCCTCAACATAAAAACCATACAAATGATCTGTTAAATTTTACAAGTCTTATTTTTCTCGGAGATCAGTTGACGGTGAGAAACGGTCAGTCATGCAGTTATTAATATTTTGAACGATTCAGTTGTTGATAAGTGAGCATGAAAATTACTAATTTTTACTGTCACAAGATTAATTGCCCTTAAAACGTCATAAGGGCAAAAAAACAATAATAAAAATACTACAGTCACTACAATAATAGCAAGTACTAACTACAGTACACACGAGTCTACACTACGAAAATAAAAAGTTCCTACAAAGGGTCATACAAATATATGCTACGAGAAATGAAAAGTACCTACAGACATATAATAATATAACGTCAAAAATATACAAAACTTTTATACTAACCAATCAGCATAAGGCCCTGGCTGGAAAAACGTCAGTCGCCCCGTGGAGAACGATTCCAAGTCTTATTAACGCTATGTTTGATGAGTCGCCCACCGTTAGCTGACGTAGCCTATTCAAACTTTGGGACTCGTGGAGCTAGGAGTTTTGAAGGAGTCGGTGGAGGTGGGCTCAATTTGACCTCAGTCTTTTTGCTACGAATTTCACCGCATAAATCTTGTGATCTTTTGGATCCTCAGGAAGATATCTTCTCGTTCGCGCTTAACATGAGAACGGTCTACCGGTTTTGTTAGGCGCAAACGGGTAAACAGATTAGAGTTCAGTTTCAGAGCTCGCATCTGAATCTTGGTGTAACACACTCTGTCTTCCAGAGTATCACGGTAATCTTTTTATACAATCCAATCAATTTATTATTTTCGTCTGTTTGGTCTTCAGCATGCCACATTAACTTGGAAACGATTTGGTTTTCTTCTTTCTCAATTTCGTTTATCTCAAATTGTGGGTGTTTCCTATAAACTTTACAAAAAGACAACACTCACAAAATTAACATCCTACGTTCTTTAATATACATACGTTGGTCTCAAAATTAATATAAAATATTTTCTAAGTTCAGTTTATATTTTACCAGAGAAATCTGCTTTCTCAGATTCCTTCACGAATACGCCTTTAACTATGGCCGCAACATTTGGACAATTTTCTATCTGGGTGCAACGGAAGGTTGAAAGGAAATAAAAAAATTAAAATAAATAGTAAAAACTCTCAAATTATATCCACCGAACACAGAACTGTAAAATTTTAACTTACTTTTGTTTCTGCTTTTAAATATCAACATTATTCAATTTTGACGTGCCATTTCTACCTACGCAATAAATAAAAAGATTGTGGAAATTTTTAACAGCTAATAATTTATGAAAATAAAACTACCTACTAAATAATATTTTCCATTATCGTAGAATCTACGTTTAGATATATATAGATTTTTACAACTTATGGTTTGGACAATTTCGATACAAGTGCGTTTCTTGACAAGACCAACACAGTTTCACATTCTGGGAAAACGGCTGGAGCCGCTGAGTACGCTTTAAAGGCAACTCGTCCAAGACGTATCGAAGATTCTCACAGATGCCTCTGTTCATACAGACGAGACTCTCGGATTTTCGGTACGCAAATTTTAGGTTCGTATTTTTCGACTTCAACTTTTTTTGCAGGAATTCCGCTTGATTCCGCAACTTCCGTGAATTTGATTGCTCGTTTCTCATCTTTAATCTTTTTGTGAATGACTGCGAATGTTTCTTTGAGCTCATCCAACGCAGTTCGTCGCTTTTGATGATCATCCTCCAAGTTTGGATCCTGGTCTTTAATCATCTTTTCTTCAGGACTATTGGAAGCCTTTGTAATTACAACTTTCGTAGAACTGTCTTCGTCAACGTCCATTAGAATAAGATTTTATTCCTCGCCTGGATTTAAAATTACCTCTGTGTCGTCACTCGCCTTTAGGGGACCGTCCTCACTAATGTTGCTTATCTTAATTTTTGCACGCACACAGTTAAATTAAACCTTTTAATTATTTACATTATTTTATTTCCTTCGATTTTTGCACTAGTCTACATCTTCTACACTACTTTGCTCAGCATATCTGCTTGCAAAAATATTATTCTGAGCTTGAGACATTAAGTCCGTAAATTGCGCAAATGCAAAACTACAATCAAGTTCTGGGGTTTGCAATTTTCCTCATTCAAATATTGCAGTCGTATTTAAGATTTCATTGGCGATTTCTTTAGGGTCGCTCTGATTTAACTGGAACCGGAACATGTTTTTAAGATCTGGAGGGTCCAGACATATTAGGAGCTACGGGCTCTACGTTTGCGTTAACTTGTACATTATCTTGTAAATTATTAATGTTAGTCGGTAAAGGGTCGGAGTTTTAGAAGATCTAAAAGTCAGTTTCGGTAAAGTTTTAGGTTTTATCGTCGCTTGAGAAATCGAATTTCTTTTAGAAGACAGTGACGCAAATGTTTCTTGGATGCTGTCGAAGCGATCCCAAACGCTACAAGTTCTGCCCGCGGACTAACTAGTCTACTTTCATGACGTGTCCTGGCAGACACGGAACCACTTCTTTCTCCCCCCCCCCTCCGTGGGTCCGGAGAACTTTTAAATTCGGAGGTTTTAATAATAGTTTAGCCCCGCCAAGAATGATGAGATATGTCAGTACTATTTAATGACTCTAAACTGGAAACGTATCTGTCATCGTCGAAATCAGATAGAAGATTGTAGAGTGGAGCCCTTGGAGTGAACTTACGCTGAAGAGAAGCACTTTTATTATAAATACCTCGCGGAACAACGTCAAAAACACATTGGAACCATACCTATGGGATTTCTCGGTAGGGTCAATAGTAGGCTCAATAAAAAATACATACTCGGCCGTTGTGGGCTTAAACAAATTCAGCTACTCCAAATTTTGGTCCACCTCTGCGTAAGGTTGATCAAGTAACGAAGGTATATATCGAAAAAGGTTGTGGCCATGTACCATTTCCACCTCTGTAGGTTTTTCAGTTGATGTCAAATCGAATTCCATTGGATGTAAAAAATACACGTGCTCATTTTAAATGAGACTGTAAATTTGGTAGGGGCCGGAATATCTAACCATAAATTTACTTAGTGTTCCAGTTTTTTGAGTGTAATTTCTTTTAAAAACTGAATTGCTAATGTTAAAATTAGTATGAGGATGCCTACGGTAAAATTCTTATTTGCGCTTAAGCTGATTTTCACACAAATTTTTGTGAGCTTGCATCCTATGCTTGAAAAGCTCGCCAGTCCTGAAGAGATGCCTCTCGGGGTCATCATTACTCGAAGAACTTTCAAACATGGCCTGATCGTAGGGATGGGTAAGAGAGCGTCTATACATAAGAAAGTATGGGCTATACCCGGTACTGCTGTGCTTGGCAGCATCGTACTCATTAGTTACGTGTGGTAATAAAGAATCCAACGTATCCAGGTTTTGAACTTCAATTTTTTAAATAAGAAACGGAAAGTTAAATTACTTCGCTCAACAAATGCAATACTGCTTGCATGGCGAGCGAAAGTAGCAATTTGTATAATCCTATAATTTTTGCAGGAGCAAAAATATTTATTTGACGTAAATGCGGCTCCATTGTCAGGAACTTAGGTCTGAATTTTATGTTTCTGGATCAAGGGTTAGAGGCAACGTATTGTTACTGCTGTGGTAGGTCCTACAGTCGAAAATAAATATATGTACCTAGTACATTGATCGATGCATGCCAATATGTATTGATTTCCTGCCTGGGTGCGATTAAAAGGGCCAAAATAATCTATGGACATTTTTGCATACGGAAGCTGAGGCGTAATCATGACGTGAAGCAGACTGGAACGGCTTTTACGCTGAATAAAATGTCGTTGACATGTGTCGCAGGAGCGACACACGTTTATCACGAGTTTATGCATCATGAAGAACCAACATTCTTCCTGTAGAACCGCATTAATTTTCTTATGGCCTAAATGAGAACGATTGTGCAAATATTTAAACGCCTGTCGCGCTAAATCTTCGGTTAAAATACTAACCCAAAGTTTTTCTAAAAGTTCATCTGAAAATCTTATAAGTATGCCGGAGTCTGGGTTGAAAATTTTTTCTTAATTTATTATAGCCTTTAAATTTATTCTCTATATCTTTACGCAAAGATATTAGAATTTTCTCTATGCGCTTATCATTAATTTGCAAGGTTTTCAGTTTGTCGAGGTCGGCCTTGATACGATCGCATCTCTTTATAAAATCTACATCTTTAATGAATCAAATAAAAATAAAACGAATTTTTAGTTCAATTTCGGGAGCATTGACATGGCAGTTTCTCGGTGGACGGCTCAAACAATCTGCCCTTAAGTTGCATTAACCAGCGTCATGGTAAATTTTTACGTCATATTTACTGAGTTTAAGGCTCCAGCGAATGAGGCGGCTTACACATTGAGAAGTATGTAATATCGAAGTTAGAGCGCAGTAGTCGGTGTAGATATGCACCTTCCTTCCCAAAACAAAATTACAAAATTTTTGCAACGAATAAATTATGGCGAAGCATTTCTTGTCCGTCACGGACCATTTCTTTTGGCCGTAGTTAAGGTATGCAAAGCAAACCCAAAAGGACAACAGAGCTTTTCTACTTTCTGGACTAAACAGCTCGCAATTTCGAATTCGGAGGCGTCGGTCCACAACTCAAGCTGTGCGGTTTCATCGCGAAACGCAAGGACTGGAGCATTTGTAATAGCCGATTTTATTTTGTTAACTGCCTCACGGCAGGATGAATCGAAGACAAAAGCCACATCTTTCATAAGAAGATAGTATAAGGGCCTGGCTAAACGAAAATAACTATTTATCATGCGCCGAAAGAAATTGGAAATCCCAATGAAACGACGAATTTCAGTCGTGTTGCTGGGTTAACAGTACTCTACGACAGTCTTAATGCAATCTGCATCAATCGACACGCCATCTTAACCGACACGATTTTCTGAAAATTTTTTATACTGGGGAAACCGATATAACATTTACTCGGCTTCAATTTTATAATAGCCTGAACGAAGAGCCAAAGAAATAATTCAAGGCGATGAAGCATTTTCTCGAAATTTCTTTCTCCAAAACCTGAATCATCGACATACTGGCTAAGCCATTTATGATTATATGGTTTCGTAATTTTAGACGGATTGAAAAAGTGCCAAACTATTTATGAAGCCAAATGGAAGTCGCATGAATAGCCATGTACCCGTATGATTAATATATGCAAGATATTTCTAACTATTTTCATGCACCTCTACCTGTTAATAAGAGCTGGCTTTGTCGAGTTGACAATAATGGGAACATTCTGCCAATTTATTGATTTCATCTACGATCAGAGGTAAGGGCACTGCGATCGGTTTTACCTGTCTATTTATTTCCTGAAGATCTAAAACTGGACGCCAGCCATTGACGCCTTTTCTAACGACTTGCTGTTGTGAAACCCAATTTAAATGACAGGGTTGAATAATCCTTTTCATCAATGAATCGTCAGTGTCATCGCCGAAAACAATTTTAAACAAATTAGACATAGCTGCAGGAGTTTAAATGAGAGGCGCGGGGTCAAGTTAATCGATAGATACTTGTAAAGTTTTGCCTGTTAAAGGATCCACGATTAAAGAATTCAAGTCCTCTGGTTTCCAGCCAAATAAAGAATACTATTTACACAACCAAATACGGACTACTAGTTTTTTGAAAATGGAAAAACCTTTAAAAATTTTAAATTGGCTCTATTCGTCATCCGTGAGCTCCTGGCTTCCTGGAACTTTATATGTTATAGACTTCGTTTTCTCTCCTAGTGGAAATTCCTGGTCGTTGATATTAACCTTGTTACTAAGCATGTAATATTGTGGGATGGCTTAATACGTGAAAAATAATTTCTGCCTGGAGAGAACAAAGACTTCGTCAATACTAATTGCATGGCAAAATCCGGCACTAATATTAATTTCTATGCAATTTTCTGCTATTAATGCGCCGTACTTATGAAATAGGTGAAATTTGTGCTCAACTACAATCAGGCCAATATAACTGCAATTTGCAATATAAATAGAAATTTTTGTTCTTTTCTCTACGGTCAATTGCACAGGATTAATTGTAAACAAACGTAATTTGAATTTATTAAGCTCGGGTTTGGCCGTGCTTGACATGATTGAGATGTCAATACTTTTTACTGCCTCGTCGAAGGAACTGGTTGTTTCTACTTCCGGGCGAATCGTATTGGTACCCCTAAAATGTGTGGGTGTCCTAAGTTCTGGGGTAACCACTAGCACAAAAGGAAAATTAAGCGGATTTAACATTGTCATTAATGGTTGTACAATTTGAGACATGCATTCTACAGCCATACTTTCGTGATAATTATTCACAGATTGATTAGTATCGATGCGATTCAACTTTGGCATATTATGCTGCATAGCCCTACCTACCCTTCTTTAGGCATATTACGTATGATTAGGCTGGCCGTCAATAATGAATTGCGGTTTATTAGTTACACAATTTTCCACTATGGTGAATTTCACGGTTCCAAATCTGCAGTGTACCAAAGCATCGTATGCGATGAGCATATCCATTCCAAATACAACGTCGGTACTTGGAGTATCGATGACGAAAAATACCCAATGAGTCCACTCGTCTTATTCTTGGATTTGTAATTAAATAAAAATAAACTTATAAATATAATGAGGAGTCCCTGTATCTATAGACAAAATAGCCTGAATCGGACGGCAGGGCTGAATTTAGTCTTTTATTCTAAAATAAGCGAGAGCAAAGGGACTAATACTACTGATTAATGCGCCAGTGTCAGTTAAAACATTTATGTTTAAACCTTTACCATTCATGTGCTGAAAGGTAAAATTGCAACGAATGTCTCTTTCAAAAATTCGGTTTGACTAAATTAAATGTACCTCATTAGTGTCAAGATACTCGAAAAGTGATTAAGGTATGACACAATAATTGGGGTTCCTACTTTCAGTCATTGCATTCCCTTGCAATTTACGCAAAGCAATTTTAGACTGAATTGCTTCATATAGTAATACAAGTTCCACGGTCAGCAACTTAAATTTTAACATACGCATGTAACTGTTGGAGTTATGTAGTTGATTTTAAGACATTCTATTTCTAACTTAGTTGATGTGAAGCACGATTTAGTTATCATTGTCCATCAATGTAATTTGCAGGTTACTGTTATTACTATTCTGATAATTATTTTAATTACTCTGTGATTGTAGGTAAGGGGCGAAGAGTTGCACGAATCGCATAAATTCTTGCTGATTGGGTTGTGCTACATTTATATTATTATTATGCGAATTATTAATTTGACCTAAATGACGATTTTGATTGTAGTAAATATTAGAATAATTATTAAAATTACTACAATTGTTATAATTATTGTGGTTTTGATTGTGGTTGTAATTGTTATTATAACTACCGGAATTATAATTGTTACCATCATTTCCATTTCTTTACCAGCCATCAGCTTTAGGTAGCAATGAAATGTTGTTCTCATCCATAAACAACCAGCATTTCCAAACACTATGTCGGGGACTCTGACATCAAAAGCAAGTTAACCTCCCATCAGGGGTCACACATAAAGCTATATGAGTAATATGAGCAGCTAAAAAACTGTTCGTGAATTGCACATCGGTGTAATTATTTTTCTGGCCTCGATTAGAATTATTATTCTTATTATTTCGTTGGTTAGTATTATTTCAGTTAAAGTTTTAATTTGGGTGCCCTACGAACGTATTGGAATTATTTATATCGGGGAAGTCGGCTACTTTATTGCTACGGGCAAAGGCTTGCTTCTGAGCCACTGTATTGTAGGTTAAAGTCTCCTAAGCTTTCTAAGAAGGTAATTTTGATGTATCTATATAAAGTCTCAGTCAAATTGTCAATGCTAGAACATGACATGAATTTATCGGCTAATAAATCAAGAAGTCATTTGAAACAAGTTGAACTTTTATTTTTTGGAATTTGACAAATATGTCAAAACCTATTTAGCTACAAATTACGCAAAACAGGAGAAATACGCACATTTGCAGGCCCTTTTAGTATGCATAACAATAAATAATCTAAGTGTAGTTAGGCAACAACAAAATTTGATGGTGAAATTTCACTAAGCTTGCAAAAAGGAGGGTTAACTGAATTTGGCCGATTTTTTTAAGAACCAAAAAAGAACAGCTAATCACAATTTTTTTCGCTTTTTTATTTGCCCTAATTGTGTCCTGCAATACGCAGGTCAAAAAACCGAAAATATTATAAAATTCGCAAAAATACGGAATTTTAGTTTTTGCGAATTAACTAAATTTGGCTTATTTTTTTTAGAACCAAAAAAACGCAGCTAATTAAAAATTTTTCGGCTTACTGAATTGTAATTATTATGTTCTGAAATACGCAGGTCAAAAAACCAAGAATATTTTAAAATTCGCAAATATACGAAAGTTTAGTTTTTGAGAATTAACCCTTTCATACTTAAGCTGTTTTGAAACTTTTGCCTCGCAAATTTTTTACATAGCTATTTTAGTAAAAATCTAATAAAGCACATTAGTGAACTCTTGTAGCGCGTACAATTAGACGTTGACGTTGTTGCCAGTTTCGATTAAAATAAAAAAGCTTGCTGTTACGTGGTATTCAAAAATTTCAATATTTACTTTTTTAATTGTTTTCTGTTAACCACTTGAAATGCGTTATCATGCTATTCTGCAAATTTTTGTTTCAACTGTCATTTTGAACAGGAATTAAGTTCCAAATTACAAATAAACTTTCTTTTTTTACTTTTTTGAAATCAATGGTTCTCCTAAACTAGGCAGTCTAGTGCTAAACTAAGTATAATATTGAGTAGGCACACTTAACAGCTACATTTGTTTTGTGCAAAACTTTTGTGTGTGTGTAATAGGCACAACGCTACGGGACCGGGAATGTCACCTAAAATTGCTTTGTTAATTAAAAAGTATTTTGATGCTGCCACCCAGCGTTTCTAACGCACAGCCGTGTGAAATATCTTATTTAAAAGCTCTTGCAAATCTGCACAAGCACGTGCAGATTCAAAGTTTGGCAACTGCTAGTTTAGCAAATGTTAAAAAACAATTACATTTTAACGTTTATAGTCAACGTTGCGCCGCCATATTGAATTTAGGCTTCCAATTTTTTTTTAACAATTCAGATACACAAACAGTGTAGGTTGAACCGTACATTATAATTATTCCGGTTTTGATTGTGGTTGGAATTGTTATTATAACTACTGGAATTATAATTATTACCTTCTTTTCCATTTCTTTACCAGCCATCAGCTTCAGGTAGCAATGAAATGTTGTTCTCATTCATGAACAACTAGCATTTCCGGACACTATGTCGGGGACTCTGACATCGAAAGCAAGTTGGCCTCCCATCAGGAGTCACACATAAAGCTATATGAGCAGCTGAAAAACTGTTCGTAAAATGCACATCGGTGTACTAATTTTTCTGGCTTCGATTAGAATTATTATTCTTATTATTTCGTTGGTTAGTATTATTTCGGTTAAAGTTTTAATATGGGTGCCCTACGAACGTATTTGAATTATTTATATCGAGGACGTCGGCTTCTTTATTGCTACGGGCAAAGGCTGGCTTCTGAGCCACTGTATTGTAGGTTAAGGTCTTTTAAGCTTTCTAAAAAGAAAATTTCGATGTACCTATGTAAAGTCTCGGTCAAATTGTCAATGCTAGAACATGACATGAATTTATCGGCTTATAAATCGAGAAGTCCTGTGAAACAAGTTGAACTTTTATTTTTTGAAATTTGACAAATATGTCAAAACCTATCGAGCTATAAATCACGCAAAACAGGAGAAATACGCACATTTGCAGGCCTTTTTAGTATGCATAACAATAAATAATCTAAGTGTAGTTGAGCAACAACAAAATTTGATAGTGAAGTTTCACTAGGCTTGCAAAAAAGAGGGTTTACCGAATTTGGCTGATTTTTTTTGGAACCAAAAAACAACAGCTAATCACAATTTTTTTCGCTAATTAATTTGCCCTAATTGTGTCCTGCAATACGCAGGTTAAAAAACCTAAAATATTTAAAAATTCGCAAAAATACGAAATTTTAGTTTTTGCGAATTAACTGAATTTTGCTTATTTTGTTTAGAACCAAAAAAACGCAGCTAATCAAACATTTTTCGGCCTAATAAATTGCTATAATTGTGTTCTGCAATACGCAGGTCAAAAAACCAAGAATATTTTAAAATTTGCAAATATACGAAAGTTTAGTTTTTGAGAATTAACGTTTCTATACTTAAGCTGTTTTGAAACTTTTGACTCACAAAACTTTTTACATAGTTATTTTAGTGAAAATCCAATATAGCACATTAGTAAACTCTTGTAGCGCGTACAATTAGACGTTGACGTTGTTGCTAATTTCGACTAAAATAAAAAAGCTTGCTGTCACGTGGTATTTAAAAATTTCAAAAATTACCTTATTATGTGTTTTCTGTTAACCACTTGAAATGCGTTATCATGCTATTCTGCACATTTTTTGTTTCAACTGTCATTTTAAACAGAAATTTAGTTCCGATTTGCAAATAAACGTTTTTTTTTTCACTTTTTTAAAATCAATGGTTCTCCTAAACAAGGCAGTTTAGAGCTAAGCTAAGTAAGATATTGAGGAGGCACATTTAACAGCTACATTTGTTATGTAATTACCTCTTGTGTGTGTGTAATAGCCACAACGCTACAGGACAGTGAATTTCACTAAAAATTGCTTTGTTATTCAAAA
Organism: Dicyrtomina minuta; assembly: GCA_949802685.1. Classification (NCBI taxonomy): domain Eukaryota; kingdom Metazoa; phylum Arthropoda; class Collembola; order Symphypleona; family Dicyrtomidae; genus Dicyrtomina; species Dicyrtomina minuta. The sequence continues at coordinate 1,337,623 of CATKUY010000261.1, forward strand.
CTTATTTTGATGCTGCCGCCCAGCGTTTTTGACGCACAGCAATGTTAGATATCTTATTTAAAAGCTCTTGCAAATATGCACAAGCACGTGCAATTTAAAAGTTAGGCAACTGCTAGTTTAGCAAATGTTAAAAAACAATTACATTTTAACGTTTATAGTCAACGTTGCGCCGCCATATTGAATTTAGGCGTCCAATTTTTTTTAACAATTCAGATACACAAACCCTGTGGGTTAAAGCGTACATTATAATTATTTTGGTTTCAATTGTGGTTGGAATTGTAATTATAACTACCGGAATTATAATTGCTACCATCATTTCCATTTCTTTGAAAGAAGAATATTTGACGAGATCAGGAAATCCTTTTTGGAGCAGCAAACTCGAGAAGGATCCGTGGATTCGAGGCTTGTTTGTCGGAATTCGATCAGGAGGAAAAGTAACCCGTAGTGAGTGTAGGGACGAGAGAGGAAGCGTCTGTGAGAGTTTTCCTCAGGCAGAGATTTATAAATCTCTTAGAGTCGGCTCTGAATTGGATAGGTAGTTATATCAAAATTATATTCGCTCGTAGAATTTTTCTTTTTGTTACGTTAAATTTTGTTCGTGGAAATACTTCTGACTTGTATTTCATTTTCGTATTCTTAAAACTATATTTTTGAAAGTAGTTGTCGTTCAAAAATTAATAGTTATTTTATTAGAAGAAATATAAGGTCGTAGGTCAATAGATTTAACAGTCTTCGTTCATTAGGTTTTATAAATTTTGGACCCCATCCCTCGAGCTGTACGAATTCTGATCCAGTAAGCATCTCACGGTATCGTATCTTTTACAAAATTATAACTATAAAATAAATTCGGACGAAAACATAATTAATCATATATAGCTTTTTTATTTTCCTTTCGTTTTATTTAAAAGTAAAAGTAACCGTATCATTCAGTTAGGAATTTATATTTTGTTTTGGGAAAATACAATTCCCCTTCTCGTTTTTTTTCCGATAAATAAATATTAATTAAGTATTCGTAAATTAATAATATTTACTTGTGTACCTACGTCCATATAATTATTTGCATATGTGTATTTACTATATTTTACTGGTATAGATTTAAGCGTATCATATTACTTATGTATACTTAAGTACATGACGTCATTCGTTCGATTTGGCATCCATCAATTCATACATTTATTTGCTCACCAATCTCACCACCCATTGTAGAGATAATTTAGTAGTAAGGTCATTAGGTCTTAATTATTTCTCATTTCCATCTTACATCGACCTCTCATATTGAGATATTATATAACTAAAACTAGGCAAAAACCCGTAGATATATTATATACCACGGAAAACATCGTCCGACTTTTGTGGCATGATACGGTCACTCAATACTTGTAGTGTTAGTGCATAGAAATAGGCAGCGTGAAAAACGTGAATAGATAGGTAGACCATAAGAGTGGCTATTATAGCACTGCTCCAATTTCACTTTTCGTCCGTTAGATTTCCCGAAGCATCACGCCATTCTGCCTTCAGTACTTCGCCGCATCTTAACCATAGGAAAAGTAGTCAGCAAGTTTGTCATACAATTCCTTTTCGAAAAGTGAATTGCTCATAAAGTTTTTAATTCTGACTGTAGAATATTTGAAATACAAATTATAGAATCAAACGTAGACTCTGTCTTTCAAAATAGTGAGTGAAAATTTGAATCCACGAATATTAAAACTCAAAAGTTTTAAGCCAACAATAGTGTGAGGTTTGCCGTCCTGAAAACTTGTAAGTACTTTTGGGTTCGTACATGCATCCAGTAACGCAGCACTTGGCTGCTGATATATTAAACGGTATTTTGGATTTTTACATATTCGTAGGGTTTTATAAATTGCATCACGAGCAATTCTTACCCGTGTATTTAGTAATTTTGCTGAGTTTCATAATCGTTATAAAAATCTGTAATTTTTCGATACAGTCGCGTATCTATAAAGTAGTCGTCTCTAAGAAGCACGTCTGTAAGTCATTGTTACGCAAACCGAGGCCACGTAGAATAATCTATTACAGGCATTTCAGGTATAACCACGCGCACGCCTATCGAGGTTTTTGAAAAATTTTGCCACATAATTTGCTCGACTAAAAATAAAACTGAAACGAAATCTTTTTATAATTTTGAGGTCAAAATAATTTACCTAATTTTTGATAATAATATTATTTTCACTTTCGTTATTTCGTCTCGTTCCGTTTCTTTCGTTCGTTTCGGTATTTTTGATCGGTGCTCCTCTTAGTTGTCAGTTGATTCTGCCTGAAACAAAGTCACGCCCCACGTCGTCGTCGTATATTAATATAATTCAAAGGTCATTATCATAAAATATTAACCTGCATGTACGAATATGTGAGGTCCTAATTTCGAAACCTAAAATCGAAAGTGGTAAATAATACTTATATCGAAAATATATAATAAGCATTTAAGAATTAAAACTAATAAAAATTGTGCCTTTTTTTTTTCGTAGAAATAATTTTATCCGTTGACCTGTAAAGTTGGTTGGATAGCCACTTCCCTCTTTTAAAATCCGATCGTAGATAACTAACCTAATTTTATGCTTTGACCAATAAGTTCTCTGGATTGACGTATCGTTTCGCAACATTAATTTTGAAACCATACGCAGGGAAATTACCCGAATTTTGAACGTTTGAGAATAATTTGAAGCCATCTTGAGTGCTCGTCGCCCGTAGCCGTCATTATTCATCGATATAACCGTGATTCAATCTTTTAGGCCAAACGAGCTGAAATAGATCGAGGTACATACACAATTATATAAATACAAATTATTTCATAGCATGTAGAATTGTAGCTGCTTTCGTAGGTGCTTTTGATTTTTACATTGCATCATATTAGTGGAAACTGCGCGCCTGAATCGCCTTACCCTCACTGCTTAGCTTGTCGCCCCATCGAACGCATCAAAAAATTTCATAATTTGTATAAAATTTCGTGTATTATATTGTGTTAAATAATATTTGTGTGTAACATTGTGGAAAGTAGGGAAGCATCGACCGTAGGCATCCCCACTGCCATAACATCGTTAGGGAATACATACCTAGCCATCGCCACGCCATTGTAAGTTCGAAATTCTTTGTTAATACATACTTGTTTAGACTGAACTCGCGTGACCCCAGTCTGTCTCGTACCGCATCGTATCGTCGAAATCCATTCAACGCGTCTCTTTAAATTTAAATAATTTTCCCATTAGGGAAGTAAATCTGAAAGTGTCTAGACTTCTTAATTGCCAATACAGATAAGTCCAAAGGCTTTTCTTTTGTGTGCGTTTGTTAACCTTAGCAATTAAGATTAGAAGTTCATTTCTTCAAATTTTTACAGAATTTAACCTCGCATTTTGAGAGTTCGTTTCTTTTGTTTGAAGTATTATTGTTGAATAAATTAAATTCAACAAAAGACAAGAATTTCTGGTCGCCCGAATAGATCTCGAATCAGGGTACAGCCGTGCTCAGTATTCATCATTTTCGATATATATCCGAGCCTTCGAAAATTCTTTAAATTAACATCTACGTAGAATAATTAAATCTAGTCAGTAGACAAATTAGTTTATTAAGTGGCATGATTTAAAGTCATACTATATTTTAGGTACGAACCACTGGGGATTTAAGAAACGACAACTAATTTATTAGTTTGAATTTCAAAACTAGTTGGGCTAATTTTACAATAAGTATACATTACTAAACACTACGTACGATTCAAAACTTAATATTACTGCTTTGTGACTGGAGGTATGTACTGACAGTAGATACCCACACAAAAGAAAAACCCTGACGAAACATACGACTTACATATAATTGTGATTTAAATAATTTATGGCAGATCGTGTCTTGTATACTACACGATTTCGAAACTCTATGAAAACTTGCGACTAAGTACTACAACGGTTACAAATAATTGCCGTACTTGATTTAAATTTAAGTACTGAATCGACGATTTCAATTTTAAAGGAAGGTTTACTGAGTGACTTGGCTGAGACAATAAATAATTGTCCTACTATCGAAATATTTATGTTGATGCTACATCGAGCCCGACAACAACGCACGTAGAAAAATACCTTCCATTCGATACTAATAAATATATGCACGGAGGTTTCCATACGAGTGAGAACCCCGATTTTTGATATTCCAATAATTTATGGCTGATCTTTTGTCATCTTTAACTAACTACCGAGTTGGACAAGATATAGATACATATGTCACCGAACGACTTATCGCATTGGCTATAATTGCTAATAATATAACCGAAAAAATTCAAGTTCGATTCTTAATTGACGGGTTACCAAGATCTTTTGCCGCGAAAGTTATTTCGTGTCCCTCAGTTGAAAATTTTGTTTTGATTTTAAAACGAGTGGTTCAACAGCGACGATAAAATAAATTCAATAGTACTTTAACATATAGTCGAACGTAGGTATCGTTATACTTATAGCTTACAAACATAGGGAAGTTAAATTAATCCCCACCTAAAACATATATCTATATATTTGAAATTTTCTTGCAATCCAGTCGGATAATATCTCCGAGATATTTCCACACTGGACGACAAAAGCAAAGCCGGAACTTCGAAGGGAAAAGACATTGAGGAAACTCGAAATCCTCACGGCAGCTTATCAGACGTATAAGCTGAGTCTCCTTTAGCTACTGATCACTCTGATTTCAGTGCTTTTTCGGTTCCCGGAGAGACGACTGTAAAAAGTTTTCTGCCCGAATTGCAACAATTACTGGGTGGGTCGAAAGACACATATTTAGCACGACTGAACGATCAAGCCAAGAAATTTCACCGAGACGTTGACGAAGCTTTTCGTAACGACAATACATTCGCTTTCGAAACCGTCCATTCGGTCAAGGACATATTCTTTGAAGTTGATTCCGTATACGTAGGATCGGACACGGGGAAGCCAGTCCTACGATTAAAAAGGATCGACGACGTAACTAAATCGGTATCGAAATTCTTCAAATCCAGAATGACGAACCCTTCGGCTACCGTGACGGGAGATGCTGTTGACCCAGGAGCCACTGCGGCTCTTTAACACATTGTTTCCGGTAATATTTCCAATCCGGGAAATACTGCACAGAGTAGCGGTGCCCCTAGTGCCCCTACAAACGTTTCTGGAACTGCCCCTACAGGGATGACTCCTGATCACATCCGTGCCATTGTTGAGCCATTTTACGAATATTGCTCAGGCGGATTGGATCGTACGCAAATTCGGCTCATAAATAAACAGAAATTAATCGAACCGATAGGTCATTTTCGTGGCGAACGTGAAGCCGCCTTCTGGTTGATAGAATATAAGAAGGAAATTCTACGACGGAATATTACTTCGTACCAAGCAATTGTGTCCCTGGATCAGTTATTAGAGGGTCCGGCTAAAACTTGGTGGTCTTACGAGAAAAATTTGCATTTCGCCACTCTCGATGAAAATGATGTAGAAGAGTGTAACCATATATAGGATCAAATTATGGATTCCATAGTACTCCGTTTTGACCGTGCTCACATGTCAAGTAAGGCCGCGTCCGAATTACCAAAGACCATATACCGTCCTTGTATGGGTGGTAATGAATATGTGGCAGGTCGTCTGCATGTTTTGGCTCAAATCGACCCGAATATGGGAATGAAAGCTAAAATTAAATACCTAATTGAAGGGCTTCCTGATTTATTGGCAGACAAGGTAATGTCCTGCTCCAGCATCGACAACATGACTAAAACATTAAATCGGTACATAGAAATTAATTCCAAGAAAGCCCAGGAAACATATAACTATACGAATGTAGCTCAGAAGCCAGCTTTTGCACGTAGCAATAAAGTTAACGACGTGCCCGATAATAATAATGCAAATACGTTCGTAGGCCACCCTAATTATAATATTAATCGGAATAATAATAATTCGCGAAATAATAATTCGAGTAACAATAATCGGGGCCAAACTAATAATTACACAGATGTACAGTTCACAAATAGTTTTTCGGTCGCCCATAAAGCATCTTGTGTGACTCCAGACGGGAGGCCCACTTGCTTTAGATGCCAAAGTCCTCGCCACAGTGTTTGGAAATGTTGGCTATTCATGAATGAAAATAACATACCCTTGCTACCTGAAGCGGAAGGATGGAAACGCAATCGTGCCGGTGGAAATAATTATGGTTCTGGTAACCATAACAATAATTCCAACTATAATAGTAATCAGAATAAAAATTACAATAATCGTAGTAATTACAATCAAAATCGGAATTATAACAATAATCAGAATCGAAATTCTGGTTATATAAATAATTCCAATCACAATAATTCGAACGTAGGTCAACCCACACCACAGGAATTTATGCGTTTTATGCAACTTTTTGCACCCTACTTAGGTAATGGTAATAATAATAATTACCAAAACAACCATAACGATAGAAATTTGCAAATTACGTCTATGGATCAAGATACCAATCTTGTCCCACACATCGACCAAGTTCGCAATCGAATGGCTCATTATCAGCCCAATTCTTCTAACATACACATGCGTATGTTAAAATTTCTGCTTCCAAAAGTAGAGCCTGTTTTGACGTACAAGGCCATTCAGTCCGAAATTGCTCTCCGGAAATTGCAAGGGAATGCAATGACTGAAAATCGAAACCCGAATAATTGTCTTGTACCCGAATCACTTTTCGAGTACCCCGACGTTATTGAAGTACATTTAATTCGGTCAAACCGAATTTCCGGTAACGATATTCGCCGTGATTTTACTTTCCAACATATGAATGGGAAAGGTTTGAGTATTAATGTGCTAACGGATACTGGCGCTTCCATAAGCAGTATCAGTCCTTTCGCTGTCGCCTGTCTACGTATGACAGATTTGATTCAGCCCAGTCGTCCGATCCAGGCTATTTTGTCCATCGATACCGGGACACCTCATTTTATTAACAAATTCATTTTTCTTAAAGTTCAAATCCCTGAGTTGGAAGAGTGGATTTTGTGGAGATTCTTTGTCATAGATTCTCCCAGCAACGACGTTGTTTCCGAAATGGATATGCTAATCGCGTACGATGCCATGGTCCATTGCAGGTTGGGAACTGTGAAGTTTACCAAGGTAGAAAATTGCATAACTGATCAACCTAAATTTATAATAGACGGACGGCCGAATCATACTATATATGCCAAAAGTAGAGTAGGTAGGGCAATACGGCACCCACCTCATAATTCCAAGCTAAATGCACATAATCCAGCAATAGTTCAGGATTACGATAATATGGCCGTAGAGTGCATGTCTATGAGTGGTAATTTGTCTACTCATGAAAATTTTAATCCATTAAATTTATCGTTTTTGCCCGTAGTTACGCCCGCCCATAGGAAACCCACACATATTGAAGGTGCCAATACCATTCGCCCCGAAGTCGAAACTACGAGTTCCTTTGATGAGGAAGTGAAAAGTATTGACGCTTTCATAATGTCGAGCACCGCCGCAGCCGAGCTCCCAAAATATAAATTGCGCTTATTTACAGTAAATCCCGTTCAGTTGTACGTAGAAAAATCCACAAAAGTTCCAATTTATACTGCGAATAAGAATTATAATGGCCCGATCGCAGTTGAGCCCAATTTTCATTTGTTTAACAAGTATGGAGCGTTAGTAGAAGAAAATCGCGTTAATATTACTAATGGCTCAGGATATTGCCATGCCATTAGTGTCGACAAAGATTTTATACTTCCCCGACAGGGACTATTAAGTACGTATCGCCCCATCCCGCAGTGTTATATGCGCAGTAATAAAATTAATATAGATCATCAGCAATGCCCCATAGGAGATACTACGAAACCTATTCCGGATGAAATTCCGGGTAGCCAAGAATTGACCGATGACGAATGGAATCAATTTCAGATTTTCGAAGGACTATCCGTTTCAGAAAAACGGATGGTTCGGATATTATTATCTAAATATTATTCCGTATTTGGCTGGAAGCCGAAGGATTTCGATTCCTCAATGGTCGATCCTTTAACAGGAAAAACTCTTCAAGTAACTATCGATTTACTTGACCCTACGCCCCTAATTCAAACTCCAGCAGCCATGTCGAATTTATTCAAGGTCGTGTGTCGCGATGACACAGACGATTTACTTATGAAGCAGATCATTGAACCCCCCATTGAGAATTGGGTTTCTCAACAGCGCGTAGTTAGGAAGGGCACCAATGGTTGGCGCCCAGTTCTCGATCTTCGGGAAATAAATCGTAGAGTTAAACTCATAGCCGTGCCCCTACCACCGATCGTAGATGAAATTAATAAATTAGCAGATTGCACGCATTATTGCCAATTAGATATGGCAAGTTCATACTAACAGGTAGAGGTCGAGGAAGACAGTAGGAATTATTTGGCTTACATCAATTATACGGGTACATGGCGATTTAAACGACTGGCATTTGGCTTCATAAATAGCGGTGCGCTTTTCCAATCGGCTATGTCTAAAATAACGAAACCATATAACCATAAATGGTTGAGTCAGTACGTTGATGACTCCGGATTTGGTGGAAAAGGTTTCGAGGAAATGTTACATAGGCTAGAATTACTACTCTGGCTCTTTGTTCAGGCTAATATAAAATTAAAGCTCAGTAAATGTCATATCAGCTCCCATATGAAAATATTTTTAGGGCATCGTGTCAGCAAAGAGGGTGTGTCAATTGATGCCGATCGCATCAAAACTATCGTAGAGTACCCCTACCCCACCAGTACGACTGAAATCCGTCGTTTTATAGGGATTTCTAATTTCTTTCGACGTATGATCCATGGCTATTCTCGAATGGCTTGACCTTTATATCATCTTCTAATAAAAGATGCGCCTTTTGTCTTCGATTCTTCCTGCCGTGAGGCAATCGACAAAATAAAATCGGCAATCACGAATGCTCCCGTACTTGCATTCCCTGACGACAACGCACAACTCGAGTTGTGGACTGACGCCTCCGAATTTGAATTTGTTGACTGACAAGGAATGCTTCGCCATTATTTATTCTTTACAAAAATTTTGGAATTTTGTATTGGGCCGGAAGGTGCATATCTACACCGACCACTCAGCCCTCACGTCAATATTACATACGTCAGAATGTAACAGTCGTCTCATCCGTTGGAGCTTGAAGCTCAGTGAGTACGATCTCAAAATCTACCACGTCGCTAGAAAATGTAATGAAATGGCAGATGGTCTGAGTCGTCCTCTGAGAAACTGCCATGTCCGTACTCCCGAGAGAGAGCCCGAAGTCCGATATATTCACATTCGTTCAATTAAAGATATTTATTTTATTAAAAGGTGCGATCGCATTAAGACCGACCTTGATAAATTAAAAACTCTGCAACTCAACGACCGCCGCATAAGTAAAATAATTATATCCTTACGTAAGGATATTGAAAATAAATTCCTCGAGTATAATAAATACAGGAAAAATTTTCAGTTAAATCCCGACTCCGGCATCCCTGAGCGTCTTTCAGGAGAACCGTTAGGAAAGCTTTGGGTGAGTGTTCTCACCGAAGATTTAGCTCGTCACTTCATAAAATATTTACACGATCGCTCTCATTTAGGACATGAGAAAATTTATGCTGCTCTTCAGGAAGAATACTGGTTCTTTCAGATGCATAAATTGGTGATGGAAGTGTGTCGTTCGTGTGACACCTGTCAAAGACATTTCATCCAACGTAAGAGCCGCGCCGGGCCGCTCCACGTCATGATTACGCCTCAGCTTGCGTATGCTAAAATGTCTATCGATTATCTGGGTCCCTTAAATCGCACACAGGCAGGACACTAATATATATTAGCATGCATCGACCAATGTACTAGGTACTTATATTTATTCCCGACTGTAGGTCCCACGACTGCAGAAACGATACGTTGCCTCGAACTCCTGGTACAAAAACATAAAATTCAGGCCCTGGTCTCCGACAACGGAGCCGCCTTTACGTCAAACGAATATTTTCGCTTTTGCGAAAATTATGGAATAATTCGAATTGCAACTTTGGCACGTCGTGCAAGCAGCAATGCTTTCGTGGAAAGAAGTAATTCCACATTCGGATCGATTTTAAAGAAGTTAAAATTCGAGTCACAAGACCCATGGGATTCTTTATTGCCGCACGTAGCTATTGAGTACAATGCTGCCAAGCACAGCAGTACTGGGTATAGCCCATACTTTCTTATGTATGGAAGTTCTCTTACCCATCCCTACGATTAAACTATGTCCGAAATTTTGTCAGTTGATGATGACCCCGAGAGGCATCTTATACGGATTCGTGAGCTATTTAAACACCGCATGCAAGCTCATCAAAACTCGTGTAAAAACCAATTAAAACGAAAATTGAATTTCGACCGTAGGCATCCACACACAAATTTTAGCATGGATAATTTGGTTTTAAAAAGAAATTACACACGAAAAACCGTTACACCAAGTAAATTCATGGTGCGCTATTCGGGTCCCTATAAAATTTATAGTCTCATTGAAAATGAGCACGTCTATTTTTTATGTCCTGTGGACTTTGATTTAACGTCGCCCGAAAAACCTACTGTGGTAAAAATGGTACATGGCCATAACCTCCTCTTATATACCCCGTCGTTGCTTGATCAGCCTCCTCCGGAGGTCGATCAAAATTTAGAATGGCTTAATTTATTTAAGCCTACGGCCGCCGACTATGTATTCTTTATCAAACCTACGATCGACCCCACCGAGGAACCCCAAGAGGATGGTAAAAATATTTTCCCCTACGTCGTCCCACGAGGAGTGTATAATCAAAGTGCTCCGTCCCATCGTGAGCCTAATCCAAGTGCTCCGCCTTACGATATTTTATCCAACACCGACGACTCCGACTCTGTCTATAGTACCAGATCCTTGGACAGCACAGATGAGGCCTACCATTCTTGGCGAGGCCAGACCATAATTGAGACACCCGATTCTAAAAGTTCTCCAGACCCACGGGGGGAGAAGGGAGTAGTTCCGTGTCCGCCGGGACACGTCATGAAAATTTGCTTGTTAGTCCTCGGGACAGAACATGCAGTGTTTGGGATCGCTTGGACAGCGCCTAAGAAACATTCGCATCGCCGTCTCCAAAAAGCAAATCGATTTCTCCAGCGAATCTAAAATCGAAAACTCCGCCTAAACTCACGGTTAGATCTCCAAAAACTCCGACTTACATTATTAATTTACAGGATAACGTACAAAGTCCTACGTTCGTAGAGCCAGTAGCTCCCAATTTATTCGGATCTTTCAGATCCCAAATACCCATCCCAGTTGAAGTAGGGCGACCCAAAAGGGATCGCAAATGGAACACGAGATACGATCCCGCAATTTATGAAATTGGAAAATTGCAATCTTTAGAGCTTGACCGTAGTTATGCTTTTGCGCAATTCACGGACTTGATGTCTCAAGTCTAAGAAAATATTTTTGCAAGTAGACGCGTTGAGCAAAGTAATGTAGATTATATGCACTAAAGGGTAAAATCGAACGAATGAAATATGTAAATAATGTAAAGGTTTGATTTAACTGTGTGCGTGCAAACAATAAGATGAGTCATATTAGCGAGGACGATCTCCTAATGGCGAGTGACGACAAGACCGTGATAATAACTCCGGGTGAGGATGAAAACCTCCTGCTGATGGACATTGACGAAGATAGTCCAACAAAAATTATTGTTACTGAGGCTTCCGATAGTCCAGAGGAGAAGATGTTCGAAGACCAGGATCCAAATTTGGGAGAAGATCACCAAAAACAAAGATCTGCGTTGGATGAGCTAAAAGAGACGTTTGCAGCAATCCGTAAGAAAATAAAAGATGAGGAACGTGCCACCAAAATCATGGAAGTAGCGTAGGCAAGCGCGACTCCGAAAGAAAAAGTCCTTGTTAAAAAATTAGTACTAAAAATTTGCGTCCAGAAAATCTGCGAGTGTCCCGTCTGTATAAACAGAGGCATCCGTAAAAATCTGCGTCATGTCTTTGACGAATGTCCAGTAAAGCGTACCCAGCGGCTCGAGCCGTTTTCTCCAAACATAAAGCTGTGTTGGTCTTGTCAGGGACCACACTTGTATCGTAATTGTCCCAACCACAAATTGTAAAAACTCCGTATGTACGCCAACGTAGATTCTACGACAATGTAAAATATTCATTAGTAGATAGTTTCATTCTCATAAGTTTTCAAATTTTTCTAATTTCACTTATAAAGATATTTTATACTTAGGATTTTATAAATAAATTAATTTTCGTAATTAAAACACGGAACATAAAAAAAATAATTTTTTTTGCAAATTTAGATATAGGAAAGTAAGCACAACGAAAGTAGACTTGCAATTTTACCGTTCTATGTCCAGAGGTTTTAATTGGGAAGTTTTTACTTTTTATTTTTATTTTTTCTGATTTCCTTCCCACCTTTCAATGCACATAGATGGAAGATTGTACATATGTCGCGGCCATATTACGGGCCCCTTCAAAATGGAGTCCATGACTGTCGATTTCTTCGGAGGTAGTTTCCAAAGTACGTAGAAACTAAAAGTAAAATATATGACATTTTCGTGAACGTAGAAGGTAAAAATAAGAAACGTAGAAAGATTAATTTGTGCGAGTGTTTGTTTCTGTAGTTCACAGAAAAATCCTACAATTTAACGAGGATGCGGAAGAAGATGACAAAAAGGAGATCGTACCCGAAATAATGTTTCACGCTGAAGATCAGCTGGAAGTAGAGGAAGAATATTCCGGAATTCCTCAGAAATGGAGAGAGCACATCGACCAAGACGGGAAGAAAATTAAATGGTTTGGGAAAGATCGTCGTGATCTCCTTGAAGACCGTGTTCGTTCGATCAAATTACAGATGCGGGCGATGCAATTAGAGTCCAAACCGTATCACAGATATAGGATTCGAAAACCCTTGGCTATTGTTATGCCGCGGATCAAACGGAAAAGTGTAGATGAATCTCCAGAAAATCCCAGTGATCCGAAAGTGTATATGGTAGAGTGTGGTAGTGTAGCTACAGAGGTTGAGCTATGCCTACCTCTAATCGTGGCTCTAGCTAAATTGAAAATGATAAAATTTAGATGGGCCATTTCCCCTGACACTGGCAGATTGATTAGAAAGCGGGTAGGGGTGTACGAATAACGTACCCCAGAGGAAAATTTATCGTTGTATTTTTTTTGGGCCACAGCCTTGTGCTGATTGGCTGTTTCGAAAAATTTGTAAATCTTGACGTTTTTATATTTGTTTATGTGCCCGTTGGTACTATTATTAGTAGTGTTTATTTTATTTGCTGTCTTACGTACTTTCGACGTAGTGAGCCTCGTACTTAGCGAGCACCAGTGCATTTTCTGTAGTAACTTGTAAAACGTATTTGTATTTTCGCCCACTTGACGTTTTTGGGCATTTAAAACTGTGACTGTAGTTAATAGTAATTTTTTTAATCACTCATCAGCGAGTGAATTGTTCAAACCATAATAGTATATATATATGACTTACCATTTTGTGCCTACGATCTGATCTCCGAGAAGATAGACTTGAATCGTTCATTTTTTTGTATAAATATATTTATCAAATCATTTAATTTTGTAATGAGGCAAATTGTGTTTTGGGCCTTTTTCATGTAATTTCTGTTAAAGTCAGTTCGTGATCCCTTTACAGTTTTAATGGATTAAAGAATTATTTTGTTAAATAAAAGGGAACGTAGGAAAATAATTTAATGTCGGTGCAGTTTCTTTCACATAAATTATTTTCAGTTTCATTTCCGTTTCCAGTTACCCGTTCGGACGTCAAGCGCGGACGTCGACCCTTGGGTGAGGATTTGAAAAAAAAATATTTAACGAGATCAGGAAATCCTTTTTGGAGCAGCAAACTCGAGAAGGATCCGTGGATTCGAGGCTTGTTTGTCGGAATTCGATCAGGAGGAAAAGTAACCCGTGGTGAGTGTAGGGACGAGAGAGGAAGCGTCTGTGAGAGTTTTCCTCAGGCAGAGATTTATAAATCTCTTAGAGTCGGCTCTGAATTGGATAGGTAGTTATATCAAAATTATATTCGCTCGTAGAATTTTTCTTTTTGTTACGTTAAATTTTGTTCGTGGAAATACTTCTGACTTGTATTTCATTTTCGTATTCTTAAAACTATATTTTTGAAAGTAGTTGTCGTTCAAAAATTAATAGTTATTTTATTAGAAGAAATATAAGGTCGTAGGTCAATAGATTTAACAGTCTTCGTTCATTAGGTTTTATAAATTTTGGACCCCATCCCTCGAGCTGTACGAATTCTGATCCAGTAAGCATCTCACGGTATCGTATCTTTTACAAAATTATAACTATAAAATAAATTCGGACGAAAACATAATTAATCATATATAGCTTTTTTATTTTCCTTTCGTTTTATTTAAAAGTAAAAGTAACCGTATCATTCAGTTAGGAATTTATATTTTGTTTTGGGAAAATACAATTCCCCTTCTCGTTTTTTTTCCGATAAATAAATATTAATTAAGTATTCGTAAATTAATAATATTTACTTGTGTACCTACGTCCATATAATTATTTGCATATGTGTATTTACTATATTTTACTGGTATAGATTTAAGCGTATCATATTACTTATGTATACTTAAGTACATGACGTCATTCGTTCGATTTGGCATCCATCAATTCATACATTTATTTGCTCACCAATCTCACCACCCATTGTAGAGATAATTTAGTAGTAAGGTCATTAGGTCTTAATTATTTCTCATTCCCATCTTACATCGACCTCTCATATTGCCAAAAGGGTCATTTAACCTTTAATTAGCTTTTAGGGATTTTCAGCACTTCGGCCAGGAATTCCCGCATTAGAGTTTGAGTGTTTCCCGAAAGTAGGATAATAATATAGACGATATTTTTCTCCTTTCTCATCTTCACTAGCCATCAGCTTTAGGTAGCAATGAAATGTTGCTCTCATCCATGAACAACCAGCATTTCCAAACACTATATCGGGGACTCTGACATTAAAAGCAAGTTGGCCTCCCATCAGGGGTCACACATAAAGCTATATGAGCAGCTAAAAAACTGTTCGTGAATTGCACATCGGTTTACTTTTTTTTGGCCTCGATTAGAATTATTATTGTTATTATTTCGTTGGTTAGTATTATTTCGGTTAAAGTTTCAATTTGGGTGCCCTACGAACGTATTCGAATTATTTATATCGAGGACGTCGGCTACTTTATTGCTACGGGCAAAGGCTAACTTCTGAGCCACTGTATTGTAGGTTAAAGTCTCTTAAGCTTTCTAAGAAGGAAATTTCGATGTAACTATTTAACGTCTCTGTCAAATTGTCAATGCTTGAACATGACATGAATTTATCGGTTAATAAATCGAGAAGTCCTTTGAAACAAGTTGAACTTTTATTTTTTGGAATTTAACAAATATTTTAAAACCTATCAAGCTATAAATTACGCAAATTAGGAGAAATACGCACATTTGCAGGCCCTTCAAGTATGCATAACAATAAATGATCTAAGTGTAGTTAAGCAACAACAAAATTTGATGGTGAAATTTCACTAAGCTTGCAAAAAGGAGGGTTAACTAAATTTTGCCGATTTTTTTTAGAACCAAAACAAAACAGCAAATCACATTTTCTTTCGCTTTTTAATTTGCCCTTATTGTGTCCTGCGATACGCAGGTCAAAAAACCAAAAATATTTAAAAATTCGCAAAAGTACAAAATTTTAGTTTTTGCGAATTAACTGAATTTGGCTAATTTTTTTTAGAACCAAAATAACGCAAGCAAATTAAAAATTTTTCGGCTTAATGACTTGCTGTAATTGTGTTCTGCAATATGCAGGTCAAAAAACCAAAAATATTTTAAAACTCGCAAATATACGAAAGTTTAGTTTTTGAGAATTAACCCTTCCATACTTAAGCTGTTTTAAAACTTTTGACTCACAAAACTTTTTACATAGCTTTTTTAGTAAAAATCCAATAAACCACATTAGTAAACTATTGTAGCGCGTACAATTAGACGTTGACGTTGTTGCCAATTTCGACTAAAATAAAAACGCTTGCTGTCACGTTGTATTTAAAAATTTCAAAATTTACTTTTTAATTGTTTTCTGTTAACCACTTGAAATGCCTTATCATGCTATTCTGCACATTTTTTGTTTTAACTGTCATTTTGAACAGAAATTTAATTCCGAATTGCAAATAAACCTTCTTTTTTCACTTTTTCATAATCAATGTTTCTTTTGAACTAGGCAGTCTAGAGCTAAGCTGAGTAAAATATTAAGGAGACACATTTAACAGCTACATTTGTTATGTGCATACCTTTTGTGTGTGTGTGATAGCCACAACGCTACTGGACCGTGAATTTCACCTAAAATTGCTTTGTTAATCAAAACTTATTTTAATGCTGCCGCCCAGCGTTTCTGACGCACAGCCATGAAAGATATCGTATTTGAAAGCTCTTGCATATTTGCACAAGCACGTGCAATTTGAAAGTTTGGCAACTGCTAGTTTAACAAATGTTTAAAAACATTTACATGTCAACGTTTATAGTCAACGTTGCGCCGCCATATTAAATTTAGGCGTCCAATTTTTTTTAACAATTCAGATTTTCAAACCCTATAGGTTGAAGCGTACATTAAAATTATTTCTGTTTTTATTGTAGTTGGAATTGTTATTAAAATTACCGGAATTACAATTGTTTCTATCATTTTCATTTCTTTACCAGACATCAGCTTAAGGTGGCAATGAAATGTTGTTTTCATCCATTAACAACCAGCATTTCCAAACACTATGTCGGGGACTCTGACATCGAAAGCAAGTTAGCCTCCCATCAGGGGTCACACATCAAGCTATATGAGCAGCTGAAAAACTGTTCGTGAATTGCACATCGGTGAAATTATTTGTCTGGCCTCGATTAGAATTATTATTTTTATTATTTCGTTGATTAGTATTTTTTCGGTTTAAGTTATAATTCGGGTGCCCTACGAACGTATTCGAATAATTTATATCAGGGACGTCGGCTTCTTTATTGCTACAGGCAAAGGCTGGCTTCTGAGCCACTGTATTGTAGGTTAAAGTCTCGTAAGCTTTCTTAGAGGTAATTTCAATGTACCTATATAAAGTCCCGGTCAAATTGTCAATGCTAGAACATGACATGAATTTATCGACTAATAAATCGAAAAGTCCTTTGAAACAAGTTGAACTTTTATTTTTTAGAATTTTACAAATATGTCTAAACCTATTAAGCTATGAATTACGCAAAACAAGAGAAATACGCACATTTTTAGGCCCTTTTAGTATGCATAACAATAAATAATCTAAGTGTAGTTAAGCAACAACAAAATTTGATGGTGAAATTTTACTAAGCTTGCAAAAACGAGGGTTAACTGAATTTGGCCGATTTTTTTTAGAACTAAAAAACGCAGCTAATCAAAAATTTTTCGGCCTAATAAATTGCTATAATTGTGTTCTGCAATGCGCGGGTCAAAAAACCAAGAATATTTTGTAATTCGCAAATATACGAAAGTTTAGTTTTTGAGAATTAACTGAATTTGGCCGATTTTTTCAGAACCTGAAAAACGCAGATAATCAAAATTTTTTTAGCTCAATACGCAGGTCAAAAAACCAATACTATATTAAAATTTTCTAAAATACGAAAGTTTAGTTTTTGCGAATTAACCCTTCTATACTTAAGCTGTTTTGAAACTTTTAGCTCGCAAAACTTCTAACATAGCTATTTTAGTAAAAATCCAATATAGCACATTAGTCAACTTTTGTAGCGCGTACAATTAGACGTTGACGTTGTTGCCAATTTTGACTAAAATAGAAAAGCTTGCTGTCACATGGTATCCAAAATTTTCAAAATTTACTTTTTAATTGTTTTCTGTTAACCACTTGAAATGCCTTATTATGCTATTCTGCACAGTTTTTGTTTCAACTGTCATTTTGAACAGAAATATAGTTCCGAATTGCAAATAAACGTTCTTTTTTCACTTTTTAAAAATCAATTGTTGTCCTTAACTAGGCAGTCTAGAGCTAAGCTAAGTGGAATATTAAAAAGGCACATTTAACAGCTACATTTCTTATTTGCATACCTTTTGTGTGTGTGTAATAGCCACAACGCTACGGGACCGTGAATGTCACCCAAAATTGCTTTGTTAATCAAAACTTATTTCAAAGCTGCCGCCCAGCGTTTCTGACGCACAGCCATGTGCAATATGTTATTGAAAAGCCCTTGCAAATATGCAAAAGCACGTGCAATTAAAAAGTTTGGCAACTGCTTGTTTAGCAAATGTTTAAAAAAATCACATTTTAACGTGTATTGTCAACGTTGCGCCGCCATATTGAATGTATAATAACAACAGCTTAACCTATTGCTAATTTTTCCTAGAATTAAAACGCAAATTTTAATTGCATTTCAGAACTTGTATTCTTTAGTATTAGATTTTGGTTACAAATACTGTTTAAATGGCGTTTCGTTTATGCCAGAAATTATTTTACAGTTTAAAGAAAATACACACGCATGAACTTTGTTTTCGAATTGCACAACTTTATTGCATTCTATTATATATTACAAAAACAAGAGGCGCAGCCCCTTGTTTAATGGCAGCCTTAACAGTAATATGGGGCAGTAGTATTTAGTATATATTAAATGCTTTTGTATGTTTTTATTCTACGATTAATTTACAGTATTCTTTATTTGTGCATATTTACATAGTTTAGTACGCTTTAAAATAATAGGCCGATTTTATTTATGCCTATTTACATAATCTGAAAACCTTTAGAAATACTCGACCAATTTTCTCGAAAACTTATAAAATTTTGAAGTCCTTCAGCCAACTTTAGCATATTTTAACCCCCCCCCCCCACACCCACCTACACGCTTAGAAAAGATCTCGACTAACTTTTAGTTAGGTCGAGCTAACACATTTGGGTGTTAACTTCAACACGATTTTTAGTTGATTTTAAAATTTTTGAAGGTGAGAAAAAATGTTAGCTACGTGCAACACCGCTGTGTGTTAATATACCTACACCAAATAATGTTACAGTTGACCGAAAATCGTGTTAAGAATTTATACCACCGTATATTATGCTAAATTAGTGTAACTAAACTAAATGAGTCTTCCCAGGTCAGTGGTTAAAGAGGCCGATACCTGATTTGTATGTTGCGGGTTCGAGCTTTACTTTTTGCATTATTTTTGAATTCAGTTAGTCACGCAACTACTTCTTGGTTACATATTCAACACTGAAAATAGTTAACTCAGTGTAACATATTACAGTGTAAATCCCCAACTAAAATTTGTGTTGACCACTATAACATCTTCTGGTGTCGATGTTGGAGTAACACAAAAATAAGTTACAAATTAACACCCATGTGTTTAATTTGCTTATATTTTTCTAAACGTGTACTGCGTCACCTCCTTAATCAAATCATCAAAACAGGCAATGTGTATGATAGGGTGTTATTTATTTCCAGCTGACCCACCTTCAATGTGATTGGCACTATTTGTGTTCAATCCCTTAAAAGCAGCCGTCAGCCGTATGAAATGAAGCAGTTTGAATTTCCCGCGAAAGTGTTGTCGAAATGTAAAATTTGATTTTTGGACCAGTCACTAACAGAATTTGCATACAAATGATACATTACTTAAACCGTAATGATTAGCAGAATCTAATTATGTTGGAGTTTATAGGTGATATTTTAACAGTTTTGGAATAATTTTGAAAAAACCGGTTTTTTTCAAAAAATCTCTATAAAATGTGTTGTATGGGCTAGAAGGGAAAATAAAAAAGTCATTTTTTTAATTTTTTAAGGGCTCTAAAATGAGCTATCACTCGACTAATGCAGTAAAGTATTTCAAAAGTGTTATAAATTATGTAAATAGGTAGAAATGATATTTTAGTTTTGATTAATTGTGTCATAAATACTTTTCAGGAACAAACTAACTAAATCCTAATTAGAGTAAATATATTACATTGTATACATTAGTACCGACTGTGTATGTTGTTACCTTACTTGTGTGCAGAACAATAGAAATATTTTTAATGGCAGGCAGTATACCAGGGATGACTAACCTTTTGAGTGTGACGTGCAAATCCGAAAAAAAAATTATTTCGCGTGCAAGTGGGTTTTAGTGAACAATTTTATTTATTTTTTTAGCTTAAAAAAATAACAATTATTAATGTGATTTTTGCTGTTGAATTGAAAAAGAGAGCAAATCAATCCAAGGCTCATAACTTGTGACCTCCAGGTTTATAGAACGCTCACTAATATCTTTCGTGAGCCGGCTTTTGTTTTTAGATAAGATGAAGTTCATGGATAAAAAGTACTGTTTACAGGTAAACGAAGCACTAAACACAGTAAAAAGCGCCTTAGCAAGTCTTTTTATGCATTCCTAGTCGTCTGGTAAAGAGTTCCATGCGCTGAGCAATAATTGTTGCGAATCGCCCTCGTCCTCTCCAGCCTCAATTATGTCTAACTGCTGATTAAGCTCGTCAAATTTAGAACAATGAGATACACTTGCTTCTAAATCTGCAATTTCCAGTTCTAAATTCTGAATGTTAATCCAATAAAAGCACGCAGTCTGCAAATCTTCAAAATAAGATAGATAGGGATATTAAATAAATTAAAATGCTTTTTTTTAATTCAAGAATTGCTTGAAGCGTTCTTATAATAGGATAATTAACTCTCGAACAACAGCTAATGATTTTTCGAAAATTTCTTTAGATTTCATAGCCGGAATAGAAAAATCTAAAATTTTGTCTACAAATAGTTTAAGAAACAAAAGGTATTGTAGCTTGCCTCCTTGTAAATCAGCTTTAAATATGTTCAACTTGTTTGCAAACCTCTTCACAGCTGCAAACATGTAATCCACAGTTTTTTCTTTTCCTTGAAGCTTTAAATTCAATGTATTGAAGTGCTGAGTAAAATCAGCAAAAAACATGAGATCAGACAACCACAAAACGTCCTCTAATTCTAGAAAACTTTGATTGCTGTTAATTGAGAAACAATTTAATTTCATCCAAGCTTTCTACAAATTGTTACAAAACTTTTCCACGACTCAACTAACGCACATCGTTGTACATTAGAAGTCCAGAATATTGAAATTAAACCTCCTTTAGCAGTACCTTGAACAAACGTTTGTTGAGTGGTCGAGCAGCAATGAAATTCACAACCTTTGTTACCACCCGAATTACATTCTGGATACTTGCGAAGCTTAATTTTGACCAAAGCGCCTGCTGATAAATGATGCAATGAAAATCAAGGACTAGATGAGATATTTCATGCCTAAACAGGGTTACAAATCCCTAATGAATGCCAACTATACTTAAAACTCCGTCAGTTGTAACAGATACAATTTTCTCTAAATCCACTCTAGTCTGGCTAAACGCTCCAAGTACAATATTTTTAATATCTTCTCCAGTAGTATGACCTTCTAGTGTCAATATTTTGAATGGTTCCTCTTGAATTATACCATTAGCTTCAAATCTAAAATTTTAAACATAAAAAAATAAATTGTCTAGACCGAGGTAATAATAGCATCAAACTCTTACGTGACCGAATATCAAACCGATCCCAATGTCTCAATCCCGATCACTAATAATATAAACACTGATAAGATCGCATTATTATAATACAGTTTTATAGGATTACTTATAAGTAATGTACGCACCTTACGAAGATGACTAGTCGTGCTTGGGAATTTATATCCTTGCTGTCATCCAAACAAATTGAGAATATGGGTGCATTTATTGAATCTGTCAGTAGTTCTTCTTTCAAATCATTACTAATTCGAAACACTCGGTCTTTCACAACAAGCCTACTAGCAGCTATGTCTTATATTCGATTGCAAATTGCCTCTCTATTTTAAAAACACTTAAACAATGTATCTGCACACTTAAGCCATAAAAGATTTTACAGATTCTTCATCGGTGAACGCTTTTTCTGCTTTAGCAACACTAAATAAATCTTAAAAACTTGCAGCTGACAGGTGGTTTACTTTATTAACATACGTAACAAAAGAGTTTGACTGATTATAATATCTATCGAGTTTTGATTTAAAAAACTCTTTCAGTTCGATTGGTTTGCGCTTCAAAAGGTTTTTGTGGTTTGTAGTAAAATGTCGGTCAACACTAGATTTACGGCAGACAACGCTATTAGGACACACCAAACACATAGCTTTGCCGTTTTTTTTAATAACTGCATATTGAAACTTCTACGATTCTTGAAATTGTCATTTAACATAACTTCATCTAATTAACTTTAAAAATTTTATTCAGACGGTACACGTGCTCGACTTTTAAACATAAAAGTATTTTCTGATATCTTCTATCATTGCTTTAGATTCAATTTGGCGCTTTTAAAATTTGGCCTGTGATAAAATAAAGAAATAAAAATTTTATCACCTAATGATTGTTACGTGTACATGCTACGTGCTAATAAAATACTGGAAAAATAAGAACTGAAACCTTTACAAAATGATATTTCAAACATGTTTTTTTTTAAAATATCATCATATTGGATGATCTTCCGCGTGCAATTTTCCAACCTTTTGCGTGCACTGTTTTGCACGCGTGCAGTGGGTTAGTCATCCCTGCAGTATACCAATATGCACTGCTCTTAAACAGCTTAGTGCTTTACTATTTATTTCTTAAACAACGTCATTAGCATATTATCATATAACTGATCAATATGAACACGTTGAAACGCAATTTATGTCAAAAATCACTTACATAATTAAATTAGTACACCTCTAGAAAACTTAACGGTTAGTAAAAATACCAAGGCTAAACACGAATTAGAAGATTACGGTAAACTGGTGCTGAAATGCATAGCTAAAAACTAGACCAACCCTGAACGAACGTGCCTAAAGTTCATCACCCTAAAATGTGATCAGTGGCTGCTGTATAAACGGTACAGCGTATAAAATTTCAATGTACTTGTAGTAACTAATTACATTAGAGCAGGGATGACTAACCCACTGCACGCGTGCAAAACAGTGCACGCGAAAGGTTGGAAAATTGCACGCGCAAGATCATCCAATATGATAATTTTTTCTAAAAAAACATGTTTGAAATATTATTTTTTAAAGGTTTTAGTTCTTGTTTTTCCAGTATTTTTATTTGTGCGTAGCATGTACACGTAACAATCATAAAGTGATGAAATTTTTATTTCTTCATTTTATCCCAGGCCAACCATTTCGTGTATTGTAACCAACCTATATTAAAAGCGCCAAATTGAATCTAAAGCAATGATAGAAGAAATCAGAAAATACTTTTATGTTTAAAAGTCGAGCACGTGTACCGTCTGAATAAAATTTTTAAAGTTAATTAGATAAATTTATGTTAAATGACAATTTCAAGAATCGTAGAAGTTACAATATGCAGTTATTAAAAAAAACGGCAAAGCTATGTGTTTGGTGTGTCCTAATAGCGTTGTCTGCCGTAAATCTAGTGTTGACCGACATTTTACTACAAACTACAAAAACCTTTTGAAGCGCAAACCAATCGAACTGAAAGAGTTTATTATATCAAAACTCGATAGATATTATAATCAGTCAAACTCTTTTGTTACGTATGTTAATAAAGTAAACCACCTGTCAGCTGCAAGTTTTTAAGATTTATTTAGTGTTACTTAAGCCAAAAAAGCGTTTACCGATGGAGAATTTGTAAAATCAACATAGCTTAAGTGTGCGGATAAATTGTTTCAGGATTTTTCAAATAGAAAGGCAATTTGCAATTAAATATAAGACATGGCTGCTAGTAGGCTTGTTGTGAAAGACCGAGTGTTTCGAATAAATAATGATTTGAAAGAACAACTACTGACAGATTTATTAAATGCACACATATTTTCAATTTATTTGGATGACAGCAAAGATATAAATTCCTAAGCATGACTTGTTATCTTCGTAAGGTGCGTACATTACTTATTAGTAATCCTATAAAACAGTATTATAATGATGCGATCTTATCAGTGTTTTTATTATTAGTGATCAAGATTGAGACATTGAAATGGGTTTGATATTCGCTCACGTGAGAGTTTAATGCTGTTATTACCTAGGTCTAGACAATTTATTTTTTTAATGTTTAAAATTTTTGATTTCAAGCTAATGGTATAATTTAAGAAGAGCCATTCGAAATAATGACACTTAAAAGTCATACTACTAGAGACGATATTCAAAATATCGTATTTGAAGCGTTTAGCTAGACTAGAGTGGATTTAGAGAAAATTGTATCTGTTACAACTGACGGAGCTCCAAGTATAGTTGGCATTCATTAGGGATTTGTAACCCTGTTTAAGGAAGAAATATCCTACCTAGTCCTTGATTGTCATTGCATCATTTATCAGCAGGCGCTATGGTCAAAATGAAGCTTCGCAAGTATCCAGAATGTAATTTAAGTGGTGACAAAAGTTGTGAATTTCATTGCTGCTCGACCACTCAACAAACGTTTGTTTAAGGTACTGCTGGATAAGGTTTAATCTCAATATTCTGAACTTCTAATGTACAACGATGTGCGTTAGTTGATTCGTGGAAAAGTTTTTTACCGATTTAAAGAAAGCTTGGATGAAATTAAATTGTTTCTGAATCAACAGCAATCGAAGTTTTTTAGAATTAGAGGACGTTTTGTGGTTTTCTGATCTCGTGTTCTTTGCTGATTGTACTCAACACTTCAATACATTGAATTTAAATCTCAAAGGTAAAGAAAAAACTGCGGACTACATGTTTGCAGCTGTAAAGGGGTTTACAAACAAGTTGAACATATTTAAAGCTGATTTACAAGGAAGCAAGCTACAATACTTTTTATTTTTTAAACGATTTGTAGACAAAATTTTAGATTTCTCTATTCCAGCTATGAAATCTCAAGAAATTTTTAAAAAATCATGAGCTGTTTTTCAAGAGTCAATTATTCTATTCCAAGAACGCTTTAAGCAATTTTTGAATTAAAAAAAAACATTTTAATCTATTCAATATCCCCATCGATCTCATTTTGAAGATTTGCAGACTGCGTGCTTTTATTAGATTAACATTCAGAATTAAGAAGTGGAAATTGCAGATTTAGAAGCAAGTGTATCTTATTGTTCTAAATTTGACGAGCTTAATCAGCAGTTAGACATAATTGAGGCTGAAGAGGACGAGGGCGATTCGCAACAATTTTTGCTCAGCGCATGGAACTCTTTACCAGACGACTTTGAATGCATAAAAAGACTTGCTAAGTCGCTTTAATACATATGAATATTTATAAATTGATATAACAATATAACACATTTATACATAATTTTATAAATCCAGACTCAAGATGTGAGTAAGGAGAAAAGAAGCTACTGTGCTAGTTCAGGCGCCATTCAAATGCCCTTTTACTTGCTACAGTCGCTCATGTAAAGTAAAAAATCCAGCGCTTTGCGCCGGATTTGTCGACCAGGGGGGCCCGAAGTAGATGCTGAGCTTCAACAAAGGTTTAAGATATTTCATGTAGCGCTAAAAGACGGTATAAGATTTATGGAAGCTCCGCTAGCATGAATGAGCCATATACAAATTTAAATTGTTGATTGGATTGTGCATGAAAAAGTGACTGATGGTGCTCAAAAAGGGTTAACATCATCTGCTGACAAAAAGATCTATTGTCAGGGTATATTCTGGATCCCACAATACGTATGAAGTAGTCATGTAGTCAAGCGGAAGTAATTAATATAAAAAAGCAGGCGTATTAAAACGCTTGCATTCCTTACTTTTTACTATAAACTGGTACTTTAAACTATAAAATGTGAAAATGGACGAGCCGTCACTATCTATAGCTCATGACTCGCACTCTGGCTGCCTGCTAGGCAACAGTGCACTGATACTCGGGAGGAATTTTAATTCTATTTTCCTTTCTTTTTTGTGGTAAATATTTGTCGTGAGTCTCCAAACCTTACCCTTGTGATGGGCAATTAGTCCGTTACGATGGTGAGGTGGAAATTCCTATCAAAATATTACCCCTAATCACTTTTTCGAGCAATTCAAAAAGTTGAATTTGAATTTTTTTTTCAATCCTCGTTGTGTTACTGTTATATTTTCCTACGTAATTCTCACTCCTCGCGGTGCTGCAGCGTAGCTACATAGTGTATTTTTTCTACAATGTGCATGTTATGGTTCTGTAGGGGTTACATTCTTGTCGTGTGGAACGTATACTGTGTGGCACGGTGTAGCATCGCTGTGGTGTGGGTTTTGTGGGGGAAGGTTTGACAGCATCAGTAGCGTGGTTTAGTCTGAGGTAGATTGTATTCAAGGCGAAGACTTTAGTTAACACTCCTGTGTAGTGTGTTTTTATTTGGAACTTTAATTCGTCAGGTCTAGTACCAATTAGTTGGGTGATGAGCACTAAACTCTGATCCTATTTTCCTTAGCTAGGTGTCCTAGGTTGTTTTTATTTTCGCTAGGTATTCACTTCCTTCCATTTAGTATTAAATCCTGTTTAAGATTAAGGCCCGTACGGGAAAATCCGGTGACGTTTCATATGTCACTGGTTATCCCGTTGGCCAAAACTAAACATTGTTATAATGGGACGTCCGCAATGGGCCTTATTGGCCTTGGCGGTGTCTGTGTGGATCAGTTTTATGATTTACATGGTGCCCAATAAAATAATAATAATAATAATAATCTATAGCCCATTTACTAACGCATGTCCATCATCTGCAGTAATTAATAAAAATTTGAAAAATGGTGAGGAAGATGAATTCCGAATGCCTGAGCTAGTGTTCGAAGTGTAGACCCCTGTCATGAGAACGCATATTTTCAGGTGCCTAAAACTATGATAATTGTGGGACGTCATGATGGACGATCTCTGAATACCTTCAAACTATATAGATGTATTTGTGACATATGGTTACAATAGTTTCGAACAAAATTTAAAGTTGGCATTAGGGGTACCTAAAACTATATTTGTGGGACGCCATTATAGACGATCCCTTAATACCTCTAAGTTGTGTAGATATATTTGTGACATGTAGTTACAATAAAGGGAGGCAAGTGGTCTCAGTGGTGCACGGTGCACGTCGAGATACGGGCTGTCGATGAGTGAAAACCTATTTGTAGTAATACATTTTGCATACGAGATACCCTAATCCACTTGTCTTCGCGGAGCAGTTTTTTCTGCAGTCTTTCTATATGAGCTAAGAGGAGGGAAAGTAGAGCTATAGTTTGGGATGGACAAGGAAGTAAGAAGAGGCTACATGGCGAGCGACTACGGAGATCTGTGAACAGGGGCATGTACTTTAGTATGTGAGCACCCTGACCGTGACAGAGCCGAGTCTTAATAGAGGGAGAGTCCTTTAACTCAAAGTGGTACGCTTGCTAGAACTTGTACCATCCCTATACTGTTTCCTCTCTTCCTTAAGTCGATTGCACTGTCGGAGGACGTACCATAGAAAATCTGTTTCATATAAGGTAGGCAGGTGTAGAGGTGACATGGAGTCCACTTTGGCTATGACTTGATACACCATAGAGAATGCGGATACTCCGAGCACCATGGCCTGGGTAAATAACCAGTTGAACTTGCTCCTTAACTAGGAGCTAAAACCAGAGATCTCCAAGAGCGCGACATTTAAGATAGTCTGTAATCAATAGGTATAACTTCCCAAGTAAAAGTTAAGTATAATTTACACCGCAAAAACTCAAAGAGTACACTCAGACTTGTCTGTATAGTGTACCTCTGAAGAGTAAGCGGGAAAGTAAATTGTTTAGAAGTGTGTATAGGCTTCTAGCCTGCAAGCACGATACTTCAAACATACATACATACATGTAGTTACAATAGTTTGGAAAAAATTTAAAAGTTGGCAAAAAACTTTGATGTTTGTGGGACGTCATTATGGACGATCCCTGAACACCTATAAACCATATTGATATATTTGTGACATGTAGTTACAATAGTTTGGAAAAAATGTAAAAGTTAGCAAAAAACTATGATATTTGTGGGACGTCAATATGGACCATCTCTGAACACCTATTAACCATATAGATATATTTGTGACATGAAGTTACAATAGTTTGCAAATAATTTAAAAGTAGGCAAGGAGGTACCTAAAACTATGATGTTTGTGGGACGTCATTACGGACGCCCCTTGAATACCTATTAACTACATAGATATATTGGCGACATGCAGTTAAAATTGGTGTAAAATAATTTTAAAGTTGGCAATGGGAGTACCTAAAACTGTAAACTGTGAAAGACGTCATTTATGGACGATCCGTCACCATCTGTAGCCCATTTACTTGAGCACATTCTTGATCTGTAGTAATAAATAGGAATCCGTAAAATAATAAGGAAGAAGAATTCTGATTGCCTGAGCCGGTGTTTGAACCGTGGACCCCCGCTATGAGTCACAAGACCTCATATTTTCTAATTCCAACTAAGGATAGTGAGCTTAAGCTTAATCCGAATCTAAAAGCTGAATTAAGCTAAATTTGTTCTAAAGCTAAATTCTAATCGGAATCCGAAAAGCAAAAATTCTGTTAGCCTAATCTAAATCTAAATCCCTATGTTCACAAGAAGCTTAATCCGTAAGCCGTATTTTTTTGGCTTTTGGATTCGGCTTTTTGCGGGAAATTCAATTTTTTATTTCTAGCCACTTTTACTACGCTCTTAAATATGGACCAGTTTTATGCTTACAACATATGCGACATACAGTATTGTATTTTACTGCAGTAGTGTCAAACAATTTTAAGTATTTTGGACAGCTTTAAATTTTTCAAAACTTGTTGGAATGCAACTTTTATTGCATATTTAATAAAATAATTTACCCTAGCAATATTTTCGTCTTAAAGGAGGTTGTTGTAACGTGAATAAAAGCTTTAATTGGAGTAATATTGACAACAATTTCCACTTTTCTTTGTTAAATTTAACACATGTTGTGAACATTTTGTCAGTGCGTTTTGTTCTTTTTGTATTAGTTGTAGTTAGTAGCAAGGTTTGTTAGAATCTACCCTCTGCAGACACTGTAAAGAGAAAGAAACTATCGCTCATGTTTTTAGTAAATGTCAAGTGGAAAGCATACTGAGTAACAGTCGACATCATGAAGTTCGGTCAATAATTGCTAAACATTTAAGGACACTGGATTAGAATGTGTTTGAGAAAGTAACAGATGGGGCTTCTAAACGCGTAGATTTAATTCGCTGGCGAACAAAGTCTAAAACTGGTTAAATCCTGGATCCTACATCACGTATGGAGCAAAGTTCTGATCAAGAAGATGATGTTTATATTGAAAAACAATCTCATTACAATCTATGTATTCCCTACTTTATGGAAAAATACCAACCAAAGAAGTTATAAGTAATAAGTTTTCTGGTGGAAGCTCGTGGCACGATTCCGGAATTGTTTGAGTCTTTAAGGAAAAAGATGCGACTTTCTTTTGAATAAGTAGAAGAAATAGTGATTGCTACTATCAGAGGCTCTTGTCAAATAGCTCACAATCATTTATATAATAATAATTTATCTAACAGTTAGTGTAAAGTTAATATGTCTACAACATATTTGTTATATTTCTAGACCATTTTTCCTATTTTAATAACTGTGTATTGTTCTAACTGTGTCTTTATGGCAAGCGTTATTGTGAAGTCAGTTGTAAATAAATATTAACTTTCTCTCTAAAACATAAACTATGTTTAAGCAATAATTAATTGATTTAATTCATTTTATTTTACGCAAGAAATTCCAAAAATAAATTAGTAGGCTTGTCTGTTTTAAACGTGTAAGGCGCAAATTAAATTAGGTGGGAACAAAACTAAATACTGTAGAATCCGGAGATAAGGGACCCAGTGGGACCAACCTTTTTTGTTAAGTTTAGTTGATTTCCCGTTTAACAATGTAAGGGATTTCCCTTGTAACAGAATTATCAAGTGAAAAAAATATTTCCTTTGCAGTAAAAGCAATTTTAAAATTAATATATTTACAGTGGGATTAAATGATAGTTAAATATTAGGATTCTTTAGGAAAGTCATTTAATGATGTTTGCTTTGTTTTATTTTGGTTTTGACGCACACATAAATTATTACTATGAAGATTCGAAAACACAGATTTCTCAACATTCATCTGAGCTATAAAAAATTGGTGGAGTTTTTGTATCATACATGAAGCTTCAGAAATACTTGGAAATAACGCTAGAAATTCTTCTTATCTTTGTCAGATTCACCATCTAATTCATCTTGTTGGGTGATATTACTTACAATTTCTTCCTCAGTCATTTCCTTTTCCGTAAGTAAATTGTCATCCATTGCTGCAAAATATGAAAATGTGAGTTTCTCAATCACATAGGCCTCCATTCCCAACGATGTAGGTGATGAGGAGAGATAAGAAATGAGTGCAGTCCAACAGTCAAGTAGTGTTTTAGTTGTGCGGTTCGGTTTTTACATTTTAATTTACAAATTTTGCTACTTGTGTTTGTAATATCCCTTATAAATGGTCAAAAATACCAAATAAGTGGTAAAAATTGGTCCCTCAAACCCGACTATCCCTTACATCGGGTCCCTTACATCCGGATAATTTTAGCATTGTAAGCATAGCCAGCCAACCAAATATTTTAAATTTGTCCCTTTAGGCGGTTTTCTCTTAAATTAGGGTCACTTATAGGAGGATTTCACTAATAAAATCATACGAAAAATTTAATTTTAAAAGTGCCTACTTAAATTACCACATACATACTTTGTTTTCACTGTAATATACATGTAGCAAAATATTTTACATCTTGATTTATTTTTCCTAGGCGTACATGAAGCAACTCTATGAAACGTGCGGCGTTTGTGCGGCCTGTTTAACATGACTGTTCTACGGAGCGTTGTGGTGATGCGTGTTTGTAGGACGGGTACTTTTAGTAGTTTTTGGAAGAATTTATTCTTGAATTTGAACCTTTAGTAATAATCCGGCGCTTCGTGCCGGATTTGTCCACCGTGGGCCCGAAGTAGATGCTGAGCTTACAGCGAATTGTTTT
The DNA here is from genome assembly GCA_949802685.1 of Dicyrtomina minuta. Classification (NCBI taxonomy): domain Eukaryota; kingdom Metazoa; phylum Arthropoda; class Collembola; order Symphypleona; family Dicyrtomidae; genus Dicyrtomina; species Dicyrtomina minuta. The sequence continues at coordinate 1,368,537 of CATKUY010000261.1, forward strand.
AATCATTGGAAAACATTGTTTACATAGAAAGGCTAGCATAAAATCCTTGCAGTTAGTATCCGTGAAATCAGGCTAATTTACAAAATGTGCCAGTGAAAATGAACGGCATTTGGGTGAGACTAGTACAAGTGTGCGTTTAATAAAAGCACAGGTTTAAGTTGATACACCGGTACGAGTGTGCTAGGTACGAAGTTTGCTGATTCCATTAAGCAGGGTTTAAGCGACTTAAAAGATCTTGTTGGAAATTGCGTCAGTATTAGAGACGCTGGTGCAGGGTTTAGTTAGCTGGATACGCCTAGTGTCAATTTGAGTGAGCTTAGGAAGAAAGGCACATGTACGAGTGGATAAAACACTAAATTTGATGCATCTGGTGGACGAGGTTCGAGTGGTACAGCTAGGTTTGTAAAAATTCTCTTGTCTGGTCACTAAGTTAGGTTAGGTATTGAAGACTCAAAGATATGCCGTAAAGCTCTGTATAGAAGCGCCCAGCTTTTAGTAAAAATAAAAAGTTTGAGCTGTGAGAATTAACATCACCGTTTATGGCGAAACCCACGGTTACTATCAGAGGCTTGCGTCTATTCAAATTCTGGCTTTTATTATCTACAGTACGTTTACCTGATACCTAATTAACGTAACGTCATTACAGGATCACCCTTATAAACAAGTGATATTTTTTTGACATCATTTGCAGACGATCCTAATAAAAGAGTGATATTTTTTGACATCATTTACAGACGATCCTAATAAAGGAGTGATATTTTTTTGACGTCATTTACGGACGATCCTAATAAACAATTAACTAATGACAGTGGGGGTCCCTAAAATGGTAAAATTTGTATGACGTCATTTAAGGACGATCATTGCAGGCATACTAGTAAAATCCTATGTCGAAGATATGTGTCAACCTAGTTTTTAAACTTATGACAATGAGGGTGCCTAAAATAGTAATATTTGTATGACGTAATTTATGGACGATCCGTGCAAAAAAATTCTTTGGGTGGGTTTCAGTTTTAAACAAAATCTGGCGCGAAGCGCCGGATATTTTAGCTAAGCTTAATCGAAATCCGAATTTTTTCGGCTTTTTTCAGCTTAGCGGAATCGAAATCTTAATTTAAAAATTCAGCTTATTTTAATCTCAATCGGAATCTGAATATTTTAAAAAGTTTAAAGCTTAATCTGAATCCGAATCTTAATTTTTCGGCTTACCATCCCTGCCAACAAGATGAATTAGATGATAAGTCTGACAAAGATAAGAAGAATCGCTAGCGTCATTTCCAAGTATTTCTGAAGCTTCATATATGATCCAAAAACTCCAATAATTTTTTATAGCTCAGATAAATGGTAAAGAATTTGTGTTTTCAAATCTTCATAGTAATAATTTATGTGTGCTTAAAAACCAAAATAAAACAAAGCAAACATCATTAAATGACTTTTTTGAAGAATCCTAGTATTTAACTATCATTTAATCTCACTGTAAATATAATAATTTTGACATTGCTTTTACTGCAAAGAAAATATTTTTTTCACTTAATGATTCTCTTACAAGGGAAATCCCTTACATTGTAGGAGGAAATCGGCTAAACTTGACAAAAAAGGTCGTTCCCACGGGGTCACTTATCTCCGGATTCTACAGTATTTAATTTTGTTTCCACCTTATTTAATTTGCGCCTTACACGTTTAAAACAGACAAGCCTACTAATCTATTTTTGGCATTTCTTGCGTAAAATAAAATGAATTAAATCAATTAATTATTGCTTAAACATAGTTTATGTTTTAGAGAGAAAGTTAATATTTATTTACAACTGACTTTACAATAACGCTTGCCATAAAGACACAGTTAGAACAATACACAGTTATTAAAATAGGAAAAATGGTTTAGAAATATAACAAATATGTTGTATTTATATTAACTTTACACTTACTGTTAGATAAATTAATATTATATAAATGATTGTGAGCTATTTTACAAGAGCCTTTGATAGTCGCAATCACTATTTCTTCTACTTATTCAAAAGAAAGTCGCATCTTTTACCTAGAAGACTTAAACAATTCAGGAATCGTGCCACGAGCTTCCACTAGAAAACTTATTACTTATAACTTCTTTAGTTGGTATTTTTCCATAAAGTAGGGAATACATAAATTGTAATGAGATTATTTTTCAATATAAACTTTATCGTTTTGATCAGAATTTTGCTCCATACGTAATGTAGGATCCAGGATTTAACTAGTTTTATACTTTGTTTGCTAGCAAATTATATCTACGCGTTTAGAAGCCCCATCTGTTACTTTCGCAAACACATTCTAATCCAGTGTCCTTAAATGTTTAGCAATTATTGACCGAACTTCATGATGTCAACTGTTACTCAGTATGCTTCCCACTTGACATTTACCCAAAACATGAGCGATAGTTTCTTTCTCTTGACAGTGTCTGCAGAGGATAGATTCTTACAAACCTTGCTACTAACTACAACTAATACAAAAAGAACAAAACGCACTGACATAATGTTCACAACATGTGTTAAATTTAACAAAGCAAAGTGGAAATTGTTGTCAATATTACTCCAATTGAAGCTTTTATTTACGTTACAACAACCTCCTTTAAGACGAAAATATCGCTAGGGAAAATTATTTGATTATATATGCAATAAAAGTTGCATTCCAACTAGTTTTGAAAAACTAAAAGCGGTCTAAAATACGCAAAATTGTTTGACACCACTGCAGTAAAATACAATACTGTATGTCGCATATGTTGCTAGCATAAAACTGGTCTATATTAAAGAGCGTATTAAAAGTGGCTAGAAATTAAAAATTGGATTTTCCGCAAAAAGCCAAATCCAAAAGCCAAAAAAATACGGCTTACGGATTAGGCTTCTTGTGAACATAGGGATTTGGATTTAGATTAGGGTAACAGAATTTTTGCTTTTCCGATTTTGATTAGGATTTAGCCTAAGAACAAATTTAGCTTAATTCAGCTTTTAGATTCGGATTGAGCCTAAACTTACCATCCCTGCTTGTATCATGCAATATGGTTAAAATTCAACTGTACGCCTCACATGCCCTGCCGTTACTACGATCAGTAGATATTTCTTTAGTTTACGATAAGGAGACTGTACATGTATTTTCTAAAATAATGTATGTGCTATTAAAAACACAGGCACAGCAAATACTTCAAATAACTTTTTAAACAAGTACCGCAACCTTATCACACTGCCATACAATTCTACAACTATTGTAGAACTGCAGTTTAGACCACGCAAAATTAAAAAATGTGGTATATATCATCATATAAATTGATCAATTATAGAACGATTTAGTAATTTAATAGTATATTTAAGCTTTAAATTACAGAAACATAAAAAAATGCACAATTACTGTACATATTCATTCTAAACTCAACATCCAAACAGCAACAACATCATTTTATTTACAGTGCTTCTAATTAAATTAAATTTAGGTTAGCCTAACCTAACCTAACCTAACCTAAAAAAAATAAATTTGCAGTGAATTGCCTAACATGTCACTAATGACTGACAATTATGCGTAAAATTTTGTGTAAAAATATTTACGACTCTTACAATAACGAAAATTATACTGATACAGTAGACAAATAGCTCGTAAAAGACAGCCTATTAGGAGAATACTGTACGTTGGAACCAAATAATAAAACCAATAGTACCAACCAAATAGAATCAGGCAAAAATAATTTATAGGAACTGAAAACACTGTAGAAAACAGATCTGCAGTGAAACAAATGCCGTGTTACCCATTGCCGATTAGCCTGCAAAAAATGTAAGATGAAATCTTCTGTACAACGACGACCCAATACACAAAGTAGAAGAGCTTGTGCAAATAGACGAAGAACGCAATCTGGCAGCTCTCAGCGCAGACGCGTGCGCCGCCGACAACAAACTGGAGGTCGTCTTAAGCGAAAACTAATATCTTACAGTAAACAACGACGATCGGGTCGCAGGTCTGGTCAAGCTAGAGCAGGACGAAGAAAAAATATGTACTGTCAACGATAAGTTCATATGTATCTAAACTATAGTGCAAAACATATAACGCTATTCAACGTCTAGACTCATAAGAAGCAATATCAAACATAAATTCAATCTAAGCTCTGATAAACTATGGATACGCAACGATTTTACGATTAACCGACAGTGTATATGGGATCTCAAAAATCCTTTCAATATAATGTGACCTTAGACAAGCTGCCACGTACAAATGTCAGTGTGGAAGATTCAGCCGAGTATCATCCTTACTATCTTGTCTTGAGCCCTCGAGACAATGAAAATCCTTTGATTTTTGACATTTTGAAATCCCTCGGAAAAAATTACAACTTTGGCGAATCCCACCTTGAAGTGACATGCCGTCTAGTGCTGAGTGACAATAAACCAGTAGTAGTTGCAGATATAGCTGCGCCATCATCGATGTTGTTTTACAGTTTATTCAGTAATCTTGAATTTCATTTAAATGGCACTCTCATCAGTGACAACTTAAATCACTATGATAATAGTGCATACTTGAAGCGCATGTTGTCTTTGAATCCAGTCGAAAAGATAAACAGTATGCTAGATCAGTTATATTTACCAAACTCAACGCCAGATGCATTTGCAAAAACAGATACAGAAGTTTTAGCGCGAACCATTATCGAAAAAGAATCAAAACCATTTACAATGCTTGGAAGACCAGAAGCTCCGTTTTTCAATCAAAAACGAATGGTTCTAGGAGACAGTGACGTACGTATTATAATGCAAAGGTCGTTGCCTGCATTCTGTATAGACGCCGATACTGATACCCGCACGGGATATCCTGGATGCCCGTTTCGTATTGACATTGTCAATGCTGTGTTATGTTTGAAAAGACAGACAGTTTCACCACTTGCAATTGAAAAGCATCGATCAAGTTTAAATAGTGGCATTACATCAAAATATCCATGTCTTGTGCCTGAAGTCAAAAACTTTGTTAATATAGCCGGCGTCAGTTCGCATTCACTAGACAATTGTATAAACGGAAGATTGCGACAGACTATTTTAATTCAGCTAGTGGACAGCCAAGCGTATCTTGGTAAATTAACAAAGTCGTTCTGCAACGTTCAACACTTTAATTTAAGTAAATCACTGAATCTATGAACCAAGAATCGATAGAGTACAAGAAATTACCCTTGAGTTTTAAAGACTCTAATGAAAACGGAGAAGACAATTTTCTTCTTGCTCTAAATACTTTAAAGAAAACAGCAGATAATCCAAGTTTAGGAAACGAAATAAATTCTACCAACTTTACAAAAGGAAATGTTCTATTTGCATTTGAATTTGTATTATCACAGTCCAATTTAATGAGCATAATGAAAACTGGACAGGTTTCGATCAATATGAAGTTCAGGTCTGCATTGGCCAATTCTGTGACTGCCATTCTGTATAGCCAGTACCAAAACGTAGTGGAAATTCACAAGAACAAACAGGTATTGATTATACGTTAAATTTAAAGTATCAAACCAGTTTTTAGTTGACCTACTTGTATTTAAAATTTTTTATTTTGCATAAAATCCAACGTTTGCTAATTAAAACTGTCTGTTGCTTTACAGAACTCAACTGAACCACATCAAGCTCAACATGAATACGAAATAATTACACAAATGTCTCGGAATTTTACTTGGAGGAACCACAACAAAGTACTACGTCATAGCAGCAGATCAAATGAGATCAATTTTGGAAGAATTAGAAAAAGAAAACAATGGAAATGGATCAATTTACCCTATTGCTATAATTCAAAACACAGACAGGATAAAACACTCTGAGAAGCACTGGATCAGTTATTGGGTAACTTCAAAAGACAGCTTTGAATATTTTGACTCGTATGGAATGCCAATTCACTAACTTCGTAACCTGCAGTGGCCCGCAAAAAATTTGGTATCTGAAAACTGCACAGCACTTTAAAGTGGAAGATCTACAGTTTGCAGATTAAACTGCCTATAATACTTGTATTTACAATCTTTATGAATTAGTTACAAAAACTTTGTAAATATATTTACAAGCTCTGTATTAGCTAATGATAGAAAAGTAAGAAAATTTGCATGTATGATCCCGAATTTGATATCATGTCTGTATTGTGCACCTAAACACTCACAGTCTAATACATTTAAAGTAGCATGACCAGAATTCTGTCATAGTTTTTTAAGATATTACTATTACAGACATTTGTAGTAGTAGTTTGCACTTACAGTAGAATAGTATAACAAAAAAATTAAAATTTTAAAAAAATGTAAAAAAAATAAAATTAAATAAAAATTAGAAATGTTTAAATAACTATGTACTGCATATTTTTTTGTCAGTATTATTTTGCATCTAATAATGTCAACACTAGATACGGTCGACTTTAGATTAATTTATCCTTTTACTGCTATGATAAGTGGCCCTAGTTTATCTGGTAAAACTACTTTGTGTCTAGAAATTGTTAAACAAAGAAAAGATATAATCAATAGTCAAATCAATAAAGTATTATATGTCAGTGTCCACGCTGCCTAAATAGCGTTTCTGAATCCAGACTTTAGCAAAGATAAAGACATTACATTATTATCAGATATGGCAAATATTGAGTCAGTGCTTGAGACTATATTGAGCCCTTTTCTCTTAGTTTTAGATGACCACCTTATTTTTATAAAATCAAATATAAAATCAAGGCAGTTGGTTCAAAAAATATTTACAGAACTATTTCATCATATGAATTATAGTGTCATACTTATTTTACAAAACACTTTTGCTAAGGAATTAAGAACTACATGTTTAAACACAAAGTATTTAATTTTGTTTGACGCTCCAAGAGACAGAAGTATAATTGATCAGATTCAAAACAAATCAGTCCAGGAAAACCGATCTTTCTTCAAGAAGCATACGAAAAAGCATGTTGTGCACGAAAACATAGCTACATTCTAATTAACTTGCATCCCCAGTGCCCGAACCCTTTAATTGTTTTGCGAAAAAGTGTATTTTCTGTGAATGAAACTGATGTATTTATTGGCAAATAGTGCTGAAAATATCAGTAAATCAGAATACTCAGCTTCTGTCACACTTGACTTTTGTAAAAGCTAAAGTTTATAAACAAGTAATTCAAAGTGCAACAACAGAACAATTATATGCACTTGCAGAGATTATTTTTAATTTGAATACATTCTGTAAGCATCCATTAAGAGGATATAAAAACCAAATAAAAGCATTAGGTAACCGTTCGAGTTGTAAGGACCCTACTGACCTGTGCATATTGCTTATTTAATACCATACATTATTACAAAAGATATTAGCAACTGTATATTATAAAGTATACAAGAGTAAAATTTGTCGTACTGCCCTTTTTTTTGAAGCAGTTGTAAAAGATTACAATTAATAAATATAATTTAGGCTAAAATAAATCAAAAATGGCAACTATAATGAAATTAATTAAACCAAAGTTGTATGCTGAGTTAATGAGTTTACGCACGGAACAACAAGCAGCAAAAGTAGCTACTCAAACCCAAAGTATTTCACCATATAGCAAAGATCAAAACAACAATAGACTTAGGAATGGCAAGCCAAAAAATGAAGATTCGGATTTAGATTACGCTTTTAACATTATCACACATTCCGATTAGGATTTAGATTCAGATAAGCCGAAATATTGAATTAGGATTGAGATTAAGTTTAGCCGAAAAAAGCTTAAAAAATTCAGATTAATTTCGATTAAGCTTAATTAGAAAGCGCCTAATATACTGAGTTAAATATTAAATCCTAAGTTGAGATTTTCTTTAAAGAACTGATATATTTAAACAAACCATTAAATCATATCATAAAATTAATATCCAATTTGTATGTAGATTTTTAAAATCCAAATCCTCCGTCTGCCGTTTGCTGTCGACTAAACGCTGCTTGCAGTCGTTTTTAGATGCTGAGCTTCAGCTAAATGGTTTTTTCCGTCCTTATGCATGTATGTCTGTCTGTCTGTCAGTATGTAGGTCGTACAAGAACGGTTCTAATTTTGAACCTACTGTCTGGCAATATTTGTTAAGCGCTAGCAAAAGCGCCAGAGCATTGCTGTAAAGGTTTTAGTGAAGATTGCATTGTTAGTTTTTCCGCAGTTTCCAGTTGACTAGAGCAACTTTTTGATTTTTTTAACTTCGGTTTATCTTTATTAAAAACTTGAATTATTACTATTTAGGTCAGTGGTTTTAGCAGTTTTCAATAATAAATGACAAATCGTTTGAATATAACCATTTGGACTTCTTACAGTTTCTGTGCTTAACATAAACTTGAAAAGTATCGACAGACAATATGACAAAGCAAAAGAATGATCGTCTGGAAGCTAAATTACTGGTTTGTTGTATTCTACATTTAACAAAAAGACTAACTTAAAGCATATTGAACGATAAATGTAGTTCAGAAAAACCCTAAGCTACAATGTCAATAAACAGAAATCTAATTTATTGAAATATTTACAATCCTGATCGTCAAGCAACCTATTAGATTTTTTGTTTTCAAAGTGCAGAAAATTATTGAAGTAAAACCCTGACCTCGAACACGTTTTGGCAGGCTTGAATTTGTTTTTCATGGCCATCATACTACTACTAAAAAAGAAATGCCACCGCAGGTACCCTCTCGATTGTTAAACCAATACCCATAGGAAAATACTCCGCACCTAATTACTGCAGATATAAAGTAAGTCGACTGCTTTTAGCGCTGTTCGATCATAATCACGCGCTAAAGTTCAAAACAATCAATTTTTGCAACTTTGCTTCCCTGTTGTTACCCCAACTTTGGTCTGATTTTTAAAAAATTAAAAGGTTTGTGATCTCTATGACATTATCTTAAAAATTAATTTAAATTTCAAAAAATTTGTTTTGTTTTTACTAATTAATAGAGGTATTTTAAGTGCTTTTAAGAAGGTTGATTTTCAATAAAATTTCTGAAACAGTAAAACATCTTGAAATTATAGAATTTTATATTTGTGCTATATTCTAATATCTAACACATCACAAAACATCAAATTTTCTTTGAATTGGAAAAAACTTTAACAGGGTTGCAAAGTTGCAAAACATCGATTTTTTTTCACTTTGACTCCTGATTGTCAGCAAACGGCGCAAAATGCAGTCCAGTTACTTTGGATATGTGTAAACTAAGAGCGGCAATAATAATTATGAACATTAGGTTTAAAATCGAAAGAGTACATGCTGTGGCATTCTCTTGTAAGTTTTACACAGTTACCTATTAAATGACCTTGCAAATTAAAACAAATTTCTGACTACTCAACTCCAATTTGAAACCTGTACCACCACGTAAAAGCTACTATTTACATACTGTGTAATCAATGCCTAACTAGCAAAGCCATCACTACCCGTGCCGTAGCACAAGTTGATGCAACTTTGTGGTGGTTCACTAATAATACCAACAAAATTATTAGTGATCGAAATGGTCTGGTCTAGTCTAGTGTAATGGTCTGGTCTGGTTTGGCATCACAGGACTAGACCATAAGGACTGGTCCAACTGCCGGACCAGACCAGATTAGACCACTTCGGACTAGAAAATCTTATAACCAATTTTTTGTAAGAACTTTTGCCTCAAATTTTGCTTCAGATTTTTCAAAAACTAAATATTACTCATTTAGAAAAATCGATTTTAAATTATGTATATTTATATACAACTACACAGTGAATTCAACAAAACAGATCCGAAAACAAAATTATATCGCAAAATTTTCTTAAAAATGCTTTACATTTCGTCGAAAGATGTTATTCTAATGTTTCTTCTTAGATGATCAAATAGGATTAATAAAAATCATTTTTATACTTAAGATTCATGTTTGTTTTCATAAAATGTGTTAATTTTATTTAAAAAAGTACTTTAATGTAAACTAAGCTGTATATCTATTGCAATTATGCAACAGTGACCCAATAAAGTTTTTCTTTTGGACTAGGAAATTGTTGTCTGGTCTAGTCTGGTCCTAAAAGGTCTAGTCGGGTTTGAAATCCTCTAAATGGACCAGACAAGACCATATTAGACTAGATTATATTGAATTTTACTGGTCCGGACCAGTAAGCGGTTTGCATGCCAGTTGATTGAAAGAGAACAAAGAGTAACTCAATTTAATTGCAGCGCCAGTTTCTTTTAATTCATGTTTTTATTTTAAAAATAATAATGCTAAAATACTAAGCTTTACTTTTTTTAAATTTCTAAATCACTATAGTCAACATTAGAGTATGTGGTCAAAAAGCTAAAAGTGCAAAATTAAATGCCTTTTAAAAAGCTAAAACCTAAAGCTATAAAAATACAGCTTACAGATTCAGCTTTCACTGAAAATAAGGATTCAGATTTAAATTAAACTTACATAATTAAATTATTTCAGATTCCGATTTCGATTTAGCCTAACTAAAAATTCAGCTTAATTGAGTTTTCAGATTCAGATTAGGCTTAAGCTTACTATCCCTAAATAGACTTGAACAGAACGAGAGAAATGCGAGCGATTTACATACAGATGCAATTTACAATGCTTATAAAGGAATAGAAAAACTAATTTAACTACCAAGACAGGAGTAGATAGCATATGAAAACATTGTTGCCAAACGTAACAGAATAAACCGTAAAGCTCATACTAATCAAAATCTCACAGTATTAAAACGCAAGCGTATGACGTAACAGAAAAATAAAAACATTATCTAGAAAATGAACCTACATAAAGAGAAACTATATAGCATCATTCATTAGTAGCTTTTACAATGTCACAGTGGTCAATACACATGATTAAAATGTATAAGATACGTGCTTTTGTTGTTATAATATGTGCTTTTATGGCACTTGGAAGATCTTGCAACACTGCATGCGCCTTAGACTCACAAGTGAATCAATATCAAGCCAAGTCTGTTGAATCTACACAAACTGACAGTATAGTACATGCTGCCTCTAAAAGCTATAGTAAAGAGAAGACGGCATTGAATAAAATTGAGAGGAAGCTACCAAGTAGAAGATCAGACCCTACACTGCCAATCGATACAACAGCACTACCAGTGGTACATACCAGTTCAATTCACAAGGTAATTCTTATGGCTTTGAAATACATGCTTGAGAATTTGAACAAACAGAATGGAATTATAACTGATGTGGTCAACAAGTATCAAAACAACGAAACAAAACCTATACTTCACAACACATTCGACTATTTAAATAAGTTAATAATATATAATTGTTCACTTTACGTAAGTAGTACATAAAAAATACACTACATAGGTTAGTATAATCACAAATGGAGTTCGGTCTCAGACACGGTCCGCGACACATCAACTTTTACAAGCTCCTGCACAATTAATTTACCCTGTTGTCTCCTAGCGTGGATTGAGTTTTATAATTGCACCACTGAACTCCAAAAATTAATTAAACCCTCAAATTGATACTTTTATTAAATTTGTGACTAAACTTTTCGAGAAAAACGCAAAAAACATTAAATTTTCCATTTTGTGCAATATTTTGAACGAAACATCTTTAATATACGTACTAACGTGTTCTTAGGTTTAAAATTATATCACTAAAATCCAAAAATTTGTTTAAATCAAATAGTGTTACTTTGACCTATAACAATTAACTCAATTTCCAGAAAAAAAGGCAAAAACACAAATATATTTAATATTTCTCTAAAATAAATTTACTTAATTTTTACAACGTAAGCATTAATTTATTACCATGCTTAATACAACATCCTGCCGAACGCTACAACCGGACGTGCTAAATTCCATTACAACAAAATTGAATTATTTAGCAACTCAACTTACATTCCTCACACAAGACAGCACAGCAAATATTCAAGATATATACTCTCATATATATAGAATACAGAAAAAGGCCAATAAACTGCTCCCTAATATACTGAATGAACTCCAATCAATTTCAAAAGTCCAACACAAACTATCTTCACTCAAAACCCAAGCCATTGCAACAATAAAACCTTTAATTCAGAACGTCAACAAAATCGAAAACGAACTTCATACTCAGCAATCACAGGCAAGCAAATTCACACAGCAACTGAAAAATTGAGCAACAAGCTAAACGAAATCGAAGCTAACTGCAATAAATCACATCTGCACTCCGCTCAAAATGCAAAACAGCCCAACTCTTTCATGCAAAATTCTCTACTTCCTTCAACATACCGCTTCGCTACTCAACACAGCGAAAACTCCATAGAAGTATACGGTGTGCCGGAAGCTGAGAAGGAATCTCCAACACAACTTCACACAGAAATTGAAACTACTCTAAACCATATTGGTGTTCAGCCCATCTCATCAATTAAATGCACTCGTCTTGGATCACAATCTCCAACTCATACTCGCCCGATTTCGCTGACTGCAAAAAACATTCAAGACATTGCAACTATATGGGCCCACAAACGACAACTAAAACATTTGAACGCCAGTAAAGCTATCTACATTGACAGATTCCGATCACTTCAAGAAAACAGAATTCACTATGCTCTTGTTAAAAAAGCCCGAGAAATCAAGTTTCAGCAACCTTGCACGACTACAAAAATCTATGGAAACCAACTAGTTGTAACCCGTGATCGCAAACAACTTGTACTGACCTGTGACGATTCTTTAAATTTTTATGAGAACATTCCTATATCAATTGCTTGAAACGCTCCCGATTTTACTGTGAACAAACAATCTACATCCACAATTTAAATTTTCGAAACACCGTCAAAAATTTCATAAATTGCCTACCATGTACTAGACTTTCTGCATATTTTAATTAAATTACTTTAGAAGAACTGGAACAACATTTCACATGATTTACTTTACTATGTATCTGCTATATTTACTGTTTATAAATATAGAACCTAGGAATTATGTATTTCCTTACTCTGTAAACTATAAAATTAGCAATACACAACACCATATTGTACGGTATAATGTCATAATAATATAACTTTCCACAAGTGTCTACGAGACTGAACTCCTCCTGTATTGTATATTACATGTTATGAACAATAAAATCACTCCAGTCCGATGGGCGACAGCCCAAATGGGACTTATTGTATAATAAAAAAAAAAATAATCACAAATGAATAGAAAGAAATAATACTAAATATTAAATTTTGTATGAATTTACAGCTATCTACGTGTCGTTTGTACTGGTCTTAACACTTTTTGCATTTAGGATGAGAAAACTGTACCATAAAAACAGACTGCTGGCTCCAGAAAAGAAAGTAGGCAAGATTCAAAAAAGGACTTCATGATCATTAAACCCTTTGTAATAAATTCACCTTCGGACACGAAAGAGCATTTAATTGCTCTCAGCAACAGTAACAACAACAGCTATAGCCTCAACATCAACCTGCGTTCTTTTGTTTACCAGTTTCCAACGTACGCTATTAAGCGTAGTGAATTTTGTACGTAAGTGTAGTATACATATATAGTGTAGTATTTAAAGTGTATAGGAGTGCAAGCACAATAAATTCTACATCTCCTACTGCTGCAGCTCCATACTCCAAACGCTGCCGTACAGCTTCATCGTACCACGAACAGGCAAATTTTCCATCAGCTACTACTAACGGTAAAAAAGATCGTGTACGCGTCGTTCCTACACTGTTTTTCAACATCTTAATTACATTTTTTCTTAATATTACAAGCGTTTGTATATATTTGGTTTTGCAGTATTTTAATAATATGTATTGTTGTACATTACACGTACATATGAATAACAGTTGTAAATATGTAAGTTATAATAAAAAATTTGATTTATTGATTTTACAGATATTTTCGTGCTCTGTTCCAGGCTGCCGTTTTACATGTAGAAGCCATGTCTCATACCAAGCTCACATTGAGCATGTTCATCACTGTGGAGACTGCAATATTTACTTTTCAAGCAAGGCAGATCACCAATGCCTTCATCAAGAAGAAAGACTCGGACATGTAGAAAACAGAAATCAAGATCTTGTTGGAGGTGGTACAAATCGATCTGGGACAACTTACTAATATAATAATAATACTTAATAATATCACTGTACGGGGGTTGCTTAAATTATCACTTGAAAGTAAGTGCCATGAATACAGGTCAAATTGAAGCAAGAGACATCCAAGTAGTAGCCAAGTCTGCCAAAGAATTTATTTTAATCTCAATTACAGCTAAAGACAAATGGCTGCCAAATCTTAACATTGAGTATCTACCAAAACACGAAATTTATCAAAACTACACTGGCAAAAAGTTACATTCCAAAGTTAAAGTTCGATTTATGGATGCAAATTTATTTTTTGATTCCAATTTATTTGATCTTGTTGAATCTTTAAATTCAAAAGATAAATTCAACTTTACACTTGCGTCTCAATGTTTCTCAGATTTTATGTTGGTTAGTCACCTTATGAATGTGGGTCCGGAGTTGAAGCCTCTCACAGAATCACAATTAAAATTATCACAAAAACCAGTTTACTTTCTATTCATGGCATTAACTAGTTCAGATGATTTAAACAACCCTATTTCAGACCGAAATCAATTCAGACGATCACTTTTGGACGATGAGTCCATTCCAGATCACCAGTAGGATCTTAGCAAAAATGTTTGTACTGAATTTAAACTAACTACATTACGTGACTATACACGTTTTACATGTGTCTTAGATACGGTTTTACTTGCAGAAGTATGGCAAAAGTTTCGCAAAGTTCGACTTCGAAATTACGAACTTAACCCGACTTACTCACTCACATTACATAGTTACTCTTGGAAATGTTTTTTAAATTACACGAAGGCAGAGATAGATTATATAAAGGACCCAAAAATATTAGAAATTGCAAAGCAAGGAAAACGCTGTGGGCAGTGTATTTTTACAGCAAAACACGTTATTGCAAATCATAAATGGTGCCCTGGAGGAATAGATCCTTCCAAACCCCGTAATCAATTACTGTCTTTAGACATCAACATTTTATACGCACAAAGTATGAAGCAGCTGATGCCAGTCTCAGACTATAAGTATATGGAAGCAAAGGATTTAGAAGGTATTGATTAGACTGACCCAACGTTAGGCACCACAAAAGGTAGCTATGGGTACGTTCTTGTTTGTGACTTAAAGTATCCTTTGGCTCTACACACCAGAGACGCAAACTTGCCACTTGCAGTGGAACAGCGTGTACCCTATATGCAGGATATAACAGCACAGTATAATTTAAATAAACATGCAATAAACTTAATTCAACACTATGTATCCCGCCCTCGGCTTATGGTAACTTTATATGATAAAACAAACTACACACTTCATTTTAAAGCAATCAAATATTATTTATCCAAAGGTATGGTTCTTTCTAAAATTCACTGTGGAGTACGTTTTAGGCAGCAGAGTTATTTTAAACCATACATTAAATCGAATTTAGAAAATAGAAAGAAAGCTAAAACTCTATTTAAAAATAGGGTATTTAAAAAAAGTTTCAACGTTTTATATGGCATAACACAAGCCCAGGTACTCGAATTTGTTAAAGCTTAAATATGTTTTAGTGCAGCCCAAGCTAAAAAATTACTTTTAAATGCTAACTGTAATGATTTTGAAACGTTTTCTGAAAATTTAAGTGTAATCATTCAATACCTTAAAAAATATAAAATAACTAACCTCGCTCTGACTGCTGTAGCCATTTTGGATTTTGCAAAAGTAATTTGTTATGAAAAGTGGAATCTTTTGTGTAGGATATTTTATAATAGAGCTCATCTGGATTATACAGATACTGATAATTACGAGATGCACACAATTGACGCATTTAACACGTTTTGGGATGATATTGTCGAAGCAAAATTTGGATTTAATTTTAGTAAAATTCCTCGAGATCATGAGTTTTTTAAAATTTATAAAAATCAACACCCAAACTTACATTTATTGAATAGCGGCGAAAGTGGAAAACTTTGAATTCAGAGCTTTGATGTAAAAGAACTTATGGTATTAATACCAAAAATGTATAGTATGTTATTTTATAATGATTTGGAACAACAAAAGTGTGCAGGCATTCCTGCAATTTCGTTAGGGCAGTGTAAACACGACAGATATAGGCAGATGTTAGAAACTAACAAACTATGTAAAATAGATGTAAATACAATAGCAAATGTCGACCATAATTTATTTATTAAAAATCAAAGTAGGTAAGCTTTTAAAAGTTTAAATTTATCTAGAGTATTTCCAGATCCCAGCAATTGTAATTTTAGCTTACCCTTGGGCCACACTGATTTAGTTAATAAGATTATTTAAAAAGTATAAGTCTGTTACAAAAAAAGTGTTAATTTAAAATTGTAGTTGTGATTAATGTTTAGGAAGTGAATAAATATTACACAAATAATTTAAGTTTAAAGTAATAGTGCACACATTATTAAAAAAATGTAACAATAAATAATTATGTAGTGTTTTGTAGTAAAGTTAGATGTACATATTTGTAAATAGAAGAATGATGATATTGTGAATGTCATTGTGTCGTAAGTAAAAACTTGTAAATATATAAATTAATTCTAGCGTCTGCAGATTAACTGCACATTTGTAAATATTAGGTATACTTGTGAACAATATATTTAATACTTTTCTGTAAATAATATTTTAAGCTGTTAATGATACTTTGAAGTGTAAATGAATGTGTACTTGTAAATAGTAAATGTAAAACTATGTATGTGTGAGTTGTATTTGTAAATTATACATGTAAATATTTGTCTGTATGCAATTGTGTGTGTGAAAGAAAACAAAAAACAAATTAAACTGTAAATATGTATATATGTAAACATTGCATTACTATAGACCTTTACTCTGCAATAGAAAACCTGCATACAGTACCTGCATAGTAAAAACAAACAACCTGCGTCTCGCTGCACTTGCTCACCTGTTGTACCTTGCATTTTACACTTGCATCTACTATCATGATACACATTGTTGTGATTCATAAATCATATATTTTATTAATAAACAGTACAATAAACAAACAACTAAACATATATCTCATAGAGACCGTCAGCCCACTTGACTTGGATCAATAAAAAAACTTGTATCCGTTCTACAGCAGGTACATTCCGGCTTTCCATCCTAGCTGATATACAAAAATCATATTTTCACTGGACTCTAGAGAAACCAAATGCGAGCTTCAGTAGACAATGAATCAATAATTAATTAATATGCATATCACGCACATTGTGAGTAGCGAAATTCCCCTTTGCTTTGCTTTCTGCAATGCTAAAGGTCTAAAAGTACGCTTTATTCTGTCGAGTTGAGCTCAATATTAAAATATAATATTATTTTGTTCCAACGTTCCTACCCCAGCAACTGTATGAATCTACAGTATACAGCATTACAATCAATAATTTTAATAGGATACTGCTATTTAAAGGCAGTGTATAGGTACACGGTAGTACATGTACATGTATACATTGACATATATCGTATACATATATCGTATTGTCAATATGTCTTGTCTATACGTTGCACAAATAGTCAGCTTGGTAAATGGAAAGTTGGAGCTCAGAGCCCCGTCGGTCCCAAAAGTTTGATTTTATGAGTCCACTGGGCACAACTAAAGCTTCAGCCCAGCCTTAGTCGGTGCGTCGAGTTAATTAGCTATTAATATGCACGTCACGCACATCAACAGTAACACTGCCACTTCTACTCAGTGCACTTTCCAGTGCTAAAGGCTGTAAAAAGCGTCCAATTCTGCACATTATTTCCTAATAATACAGAATATTTTAGAATATTATTTAATCCAGAACTCAAATATCGACCAACTGCTATTTACATCCCGCTACAGTGTATAGATATGCTATATACTGACACATACATATACATATATACATGCCAGCTTGAAATTGGTTTGCTGTTTTTTATTTTTGCCCTAAACCTATTTTTAATAATTAGTAAGATTTTTTAAAATGATCATTTATCTAATTAAATCTAAAATTAAATAAATAAATACTTATTAATTTTAATTGCAGTTAAAATATTTATATATTTTAAATAGGTATGTACATTAAAGTAGTGCAACTAGTTCATTAAATTATGTATCATGCATTTAATTTAATATAATATACATGCTAATTGTATTTAACAGTACCCAATTAGTACAAAATACATACTAAATAATGTGTATACACATACATTGTTACGTAACGGGCTCCATTTAATTGCAATAAGTACTGGTATTAAATTGCCTTGCATTATTTATCAAATTCTATCCATGAGAAGCTCTCAAGTACGAGTCGAAAATGAATAGAAAATAGTATTGCCCTATAATACTGCACTACCCAGTCTCCACGGCTTTCCATGGCATTAAAATATCCACGGCATCCACGGCATGCCCATTCAATTCCATATGGTTCCAGTTCAGTTCCAAATGAGTCGAGGTGCTCCTGCCCTCTAATACTGCACTATGCAGTCATACGACCAATCTCCACGGCATCCACGGCATCCACGGCATTCCCATTCAATTCCATATTGTTCCAGTACGGTTCCAATCCAACAGCCACAACTCTTTCCCCCTCGTGAAATACTTTTCAACTATGCTCATTCATCTCTTTTTACATACCATATGATCCCGTTGCCATAGTGATCCGTCCTAACAATACAAATCGCCGCTCAGTTTAAATTCTCTCAATTTTAAATATCATACATTAAACATCTACATACAATATTGCATATAATATTACATATGATTAGCACTGAGCAGCCACATCTCAGCTGTGCTACATATCCAACACACGTTGCCATTGGAACGCTGTCCAAACATTATAGCACTAGCTCTGGACTTCTCAAGTCTCAAAGTAAAGTTTAGTAAAGTACATTGCACGACAAAAAATTTTACCTATCGTCGGGGGTCGACATGGTCGGCAGGTGGAAAAAAGATTAAAACGCGAAAACGAAGCTCGCTGAAGCTCAAAGAAGCTCGTAAGGTCTCTACAATTGGTCTCTCTGCCTCGCGGAGGCTCGTTTGCGATTTTCAAAAGTTTACTTTGTGGAAAACGAGCTTTATGCCACAAAGTTAACAAACAGTGAACATTTCACGTTTTTCAAAAACATATAAATAGTACATTTTGCAGCTTTTCAAAAAACATCTATATAGAAAATTTTAAGTTTTTCAAAAACTCCTAATTACCATTTTACGCATGTTTCCTATTTTGTTTTTATGTCATAGCTCATTTTGATTGCAGCTTAAATTGTGTATATGTCATTTTGGTTCTTCACAGACGATATGTGAATATATTTAATAGTGTGCTTTTTAAACGAGTCGAAGACGAGCAGGTAAATGATGCCATCATTTACATGTTCTCTCTCCCATCCACCTGAACACAGATAATAGTAGGCAATAATATACAGAAGTTGAGTGGGTGCAAATTACGAGAGAGAAAAAATAAATAGAATTGAAACAGGCTAATTACATTTTAGTCCCAGAGCCTGTTCTAGCACAGAGCAATCCTATACTGTATTACAATATACAATACACATGCTTTCACTGAGACACAGGTATCTACAGTTTTCGATTTGGATTATCGTTAGCATTAACTTTAATGTAGAGGTGTACTGTAGGCTGTAGGCTTGGAAAACGAAGTGATGAAGATGGACTGTAGTAATGTTGTGGGAGTTGCTGCGCTTTGGTTTTTATCATTCCATCGCTCAAACCCGGACTCTGAAACTTATTACACACTGTCATATCACTGTGGGTAAAACACTGCTCTATTGTATTTCTGCACTTTTTCGTCATTCACTAAACAGTACAGGTTTAATATTGATGATCATGGTCTTTAACATGAGATTTCCAGAGCCACATATTTATCTATCAGCATTTCCAGACCCCGTAATATTTTTGGTCTTAGTGCATCTCAAAATGCAATGATTAGTTTCTGATGAGCTCAACTACTAAAAAATATCAGACCAAGGCACCCACATAATATTTTCAGCTTTCTCACTTCATTCATCTCCTATCTTTCGTATTGATCTGAATTGCCTTTACTCTCCTGTATATTTTATTTGAGCATTGTCTAAGATAGTAAAAAGTATTTTTTCTCCAGTGAGCAGTACTCACTATATCAAAAGTAATTTTTGTATCAGTAAAAATGAATTTCACTCTGGAATCCATGCCGCTTGGTCCCATTTGTACTACGAGCATTTGTGCTCTCTCCCTAGTACAATTTGCTCATACTTTAAAACTTAAGACCGCATGGGAAACAACTATGCGTGCCGACCAAGCGTATTTCTAAAATACTGCTAGAAACCAAGAGTATAGCCATTTCAGCTTTCCCCAAGCTTATATAGGGAAAATAAAAAACTTAAGCATGAATGAGCCTCGATCAGCCAACGTTGCAGTTTTGCATCGTGAATGCAGTGCAGACCACTTGATTTATGTCCTTTGTCTCTTAGACTATGTCAAACAAGTTCTGTTTGGTCATGGAAACCAATTTAAAATATTTGATCCCAAAATTGGGTGCCCTGTTTTTCTATGTCCCAGTTACTTCTACATGCATGAACATGTTGAGTTTGTTAAAAGAGGCGATTTCAATTTATCTGTAAAATTGGTTCAATCAGTCCAAGTTTCAGAGATTGGACGCATGAAAAATGCTAATAATGCGGCGGGCGCTAGAATATTGGTATTAAAAAAAGAAAACTTGGAGTTGAAAGCACTGGTTGATATTTTGACTAAATTTATTAAAGCAAATTTAGCACAAAATAAAAATCAACCTGTAGCTTCTACTTCTGCTGCTGCAGCTTTGTCTACACAGCTCACAGCAAAAATGATCAATAATCGTAAGTCACGCATAAGTAGTATGGTTTACTTAAACATTCAATTATGTTTGCTAAGCTAAAAAACTAAAGCTAAACAATACAAATAATTATACTTGTGCAAATACATAGCGCAAAATATCCTACCTATTTTAATATTGCTTTACACATTTCTATCGTCCCTAAGTTTTACGTTTTTGTAATCAAAATGTTTAAAGCAACATTTAAATAGCTAAAATATGTCACTGCTATGTTAAATAAGCAAAATACAAAAATCCTATTTAATTTAAAGTATGCATAGTTTAATGTAATGCAATTAAAATTATTTTGAAAAATACGTATCTATGCAACTTAGTTTAGACGTAAAAAGTGTAATGAAATACCTTAAATAATAAAATATTGTTTTTTAGTATTTTGTTAGTTCTCAGTACAGCAGCGTGAAATATTTAAAAGGAATATTTGAAAAGTTAATAAATATCATTTGAAATTAGGTCCAAACGCATACACACATAAATTTATAAAGTACAACTTTCTAAACCGCAATTATTTATTCGTTGGTACATTGAAAAAATTATATTTCACACAATTGCTGCATTTCTTGAGCGTTATCTGAATTATGCTTCTAAAATAGGCCAGCCAGCCATTTGCGGGATTCTATCACCATGTAATAACAATTTCTGAATAACTCATATTTAAATATTATTAAAAAAAAAGCGTGACTAAGCATACTTTTCATAAGAGCATCTTTAGCTTCCAAGTCAAGAGCAAGTAGTAAGCGTAAACCACGCAAGCCAAAAGCATGTAGCAACGACGAGCCTTAGAAGGTTGGTCGTCCCAAGCGTATAGTTTGTAATTTGAACAGCGCTAAGAAAAAGACAGACACTGAACGCGGAAAAGCTAAATCAGCTAGACAAGCGAGCAAACCCACACGCAATCATTTTATTAGAGGTAACATATTCTATATTTTCTAGCGCACAGATGTGAAAAGTATTAAAGTGTACTTTGAAAGTAATTATCATATCTATCATAATTCATATTGCATTTAACATTAAATTTATAGTCAGATCTGATGATAATGATGCTAGTAGCAGAGAAGTAATCTACGCTCCGCCGCCTCGCGTCATTAACGTTGAGAATGCGGCTGCTACTATAACTAAACTCGGCCTGAACAAGACTTTGGAAGTGCAGTTAAATGCACATGGTAAGTTATCTTGGTTTTTATATGCATACATGATTGATGATGAAAAATTTGAAAGAGTATTCAAAAACTACTTACTTCATTAATCAAACATTTAGCTGTTAGCAACTACTTGAAGAGTGCAGTAGTTGCTGCTTCAACCATTAAGAAACCGCCTCGAGTTTTCAAAGTAATCGATTTGATGCATAATGATGATTATGATGCTAATATAGTTGCAGACACTAATGTTCCCACACCAATGACTTTGGGAGCCGTGACGGACTTGGAACCTAAATTTGCTAGCCCAGCAACTGTAATTCCTGCTAATGCTGCTGCAGCAACAGATGCTGAGATGGTTGCGGACACTGGTGATCCCACACCGTCGAATTCAGAAGCCGTGACGGACTTGAAACCTAAAGTTGCTAGCCCAGCAACTGTGCCTCCTGCTGCTGCTGCAGCAGCAACAGATGCTGTTACTAGCTCATCTGCTGGAAATATTGCTTCTGCTAAAGATCTCATAATTATAAGGCCTCTCTTCACTTGATTCGAGCTGCAGCAGATCGGAGCGCAATAATGACGTTTTCGTAGATAGCCTTCTTCAAATGTCCAAATGCTTAAGTGTTACTAATGATTGTATGCCTATTCTACGAGTACAGACCACAGTCGCTGACGAAGTTATTATTCCAGCTGTGTCAACAGCTTACATGCCAGAGGAAGAAATGCTGCCTTCTGGCGAAGCTAGTTTTGCTGATTCGAATAAAGTATGTTTCAGTGCTAAGCATTTGTACAGTATGCAAAAATATTAATATAAGTTTACAGTGAAAAATGCAATTTGTTCCTACCTATCTACATAATTTAGCAACCTTTGGCAATTCTTAACCGAATTAGACATGCAATATGTCATTTTGAAGCTCTTTTAAAATGAAAAATATGAAATTCTTTGAAATTCGAAAATTATTTAATTTACTATTTCTTTTAATCATAATTAACTTTAAATGTCCAATTTTAAATTAAAGCTTTTATAATTCGTACATATTGTTCTTCTACTCATTCTCGTCATTTTGATACATCACTTTATTATATTTGAAGAGAGTAACCGGTCGAAATTTGACATTTTAGGTTTGGCGGGAAATTTAAATTTTCAATATCCCCTTATTTTTACATGTCTACATAATTTATCTCATTTTTGCATTTCTCAATGACATTTGACATGCAATATATGATTTTGAAGCTCTTAAAAACAAAAATTATTTAAATTGCAATTTATAACATTTAGTTTTTTAAATTATAATTAACTTTAAAATAGCAATTTTTAATACCGATTTCAGCATTAAAGAGTAATACCCTATATTACTGTTAAGGCTACCAAAAAACAAGGGCTTTAGCCCTTGTTTTTATTTTATTATATTTTAAAACATGCCAGAAACAGAAATCTAAAACAAAGTACAATTTCAAGATTTATTAACAGAAAAATTCAAATTATTCCATTTCGAAGACTGACTTATTTATGAATTTATATTTTTTCATTATAATTTATCCAAATGATATATATTATTTTAAAATGATATTTCAAAGACTGATTCTAATACCCATTATTATTTTAATTTCAATATTTTTGTTTTGAATTATTCCTGCTAAAATTGTACGAATTTATTTATAAGTATTATTTATCAAATAAACCTTCTTATCTGCGCCTACCTAGGTGAGTTACAGCTTAAGATGTGTTTATTAGGACGGCTCAGAATAAAACAATATACTTATTTACATCTACTCAGATGAGCTATAGCTTAAGTATTATTGTCTAGAACATGATAAGTGAATGAAATAAAAAAAAATTAATAAAAATGTTTTAATTTTTAACTGAAAAAAATAAATGTTAAGTATCTACATAACTACTGTGGATGCGGGTGGATAATTATTATATTTGCATGCAAACTTTTAAATAATTTGCTATGGGCTTCAATGGTGTAGCAGTTTGTTTGAAAATCTTGGAATTCAAATGAAATAATTATTAGGTGAGTTTGTTAGTAAAAAATTAAAAATTCTCAATTCTACTTGTAATTATGCAGCAACAAATAAACTTAGTTTACAGAGCTTTTAAATGTTGAGCCCTAATTAAATATTTGCAATGCCACTAACGCTGATGCTAAATGAAAAAATCAGATTCCTCGCGAACATAATCAATAAATGCCAACAGACTGTTCATGGCCTTTTCATCAAAAATGACGAAAGGCCCTGACTAATTTGGATTTTTGTTTTGAGCTTTTGCAGTAATATGATTTTGTATAACTAGTTCATACCCAGTTGTCAGCAGACTGAAAATCAAATGTAGCTTGGCTGCCCCCAGAGTCATATGTGGGCTGGTCCAAAAGTCGAATTTCTTTAAATCCTCCATTGTGGCAATTGCAGACCCAGGTTTCTTGTCGTCGAAGAAAGGGATCAAAGAAATTTCTTTCTTATCTAAATGGTGTGCATATATCTGGCCCATTATGTCCTCAATGAAGTTCTCGACTTCCTTAGCTTTTGAGAGCGTAAAACTCACAGTTTGATATCCACTTTTTAGGTTCTGCCGGTCAAAGTAGAGAACAGTTGTACGCAAACTTTTGTTGTAAAATTTGCGTCCATAAATTTGCTTTGTATAAATCGTATTCCCAGCTTCGCCAATCTTATACAAAATTAACTACAATTTTATTAATATGTTTAAAATTTATTGTGCTGGATTGGGTCCTAACTCAAACAAACATTTTCAATATAAACACAACAACTATTGCAAAAATTGACTTTAACTAACCACAAACTAAAAGTAATTTCAACTGATTTACCTTCTTTGATTCTCAAGTATTCTCAAAGAAACTCCAATCGTTTGGAAGTTCAATTTTCTGCAAAGGTTTGTTGTTCCGCGGATTATAACTTTCAAGCCTAGTTCCCTTTTGTTTGACGCTTGCGTCTGTTGATAAATGAACAAATTAAATATTTTCAGCAATTAAATTTCACTTAGCTATACTTTCACAATTAACTGGAGTACACAATAGTTCAACACGGGTACTCTACCTGCTCTGAAATTGTTGCTGTCCTAACTTAAGCTGCTTGTGTTTGAATTTATGTTGATACTTTAAGAAGCAAAGCTAGAGAAATGCAAACTGAGAAGGTATATTTTGAATAGGCGTTTATTGCTCTTGTCCTAGATTTATATCTGGAAGTTTAAAAGCAACAAAGCTGTGGATGCGGATCTGTTAGGATGCTCGAGCATACGTTATCTGGATTGAAGAAATATTGAGATAAAAAGGTGAGGCTTGTAGCAAGCACTCAACACATAATGCCTCTGTGATGTAACCTTACGTATTTCCTCTGTGTGGATAAAAATGCGACGCACGATAGTTAAGCTGCGGAATTATACACGTACTCAAAACTTGTAATAGACAATTATCTATCTCTGGTTTTGCATTATATGGCTGCACTTGTGTTATTGAACTACACTTTGCGTAGTGAGCAATTGATACTGCCAACGTTTTTTTTGCGCACGTCTTAAATTTTTTAATTATTAAAATTCAAAAAACAAGTCGCGCAACACTTTATAGTGAAGGCATAAATAAATTTGAACATTGAAAGTTTCGCTTCTTTACAAATAGACTACAGCTCTACTCGGTTCTCTTTTTGGAGAATTTAAGTATTTTTAACGCAGTCCTGTAGCGGAATTCGTAGCCAATTATAACTAAGACGCAGATTTGTCAAATATTCTCATCCAAAGCGTAGTTCTCTTTGACCTAAGTTAAAATCTTAGATAAAATTTTTTATTCATGTCAGCTTTAAGTTTTTGCAGATCTTGTTTAATTTAATGTAAGTTCAATAGGTTTGCATGCTGCACATGTTTTAAACTTATTAGATTGTCGTAGATCGTCAAACTCCAAAAATCGTTTCAAACAGTAGCTGCATATTACTGAAATTCGCACATGTTTTCCAACTTTGAGCTTGTTTGTATTGAAAGGCTTACTGTTTTCTGGTAGTTTTTTATACGCGCACAGTCGACGCAGATTTAGATCTAGTGGCAGATCTAAAAAGGTTGTCGTCTTTGCTGATTGTTTATACTGTTTATCCAAGTTCCCTTACTTGCTGAAGGACTCAAATTTGGCATGTCACTAATAAATAAGTCTAAATGTTGCGCAAAAAAAACCAAAAAATGTATGCACTCGGTGCTTTGTATTCGATTTCAGTACATGCAAAAGCAGCGACAATTGTTAAGTAGTGGTAATTGAAACGTATAGATTGATTTCTGATTTGTAACGTTGTTTACTTTTGATGAGCACGATGTTATGTTATAAATACAACACGCAGAATGAACAAACTTCCAAACCGATTGGCATTTAACAATACTAGCTTATATATAAATAGCGCACAATGATTGAATATAGTCACTTTGACAACACCTGGTAGAATAAGTTTTATTTGGTTTTAAAAATGGGTATTTAAACGTAGTGCAGCAGCTTTTATGCTTAGTTATACGACCACCTAATTCTTCTAATAATTGCACAATATGGTAATTAGTAGTGTAAAAATATAATTTTGTAATTCGTATTATTTCGCTGTTTAAGTTGCTTTCAATACTAGTTCCGTTTATTATAACTAAGCATGATCGTCCGTGCAAGTGAAAATAGTTAAAATTACAATAACTGCAACAGCACTTTTTTGCCCATTTGTTTTCAATTAAATTGCATACCTGTACTCTTGCCAATAGGATAAAACAGGTTTTTGATATGGAATGACTTTACATAAATACTATCTAATTTAAAACAACTATTTTTTCAGTGAACATTTGCTTCCTCAATTAAATACGCAACCTTCGAATCTTTATTTATCTAAGCCTGCACTATTTGTTTGTATAAGTTATTTAAATTTCTTTCGTTTTCTTCACATGTACATTTCTTCATGTAGTCTTTCACACTTGCGAGAACAATATTCATATTTTGAAGGAAATTTCTGCCCTTATAATGCCTAATCTTTCTATGTTGTCAATACGCACATGCACATTGTGTTTTTACAATTACGTCGCGCACACTGAAACTGATTCAAACTGTTTTGACGTATAAGTTTTGTTTTGCGAAACACACAATGCTCAGACATGTTATTCGCTCCCTATGCAAAAGAACTACTAACACTTAAAACTTTGAAAAGACTCACACTACTCTTTTAGCTCTTCTCCTTACTGGAACTAGAGCAACGCTCTGTTCAATGCGTACTTCAAAATTTCAAACCGTTGTGAATTTTAACTAATAGGCTTGAGAGTTTCAGTTATGGTTAGTACTAATCCCAAGACATTAGTTTACTTTACTCTATCAAAACCACTTCTAAAGAAAGTAAAGGTAACTTCGAGCCTGAGCAACGCGTTACTATTAAAATGAGAAAAAAAGAAAAGACGCGAGGGACAAAGTTTAGTATTAAAATATATTACTAACTGCTGCGAGCGACACAAAAAACTAGTTACAGCCTATAAACTGAAGCTTACCCCGGGAATAGGATTTTATTCGCCCTACCTTTTAAATAGGAAATATGACTTTGATTTTCACATCCAGCCCTTTTATTTCAATTCTAGTGCATTGTTAGGCGATCTATGACGTAAAGTTGTACGTTCAATGAAGGCTCATGAGAAATGCAAGTGTTTTGAGTACCCTTTGCGCCGTCCTTTTATTGTGAACTCAAAAATCAAGTGCAGGCAGGATTACGTGAGAGCTCTGGTTGCTACCTAATAACTGGCTGCAGGTCCTCGTTGTCAAAGTGTTTTGACGTTTATTGAGTCTAAGACGTGGCTTGATCATTCACTTGCTGACCGCAAGTGCGATACAATAGATTTAAATATTGAGTACTCACTCTATTTGCCTTCAAAAGAACTGTCAAAACCTTGTTATTGCAAATACTCTGGATTCTTTGACAATACTGATTTTGCTAGCTTTTAGAAACTTTTGCGTTTCTTATCGATAGCCTATCTTTGGAAATGCCAAACTGGCATCCCAGCTCATGTACTCTACTGTGCAACCATTATTGTCACTAGACATTTTCGTGCTACTATTAATACAAGAATGGCCGACGCAATAGAGTTAATTGCAAATCAAAAACAAACAATTTACATAGTTAAATCTCATTTAATTAGAACCGATGAGGAATTGCTGAGTTTACAACTACAAATATTTTTAATTGGCCCTGGAATATTGGTAAAAAGTGAGTGTTTAAAAAGAATAAA
Source organism: Dicyrtomina minuta (assembly GCA_949802685.1). Lineage (NCBI taxonomy): Eukaryota > Metazoa > Arthropoda > Collembola > Symphypleona > Dicyrtomidae > Dicyrtomina > Dicyrtomina minuta. Next base: position 1,396,667 of record CATKUY010000261.1, read on the forward strand.
ACAATTGCTAAAGAACAGCAAGATTTGAATTTTAAACATATTGTTGCTGCGTTTACGGGAATGGCGGCACATTTAATAAAAGCCCAAACTATACACTCAGCATTTCGATTTTCTTCATATTTTAATTGGAATAAATTAAAAAAATCTGAAATTGAGAAACAAATAACTCCATCATTTTGAGAACAATTTTTAAAGGTAAAATTTATAGTATCTGACGAATTTTTCCTGATTGGGCTACGTTTACTAAACTATATTGACAAACTATTTAAACTAGTTTAATACAAAATGCGTAAACTTAAGTTTTGGAGGAAGGTCAATTTTTTTTTTCGGTAACATTCTTCAAGTTTTGCCGTTCGCAGATTATCCTCTTTTTTATAATTTAAACGATTTGCTACAAATAATTATAAACTCGTTCGTGTTGCAAAATTTCATCAAAGAATTACAAATGTGATTGTTCTTGATACAGTGTATAGGCAATTTGAAGATTCCACAGACTAGCTTGATTTTCGTGGATTTCTATCCTGCCTGCGGTACCGTAATTGCACAGTGCGTGACCACCATTATATTGAAACACGACTAAAATACAAATTTTATAAAGAAGAACAAGATACAAGAGAACGTATGCTTTCAGTGTTTTCCACAAATAACCTTATCACCAACCACAACAGGTTAACTTCTGGTTTCTTGTGTATTTTGCATTTATTAATATTTGAAATATTTATGTATTATTATTAATAAAATTTACGAATATTTTTTGATTTCGGTTATAAGAAACCTGCTACAACGAATGTTTTTGGAAAATAAAATTGTATCGGCTGTCCCATCATCTTTTGCAAAAATTATAATATTTCCGATGGACTGTGCAATGGAAGTTTGGGTAATAATGTTGATTTTGTTTACAAAACATGTGAACGCCTTAAAAATGTTGTTAATACAAAATTACTGTAAAATTTTCAAAAAGTTTGATTATTAATCTAGAAAGGTTAAAAAAAAAGAGTATAGCGTTATAACAAAAACATTTTTGAATGTAAATAAATTTTTTATCTAGCTTGCGTATGCAAAAACATGCCACAAGGCGCAGGGGACAAATTTAAATCAAATAAATATTTATTACGGCAAACGCAAAATGTGCAAAGGACTGGATTATGTAAGTTTTTTACAAGTAACTCGATTTAAAGATATTATGATATTGGATGATTGTATTCATGATAATAGAGTTGTGTATTCAAATGATCGCCGCGAATCGTTTTCTCAGCAAATTAAGGAACAGCGGCGTATTAATGTACATGCTTAAAATGATTTGTTGTAATTAAAAATAATTTCAATATTATAAAATGTACAATTTGTAATTTACATCAAATTTTGTTTTTATTTCAATCACTTGCAATCATATACATATTACCTTTTTATACAGAATAATGCCTAAAAGGTACAGAGTAATTCATGGTATTTGCATCTAGATAGACTCTAAAAACATCTAAAGAATGGAAGCCGATTTTATTACCTTTTAACAGATAAAGTCTATGATTTATTGATCGAATCATATTCACATCTATATTAACAAGTTCATTTGATTCAATTACTTTTCGATAAGTTTCGTCAGATTGATTTCTTAAACTAGAAAACGGTATTCCCTTGCATTTTAACTGTTTAGAAGTATCATAGAATTTTAAACTGTACTGCTTACTTTTTAATAAAATAGCTTCCTGTATATTATCAGATTCAATTTTCCAAAGACTGCTAACTCCTTTTTAATAGTTAATTGTAACAGTTAAAGGCGAGCCAGGCGATCACTTACTTAGAAACTTTACCATTCTTTTTCATTGAGTTTCTGAAAGCCATATTATCATGTAATGCCGTTTGTAATGGTCGTCAATATATTAGCGTAATGTTAAGTATAGACTAATTGGCGAAGCTAATTATCTTAGCAACTAGGTACAATAAAAATATTCTAAATGCGGATTTGACATCCCCAGACCATACTCTAGATATGAATTTTTTATTTTAGAAAAATATTGAAAAGTAATAATTTTCGAAAAAATTGGCGAAAGATAAATCAGTTATTTTTTTTAGCAACTAGGTACTATAAAACTATTCTGATTGCAGATTTAATATTCCCAGACCGTACTCTAGGTATAATTTTTTTATTCTGAAACATTATTGAAGTGTATTTTATGTGAATTTTCAATGTTGAGACACCCTGCAAATAGCACATCTTCGCTGATCACATAACATAGCCGCTTAGAAAAATATGAACGAGTTTACCGCTTTACTGTTAATTTTTGACTGATTTTGCGGTTACTTCGACATCAAAAGCAGAACCTGTTGACAGCGGTCAACAGGAATTTCAGTCAGAGATTTATCGATACTGCACTTATACTAGGCCTACTGAAACCAATGTTAGATAAGCTAATCCTGTTAAACCATTTTGTAACACGATTTTTAGTTAATTTCAAAATTTTCGAAGGTGAGAAAAAATGTTAGCTACGTGCAACACCGCTGTGTGTTAATATACATACACCAAAAAATGTTACAGTTGACCGAAAATCGTGTTAAGAATTTATACCACTGTATATTAAGCTAAATTAGTGCTGCAACTGTAAATGAACTTCCTTAGGCCAGTGGTTTAAGTGGCCGGTACCTGACTAGAAGGTTGCGGGTTCGAGCTTCACTTTTTACATTGTATTTTAATTCAGTTACTCACACAACTACTTCTTAGTTACATATTCAACACATAAAATAGTTAACTCAGTCTAACATATTACAGTGTAAATCCCTAACTAAAATTTGTGTTGACCACAGTAAAATCTTATGGTGTTGATGTTGGAGTAGCACCAAAATAAGTTACAAATTAACACCTATGTGGTTAATTTGCTTATATTTTTCAAAGCGTGTAACCTTCGTCATAGGTACCTCCTAGCATTAACTACTAGACTATCACAACATATTTAGCAATAGACTACTAATTCAGCATGCTAAATCTAACAACAGGTTTACAGTAGATTTCAACATATTTGCTGTTGAGTTTTGTAACTCCAGCGCTGTTGCACGTGACTAACTGATTTCCCGAATCTAAAATATTTTGTTTACTGATAAGCTTGTTAAAGTTATAATAATAATAATAATATTTCGTACCTGGGTAGAACCCCTAAAGATGGTGAGATTTCATCTCTTGTAAACCCAGTTTTCACTATTATTTCACTGAGACTCGAGGTTCCACCACAATTTAAGGACTCGATCCCTTTTTCTAGAGAACAAATTTCTATTTATCCCAGAGGTTCGAGTGGCTAGTTATAGGATTAAATCTCATTCGTTTATTGTACCACTCAAGAAACACTGGAAATTTAAATCCAACTATGCCACCTAGTGAACCAAAGAAACTCAGAAATATAGAACTCTAGAAAGCCCAGAGAAATAACATTTATACACAATTTCTCTAGGACCTGCAGCGTACTTATCACCGAGCCCTGCAGGATTATTGGTAAGGCCACCCATCCATTTCAGAATGAGCTTGGCTGTTGCTTAACCAGAAGATGGCTACCCAACTCGTTAATTGCCAGACCAACCTGTACCGATTTAAGTTAAGTGTAACAGTTAAGTTAACATGTACACGTGTTAGCACTATCGTAGAATATTTATTCTAAGATCTTATATATCGTCGGTAAAGAGTCATTCAGTCCTAAGTCCAGTGCACGGCTAAAATCATTCTGTCTCAAGTCCATCCAATTCTTAAAGTCATTCTGTCCCAAGTCCATTCAAGTGGTAGCTGCTGTCCAGGTTGCATCTGCGTTGTCTTACGCATTATGTGGGGGTGGGATGTTACTGACTCCATTGTACTCATGACGTAAATTTAAGGGTCGTCCACAAATGACGTTATGTTGTATATATGTATGTATGTATTGATTTATTGCATTTTTGACCATAAGGCCCATACACCAATCTAATTTACAAATATATTTTCAAATAGTAAGTCTTACAAAATTTTTTAGTATAGCAATCTTTACATTTCTACGCTCTTACATTTCTTCTCATCATTGCAGATTGTACTTAAAAGAATAGGTTAGTTAGAAGTAAGTTGGTAATTTTTTTTCACAAATCATTCATTTTTTCGGTCGACGACTTATTATTTCAGTTGTACATATTTAGGTATTAAGTTCTGAGATCGTAAACGGTTGAACAATTAAAAATAAAGTGTTGGATACAATCTAAGGTAACATTATCACAACTACATGACTTGCTTACGTCTAAAACTACGGTATTATTGTCGATTCTTAAAGTGACCTTTTTTATATCGGCTAGCCGAATTTGTGCCATTATTCTAGTTTTACAGATGTCAACTCTTTTATTTAAGTACGAAGCTACTAGGTCTGAGCCGCAGTACAGGGGGTAGTAGGGGTTATAGGATGAGTAAAGGGCTCTTTCCATGTCCTGCTCGTAGGATATAGTTGCCATGGTTGTAATTAGCTCATCAATATTGTTTTTAATCTCACTAGGCCATATATTATTCCACATATTTTTAAATCCATGCTCTATTAGCGTATTTTTAATTTGGCTAGCCCAATTATAGTTACTATTATTGTTATCCCCTCCGTCAATTACACGTAATTTTTCAAAAATGAGCCTAGGAACTCTACTTTCCTCCATTTCCAAAATTCGTTTCAGGTATAAAATTGCTTGCTTGAACACCGTGATCTCAAGTTTGCATCTTCCAGCCTCCAGTCTAACCAGATAGATTGGTGTATTTCTAGGTAACGCTAGCACTTTTTCAATAAATCTGGTTTGCACGGGTTCAATTTGCTCCCCATATCTCACTTCCTATACTAGGCTACCATACATAAGAGTGGCCATAGTTGTCGACTCAAATAATTTAATTCTAGGTTCCCACGAATTATATTTGCTTCTACACATAATGTCCCATAGTCTAGCATTTGCCTTAAGTGATTTATTTACAAAATAGAAAGTTGCATTACAAAATACTCCGGAGGAGCTAAAAGGAACATCCAGGTATACATATTGTTTAACAACCTCTAGAGGTTTCCTATCATAGTAAAAAGTTAAATTTACTCTAATATTTGTGCCTTCAGCAAATACCATAACTTTAGTTTTCTCAACATTAACTGTTAACCTATTAAGTAGGCAGTATTCATGCAGCTTTCTCAGTTTGTTGTTTAGATCACCCTGACTATACGCTAGGATGACCGTATCATCAGCGTACATCAACATATAAATAGCTACCTTTTTGTTAATGCTTAAGCCGCTTAGTCCTTGTTCTTTAAAAAAGGCATCTATGTCAGATATAAATAGCGAGAACAATAGTGGCGAGAGAAGTTCTACTTAATCATGCACTCATTCATTTATTTCAATCATACTAGTATGTCCTTGCTCTGTTCTGACTCTCATATTCGCCTTACTATATAGCTCTTTAAGAATTCTGACTAACTTAGCGCCTAATCCTATTTTAAATAGTTTATTCAACAATAGTGTGTGATTTATTGAGTCAAAAGCCCGTTTGTAGTCCACAAACACTGCAAATACTTTTCTACTAGGAATTCTAATATCGTTGTGGATTATTCCTGTTAGGGAAAATATTTGGTCAAAACACAATCTATTCTTTCTAAAGCTAGCTTTAGACTCTAGGAGTATCTCACATTTATTTGCCGACTTTGTTATTCTTGCTAGCAGGATTTGCGTAAAAAGTTTTGTAATACAGCTCACTAAATGACGTAATGTTACTATGTTGTACTCATGATGCACACTTAGGGATCGTCCACAAAAGACGTCATGTTACTGACTGTGTTGTACACATGATGTACACTTTGGGGTCGTCCACAAAAGGCGGCATGTTACTGACTGTGTTGTACACATTTAGGGGTCGTGTACAAAAGACGTAATAAAAATTCTATTTCCATAACATTTTGAACTTTCCAAAAACAAGCAAATAGAACATTTTGAACGTTAAAAAAACATGCAAATAGAACATTTTGAACGTAAGAAAAACATGCAAATAGAAAATTTTGCACTCTTGAAAAAGATGCAAATACAACATTTTTCAGGTTATAAAAACATGCAAATAGAACATTTTGCACTATTGAAAAACATACACATAGAATATTTTGCACTCTTGAAAAACATACACATAGAACATTTTGCACTATTGAAAAACATTCACATAGAACATTTTGCACGCTCGGAAAACATGCAAATAGAACATTTTGCACGTTGTAAAAACATGCAAATAGAACATTTGGCACTTTAAACTTTTTTAAAAGTGGAAAATGTTCTATTTGCTTGTTCTTGGAAAGTGCAAAATATTATGGAAATAGAATTTTTATTACGTCTTTTGTAGACGACCCCTAAATGTGTACAACATAGGCTATAATATTACGTCTTTTTTGGACGACCCTTAAATGTACATCATAAGGACAACATAGTAACATTACGTATTTTGTGGACGACCCCTAAGTGTGCATCATGAGTACAACATAGTAACATTACGTCATTTTTGGACGAATTCTAAATTTACGTCATGTGTACAATGGAGTCAGTAACATCCCACCCCCACCTAATGCATAAGACAACGCAGATAAAACCTGGACAGCAGCTGCTACTTGGATGGACTTGGAACAGAATGACTTTAAGAATTGGATAGACTTGAGACAGAATGATTTTAGCCGTGCACTGGAATTAAGACAGAATGACTCTTCACCGACGATATGTAACTTCGACACTAAAATAGACATCTAACTGGTTTTTCAATTAATGAAAGCTAGCCGCTTGGCTTTGATTCGAGCGCAGCGCTTATTTACATTTTTAAGGTTGACGATCAAAATATTAAACCTATTCCTACAAAATTATGTCTCAAGGAACCCTATTTGTGTTGTTTTTTATTACACATGACAACGCAATCTATATTTAATGTGAGATTACTTTAAACCAAACAAAATCTGTCGCGCGTGAAATTAAAAAAAAACACAATTTGCAAAAAATTTGTTTTTAATTCTTTTTAAAAATCTTTGGCGACCTGTTGCTTCTACAATTCTTGTCCGATTTTCAAAATTGAAATTTTGTGACCTCTAAAAAACATTCAAACAAATAAATTTTGAGTTAAGACAATTTAAAAATAAAGCTAACAATAAATAAAAAAATATTGAATTTTTTTGGATCTTTTAAAATACAAATTTTTCCAAAATTAATTTTTAAACATGAATTTCTAGAGTTTTCTAAAAAATGGTATTAGATTATAAATATTGTTGTAGAGATTGCACAACTTCAATGTTTTTGGTCTAGGGATGTTAAATCTGCAATGAGAATATTTTTATTGTACCTAGTTGCTGAAATAATTACTGATTTATCTCTCGCTAATTTTTTGGAGGAAAATTCAAGTCACTTCCGCCACCCTTGCCGACTTGATTATAAATGTCAGAATCTTCAAATGTGCAACTTGTATCGTTGCATTTGACTTGCGGCATTCTAAGTTTTTATAGTATTGGCTTCAAAGAAAGCTTTAACAGGGTTTCACTTTCTCTAAAATCTAACTGCCTTCCGTATTCGTCGACAAGTGTCACGAGCACATGCTGTATGTCTTGGCAGTTGAGACTTAGGTAGATAACTGGCTAAAATTCTTGACATACTTCTTTTAAATAGTTTTTGCCTAAATCTATGCTACGCAATAAAGGCAAAGAGTGCTTGCCGTATATTTGATTTTGAACTATTGTTGCAAGTATAGGAATGCGTTTTCCTTGCTTTAAATTTGCAGGTAAGATTACATCCGTATTCTTATTTTTAAATTCGTTAATTGCTTCCTCCTCAACAATTTCCCAGCCAACCTTAACTCTTTAATTGCGCAGAAAAGTTGTATTTTTTGGTATTCCAAAGTACTTTTCTACTGATTTAGGTAATACAATGCTCATATTGTCAGGTAAATTAGGTACATATAGCTCACCATTATTGATTTCAAAATTGATATTATAATCTCTAAATTTTTGCGTGCAAACAGTTTCGTTTAACGTTTTTAATGCTTTCAAAAAATCTATTGCTTTAGGCTCAGGCATCCAATAAAACAAAGAAGCTGTAATGGCAAATTTCAGCAACAACTTTTTAGTTGTATCAATTTTTGCGAATTCGAGTTCGTCGAAAGCGACGTCAGATGTGTACACTCCCACCATAAACTTATTTTTATTGAATCCTAAACATCGCAATAGTTTTTCCGGTAGAAAAACAAATTTCTCTGTTGCTTGCTTAAAACTAGCAAATGTAATTTTACATTTCTTGTTACTTGAAAACTCAAGTTGCAAAGAAATGTCGCTGCGTTTAATTTTTTCATTAGGCTTTGCAAAATAATCTGCGTACGCTGTTGCTGATTTCTGCATAATATATAGCATTAATTCGCTAAGCTGATCAAGGTTTATTTGATTTTCCTGATACTGCGGTTCTACAACGTATACTTCAAGGTCCATTGAAACCAAAAACGTATCAAAATATTCCTGACTCATTAATTTTTCAGCAGCATATGCGCCAACAGTAAACTGGTGCCGTCTGAATCTATATATTTTAGCTAAATTAAGCAGAATTAGTACAAACGATGCACCTTCAGACGTGCTGGGAAAAGTAGAACACGTTTTGCCGTCTTAAGTATTAGCAAATGAGGCTACAAATGGAGCATTATTTGCTCGCATTACGCTATTAAACTCAGTATAAAAATTCGTTATGTTTTTACAAACGGAGTTGACGTAATTTTTGGCATTTTAATTCCAGGGAACAACAGATCTATTGGTATTGCACCCACACTAACTGAACGCTTGTATACTAAAACTCGATTTTGCTGAATTAAGATTGGTAACTTATGAAATATTTGCTTTTTAGAGTTATACCTAAAATCAACTAGTCCAACGTTGTAGTGACCGCAAGGAAACTTCAATGGATTTAATAATCCGCAAACAAAATTTGCACTGATATTTTAAGTGAATTCTGATTTGCTTAATTCGCTGTTAAGGGTCATGTAAACACTTGCTAAAATTGCAAAGCGTTTCTGCATTTTGCAATATTCATCTTGATTTGACTAGATTTAGTTCTTAAGTATAAAACTGTCCAGTGATAGGCTCTTGATTTCGATCTTCAAGAAGGAATGTCCAAGGCCAAATAGGTTGCACTTGATGCGAAATGTTTCACAAGTAAAATTTTCAGAATAGCTTAGAGCACAAAAAAATGTATACTCATTATTATAATTAAAATTCAGACAATAAATAGTAATTAAAAATGTTTATGTAACTTTTTCCAATTCGAGCTTCGACCTGCTTATTCTCAGTATCTTTAACTTTAAAACGAGCAGATTTTCTAAGTAACTTTTTTTCAGCTTTATGCTTTTTGAACATGTCGTGCCATATCTGGTATTCGTCCTCCTTTTGAACTGCATTTGGTGCCTTACGAATTATTCTGTTGTAGCTATTATTATAATTAGTTGTAAACTGTTGTAGTTTGTTATCTATTTTTTTAGTATTCTTTTATGTCATATAACGACCTTATTTTGTAAAGAGCGTGCGAATAAATCTTTCTGCAAACGCGGCCTTCATATAGCTATATACGTTATACAAAACAATGTTATTTTCTTTAAGAAACGCACGGAATTTTGAATTTACATATTTCTTACCACAGTCGCAAAACAACGTTAAAGTTGTTGCTTTTGCTTCTCTCAGAATAGATTTAAATGCAGCAATCATGTGCGCTAAAGATTAACTTCTTAATAGTCTAGTATATGCCATTTTACTAAAATTGTCAATAAACATATCACAATTATTATACTCAGCTATAGATGATATGTCTTTTAAATCGCTGGAAATTTATTCATTTATAAGGTGTACAGCTATTGGACGGCGTTTAAATTTTTTACGTATATATGTGTGGAGTAAGTACGCATTGAGTTTTTGCAGTTGTTTTTCGACTCCTCGTTTATTTTTCCACTTTTCTCGATTTTTTATGTAACCAGCAACTCCCCAAATTTGCAACAATTTTTAGTATAATTACTTTAGTTGCTACAACGGTACTAACCACGCCCAGATATTTGGATCTGATCAATCGTCGTTGACTCAAAAAAACGTTTCTAGAATGCTCTTAAAACGTTTGTCTATGCACCAACGTTAACACATTGTAATATTTATAGATTGTCTACACGACCTGAATGACTATAGTTATAATAGGTTATATGTTGAAAAAATATATTATGCATATTAAGTAAATCTAAATACTAATGTACTGCAAGGAATTGCAAGCGTTGCAATATTTATTGGTTAAAATTGCTCAATTACAAAAAATCGCAAGACTGCGGCAATGTTTTTTAGTAAATTACTTATAAGAACGCAAAACTAAAAAAGATTCGTAACCTTGCTGGTCGATGGCGCGACCGGCTTGGTCGCGCCATCGACAGTTTTTTATGATATTTTTTACTGAAAAATAAAAAAATCCGGCGCTTAGCGCTGGATTTGTCGACTGGAGGCGGGCTTGAAGTAGATGCTGAGCCACAACAAAGGCACAAGATAATTTATGTTAGCTTAAAGACGATATAAGATTTATGACAGCTCCCCTACTATGAATGAGCCATATACGAATGTGCACAGCATGTAGTTTAATGTAGCAGACAAACTTTTATAAATTGCACTTTTTACAAATGTCGTCATTTATGGAAGCTCCTTTACCATCAATAAGCCATATATGGATGTTAGTGGCATCTAGTTAACAAAAAAAGCTATATTATTTTAAAGAATTGCACGATTCACAAATGACGTCATTTATAAAGCCTCCCTTGCAACTAATAGCCACATACACATGTACGTGGCAAGCCAAAGTTCGAAAGTTGGCAGTGGGAGTACCTAAAACTATGATATTTGTAGGACGTCATTATGGACGAGCCCTCAGTATCCATAATCTATGTAGATAAGAAATTAAATTTCAAATTGGGAGTACCTAAAACTATGATATTTGTAGAACGTCATTTTGTACGATCCCTAAATATCTATACTTTAAATAGATATGTTGGTGACATGTGGGTAAACTGGTTTGGAAAAACGTTTGAAATTTGGCAATGGGGGAACCTAAAATTATGATATTTGTGGGACGTCATTATGAACGAGCCCTGCGTATTTATAATCTGTAAAGATAAGTTCGTGGCAAGTTGGTAAAAAGGTTTGGAAGAAAGTTGGCAATGGGAGACCCTAAAACTATATTTTTGGGACGTCATTATGGACGAGCCTTCAGTATCCATAATCTATATAAGTAATTTCGTGACAAGTTGGTAAAATGGTTTGGAAAAAAATTCAAAAGTTGGCGATGGGGGTACCTAAACCATGATATTTGTGGGACGTCATTGTAGACGAACCCTTAATATCTATAGTTTATTTAGATATGTTCGTGACATCTTGTTAGAATAGGTAGGAAATAAAATAAAATTTTAAATTGGGGGTACCTAAAACTATATTTGTGGGACGTCATTATGGACAAACCCTCAGTATTCATAATCTATATTGATAATTTCGTGACAATGGTTTGGAAAAAAGTTCAAAAGTTGGCAATGGGGGTACCTACAAGTATGATATTTGTCGAAAGTCATTTGGAACGAGCCCTGAGTATCTATGAACTATATAAATATGTTCGTTTAACAGCGCAGTGCCAGACCCATGACTATTATGCCAGGCTGCATTACTAACGTCTGTAAAATGATGAGGAAGAAGAATTCCGATTAGCTGAGCTGGTGCTTGAAGCGTGGACCCCAGTCATGAGCATGGCTATTTTCCAATTCAAAAGTTTGGTGCCAGACCCACGACCACTATACCAGGCTGCCCTGTGAACGTACATATGTCAGCAGTACATTTACTTGTATTGGAAATTAGTGAAAAGTTTTCATGTGTATTTTAAATGGCGAAACTTGACAAGCTCTCAGCTTCGTATGTACCTTCCATGTATTTTTAGCCTTAATTTTTATCTTGAAACATTGATATAATTCTTGGTCGGTTTAACTGCTAATTGCGAAGAAACTATAACTTTAATAATAACCAACAACTATACAACACTGCTCCCTTGCTTTTCTAGGCGATTAAAAGTTTTTTGAATTTAAAAGCTTGAAAAATGCGACCTGTAGCGTGCGACCAACCGACATTGTGACAGACAGACAGACAAACACCAGATCAATAGATGCTTGCTCAGCATCTAAAAAGCAATTACCGGTGGCTAGGGGCTAGAAACTTTTGGATTTGTAGCTCGTTATTACTACTAACGTGTAATAAAAATTTCAAAGTTCATGAATAAAATTTAATTTGTTTTAAAAATGCCTTGACTTCCAGATTTAACAACAGCATTTAGAACGAATTTATAAAACAACGAATTAAAAATACATTTAAAAATGTTTCGTTCATATGTACATCACGGGTAGAATCATTGGGACTCTTTGGATATTGGATGGCATCCTATGGTAAAAATACCCATCTACTTACACAATTGTAAAAGCTGATGACAGCGTCATAGGGTCGGAAAATAAAAATAATTGAGTGACATCATTTATGGACGACCCCTTACTAATTTTAGGATTGTAAGGAATTAAATAACACATGGGCTATAGTTTTTGAAAAATATCAGAAAACTGAAAAAGTGGTAAGAGGGGACTACTGAGTAGGGTAAAATTCCTATTCAATTTCCCATACGATTTTCATAAATGTTTATTTCGACGAATTTTGAGAATTTTAATTTTCGTATTTGACGCCGAAACGCAATTTGCACTGATATGATTACGTTTTAGTGACACAACAACGTAGTACATGATCTGATATCGTTTGCTTGATTTCGGATTTTACACTTGAGATACTTCGAATGTTAGTCATACAATAAAATTTATTTGAACAGCTTAAAATAGCGAATCAAATAAAGCAGAACAATAATATAATTACACACCAGATGTGGCTTTAAAAATAATTTTTTGATTAAAAAATAAACAATTCAGTAATTTTACAACTACTTAAGACAATAATAAATTAATAATCTTGCAAACAATTTTTAAAATAATTTTTAGACACAAAACTTTATTACACTTAAACATATATTAAGTTATTTTGTGTTCTTGGAACAAAGTTTTGAAAGTTATTGACACACTAAACTTTGCCGTTGTTGTTGAGAATCTGGTTCATGAATGTTAGGACATTTAAGGTAATAGCTGTTGTTGTTGTCGTCTGCGCTGTCTGCGTCACAGTCATAACAAGAGTCCTAGTCAGATTCCGCAGATGTTTCAATGTCTTAATCGTCTGTTGACCAGTGTGGCAATCCAAAGACGATGTAGGAGATTAGGGAAATATAGAAAAAATTTCTTGCCAAAAACTGATATTATTAGTCACATCAGCAGAACTTTATTTAGGTTGCTCCTTTTTGTATTGATTGCCGTTTAACTTCTTGTAGTCTTACTAAATAGCTTTGCAATTTCTAGCAGCATCTTGTGCTTTTTTTGCATCTCCTAGGGCAACAACGCCTCTGCTACTGCCTTTTGTTTTTTCAGTTGCTCAGCCACAGTATGATAGTCCACCACTGTAAGCTGGTTAGCGCTATCCAGAGTTGCGTTATGCTGTGTTATATACTGTGCAAGTTTGTTTTTTTTCAAAAGAGTAAAGGACTAGGTAGAACTGCGGTTATTTAGAAATTTGATTAAGTAATGGCGAGAAACATTGTCATTTATCAGCACCTTGTACTCGCCCATGAACTAACTAAAACTGAATAGTACACGAGCGGATTTCAATGCAAAATGAGAGATGTTTTAGTAATTGAACTTTTGTAAACGATCACTGGGCTTGTCGGCCAATAATTGTAACTTTTTAATTCAAAGTATGGCAGAAGTTTAGTTGGTGTTTGATCAGGCAGAGGATAAGATTTGTGTTTTTCTAATAAATAAGTCGCCCAATCTAAGACACTGTGACTTCTAAACAAAGAAAAACGCTACTTTTGAATGCTTTGCAGTCCTTGTGTTCATGCGTCCAAAGTGGCACAAGTAAATCTGCTGGGTAGGATCAAACACAAGTTTTGCTCTAATATCTTTACCAATTTGCTTGCAATCTGGCGCAGTGAAGAATTTCCAATTTTGACAGTTTAAAAGTACATATGTTTACATAAACAAACTGCTTGCTTTGTAGCTCGATGGTCCTAACATGGTTGTAGTGTCAGTATACGGTATTTGGCTTTGAACAAAACTCTTTCTTGCGGTGTACAAAGAGTACTAGTTGCACTTAAATATCGGTAGTCAAATTGCCAAACAAATTAAATGTTAAGACGTTGAAATTTTTTATAAAAGTTAACTAAAAATAGTTTTAAACGTCTTTTATACTCTTTTGATTCTCATTGAACTGGAAATTTGCAGGATCACTTTACAAATAAAGCATGTCAACTACAGTAATGCCTAACCACAGAAAAGTTTGTGCCATGATTTTATTGGTCCAAACTTAGGTGAACTCTGCCTCTTAGAAGTAACTCTAGACAGAGGTAAAATATCATGTTGTATACACTGCAACACATTGAAGGGATGTAAACCGTGTGGTGACTACAACGCTGTACTTCAACAATTTCACGCCTCACCCTAGTGTCTCCAAAACATTGTCAGAAGTGTAAAAATAAAAACTTCAAACTAAAATACTTTGTCACTTGTTTTACATCACGACTACAACTCAGGGGCGGACTGGCCATAAGCAATTTCGTGAAATTGCCAATGGGCCTCCAATTCCTTATACATTACGTAAACAGGTGCATTGGGCCCCTTGGCTCAGTGTGGGCCCTCTAATTGCCAGACCTTCGCCATTAAAAGTTCCTGGGCCCTAAAAGTAACCAGTCTGCCCCTGCTACAACTTCAACTACTACTATCTCTTTAACTTGAACCGACTACTGCTTTGACTAGAGCAAACACTAATTTGTATTTATGAACCACGTCTATCTTTAATAATGTTTTAAATTATGAATTCATAAACATATTTCCAGTATACACGAATTTAACAGTATTTATTACGCATACAACTTCCAATTTGACAGAAGCAAATGTTAATTTGTTTTGCTAAACTACGCGTCGCTTTAGTAATGTTTTGAATTATAAATATATGAACATACTTTTGCTATACACAAATATAAAAGTATTCTTCACGAATACAACTTTGACTTTGACAAAAGCCAACGTTAATTCATTTTGCTGAACTACGCATCGCTTTGATAATGTTTTAAATTAAAACTTTATAAACAATATTATACACGAATATACAAGCATTCTTTACGAATACACATTCGACTTTGACGAAAGCAAATTGTAATTTGTTTAACTAAACCACGCGTCGATTATTTAATGTTTTGAATTATAAATTTAAAAACCTACTTCGACTATACACGAATATAAAAATATTCTTTACAAATAAAAAATTAACTTTAACAATAGCAAACGTTGGTACGTTTTGAATAACTACGCGATGCTTGGATAATATTTTAAAATATTTAATAAACATATTTTCAGTATTCACGGATCTAAAAATATACTTCACTTGTACAATTTCGACTTTGAAAAAAGCAAACGGTAATTTGTTCTGCTGAGCTACTCAACGCTTTGATAATGTTTTGAATCATAAATTTATAAACATTTGTCCAGTAAACACGAATATTAAAGTATTCTTTACTTAAATGAGTTTCGACTTCGACAAAAGCAAACAGTAATTTGTTTTACTTAACTACGCGTCGCTTTAATAATGTTTTAAATTATGAATTAATAAACATACTTTCAGTATACATAAATATAAAAGTATTTATTACGCATACAACTTCGACTTTGACAAAAGCAAACGTAAATTGGTTTTGCTCAGCTACATGTCGCTTTGATTTTTTTAAATTATAAATTCATAAACATACTTCTAGTTCACACAAATATAAAAATATTCTTTACGAATACAACTTTGACTTTGACTACAACGATCGTTTATAATTATGAATGAGCTTGGCGTTATGCAGCTTAACTTTAAAAAGTATGCCAAATTTAAAAATCAGTAGAACCAGCCAATTGTTAAACAATATTTTTGTGTCTATTTGCACAGTTTTAGTATGTAAGCAGCAGTATATTGTATATAATGCAGCACATCGTTTTTAATAAAAACCAAACCTTTAGCCTAGACGTAATAAAAGCAGATATTTCAATAGACACGTAAATGCGCGTTTCATATATATCCAAGTAAAACTGAGAACTTTAGGAAGACCATAGCAGGGTAATATTGTTTTTTTTACACGAAAAACTAGCAACTATTTGAAAACAATACCACGAAAAAAGCTATATGGCTTACTGCATCAGATCAAGTGTTAAAACAAACTAGGTCTTGTAAGAGAGAAGCTTCTGAGCCAATTAAATGACGTTGCTGTAGACACGCGAAATGCTCTGCATGTGAACAAAACTCCAGATTAATTTGCAAAAGACAGCAAGGAGACACTTTTAATATTTTGTAATTAAAATTAGCCTAGGTCTAAACAATACAATTTGTCAATTTTATTTGTACCACTGGTATTAGAATTTCATTTTTATGCATGTAATTTAAATCATTGTTTGTGTTCAGTCTGTTTTTGTAAATATGTGATTTGAGTACAGCTATATCAGAAACAACAAACTTGTTCGAAATCTTTCAGTTTATGACAATTTACAGTTTATTTTATCACACAGAACGCAATAATGCAGTACTATGCTTCTCCTAAAAATCCATATACTTTTCTGTCTTGTAAGCAAAAATGTATAGTCGACTTAGAAAGGACTCAAATTGAATTATGTAATAAACAGATAAACAGTTTTACCAGAAACCTTTACGGTTTTTTGTTTGCTGTATTATTGGGAGCGGCGAGTCGCAGGTTTAAAAAACAAATCGACATATACTATCGCAGAAAAAAAATTAAAACCAAAAGTTTAAATTTAAAACTTGTTGCTTTCTTAAGAGTTGTGCGTCAAATTTAAAGAGAACGACACTGCAATTAGGTGTTATATTTAGACTGTATAATAGAAAAGAATAATTGGATCAGTTAGTTAATGAAACTTCAGTTGCAGATAAAATTGCATTTTGTAAGGTGAAAGTTTTGCTGTTGGACAAAATTTCAACAATAGGTTAGCGTCATCTTTATCACGTAGATAGATATATAATATAAGTTGATCCTTCTAGAGCAAATTTGACTTTTAGGTGACGAACAGTAGTAGCCTTTGGAGATTTCTTGCAGTGTTCATGTAAAGGGGACAGAGCGTTGTACACAAAATTTGTAATACAAGCGTCAGATGATTTACACCAAGCTGTAGATGTTCACAAATCTTTTGATACCGCGTTTGTACTAGATAAGCCGTTTCGCCAAAGCTGTACTAGTCCTGATCAAGAAGAAAACTACCAGCTTTTAACGCAATGACGTTATTGGTAGTGTACGCTGGAAGATCTGGTGAAACTCTGACAGAAGAAGCATCACATTTTAGAACAAGTTCTTACTGCAGACGACATAGACGGGTTTAAACATTGAATGCATCTGTACGAGCTTAACAAGGACGTTGCTGGCAATAATAAGTACGTTGTTTTTACAATTTGTAGTGTAATATAAATAAATTTATCTTTGAAGTTTGTTAGCATGTATACATTTCTAAATTAATATTAATCAGACATCTATCAACCAACTGCAATTTTTAAGTAACAATAACATCAAAAGTGGGAGGAAAAATATTAACGTGTCTAGTGTGTATTACGTTTAACGTGTCTAGTCGGCCCTCTTAGAGTATTAGGTTTAGGAACGTGTTTTTTAGATTTTTTTTACAGTTAAAATGATGCAACTATCAAAAAACTACTAGGAAATTAGCTTTATAGGCTGTGGGTTGTTCCTGTGTACAAAACACTTATCTTATCGCCTTTCGTGCAACCCTCGGATAGTTATTGTATCTGATGTAGACGCTACATAATATTGTCATTCTTGCAATCTAGCGGCATGAAACCAAAATCAAAGCAAGTATTTAGTAGACCCAGTTTTTCGTTGATATAACTGTCCTTCACTTAAAAACTGGCCAACAGAAACCTTAAACTGTTCAAGTTGCAGCATACAGCTAATTTGAGTTCCTGTTCCTTACTTTGTTTGTTTAGTGAGATAGCGTTTTTCGTGTTTTAATGGTACGTTCATTATTAAACATTCTTTAAAGTTTTAAAAAAGCATTTAGCTATATATATCAATCTTTAGCGGATATGTGTATACAACTCATCTAGTTTACAAAAAAATAATAGTTCTGGATTAAAATTAAATACTTTATCTAAGCGCTACTAAAATTATTAGCGTATTAGGCTTGTAAATGCAAAATACAAAAACAAATGCACTAGCTAGCTTTACACAGCGACAAATTTAATTCCGACAGTAACGAAGACGATGATGTAAATATTCACGTCTAGTATATGATTTATATCACATTAATGTTACTAATACTTACCTATGTGTTGCTGTGTATTGTAAATTGCTCCTTGTTGCATTTGCATAGCTAAAAATTTTAATATTCTGTATTTTGTTGCTTTTAAGATGCTGAGCTTAAGCATCTATATAAATAGCTATGTCCGTCTGTCCGTCTGTCTGTTCCTTATGCGCTACACGTCACTGTTTTTAAGCGATGTTTGTCAAATATTTTTTAAATGGCCACAAATGCGAAGGAAATACCGAAAAAGGATGAACCGCTCTACACCTACCGACAAAATGATCGCACCTACAAATAAATTGCATTAGGATCTCGTATACATGTATTTATCTCAATATCAACTACCAAGAACATAATTAATTTATAGAAAAATTATGACTTTGTAATATAATCGAAACACACTAATATCACACTATTATCACTCAATATTATTTTGTTTTTATTATTTTTTCTACCTGCTCTCTTACAGGAACAACACGAAATAACAAACCAACGCACATTATTACAAACTGCCAAATCACATTATATTATATTATATATATTAACCAAGGATAAACTATCCTGCAAAATCACACTTGTAACTATGAATGTTGTATGGGCTGAGGCCAAATTGACAAAATGAATAAATTATTATTATTATTAAATGCGATGGAAAAGTGCCTATTGTTTTTGGAGTGGATCGGATTTACTAGTTTTCCACAATTATTAGTTTAATGGACCCATGTCAAAACGCATTTAAAAGCATACCAAGAAAAACTTGTAAATTTTAGCATTGGCGTTTATAGGTATTTACAGGGGACAGAGACAGCTGGTGTAGCTTTGTATCTTCAAATCAGCTCGCCACTAAAGTACAAAAACAAGTGAATCTTGCTGCATTGTTACCAGGTTTAACAAGTTAATTTAAGTGCGGGGGTGGGGAGGGGGCTAAACAGAGTGGTCTACAAATGACGTCACAAAAAATATCACTCGTGAATCGCGATTATTCATAAATAACGTCACAAAAAATAGAACTGGTTTATTGGGATCGCTCGTGAATGACGTTTCAAAAAATATCACACACCTATTGGGGTCGTCTGTAAATGACGTCACAAAAAATATTACTTGTTTCTAGGGATTGTCCGTTAATGACGTTACAAACAATATTACTCGATTTTTGGGATGGTCCGTAAATGACGTCACAAAAAATATTACTTGTTTCTTGGGATCGTCCGTAAATGACGTTAACAAAAAATATAACTTGTTTATTGGGATCGTTCGTAAATGACGTTACAAAAAATAAAACTTGTTGATTAGGATCGTCCTTAAGTGACGTCACAAAAAATATGACTTGTTTCCTAGGATCGTAAGTGAATGACGTTAAACAAAATTATACCTTGTTTATTGGAAGCGCTCGTAAATGACGTCAAAAAAACATTACTCGTTTATTGGGATCGACTGTAAATGACGTCAGAAAAAATATTACTCGTTTATTAAGGTCGACCATGAATAACGTCACTGTAAATATTACTCAATTTTTGGGATCGAACGTAAATGACGTCACAAAAAATTTTACTAGGTACTGATCATTCTCCTCAAATGATGTCACAAAAATTAGAGATCGTTTACTTTTACTAGGATCGTCGGTAAATGGCGCTAACAAAATATTACTCGCTTATTGATATTGACTGTAAATGACGTCAGAAAAAATTTCACTTGCTTATTGGGGTCGACTATAAATGACATCGCTGTGAATATTACCTAATTTTTGGGATTGACCGTGAATGACGTCACAAAAAATATAATTTAGTAATAGGAATCAACCGTAAATGACGTCACGAAAATTATAACTCGTTTACCAGGATCGTCTGTAAATGACGTTTACAAAATAATACTCGCTTATTAGGGTGATGTGTGAATGACGTCACTTGAATTATGTATCACGTAAAGGTATTTCTTTGGGCCATCAATACTGAACTGAACCTATTGACCAGACATTATAGAATGTTAACAAACCCAGCCATACCACTCGTCCCTGTCCACCAGATACATTAAATCTCGTTTCCTAAATTTTGGTACAGGGGCTTCTCTTTCCATGATCCCTCGCATTGGCACTAGGCGTACTTAGGTGACTAAAGCCTGCACAATTCTTTCTCGTACTGGTGCAATATTCAACAAAATCTTTCAAGTCGCTTGTACCATGCCAAATGGTACTAGCTAAGTTTGTACTTAGCACACTCGTACCGGCAAACCAACTTAAACCTGTGCTGTTATAAAACCTAGTTGTACCAGCACCAGTCAAATACCGTTTCTTTTGACCAGCACAACTTGTAACTTAGCCCGACTTTGTGGACACTAACTGCAGGGACTTTATGTTAGCTTTACTATATAAGACAAAATTTCCCAATAAGTAAAAAAAACTCGCTGCAAGCTCAGCATCTACTTTATGTCCACGGTGAATAAAGAAATGATTCAAAAATATAATCCAAATTATATTAAAGTTCCAGCTGTCATAGCATTCAGTACCTTGTTTTTTCAAGACCCATTAGAATTGAATAACGGAATTTCTGTAATGTTAACGCGCAATATTAATATGGCCACAAATTGAGTGAACAAAAGCCGCGGGACAATTGTAAACATTTATTTTACTGCATAATTACAAACCCAGATTGTTTGGAGCAACGTTGAGCCAATTATTCCCCACTTTTCATAAACTAGAGAAAATCAACTTGTGACATCAACGGGCCAAGGTTTAAAAATTACTCGTATTGATTACAACAAATTAGATTTAGAAACCAAAGAATACATTAGGTGCAGTCTTTTCCCTGTTCGTTAAATTAAAGCATGACTATACATAAATCGCAAGAAAGTAATTTTGAAAAAAGATGTGTTTATCCTAATACTCGTAACAGTATTGCACGCACAACGATTGTAGCACTTTCTTGATTTGGATCTTTTTAAAATATTATGATAGTCGATAAATATATAATTTGATCTTTGCGTTTATTTCGTATTTCGCCCCAGGTTAAAATGCAACTGCGATAAAATGAAAAAAAACGTCTAAAAGAATTAAAAAATTAGTAGCTAAAAATCTTGCTAAACTAATGTTAAGTTGCAAGTTGATAGGTTTCTGTAACAAGCTTTCCTCTTGAGTACAAATGTAAATATAATAAGTATGTACTTCTCGAAATAACTATAGTGACCTTCGTATGCTAAAAAATGCAGCAGCCTTCAATACCAGGTTAATGTATGTTAAAAATTAAAAACGTGTAACGTGAACAAAGTCCTGTATAAAAATAAATTGTAAAACACTTAAAACGTCTAGTTTCACAAAATAATGAATAAACTGCATGTAACTGGTGACGTAACTATGTATATGTGTATTCGTATTTTTGAAGGTAAATAAACTATCTTGTCTCGTAATATAACGTTTTTGTAAAGCGTATATAAGCAATAGTTTTCATATTTTACTTCATTTCCACGCTGGCGTTCTTTTCTCTGAAAATAGAAGCTGGCATTTCTGCTGCCACAAGTACTCCTTGTTTTTATTTTATTTAAACTAGTTTAGACATAAGAGGTGGTGTTTTAGTAAGACAAGCTATAGACAAAAGAGCTACATATCCAGGTCACAAATATTAAGGACCAAGCAACCAAGCCAAAAACAGTAAACCTGTAAACAGTGACGACACAATAGCAGAGAAGCACGACCATTTGTTCTAACGTGCTAAAAAGCTACAGGATAAACAGAGTGCTGACTATCATATTATAAAGTAATTTGATGCAGATTAAACGACTCCCGACAATATACATTCCTTATTTGGAAAATACGGATTAAAATTGAAATACGGAGTGAAATCAAAATTTTATATTGTATATCCTCATTTACCGAATAATAATCACAGTACTACTGCAGCTCCAAAATCACTAAAATCAGATAACGAAGACGACAGGACACAGTATACAACATGACAGCCAGTACCACTAACTTCACCTGTGTCATTACACACGTATGCCATAGACACACTGCAAACTATGAAAACGCAGACTACAAATGAGTTGTCAGTCGAAGGATATAGTGGAAAAAGTCATCAAGTCAACTAAAATACACTATAAATAACAATTTAACAATACAAAATTAAATATTTGATCGATGTAAATGATTTAACAAAGTACTTATTTGCTCATTTAGGACCATTTGTGAGATGGTAGCTAAATACATAACCTAAAGGCAATCAAACCGCATTCTTAAAATATTTTCTGCATTTGTAAAAACGTACAACAATAAATTTTATTTACAATCCAAAATTAGCCTAATAGCGTAAACAGTTTGATTGTAAATGATGTATGGACAACTATGTACTCAGATCCTATTTACGACACTACAAAGCGTAAACCAGTTTTTAAGACTGGCGTTTGTGTGCGAATTAGTCGTACTAAATTACCATTTGAGAAAGTAAAGTATATTATAGCGTATCACGTAAGTTAAAATAACAGTTATTGAAACATGTATAAATAAAGAGACTTGAGAATCGAAAGTGGGCTACTATAGCCACGCTTTTCAAGTAGGCAAAACCATTTTTCAAAAACACTAACAAAAAGTTAAAAGTCTATGGTTTTATATTATATTTATTAAGTTTCGCCACAGTTTTAAAAATTAAAAAATTAAAAGACAACTTTCATATGAACCTTGCTAACTTGAAACTACAAAACAAAGCGAAACTGCCCAGAACGTATACTACCTATATCAGTGACCTCTGCTTGTATAGTCGTTTGACTGAAAAATTGGTTGTTCGGCCGCGATCGCGCGCGCAATTTCAAAAATATCAATTTTTTTAAATTTCACGCTCTAGCTCCTACAGTTTGTTCAATTTTTATAAAAATTAAAATACAATATCTTTGTATGATTATCTAAAAATCTAAAAATTAAATTCAGGATTTTTGAAAATTTTTATTTTATTCAAAAAAAATAGTTAAAACTCTGGGCCTCCAAAATACACATTTTTTTAAACTTGTCGAAAAAAACAATTTTTGAATTTTCAAAAATCCTGAAAATACTTTTAAAATAATCATATCATGTATTTTAATTTTTATAAAAATTAGACAAAAACTGTGGGCGCTAGAGCGCAGTGAAATTCAAAAAAATCGATATTTTTGAAATTGCGCGCGCGATTGCGGCCAAACAACAAATTTTGCAGTCGAACGACTATACAAGCAGAGGTCACTGATATAGGTAGTATACGTTCTGGGTAGTTTCGCTTTATTTTGTAGTATCAATTTAGGAAGGTTTCCATGTTAGGCAGAGTAGCACTATTAAACGGCGATATACCTATATACCGCATTTTACAGAGAATATAATACTTTATTATACGCACTATAAGCACTACATAAAATAATGTAATACACAAACATTTTATTTTATTTATTGTCATACTTTCTTATGACACGTATTATTCTGACTCGAAGGAAATCAGGAAAATCATTTTATTATTTTTCCTGTCTCTATCATACGTGGACTTTCTGCCCAACGTGGATATGGAGCCGAGCGACCTCAATAATATATTGACTTACTTCCTCCACTCCTTTCTTTCTAGGAATATTGGATTTACTTCCTCCACTTGTTTTTATTCCTATCCTTTCCTTCACAACACATAATATAATTTATTTCCCATTTTCCTTCTAAATTGTATTACACACACAATATTGGCGAAATCATATATTATGTCGAACTCAGACTAAAACACTAACACTTGTTCACTACAATTCAAGAATCAAACACACACTTTTTTTCTAAATTCTCTCTCAAAATTACAGCGATCTCAAACTTTTATTTCATACAGCATAAAAGTTCTAATCACCATTTTACAGATAGACTCAACTCATACTCATCCTATATTATTAGGAAAATATCAGCGTATTTACCTCAATGAAGGTAGATATCATTTCATGGTTCCCCGACATATCTTACCTGGGTCTATTCTGAAGTTCTCTTGTTTTAAAAATACAAGCCATTCAACATTTCATGGCTCCAACGACTATCCAGACTTGGTCTATACTCAGTTTAAAAAAATTAACTACAGTTTAGCTCCATTTTGTGCAATTTCGCCATTTTTTAGCTGCTTCGTGCTATGTGGTTTGTGTTGCTACTTCAATCTACATATTCAAAACAGTAATTTTTGGTGTGGGAGATCCTGTATTTCAAGTGTTTACCTTATTAACTTCATTACAAAGTGATACTGAGAACAGAAAAGATAAATTCAGTGCACTTAAAAACAGTTTTAAAATATTTAAAAAATAAACTTTATACTATAAACTTACGCCGTAACCAGTATATTTCATAATTTTAGTGCTCACATTGACTTTCACTCTGTGCGTGTGTACGAGATATATACATTCTACATCAATTAGTTCTTGGAACAAGTAGAAAACATCGAAAATCGAACAACCAGAGAGAGGGCCAACTGAGGGAAATTCCGAAATAACGTGGAAATTCTGAAGCAAAACCTTTTGAAAATACTTTCCGGCCCATCCCATAAGGAAATAAGCTGCAGCCCATTCCATCCTATTCTATGAGGAAGTGAGGGAAAGAATATTTCTGGACTAATGTAAAGAACACCAGGGGGGAGTACTATTGGAAGAGATTTTGGCTTGGAGTCGGACGCGGATCCAGGTTATAGCTCAATTTCGGTACCAAAAAACGGTATGTACAATTTCTACAAAAATTACATCATTCATTTTGCGTTACGTACGGCCATATGTGATTGCATAAATTGAAAATACCTAGAATTGTTTGCGAATTTCAATACTTTCCAATCCTAAAAAATATTTTGTGTCTCATCCAACCGGGGCATAAAAATCATTTTCCGAGAAACTGGTTAGGAATTAATTCTTGAAGGTACTCATTCCAGATATATTCTTTTGCACCTACAATATTTCCTATCCCATATGTACTAAAGTACATTCGTTTTATCCTTATTTAAGAAATTGCGCATAGGTAGGTCATATATATAGCATAACTCATAATATAGGTATAAATACAATTTATGAATCAAGGGACAAATTTTCATGATATCATATGACAACGAAGTCATATTATCGAGTAGTGTCCTCTTCGCAAAAAGCATTCACATATGCAGTCTAAAACAACGGCAGGCCTTCATACATACGGTCATCAAGCGAAAAAATATAGATAGATACAAAATAAACTAAGTCTAAAACAACGACAGGTCTACATACAACGATCGTCTTAGGCATAAACGACATTAGAGCTTATTTTCAGCCCAGGTTTTTACAACAACCAACCTTCAATACAAATGGGGGCATAAGCTAAATATTAATTAAGTTTAGAATAAGTAAGACTTCAAAAATTAAGCTTCAACTAGCATAGCAGTGTGGAAGTATAATCAAATTAGTTACTTACAAATTAAGTAAAATATCAAAGCCTTCTCGATTACGACAACATTGAGTGCATAAGGATACAGCATACAGATAGCCACACCTAGTTATTGGTAACTCATAACATATACATACTCATATATTCATAGAAGCAACATGAATCATGTATTATGTTACCAGGAAGTAACCCAATTCTTAGGCAACTAAGAAGTAATACAGACAAAACAGGAGAACGCTCTCCACAAGTATTACAGCATCCTCTTGAGTATAAAAGCAGAGGGACTCAAAGAGATAGAGTTCCATCTGGACCTGAAAGATTAGAGCTATACTCACATAATACTGAAGAAGCTTCAGTATCAAGGCCTGCAGATATCAGCCTAAATAACCCTGCATCACCTTTTACAGCTAGTCGCCGACGACTTTCTTCAGTATCATCAATAACTGAAGTAGAGAGGGCTCATAAGCTAGCTAAACGAAAATTTGAGGAAGTCGTAAAAGAGGTTACTAATAGATATCACGTTGACTTTGATATAGTACCGTATTTAGGGAAGTTAAAGGAACATCAAATCTACAAAGCATATACTTCTCAAGTACCGTATACTAGTAATCCAATATCATATGGCTATACTTACTTATATTTTCGAGCGACATTTCTAGAACAGGTTCCTGACCTGAATATTCCGTCATTTGAACAAATTATTCAGACACTTGAGTCAGCACCCGATTCGTCTATACATACAGTAGACACTCCGATATTACCTACTGCTCATACTTCTAAAGATTCAGAAGCCCCTACAAAAGAGATTACATACTTTACTGCGAGCAAGTACGCAGTACCAGAAATACCTACATTTGACGAATTAAAGCAAAGAAAAGCAAATACTACTCCAGCTAAAGAGGAGACCTTTGCAGACGAGACATTCGCATCAGCTAACAACACTACACTAGAAGGTGAAGCTGAAACTCAAAACAAAACTCAAAATAAAACAAAAAATTCCTCAGATCCATCCAACAGTGGTGAATCAGACGATGACGTGGAAAGCAGTAACCACAATTCAAGAGACTCTTCACAAGGAAGAGAGGCTGAAAATTCTGAAAACGAGGACAACTTCCATCCTTCGCCAACACAGAGTGACGAAGAGAAACGACAGGAAGCAGATCCTCCACAACCACCTACACCTCCACCACCCCCTGTACCTCCAGCGGGCGGAAGCGGAGGAGGCGGCGGTTCTCCTATCAACATGGCGCTATTACATTTGCAGAAGCATAATGCGCTTATAGACAGAATTGGAAAAATTCAAATAAAGGTGGATCTTCATAACGGCTTGGTCACGAATTATACAACAAACACCACAACAGCCGCAGATCCAGTTCTGCTCACAGTAAATGAAACAGAAATCTATAATCAAGATTTGAAGGCTATTGCTCCTGAAATAGCTGCTCAGCAACTAGGTTGTTATCAACACCACAAAGATACACCAGCCGATGGCTCAAATCTAGCAACCACTCATCTAACTGACTCATTAAGAACCCATGATAATCTGGATCAAGCTTATACAAGGGCAAGACTTCAGTTAAGTAATATAATTGAACACATAACAGTTATCAGAACAGAGACAAAGATGAAAACTCCCAAACTGAGCTTACCCACATACAATGGTAGCTACAGTTTGTGGCCAACTTTCAAATCTCAATTTACTTCGCTAGTTATCACTCCAACTCAATATGCTCCAGTCGATAAACTCAAATTACTACGTGACGCTCTCAAAGACAGTTCAGCTATGCAAGATATAGAGGACTTGGAAATTTCAAACGAAAATTGGCCAATCGCCTGGCAGAGACTTGAGAAACGGTATCACAGCCCGAGACAGTCTGCTACAGTATCACTCAAATTGATGGCGAAAAGAGACCCTATGAAAATTCAATCAGACATTGGAATTTTTTGTCTGATTAATACCGTCAGGACTGTTCGAGCTCAATTATTACAACTCGACTTAGGAGAGGTGAAACTCGATGAAGTTTTATTCGCTGATTACATCCTGTCTCATTTGGATTCAAGAACTCTTGCAGAATTCAATGCATCTTTACCGGATGAGAAAGTACCACACTTGAACTATACTATTGACAAATTGGAAGCAATGGCAAAGAATATTGGTACATCTAAAGGTATGCGTGAAAATAATACAATTTCCACCACCACAACCTTTCATTCCAAAAGAGGCAATCATGAGAAAAGGGTCACGATCAACAATGTAGTTCAACGTGATTCATTATGTAAATCCAACATAAGTAATGTCTCACAAGATTCAGTTACAAGTCAGGGAACAGCTTCAAGCAGAGACTCAGGCAAGGCTCGCAAAAAGAAAAACAAGGTGGCTGTATTAGTAAACAGAAAACGCAATGGAAGTAACAGTCTAAACTCAACAAAGCAACGCTCAGCTTCAGCAAGCTCATCAAGAGGCAGTGGATCAAAATCCCAAACTCAAGAAAATACTTTACAACAGGGTCAATCAAAAAACCAATGCAAGGCATGTGATAAAACATGACACCCACTCCATGCATGCCCTATGATGACTAATTTGACATAACAACAAAGGAAAGATTGGGTTCACAGAAACAATAAATGCTACAATTGTTTTGGCGGTCATAAACTTAGCGAATGCACCTCCAAACGGACCTGCTTTCATTGCAACAATCGACATCACTCGCTTCTACATAAATTCACAACACCAGTGAATACTGTGCAAGCTCCTTCAATACAGAAAAAATCACCTCAAATTCAACAATCGCAGACATCCAACATTGTTGGCGTACTCCCCACAGCTGAAGTCGAGGTTCTCCACAAAGGAAAAAGGACCTTAACTAGGGTATTGTTGGATACAGGAGCTGGTAGTAACTTCATTACGAAAAAACTGATGAAGTACTTAGGTCTACCAATCACACCCTCTGATCAACAATTTATCGTCGCAGGAGGCAAGAATCTTCCATGTCGCGGTACTACTACACTTCAAATACAATCAAAATACGACAACAGTCAGCCATTGGACGTTAAAGTATACATTTTGGATTCTATTACATCAAATATTCCTTTAAGCTCAATAAATCCACAACAATGGGTACACTTGAAGGGACTACAACTTGCTGATTCAAGGTTCTACAAACCGGGACCTATTGAAATTTTATTGGAAGCTGCAATAGTTGATAAAATTTGGCAAGGCCGAAAATTTATTGGTGCCCCTGGAACTCCCAGCAGACATACCACCACACTAGGAATAGTTGTGATGGGATGTACAACAGTTGCTCATAGAAAAATGGGTCCAGTCACTGTAGCTACAATTACGCCTGAACCATTTGATATGAAGAAATTCTGGGTACTAGAAGAACTACCATTTGAGAAAATTCTTACTACTGACGAGAAGGAATGTGAAGCGCATTATAAGAAAAATACGATTCCACTACCTTCTGGAAGGTACCAAGTGCGATGGCCCTTCAAAAAGAATGAACCTCAACTAGGAGATTCAACAGCAATAGCATTTCGGAGATGGCAGTCAGTTGAACGGAAATTGCTTCAAAATCCCGAAATGTACAAAGCTTACAATGCTCAACTGGATGACTACTTAGCAAAGGATGAAATGGAGCTTGTTCCCAAACATGAAATAGGCAAAAAACCATTCTACATCCTACCTCATCATCCAGTCTTCAAAGAATCCAGCACGACTACAAAGCTACGGATTGTCTTTGACGCTTCAGCAGACACCGACAATAAGAAATCTCTCAATGACACTATGCACACTGGCCCAGTTGTGCAATCTGAAATGTTTGATTTACTTCTCGGTTTCCGATTGAAGGCATACGCAATATCTGCTGATTTGGAGCAAATGTACAGGCAGATACGAATAGCTCCAGATGAATGGAACTTCAAACAAATATTTTGGAGACGCAGTCCGAATGAGCCAGTTAAGCTGTATCGTCTAAAAACAGTGTCCTTTGGAGTGCGGTTAAGTCCTTATCTTGCTTGTAGTACAGTCAACAGATTAGCAGACGACAGTGTGAAAAAATACCCTATCGCTGCACCTATTCTAAAAAAAAAACTCTTCATGGATGACTTACTACACAGTCTAGAAAATCTTAAAAAAGGACTACGATTACAACAAGAGATAATCTTGCTTTGCAAAGAAGGTCGATTTACTCTTAGGAAATGGAGCTCCAATTCAACAAAACTATTGGAGCATTTACCTACTGACTTTCGTGCCACTCAACTACCTCTGTCATTCGACAAGACAGACACAATCAAGACGCTTGGATTAATTTGGCATCCCGGTAGTGACCACTTCACTTTCAAGGTACACCTGGATATGTCTAAAGTTCCAACTAAGCGAATTATTCTCTCCGATATTTCAAAAATCTACGATCCACTGGGTATGCTAAATCCTACTATAGTTCAAGCAAAGATCATAATGCAGAAAATTTGGGCTCTGAAATTAGACTGGGATGAAACATTACCTGAAGACATCGTTACACTCTGGATAAATTATGCTTCTAATTTACCAGCATTACAAAAACTGAAAATCCCTCGCTCTCTTCAACATCGTGATGCCGATGATTTTCAGATACACGGATTTTCAGATGCCTTAGAAAAGGCATATGCAGCCGCAATCTACTTAAGAGGCAAGATTAATTCAAAAATATTTTGCAACTCGATCGTTTCTAAGTCACGTGTGGCTCCAATGAAAACAGTCACCATACCCAGGCTTGAATTGCTTGGGGCAGTATTAATGATCAAATTACTTCATCACGTCAAACAAAGCTGGGAACTTATGAACATGCCTATGCATCTCTGGACAGACAGCACCGTTTGTCTCAACTGGATTAATTCTCCTGCAAGCCGATGGAAGCAGTTTGTGGGCAATCGTGTACAAAAAATTTAAGAATTATCCCAAATTTCTGACTGGCATCATGTTGTTTCAGCTGACAACCCAGCTGATTGTGCATCAAGAGGAGTAAACCCCGAAGAATTGAGCGCACACTCACTCTGGTGGCACGGTCCATCATGGTTAACCACTGATAACTATGAAATTCCAATCTTCAATTCTAATCCAAAAATGGACGATGAAGAAAAGAAGCAGACACCTGTTCTACTCATCGCCCATGAAAATGCAACATCCATACTGAATCGACTCACTGATATCTCATCATGGAAGAAGGCAGTT
This sequence comes from Dicyrtomina minuta, assembly GCA_949802685.1. Lineage (NCBI taxonomy): Eukaryota > Metazoa > Arthropoda > Collembola > Symphypleona > Dicyrtomidae > Dicyrtomina > Dicyrtomina minuta. The sequence continues at coordinate 1,427,696 of CATKUY010000261.1, forward strand.
CGAGTCACAGCACTTTTGTTGAGGATCAAAGCCAACCACAGCTTTAAAGGAACAGCAGTGGCACTTTTATCACCTCAGGATCTCAACAACTCCGAAAATACACTCGTATCATGGATCCAGAGTCACACCTACCCTTCAGAAATAGAGGACGTCAGTAACAAGGTTCCACTTACTGATCGGCGTTTTAAGACATTAAGTTTATTCTTAGACCGCCAAGGGATTCTACGTGTGGGAGGACGGCTTGAAAACTCCAATCTACCGTTTACTACAAAGCATCCGGCCATTCTTCCTGGAAGCCACCCATTAATTCGAGCAATGATTCTATATCATTACTACCGTCTCGCCCATGCCGGTAAACAAACAGTCCATACTCACATTCGTCAAAAATATTGGATACCCAACAGGACGAAGTACATTAAGTCAGTATTAGACAAATGCCTTTTATGCTTTCGACACAGAGCTAAAGCATCAACACAACTAATGGGTCAACTACCATCAGTCAGAATTACTGAAGCCCGACCATTTCTACACAATGGAGTGGACATGGCAGGCCCATATCTACTGAAGGCACAAATTGGAAGAGGCGCAGCCAGATACAAGGTCTGGATCGCACTTTTCACTTGCTATACATCGCGAGCAGTACATTTGGAACTGGTGTCCGACATGTCTTATGAAAGATTTCTATTAGCCCTTCGAAACTTTATCTCAAGACGAGGAAGACCCGCAGTAATGTACAGCGAAAATGGTACAAACTTTGTTGGAGCAAATAACGCAATCATCAACAACTCCAGCACCCTAAAGGCTATGCAAGAAGTCACAGAAAAGATATTACCAGACATATCCTTGGAAACCATTGAATGGCAATTCAATCCACCAAGAGCACCACACATGGGAGGAGTCTGGGAATCAATTGCCAAATTGATCAAAACGTATCTTAATAGGATATTAACTCACGATGCCTATACTTGGGAGGAATTCTCTACTGAAAGGAACACCTAGAAAATTACTTACTAAAATATCTAGATTACATAACAATGCAAACACTCAAACAAGATCCTGTGAGTCATACGGTTTTGTGCTACATTAACCACCACAACCACTATACACCCAAAAAATACTTTCAGGCGCTCCTGCTCTTATATTTAATTGAACCGAGAAAGAACACGCGATGATGGTTCTAGCAGTGATGGTAAGAGTGATACCTCTGTTGCCTCAATTTCTAGGGGTATTTACACTGTAATAAGCCTGTCTCATGTTCTGCGTAACAGTTTAAAACAAACTTTAAAATCTTTTTGCGAGTTATGTCTACATAAAGACGCACGATGCTTTAAGCTCCTACTGGACCTAATAGGTGCGTGCTAATTGTAAGCATACTACGTTAAAATGTCTAAAAAAGAATGTTATTAGTTTTGCATATTGCATATTTCAAATATAGGGATCATGGGTGTCTTAGACGTCCACCAGTAGTTTAAACTACATACACTTTGTTTCAAGAATCTATATTAAACCTTGGGAAATATCATGACTTGCTCGCAAAGCAATTAGAGGTAAATGTAGTTTTTTATATCATTCGTATTTTATACTAATATTATTTTATATTACTTGTAATACATATTTGTATTTGTTTTTTAATTCTAGAAAAAGCAAACATATAGACTTCATTGTGCGAAAAAAGAGCATAAGCTAATAAGACAAGCTAAAATTGCTAAAAGCAAGTATAAGATGTGTGATTTGAAAAAAAATCACAGAAAATTTTTCAAAATAGCTAAATTCAAGCAAAACGAGCTACAATAAGAAGAATTCGAGACATTTTTACAAAAAAACGATATACCTAGACACCCACATACACCTTGTCGAGATAATCCACTACCTATGAATAGACTTGGAAATCCAAATAATCCTATTATCCTAGCCCAAAATAATCCACAACCACCAATAATTCTATTATCCTAGCCTAAAATAATCCTATGCCTCTTTAAACAACTACTAATAATGAAACTAACTAATTTTTTTCTCGTTGTTAAACACTTTTTGTGTTTTCTAGCCTCCTAAATAACATCAAGCCTCAAAAAAAAAATTTAAATATAATTATTGTTAAACTGATAGATCTTGAAGTTAAAATGGAAGATCTGAGTACTTAAATGGAAGATGTGAGCATATCAGTCACTAAAACAACTGCTTTGAAAAGTCCTAAAGATAAAAGTACCCGAGTCCTAGGACTTACACAAACCACAGTTTTAAAAACTGTTGTACCCTATTAAAAAATTAGGAGAGATAGTAGCTTAGCACCTATTTCGTGTAAATGTAATATGTGTCTACAAAAAGGGCTTGATCATAAAATAGCTTTAAGATTCAGACTTAATCAGCAACCTGCAGAAAATATTTGCAAAATTTTATATTTTAATATTTAGCTAGATAATACTACCCAGTCTTGTCTTTCAATTGCAGACTACTTTGCATTCAGTGCAGGCATACCAAACTTGTAATTTCTAAAGTTAATAAAAAACGGTCTAATTTGGGCACTATTCTTACTGTTTGACGTATTTCCCAAGCCAGGTAAAATCCCAAGAGTTGTTCACGTTCAGGATTATCGCTTGAGTCAACTTACTAAAGTCAATTGGAAAAGACTCTGGCTGGGGCAATATTCTTTTTGTTTACCGTATTTTTCGAACCAGGTAAACCGCTAGTTGTTCACGCTTAGGATTATCGCATAACTCAAGCTTTTTAAATGTAATTTAAGGGTGTTACTGGGTCAATGGTTGTTATTTTTCATTGTATATCCCGAGCCAGGTAAGTATGCATATTTTAAACCTATTATGTTATTTAATGTAATAATAAAAAAAGTGTTGTTCTTTTGTTTTATTATATTATTACTATCTGTCCATCATATTATATGACATGGGCATGGGCATGTGAAAAATAATTTTCCACCTTTTTTTGCATTTTGCATATTGAAAAATCTTAGACGGTGTCTAAGGACTATCACCAATTTTTTCAGGATTAAAAGGCCATCTAGCGGTTTTCATACGAACTAAAGTTAGTTTTCTTTATTTGAGATAAAATAAGAATAAAAAGCGTTTTAATGATATAAAAGAAAATAATTATTGTAAAATACTAATAAAACAATATATAACTCCTGGAATCTACTCCATAATTTCTATTGAAAGAACATTTCCATCTATTCTAAAAACTTCAGATTTCTTAGTGTTATTATTAACACAGAGCCCTCTATGTCGATCGCGAATTGCATTATCACAAATATCAATAAAAAAATTAGTAACCTCAAATAATAGTTCACTAATACGGCCAATACCTGTTAAAATTCTATATCCTTCATTTTATTTTCTGAATTTTAGTTGACATGTAACATTTTCCTTACCTTCAAGAAGTATAGTATCTGGAATACTAATTTTTGTCATTTAACTTGTTTTAAGGCTTTATTACTTTCATTCAACGTATTTATTCCTAAATTAATTCTACGTTCTAAATTGTTAAATCATTCATCTTTAGCTGCAACTTCAGCTTGTTTATCACTTTCAATGAATCCTATAATTCTAAAAAATTCTTTCTTAAGTTTTGTGTTTTAATTTTAGTAATGTTAAGGTTAACGTCTTGAATAAGAGTACGGTTTGATTTTACTGCTGAAGCATGAGTTTTGAGTTTGTTATTAACATCAGATGTTTGGTTCGTAATATTACCATTTATCCCTTCAATTGCAACGATAGGATTTTCTATAGCTTCACCTTTATTAGCTAAAACATTATTTAGTTCATCCATTTTAATTGCTAGGATTTTATTTTCACTTTGTATTTTGTTCCATAAATTTAAAGTATTTGGAGTAAATTCAAAGTCTGTTTTCTTGATATATTCTAGTTTTAAAATCATTTATTATAAAATATTTATTTTATTACCTGTGTAAATGCTAGGCACGCTTTTGGTAAATCCTAAGAGTCTCCAGGGACCTTATTATTAACAATATTATACATTTACTGTAGACATAAGGAACAACAGGCATTTGTTTTAATTTCTTGCAATTTATTAGTTGAATAAACTGTATCTGCTTTTAAATAATTTGATTATTCATCAGGTGGTCCATAACCAAACGATACAAGATATAAGTGTTTGTTTTTGTTTGTAAACCATAAAGTCCAATGAGTTTTTGGGGTATTATTGCTATCAAAATTTAATATTCCAATTTCTATATTCTTTAATTTTATTGATAAATTATCCCTCATATATACATTCGCGAAGCAAATGAGGCCTTTTAAGCCGCCTTTAAATAAACCAGGCTTTAAAACGCATATTTGTCTATAATATTTATTCATTTCTATGTTTGTAAGTGCTTTCAAGAATGAGGTTTTAAAGAAAACCACTTCCAGACTTTGTCTTTGACTCCATTTCTAAATTATGTCTTTTTTGTTCAGCTAAATTTTTATTTTGTAATTTGTTGTTATTTAATTCATAACTATCTGACTAACTGCTCCAATAGCAGCCCCTACAACCTATTCAATAGCAGCAGCTTTTGTTAATAATAGAATTAGAGCTGAAAGAGGTAAAGCACCTCCTTTTTTCATATGTTTTGATACATCTGTAATAATCCTTTCACATTGATTAGTTGATAATTTTAAATTCAAATAACTATCATAAATTTGCTTTATTTAAGTTTGTGTTAAATTAATTGGATACCTATTATCTTTATTGAATTGTTCTTTATAAGGATGTTATTTTATACCTTTTTTATTCATAAACGCAATTCAAATAGCAGTATATTGACTCTATGTAGATGATATCATGTGAATATTATTCATTTATATAAAAACAAAAAATTAAACTAAGTAACCAATAGGTATTTATATATTCAACTTGCATTTTTCTACCACCAGTTGTAGTCATAAAAGGCACACGTTCTATAAATTTAATTACATTAGCATTAGTATTTGCAGATACATTTGCACTAAATTTAAAATTAATTTTAATACTTATAGTATTTCCTTTAATTCAGTCTTCTTAAAACAACGTATTCAGACAAAACAAAGGATAAGCTATTCGAAATCCAAGTGGAGCTATTTCAGGTTCTAAATTAGTAAATAGTTCTCTAAATTTTAAATATCTATCATTATTATTTAATATAACTAAGGCTCTCGGAACCTTCATGTGAATTTATACCTGGATATCTGATATTATTAGAAGAAATAGAAGCATTAGGAACATTACAGTGATCGAACACTGAAATGTTAGATTTTTGATTATTTAAACGATTAGTTTAGAATACAAAAACAAAGCCTAAAATTTTTTCAGGACCCGAAATAGTTGTTAAATTACGATCTTGTATCAAAGCCTGGTTCACTTGGTCATTCTGTATACAGAATGGAAACTCTATTTCTGATAGTTTTGACTTAAGAATAGGGGTTCCTCAAGGAAGTATTTTGGGCCCTTTACTTTTTATTTCATTTATAAACGACATAAATGAGGGTATATGTTTATACCATTTGTATGCATTATATGCTGATGACCTGATTATATATATTTTTAATAGTAATGTAGATGAGCTTGTTAATACTTTGCGACTGGCACTATTAAGTATAAATAACTGGTTTAGAATGAATTTGCTAAGAATAAATGCTTCGAAAACTAAACTTATGCTTTTTCATAAGGCCAATGATAATGTAAAATACAACAATTTGTTAATATTATGTGATGACGTTGAGGTGGAAGTCGTGTCTAGATTTAAGTACCTAGGTGTAATTTTAGATTCCCACTTAAATTTTAAACCACATTTTGTTTATGTCAAAAAACGAATGGCATCGGCAATTGGGGTTCTCAACAATATCAAGCAATTTTTAACCTTTAAAGTATTCTGTATTATGCTTAATGCTAATGTCCTTACTATTTATGACTATTGTGCACCAATCTAGGCAGTGCAACCTGATAATGAACTAGCTAAGATTCAAAGGATAGTAAATAGGGTTATTGTCAACTTTTATAATTACCTATTGTGGACTAAGAAGGCTTGTAAAAGTAAGGTTAAAATTAATGAACCTACTGTCCTTGACTTAGCTAATATCTTATCTGTTAATGAGAGGGCTACAAATATTGTGTATATTTTTGTTTTCAAATTGTTAAAGTATGGCTCCGATATAGAATTTTGACAGGACTTTATTACGGTGAAAACCTCTCAAAGAGTAACGCGATCATCGGATGGTATTCTACTAAAAACTAATGTTAAAAACTGTTCTTCGACTTACACACGCTCATTATTGTATAGAATTGTAAAGGCATGGAATACCTTATCAGTTGACCTGAGAAATACAGAATTAACATTGGAAAATTTCAAAATTAAAATTGGTAGCTATACAGTTGCCTTGCGTGAGTCAAGGTTCTTTACTATTTATAAGCCCCCGTAGTATAATGTGTTATCTGAAATATCTGGTTGATTTGTTTACGATAAGGTTACCTCATATGTAAACCCAACGCTGGAATTGTTTAATTATACAGATATCTGTGTCGATTTCTGAAAAACAGAATTTGTATGTATGTACTTGTACTGAGATTTTCTGACACTTGAATTAGGCATAAAACAAACAAACAAACAAAACTTAAAAATGTTTAACTTGTTTTAGTAGAAATTGATAGGTTATTTTTAGTTGAGATGCAAGAAAACTAAATATTTTAGTAAACATTTCAGAATTTAATTTAAATGAAAGGATTCTCTACTTAACAGAAGTAATATTGATTAAACAATCAACAAAATCATCTGTACCTGCTGTTGCTTGATCATTTAAATAAAATATAGCATTTTCATTAATTTTTTGATCTATTTAAACAGAAACTCTTACTTCTAATAATTTTTAACCTTTAAATCCAAATTATGTGAAACTAAAATCATAAATCTAGCTTTACTTTTATCAGTAACAGTAGTATTACTTTTAAATAATAAATTGTGTCTATCAGCAAATCCTAGATTTTTATTTATTATTGCACCATATTCATTATCATCTAGAGACTAGCATGAACCATGCTTCCTATTGGAACTAAAACTGTCATTAAATTTCAATAATCCTTAAATTAAACTAGTATGACCCAAATTTGAATACTCTTATATAAATGTATAATCAAATTTTAAAACATTTTTATTAAATAGAAACATAGGTCCATTATTACCTACTGTAATTAACTCAGTTCCGTTATATCTAGAACCATCAGCTTTTTATTAAATGAACCTCAATAATAAAAAAACTATTCTCTAGTAGAAAATAATTATCCACATTATTAATTCTTATCGTAATTGGAACTGATCTATTTGACTGAAAAGATTTTTGTGGTAACTAATGCATAAATCTATTAAATTTAATAGCATCATTACTTGTAATTTGATGGTGAAGGTTTAAGTATTTTTTAATGACTTTTTGCGTACTCATTTATTAAAGAATAAAAAACTTGAGTAAAACTATATTGCGTCTATTTTATCAAGCTTTGTTTTTAATTTTTTCTGCGAAGCTCTGCAACGCTTTCTGCATTATAGTATTCATTTAACTGCATTAAACGTTTTGCCCATTATAAGCTTTTAGCATTTTCTAATTCATTGTATTTAGTCCTCCATTGTCCAACAATGTATGTATGTTTGTATGTATGTATGTATTGATTTATTGCATATACAAGCCTTAGCCTACACACAAATCTAATTGATATTTTAGTTACATTTATTTTGTTTAGGCAAATTAAATGTTCAACCATCGTAGCTCATATAATATTTGTTCTTGAGTTTTAACATGTTTGATGTAATGCCTTCATAATGTTATATTTTGTGATTCACCTACCTAATTTTATCTATTGTAGTTAACATTTGTATCTAATTTAATTCTCATCATTATTATTTGGTTTTTTTATTTTGATCTTATTTATTTAACATATTCTACAAGCAGCTGTACTTATGAATTATTTTCTGAAAATTCATTCCAAGATAAAAATTTCACAGTTTTGTTGCACTCATATTTGTCACTTATGATCTTGGTTGTAAAGCTAGCTATGTTTAAACATGCTATAGGAAACTATTTAACGTATTTTTTAAAAATATTGTGTCCTTGTAGGTGTTAACCTAATAGCTCCGATAACAGCTCATTTATCACTCAAACATTTTAGTAAAGTCACCAATTTCAGTAATTTATATTAGTTTATTTAACATCGCGCATTTGACAATATTAATATTTTAAACTAGTTTGATTATATGGTTTAGGTTATAAGATCAGTTTAAAGATGCACCTTGTTCAGGGTAATTTTGTCACAAGTGTATCTGATGCCATCATCTTTAATAGAGTAACTTTCAACATATTAAAATGTTCTAATTGAAGGGTCCTGTTTCTTTATCCAGTATTTTTCTGTTAGATGCATGTAGACTTCTTGTTCTTTTTTACTTCGACACTGTTAGATGTAGACTTGCAGTAAAGACTTCTTTAATCGAGACTTCTTTTGTAGCACCAAACCCACTTCATTCTCGTCAGCTAGCTGGACAAAAAGTAGAGAAGATTTGCCTTCAGTTTTGTTTCAGATTCGTTTTGCTTTCGCAATATGTGTGGAATTAAGTTCAAGGGTGTCTATAATTATTGATTTAGCATGCTCGACTGGTAAGTAACTGACGGGTGAACCTGTGATAAAAATTTCTTCACAACTGTTCAGTCTCTCGGGTTCATTCACTTTTAAATCAAAACTTTGAAGTCGTTTTTGGAAATCAATAAATTTTGCTTTCATAATATTGACTTCAATTTCTAGTCTTGAGGTTGCTTTTTTTATCCCAGCATCTAGTCATTTCAATTTTGTTTCTATGTTGGTTTCCAAAGATACTTGTCTTAAGTTAATTTCTTTCTTAAAGTCTTCAATCAGAATCAATCAGAAGTCTTGTCCAGTCAGCCTTCCTAGGAGGTTGTCTCTGTCTGTGCTGTTGACTAGATTTTTTTTGTTGGGCTTGTGGTTTGGCTGTTGTTGTGTTGGCTTTAAGTGTGCTTTGGCTTGGGTGAATGGTCTCTGACTCTGACCAGCTGTGTTGCTGTTGGGTGGATCTGGCCTCTTGGAGGATGGATTCGGCTGTTGGCGTTATCTGGCAACAACCCAGTCCGTGTGTGCCGTGAGATGGTGGTTATTGGAGTTTCTTTATTGGAATTGTTCGAGGCCCTGTCCAATCTCCCCCCACAACTTTAGCTTTCCCATTTCCTACAACTGCATGTTTCTAAAGGCATCGTTGGACACTGAAGACTTGAAAGTAATTATTTGTAAGATTGTCCTTATCTGTATTCTGATAAATTTAGCCTTGAGAATTTAGTTGATAAGTTTTATTTTATTCTTGCTTTTATTGGTCTGACCTATAGTTTAGGTTTAAGTATAGCATCAAAATGTGGAGTATGCAATGTAAAGCGAAATTCGAGTAGGAAGCTAGAAATAGTGTGTAATGCATGTAATGTCATGTACCACCGTGTGTGTGTGTCTATAATTCTCTTAGATTATAGAACTATGAACCGGGATGAATGGACATGTATTCAATGTAGACTCCAGACTAACTTTCGTAGTTGCTCATTATGTGGTGCTGAATACAATTTTTCTTTTGAAAGTGATTTAAGCCCCTTAGTATGTACTAATTGTGTGATGCCAGGTATGGATACTAGTTATTTCTATTCACATGCTAATTATGGAAATTTAGATGATAGAGTCGTTCATGGTCAGGTTAAAAAGTTGAACACGAATGGATTTAAGTTTATGCATCTTAATAATAATACTCTATCGTCTGCTAAAGTAGAGAGTGTAAAATACCTTGTTAAAAAATACCGATTTGATGTAGTATGTATTACTGAGACTAAACTAAATGCAAGTATGCCTGATGGTCCAGTTATGATGAAAGGCTTCAATTTACATAGAATTGATAGGAAGGATAGTATCTGTGGTGGTGGGCTAAATATTTATGTTAGAACAAGTATTTCCATTATACTGCTTTTGAATTTGGAAGTCTGTGCAACTGAAACTTCTGCTGGGGTTGAGATAACTTCCATTAAATTAAAATATTCATGTACTAAACCAATTATACTTACGCTAGTATATAAGCCGCCATTAGTTAATAAGCTGTTGTTTCTTAAGTACTTAGAATTGTATGTGTCTAGTATAGGACAGCTTGATTGTGAAAATATTGTACTTAGGGATTTTAATATTGATCTTAGCTTAAGAAACACTGTCAGTAAACAGCTTTTGGATATTATGCATAGTTTAATTTTGAAGCAACTTATCAAAGGCTCGACGAGGAGAACTGTAGATTGTAGTTCACTTATCGATCATATCTATGTACCTAATATTGATAAGTATAGTAATGCTGGTATAATTGAAACTGAAGTATCTGATCACTATGCTGTGTATGGCATACGGAAGCAGACAAGGAAAAAATATGTGCCGAAAATCTTGTGTTTGCGTAATTTTAGAAATACTGACTGGAAAATTGTTTGTGAGGAAATGAAATATACTCCGTTCTCTACGATGTGTATTTTTAATGATGTTGATGATATGCTAAATTTTTTTGAATTGTCTGTAAATAATATTCTTGATCTGCATGCACCTATAATAAGTAAACGTGTCTGTACTAAGCCGTCACCGTGGCTTACTGGTAAGGTAAAGCGGAAAATGCATGCTCGTGATGCATTGAAATGTAAAAGTATTACTTATTCTAATAATGAGATGTGGCAAGAGTATAGGGAGCTAAAAAATGAGATTAATATTGAGCTTGGTCGTCTTAAATATGAATACTTTAAGTCGTCGTTTGTAGATTGTCCGACTTTATTAAATGTTTGGAGTGTGTACAACAAGCTTGTTGGGAATTCCAAGTCGAACCAACCGTTGTCTGAGCTGCTCTATAATAGTAATTTGGTAACTGATAGTAAAGGTATGTCTGATATTCCTGCCAAGTCGTTCACTGTTTCGGCTGATTTAAATGTTACATGTAATGCAAATGTTAATTATAAGGATATTTTAAATATTGACTTAGGCACTCCTGTAGTTCCTTTTACTGAGGATGATGTACGTGTTGCTTTTAGTAAGGTTAAGCAAAAAGGTAATGGGAATTGTCATGAATTGTCTTATAAGTTGACATCTGAATGTTTAGATGTTCTTGCTCTACCTATAGCGCTCTTGCTTACTCAGTGTTTAATGTTATGCTCGTATCCTACTACGTTGAAGTGTGCGATGGTTACTCCTTTATATAAAGGCAAAGGTTCCAAAAGGGACCCAATGTCATACAGGCCCATTTCAAGTCTGTTAATGCTTGATAAGATATTTGAGCAAATGATGTATGTACGATGCCAGTCTGCAATTATTCAATTTGTTCAATTTACATTTCATGCTATTGATAATACTTGTGGTCGGGTCCTTGCTGTTTTCATAGATTTAACAAAAGCATTTGACTCTGTCAATCATTTAAAGTTACTACTTAAGCTGAAGAACGACTATAACATTGATGGTCATTTGCTTGGCCTGCTTGCAGATTACTTGCATTACAGGTCGTTTAAAATTAAAATTGGGGAATTTGTATTAGATAGTTATTGCTTGAATAGGGGAGTTCCGCAAGGGTCTGTCTTGGGTATCCTTTTGTTTATTATTTATGTAGATAAAGTCAGTAATGCCATTTCTGGTACGGTACAGTTTATTCTTTATGCTGATGATATGGTAATGTATTGTACTGGGGCAACGTATAGGCAAATGTATGGTACAATGCAATCTTGTCTTGACTGTGTCACCTCCTGGTTTAGTACTTATGGTTTGTCCATTAATGTTGACAAAACTAAATATATGATTTTGCATAAAGCTTGTGATGTTACAGTTCCTAACGATGGTGATTTAGTTTTAACAGTCGATGGTAAATCTCTTGATCGTGTTTATACGTTTTGGTACCTTAGTGTCATTGTAGATTGTAATCTTAATTTTCGTGATCATTTTAATTATGTAAAAAGCAGAGTCAGCTCTGCAATTGGTGTTATTTCTAGTGTCAAAAAATATTTGGATGTTCCCACATTTACGGTGATGATGAATGCCTATGATTTAAGCATTGTAGATTATTGCTGTATTGTATGGGGCTCGCAGTCTCAAATTAAGCTGCAGAGTATTCAAAACAAAATTAATCATTGTATTGTGAATTGCTGTAATTTGCATTCAGGGTCAGTGGAGGACGCTGACTTACTTGAAAAAATCAACATTATCTCTGTGACTGAAAGAATATGGTATTATACGCTGGTCTTTTCAATGAAAATTCTCAAATATGGTTCCAGCATTGAGTACTTACAATCAATTGTTAGCTTTCGACAGTCTTCTCGTGTTACTAGAACCACATATGCTTTTAAACTGTCTAGTGTTAAGTTTAAGTCTGAGTCTTTTCGTAACTCCCCTGTCTATCGAATGGTTGATTTATGGAATGCTTTACCTGAGTCTGTGAAATGTTGTGAATCTAATGAAGGTAACGAATTGTATCATTTATGTAAATTTAAGTCTAATCTGAATAAATATTTATCTAGTAACCGTGTGCCAAGACTATACCATGTTTACAAACCTCCTTAATAATTGTATAATTTATCATTGATTTCTTGGTTGTGACTCGCTTGCGTGTGTATGTGGAAATAGCTTAATTTAATTTAATTTTATTAGGAATAGAAAAGATCTTGTGTTTTGTATTTTGTGTCCTTATTTGAAAAACAGTATTTATTTATTGAAATTTCTGACACGTAAATAAAGCTAAACTCAAACTCAAACTCAAACTCAGAATTATTATGTTAACGGTGATTCGTGATGTTATTGGTTGGCTTAGTTGTGATAGTTGCTGAGATTGCTGAGAGAATGGCTGAGAGAAGTAGGCAGCTAGCTGCTCCTGTCCAGTCAGTACTAGGATTTTGTTTTTGTTCGGCATAATTCGTATCTCTTAAATGATTTTGTATTTCTGATGTTTTTTTCAATCCTACCAAAATATACGTGTTGCTAGTGTCGTAACACTTTTTTAAAGAAAATATGAAATTTGTGGGCCTTCGGCCTTCGTATAAATTAGAAGAAACTCAGCTTTATGTTTTAAACTTGATTATTGCTTTTTTAGGTTCATACCTTCTTGTCCTAAATTTCCATGTATGTACTTTGATATGTTTCCTTAGTCTCTTCGGGTTGCGGCGTAGCAGGATTTTAAGAACTCGTAAAAAACTAACAAGTTAAATTAAATTTATAAGTTTTTGATCGAAAAGCACTTGTTGACGTACTAACTAGTATTTCATTACGAGTTAAAAGTTAACAAAAACAGTTATGTAACTTTTTAAAATTTAAAAAGTAAAATAAAATTCATAAAATACTTAGAATTGAGATGTTCGCAGTTTTCGTGCTCGATGGTCTCCTCCTTCATTGTCCTACTACTTGCCTTTTGTCATAGGTTACATATTAAGTATATGTATTCATTAAATAATATTTTTAAAATAAAGTTTTTGTACTTTTGTTACCTTTAAACGTAATAGGGTTGAGTTCTTCATCAGTCAACCATACAGTTATTTTATAATTATATTTCTAATCTATCTGATAAAAAACATTTTGCCTGGCTTCTTCTTTAATATTATAACCTTGAGGTACCTTTAGTGTAAATATATAAATACATCTAGATAGTATACCAATAATAGCACAACAAAAAACTAAATCAAAATGTACAAGTACTGAGTTGAATGGATTTATATCGACTGTTTCATCTGGAAAATATCTAATAAAGGTAAGTAGTTTTGGTGTAAATCCTAGAGTTATACTAATTGAATTAGGTGTTTCAAAATCAACTGCATAACCCTAGGGTATTTTTATTTTACATTTATCAATCAAAGCATCATGCTTGATTTTTAAAACGGTCTTTTTATAAACCACTGCGTCAGTTTTAGGAAATTGATTCATATTTTCATCAAAATCTATCAAATTTCAATTAAATCACCACTTGCATCAATTTCATAGCTCCTAGTTTCTAAAGTAATATCTCGAAAAGCAGTACCTAGATCATCATTTATTTTATATCTAAAATTATTATTTCGTTCATCAACATTCGGTATTGAATAGTATACAGATATCTTTTTTAAAGCTATTTAAGCTCCATTAGCGATAAATGTTGGTTTATTAAAATAAACTGTTATATTGTTCTCTTTAGTAGATAAAATTATGTGTTTTTGTTCTATTTAATATTTTCATTTCTTCTAGAATATTACATAAACCTTTAATAATACTCATTTACGATGTAATTTATTTATAAGTATAGAATATATATTTGTAAAAGCCTTTTCACTAAGATATGTGATTTTAATTTATCTGGTATTTCCGTAGCTAATTCTATATCATTTTTATCAAAATTTGTATTTCTTGCTTGTATATTAGCTAAAGTTGTTTCTAATTTTGATGTAAGAATTTCTGGATCATCTATACTGAAGTTAATATTAGTTTTAAGTCCTTGACTAATTGCTGTTTTAAAATTTGCTTTATCTAATGTATTATCGCTTCAAGACTTTTTTTTACTAATTGGATTATTTTTTCACCATATGCTGATATAATACCCCATTTTTCACCTTTAGAACTTCTAGGTCTTTCTTCTTCAGTATTACATGCTTTTGTAGTAAACATATACTAAGCATATGATTGAGCATCTTGAGTATTATAATCACAAAAATGTAGTTTTGTTAATAACTCCCATAAACCAATAGTCATTAGTCTTTTTTTCCCCAATATTTGTATAAAATCATCACCTTAATTTTGTATTTTTGCATTTTTGATATAATAGCTATCTGTGTTAGTATTGCCTGTGATTTTTAGTTTTATAAATAAAACATCGTTTGCTAGCTGGCTGTAATATTTAAAAGCTATAGGACCTATTTAATATTTTTAATAAATAGGTTCTGGTACATATTTTAAATCGCTAATTGTGCCTCTCTCTCTTCTTGTACAGATCGATTTGCTAAAGCTGAATTTTTTAACAATTGATCATTTTCAGCTTTAAATTCCTAATATATTGGTTTATTAATAATGTGCAATATTTTTTAAATTGGTATGTTTGAAATTGCCATCTTTTTGAAAAAAACTAATTCCTTTGAAGCTGATATTGCTTTCTTTTCTACTGTATCAGTAATAATTTTTGTAGCCTTGATTAAAGGTGAATACTTTTTTTCTTGTTTTTATTGTAACTTTTCTTCTCATGTATGCTTAGCTCTAATTTGTGCTCTTATTTTTTTTTAATTTTCATTTTCTTTTATCATGAGTCCTATTTGACGTTTAATTCGTTCTGCTTCACTCATTAATATATGTTTATTTTATGAATTACTTCTTTAGGCCTGCTTTGCTACATGTCTTTTTACACGAAGGTTCATTATATTCTTGTTTATTTATTGTTTCTGTTTTCATGCTTTAGCTTTGCTACATTCAGGACTTTTTACAGTCCCTGGGACCTTAAGGGCTGCGCCCGCTTGTTTAGTGTTGAATCAACCCAGCTATTAAAATTATCAGAATATCTGTTTTATTTGACTAAAGCTCTTATAATATTAGGATCGTTTGTTTTCTTTGTTTCTATAATATATTCATATTTAAAATTTTCTTCTTTTTATATAGTTTTATTTCGTTTGAATAAACAGTTCCTAAAATTTTCTTATTATAATAGTCTACTAGCTTATAAGTTATTGGATCTGTAGGTAAAACTTCCTTGATATATAGTATTTCTTCTGCAAATTGGAGTTTATAGCCTTTATTAAATTTAGTTCTAGAAAAATGGTTTCTTACTCGTTGACCAGGGTAAAGCCTTTTCGAGACCTTTAGTCGACTTTTTTTTGGTAGCCCTTTCTGTGAATTATTTGTATTATTTAACTCTTCTAACCTAGATTTTGACCCATAAAGATTTATATATACAATTTATTCATTTTATGGTTGACGTGCTTCAATTAGTGTCATTTTATTACAACTATGCTTTGAATTATTATAATTTTCAATGACATCTTGTAAAACATCCCATCTAGTTGTTTGCTGTTTAGTCATATATTTATACATTGTTTGGTAAATTGTTCTTGCGTATCTTTTTACAGTTATTGTTTGTTTCATTTTCTGTTGTTTACCAGTTGATATTATATTTTTTAAACAGCTTATAAGTCTTTTTATTACTATATTCAGTTCCTTCATCAGAATGTAGTTTTTAGGATTTCTACTTTATTTTGATACAACTTTAAAACTATCAACTACTTCATCTGCATTTTTAGTTTTTAAAGGTATAGTCCATTCATTTTTAGAAAATGCATTAATTATTAAATTTATATATCTATAACCATCATTATCTTCAACCCATTTCTCAGGCATAAACACTAAATTAGTTTGGCAAATTGCATCTATTCCTGATGTGTAATATCTTCTACGTTTAAATTTTGTTATTTAACATAAATGCCTAGAATATGTATCTTGGGTAGCTAGATATTGTTTAACATATTTAGGTTTTATTCCTGTTTTTCTAGCTAATTCATTCATTCCTACATATCCTATTAATATGCAGAATCTAGTATTTTATATGATTTGTCGTCTATATCTTTATCTAGCTTGCTTCGCCCTTGAGGTTCTTTAAACCGTCCTAATTTATTATTAGGCAGTGGCTTGAGTCCTAAACCGTAATATAATTTTGGTTTTATTACACTTTTTGTTACAACAAGTTTTACTTTTTCACTGAATGTAATATTTTCAATTTTATCTATATCTTTTAGTAATTTGCTATCTTCTATATGTCAATTATCTTTATCTTTGTATATTTTATATGCTTAATCGTTGCGCATTGCTGCTTTATCAACTCTATCTACTAGTTTATCTCCTTGTGCTATTGGTTGTTGAAATGTAGTACCTGGTCTTAGATAATTGCTACCTCAAAAACGTAAATCTCCTACATATTTTCAAATTGTATCAACAATATCACTACTAATTTTAATAGACTCTCTAAATTTTTTGGCATTTATAAATGGACATTTTGTAGTATTACAGTTTGCACATTTTGCTTTCATTCTATATTGTTATTTTAGTTAAAAGTATACTCGATTTCCTAAAGGTGTTTTTATCTTGCACTTCACGCACAATATAAGAACTACGTCTAAGTAGTTTAAGCCTTTTCGGTGCGCCTTGTGCTTTGCGCTATTTTTAGGCATTTATTAACATATATATTTTATGGAAATATGTTACTTTGTTATAGTTTACGTACCTTTACTGCTGTGTTGTGGTAACGTTCGTACGTTGTGTTTGTGTTGTGGTAAACTTCGTTTGTTCAATAGCGTTTTCGTTAGCATTCGTTAGCGTTGCGATGAAAAAATAGGTGAAAATGCTTGAACTAGGTGTTATATTATTACTTTAACAATTAAAAAATTGCAAAAATATAAATTTAATGAATTAGGATATTCTAAATGTTGTGTCAGTAATATAAATATCGTGATATTGATACATTTTACCTTGTTTTAGACCATTATACTTTAAATATTTACCAACGTTATTTCTTGATGGTTTCATCAGCATATTAATACAACGAGCTGGTAAATAAATGTTTTTATCAGTGAACCTCTGGTTTTGATGGCTCTGCCCGTGGACGTTTTATCATCAATTTATACACGCAGTTTAACTTGATCTACTTTATATGCTTCAGAATGTACTATTTAACATCTCAAAATAAGATATTTTTCACCGATTTGTAACTCTTGCAATTTCACATAGCCCTCAAGCAAAGCGTTACGATTTTCTATCTCCATTTATTAAGAAATTAATTAGTTAGTAAAATTTCAAAGCAGGGCAAAGTCCGCTTAGAGGACTTAAGCGGCTTTGCCCTTTAGGCTCTTCGGGCTGCCACTTTGTGGCGTTCTGAGGACTATGGTCCGTTAATCTAACTGTTCTATGTAGAAAGTCTGAGACTAACTATTGTACACAATTTTTTCAGGTATTTACTAGGAATATAAAAATTTTCTATGTTATGTCTATATCGCTTTTCACTAGCATTTGCCGTCAATCAATAGTTATAAAGGAATAATCCTTTTTTCAGCCTTGTTTGAAAAATAAAATAAATTGTTTTAAATCCATATCTATTGCTATCGTATCTCTATGTAAATTTTGAATATCATTGCTAGATAAGCGGAATAGAATTAAAAAGTTAGGATTCATTCTAATGGACTTTCGATTTAATTTAAAATATGACTGACTAAGATGAAATACACAAATATTATTGTCTTTGTTTTGTGAAATAACTACACTACTAACTAATACATTATATACTGATTTTTACGATTCATTACATCATTAAACATTATACGAATTATGAATTTAGGATCAATTTCACTAGGTTCTGGTTTAACATCTTCCTATTCATAAACAGCTATATGTATTTCTGCTTTGCCTTCCTTTATTCCTTTGATTCCTTTAATTCCTTTGCCTACTTTTTCTTATAGTTTCAACTCACATAGACTATGTTTTTAAATTGTTTTTTGATTTTTAAATAGATTAACTACATGTTGTTTTGATAGATTATTTTTAAATGCTTTTATTAATATTTAATATGCGTCCTGTTGAAGACTATCTTCTACTTATATAAAATTATTATAGTCTAATACTTTTTTTTTAATTGAAATTTAATAACTAGACAACTTTTACCACGATTACTTTCACCAATTATTAAAGATATAAATATATTAGAAAACAATGGATTAAGATCAAACATTCGATTTTTATTTTAAAAATATACTGTTTCATCATTAGTCATTTATTAGTTTCATTATTTTAAAATAGTGTCAATATGTGAAAATCATATTAAGTCTTGATTCAAGTCGGCTTAAAGCCTCTGAGGACCTGCAGTCCATGTTAGTAATTTGATTTTTTAAGATTTTCAATTTTTCGTTAAGTAAAGCATCACCATTTTCAATATTTGTTAATTTAGTAGTAATATTTTCTAAAACCATAGTACAGCGACTGTTAAAACACAAAAGTGTAATACATGAACTTATTTATAATAAAATAAATAAAATAATAAATGAAAAAATAAACCTATCAAAGCATTTTAACTAATGAACAGAGTACAAAGTAGTAACAACCTAATGACAGGGTACTACGGAGTCCTTGTGTTATAAGTTAAGAATGTATATTAAATGCTCTATGCCTTGTAATTTGATCACTGCGTACTTAACGTCCACATTCAAATGTAGTTTTGTGTTTGGCTTTGTGTTATAACACATTTTACATTATGACCTCAGACCTGTCTTGGATGCTGAATATCTCATGAATTCAATTGGTTTTTTTTCGATATTGCAGATTTTGCATTTATACACATTGCATATAATGTCTGTAATTTTAATACAATTTTATTTTTAAGGTAATTGATTTTAAAATATGTAATAATAAACCATTGTAGGTTTAAATTTAATATATTGTTTAACCCACTTTCACCTAATGTATGGGATGCTTAAAAATCAGTTTACTTAAAAAATATATTCTTATAAAATGACGAGTCGAAAATGTGAAACTTGTGAAAAGCAAATATCAAAGGTAAATTAGAGTTATAACTTTAGATTTAAAGCACATTTGCATATAATAGAAAAAGGTGCTGCTAAACTTAGATGTGAGATATGCAATCTTAAAGTGGTGGATATAATTAAAAATTTACCAACTAAAACCCATACTGAAAATGAAAAAATACCTAATAAAGAAGATGAAACAAAATATTGTACTGATTGTACTGATTTGTATCCTATAAAATCGTAGAAAAAGCATATACAGTAGAACCTCTCTATAAGCACGTGGGGTATAGTAGTGACCCGTCTATAGCAGTCATTTTTAAATTCCCCGGCAAATGTGCTATGCTTTAACATTGTACGATAAAGGCTATAGTAGTTTTTTATATAGTAGTTACCCACCTATAATTGTCGCCCAAAGAAGACACCACAGCATGCAAAACATGCACTTTTACCTGTATATAGTAGTTTTGTATATAAAATTTAAACCCATCTCTGTTTAGTTGCTTCCTTGTCAGCTTTACTTTTTCCAACATGCATTACACAGTGGATGCAGGTAATTTACCTCTGTGGTCGACAATGAGTCAACCACTGATAACAAAATTGATTATATTTCCATATTTATTTCAGGGTTAATTACAATTATTAATTAAAAAAACATTCTACATTTTTCAAATTATTTTAAATTCAGCTTGATATTATTATATATGTCCTTATTCACTCATTTATTATAATCAATGTGCAAATAGTGGAAAATTTAAACCAATAAGGATCCATTAAAGCAACAAAAAAACCATTTAAAATAATGTTATTTTTGTAAAAAAGGCAGGTTTTAATAAACCCCTGATTTAGAATGGTATAGAAGGCAATTTAATATAGTTTACTTAAGTCGCATATGTTGTGTCTGTTTTATACATATTTTGATGATTATATATGAAAAATAATGTTAACTGTTGACCATAGGTGGTCACAAGAATTAGTTAATGAAGTGATATAGCTAGAAACGATTAAATTCAGTATACAATTATTAATAGTAATCATTATTGTGCATCTCTATCGTCTTTTGTTTATATATGATTTAGTGTAGTTCATAGTTGTCAAATTACTAATTGTTATTGTGGTCAGGTAACTACTACATGCTATAGTAGTTATTTGACAACTATAGCCTATAGTAGCCAAATAACTACTATAGGCTATAGTAGTCAAATAACTACTATAGCCTATAGTAGTGACCCACGTGTAGTAGTGGACCTAGCCCTACCCCTTGAACAACTACTATATAGAGGTTCCACTGTAAAATCTGTAGAACATTTAGGTTAAGAAACGATAACAAATAAAAAATTAAATTATGATAATCTTTTTGAAATTGATGAATTTATAGGACATAATTCTGAAAAAGCTTTAGAAGGTACATTTCTTATATTGAGTTTAGCTTCAACAATGATACAAAACTAATTGAAATAAATAATACACAAGTATTAAATAATATTTATGATATTCTTATGACAATCTTAAAACATAACAAATAAAATTACAACTAGTTCTACACAGAACTTTTAAGAAATTAAAACCTGCTACAGAAGAAAACACATATGAGAATATGACTTATTCTTCTCATAATCAAACAATATTGAAAAAAGAAGATATTAATTCGAGTTTTGCCGAATGTTTTATCATACTACATACAAATATATAGAAGAGAGATAATAATAAAGCTTATTATCATCTTGATAAAATAAATAAAATTAATTTTAAAACTCACGGAATATAAACCTTTAATATAGAAAGAGTGATATCTTACAAAAAAGCATGCATAAATATTAAAAATATAGTCCAAAATTGTTTTAAATATTGCATGCTATACCATAAACATCAGAATGAATTTATAAAAGATCCTCAAAGAGTTTAAAATTATAATAATTCTGATTAGTATAATGATTTTAATTTTAGTGGAATAACATTTCCTGTAACTATAGATGAAATAAACAATTTTGGATTGCAAAATGATGTATCAATAAATGTTTATATATTACAAAGTGGAGCAGTTAATAATTATGATACCTGTTCACATGAAACTAGGAATGAAAACCATGTGAATCTACTTTTAATAACTAATGAAGAGAAAAATAGTCATTATGTATATTAAACATTTATTGAGACTAGTTACAAAACAGCTAACATCTCAAACGGAAAGCACTTTTATTTGTGATCGATGTTTTCATCACACTTTTACTAAGAAAGCAATAAAATTACACTACTTGGCATGTGATAATTATTTTACAAATTGTAAAGCTGTTCCTAGATAACCTTAGAAAGATTAGAAAGCTAATATTTTAAAATTTAGGCATACATACAAAACAGTAAGATCACCGATAATGTACTATGCGGACATGGAATCTGTACTACAACCTCTAAGTTGTACAACTAAAAAAGTTAAACATGAAACATGTGCCTGTGCTTTTACTAGTATTAGTCTGAATAATATTCATAAAAAATTAAAAAAACATACTGGGTGTAGTAGGAAAAATACAATTAATAATTTTGTGGAAGCTTTTGTTACTGAGGGTCTAAAATTAAATAAAAAGTTAAACGATAAATTAGAAGAATTTAAAAAACCTAAATTATCTAATGATAAGGAAGCAGTATTGCGTAATAGCATAGTTTGTCATTTTTGTAAACATAGTTTTATTGATAATAAATCAAATTATAAAACTAGAGATCACTGTCATCTAACAGGAAAATTCAGAGGAGCTGCTCATAATTCATGTTATTTAAATGTTAAAACAATGTTAAATACACCAGCTTTCTTTCATAATGGTATGAATTATGATTCTAAATTTTTTGTACGACAACTACATAAAATGACAGATAAAACATACAATGAATTCAATATTGTACCCCAAAAAGAAGAAAAATATTATTCCATAGCTGCTTAAATACCAGAAGCAATTATAAAAATTTTATTTAAAGATTCATTAAAATTTTTACTATCTTCATTAGACACGTAAGCATCAAATTTTAAAAAATAGTGATATAAAGAATTTTAAAAATTTACAAGAATATTTTAAAAATAAACCAGATGAAATTCAAGAATTATTACTACAAAAAGGAGTGTTTCCTCATTTATTTTGAGACTCTTTTAGTAAACTTAAATACAAAAGTTATCCTAGTTATAAAGATTTTCATGATGATTTGAAAGATAAAGATATTTCAAAAGAACATTATAAAATAGGTAAAAAAATATAGAATCATTTTTCTCATAAGTATGGTAGTTTATATACATTTAAAGATTATATGAAAATGTATTTAACATGTGATGTCCTAATATTCGCTGATGTTTTTGAATCATTTAGAGACCTATCATTAAAAACTTATGAATAAGGTCTTGCGAATTATACTACAACCCCTGGCTTTTCTTAAGGTGCTATGTTAAAAATGATTAAAGTTGAAATAGAACTTTTACGGATACAGATATGTTTTTAATGTTTTAAAAAAGAATACGAGGTGGGTTATTAGGTTTAATGAATAGAGATGTGAGATCTAATAATAAATATATGAGTAATTATAATCGTACTAAAGAATCATCATATCTAGCTCCTTTTGATGCAAATAATTTGTATGGTGATGCTTTGTCATTTCAATTGCATCCTAATGAATTTACGTGGTTTATTGATGGAAAAATTAGTAGTTTGTATAGAAATATTACAAAATTAAATATTAATAGTGATGTAAGGTATAAACTTAAAGTAGATCTGAAATATCCTTAAACATTTCCTGATTCACATAATGATTATCCATTCTTTCCAATGCATAAAACAGTTCAAGGTGAAGAATTTTCTGAATATCAATGTAAATTACGCTATAATAAGACAAAAAACGATAATATAAAGGAAAAATATAAAAGTTGTAAGAATTTAATAGCAGGTTTAGAAGATAAAAAGAGATAAGTATGTGATTATAGAACTTTGCACAAAGCTTACGAGCATGAATTAGTACTATCTTAAATTCATTGTGTAATAAAAGTTATTCAAAGCGCTTAGTTAGAACCATATATTGATAGAAATACAAAATTAAGGCAAAAAGCAAATTTTAAATTTGAAAAGGATTTCTTTAAATTAATAAATAATTCAGTATTTGGTAAGAAAATTAAGAATATTTTAAAACGACAGGATATAAAATTTTGCACTACTAAAGAAAATATATAAATTAAATTAAATTTATTCAGGAAACAATATAAAGTAAACATTTAGTATCGATAAATATACATAAAATGAGTATATTATTTATTAAACCTATATTAACAGGATTTTGTGTCTTAGAAATATCGCAATATAGAATCTATAAATATGTTTATAAACATTTAAAACCTAAATTGAAGAATACTGTGAAAATAATTTAAACTAATACTGATAGTTTGATGTTGCACATAAAAACTAATGATATCTATAAAGATATATAGAATTATGTTGAACTGTGGTATGATACTAATAATTTAGTAGTTAAATTAAAAACAATTTTAAAATTAACATTAGGAATCACCGCGAGCATCAAATTATTCAAATTAGAACATATCAAAATTACGACATTAGTGAAGAGTGTTATTTATTTCTAATTCAAGACAACTCTGCAAATTAGGAAAACAAAGCTTGTCATCTAGTGTTGATTACTGACATTAAACAGTGTCTTCGTTATGAGCGTTCGTATAGGCAAGTTTATTCCCTGCTTTGTTGCAAATCGTATAATTTAGAACAGAATTTTGATCAACATCTACAATACTGCCAATTTTTTGTAACAAAGGACATTGATTTTTGAGAGTTACACGGACAAATAAAGTTTTCTTAACTGTGGCTAACCCTTTTTTATCTTTAAATATTTGTTAACAATTTCTTAACTTTTCTAAATCCTGTTGAAGATTTAGGATCTGCAAAAAACAATATACAGATTACAAACGAGATTTATCCAGCAGCATATTCGTTGGTTGTTATAAGTAAAATAAAAGACCACGACAAAGTTTTAGCAGTGGAGTATTTTGATAGTCTGAATTTAATAAATCATTTTTTGGAACAAATATTTGATTAGGCAAATACGTAATTGTCTAAAATAACAAACACCAACAACATTGTGCAGCCATCAGATGAAAAGAAGAAACAATTTGATAAAGCAACACATTGTCACATGTGCAAACGTGAATTTAACAACACTGAGAAGATATTCCAAAATTTCTACTATAACCAACACTAGGGTAACTTTGAGTTCAAAGCATGCAGCTGATGTAATCTACAAATAAATTACAAGAAATACCTATCATTTCACACCGTAGGGAACCATTTGCTACCACCTATTATTTGTGCGAGGAAAAAAATAACTTTTAAGCAATAGATGTCAAAGTTATTGCAAAATCTGCTGCGACATAAAATTCATAACAATGACTTTAGTGGATACTTGTCTACGAGGTGTTTATCTACAATAATAGTTAAACGAGAACACTGGAGAACAATATACTGAAAAAAAGTTTAGCTCAAATGTTAAAGTTTGTTTAATTGATTCCAGTTTATTTATAAATTCAAAATTATAAGGTTTTGTTGAATCTAAAATAGCACAACAAATAAGATCTGAAACTCGTGTCGCAGTGTGTACTACATTTTGCTTGTTTAACTAAAAGAAAATTAACAAAGCCAGAAGCTAAAAAGTGTGCAAAGTTTGTAATTATTATTGCAGACGCCCTTGTGGTTTCCATTCAACGTATAACACAATCATTATGCATTTTTAAGGCCACTACCTTCAAGAGAAAAATTTAGGCGATCGATACTAGACGACAAGCTAATTTCTGATACTGATTGGAAACTTGTGAATAACTTGTGTACTCTATTTAAACTTACAACATTGCGCGATTATACTCGGGTTTCATGTATGACAGAAACACTTTAGCTTGTTCTGGTATGGCAAAATTTTAACAAGATTGGACTCTAAAACAACAACCTAGACCAAACTTACTCAATGACGCTGCCTAGCTTCTCTTGCGAATGTTTTTTAAAGTTTACGGATGCTGAAATTGATAACATTAGAGATCAAAGAATGTTACTCATTGCAACAAACAGAATAGGCGACGGTCAGGGTATCTTTAATTAGAATCATGTAATTGCCAACCACAAGTGGTGTCCAGAAGCATTTGACTATTCAAAGCCACGCAAGCGATGGCTTTTGCTTAATATCAACAGTTTATATGCACTTTGCATTAAACAGCTAATGGCAGTCCTAATTGATAACTACATAAAAGCTTAAGACCTTGAACATATAAACTGGGCCTATTATACCTTAAGCAACGAAGAAAATAGTTATAGCTATATACTAGTAGTAGATTCATATTACCCTGCATATTTACACGAGCGAGACAAAAACCTGCCTTTTGCAATAGAGAAGCAAACATTCAATTAGCTAGACATTGCTACCATAACTTGCTAAAGTAAAACTACAATTGACTGTTTGCAGCAGCTAGTCTTCTGCCCTGATTTATGTTAAAACTTCATACCAAGTACAAGTATACAGTGCATTTCAAGGGTCTGCAGTTTTATTTGTCTAAGAGATAGGTTTGATTAAAGCTTCATTGTGAGGTGAGGTTTAAACAACAACGCTGTTTCAAACAATACATTGATGTTATTCAAAACAAACGCAAAGCTGCTAAAACAGAATTTGAAAAAGCACAAAAAAAGAATAATAATGGTATTTACGGTAAAACAATTACAAATAGCATTGAATTTGTGAATTCTTATATTTGTACAAGTGCTGCAGAAGCTAAAAAATCATTTGCTTCACCTCTTTGCAAAGACTTTGAAAAATTGTCAGAAGATCTAAGATCTATTTACAGACAAATTGAAAACGCATTGCGTTACTAACTTGCATTAAACTGAAATACAAATTTAGGACTTGTAAAAATGTTTTTTTATACACAAGAGTATCGTCTATGTGAAATATTTCATTGCGAAGCACATCTAGATTACTTTAATACCGACGGATACGAAATGCACACAAAATACGAGTTTAAAGACGATATTTTTAAAGCAATGATGGAGGTTGAGTAAATTTCAGTTAAACTCTTTGCGACGAAATTTTTTTTAGATTTATGAAAACCAGTATCCAGGCTTGCACAGTCTTAATAAAGACAAAAGCAGAAAGTTAAAAATACAAAGACTACAGTTAAAAGAAATAATTATTCTTAAACTAAAAATGTATAGTTTATTGTCCCTAAACGACACCGAACAACAAAAGTGTTCAGTAGTTTCAGCAGTTGCCATGAGGCAGTGTGATCACAAAAGGTATAAAATAATGTAGGAAACTACCAC
Organism: Dicyrtomina minuta; assembly: GCA_949802685.1. Taxonomy (NCBI): domain Eukaryota; kingdom Metazoa; phylum Arthropoda; class Collembola; order Symphypleona; family Dicyrtomidae; genus Dicyrtomina; species Dicyrtomina minuta. The sequence goes on from CATKUY010000261.1 coordinate 1,454,553, forward strand.
ACCGTGTATGATAAATGTATATTTTGTAAGGTCTAAGGACTATACCTTGTAAATTGTAAACTTTAATAGATTGGCATGTACCTTTTTTACTTATATTGAGTGTTTCTGGATCCAACTGTACCCTTTGGTCAGGTTGATTTACTTAAGACATAACTTGTTTTACAACATCACATACGCAAAACAAAAACTTGTTAATATGTTAATATTGTAAAAACAATTTTTGTAAATAACAGCTTCAGTTAAGAAACAAAAGTGTAAGCGTGTGTAAGCAACTGTAGTTTTTAGTTCAATTATAAGTAGCCCTATTTATTAATTATTAACCTAATAATATATTATAAATATAAATTTAGAAAATTATAAATTAACTGTTAAACGTCTGTATTATAAGATGTTTAGGTTCATTTTACTTAAAATCCTACATTTAACACACAACACAATGCAAATCGCAGTACCTACCTACTATCTATGTACGTGCCTACCTACGTACACTGATTCAAATATTATTATCACAGTAACATAATATTGCATAATGACTACACAATGCTGTTCCATGTCTCCCAATGCATCTCATTATATATGCCCTTTCCTTCCCTACATATCTTCCTGTATCATTGCATTCATATCTGCCCATATATCTTTCTGTTCCTTCTCGGATAACTTCCCTTCCAAGCTACTCTGTCTTTCTCATTTCCCATATCCACATCCACCCCACCACCACCGAAACTCTCTGTCCTACAACACACTCATTAAAACGTTTACTATCCTTGTAGTACTACTTACACTGACACGTTACTGTTGCCATAGTGTGACTGAATTGCGCAACTTTGTTGTTTATAATAATTTTTAAATTATCAGCAACAACATAGTTTTTCTTACTTAACTTTAATCTTTGTGTTGACAACTTCCTACTTTTGAATAATATTATTTCGCCGCTGGTCAGTGCAATTTTACCTATGTATAGTGAATACAGATAAACAAATTAAGTAAACAAATTTGACGATTCTTTGTTTGAGTGGGATTACGTGCCTCACGAAAACAATTCGAGTTACTCAATTATCGATCTGATTACATTACATGGCATAAAAAATATGCTTGATTACATTAAACTGCATTCCTATCCTCTTCAGCCAGTAAATTCTTTCCTTTTGGATTCGTAAATTTTTTATTAAACAAACTTTTGATCTGACTAATTTACTACTTTGCTACATTTTATGAAACTGAGTGAAAGTGAAAACAAACATAAAATTGCAATCGGTTGTCGCCTCCTCCGTGCACTGTACTACCACACTCACGCACGCACACATTGACACTTCACTTCATGCAAAAGTTCCTGGTTGTATTATATATCAGTAGTGTGTAACTGGGTCCTTTTTTATCAAATAAGTGCGAAAATGACAAAACTAAAATACTTTTATGTATTTTCAGAACTCTTTCATTATTTGTTTTTCGGAATTGGGCTTTTAATTTTTATCGGGTACTTAGCTCCATCCACAGAAGGTAATGTGTACAAACTTTTATGAATTCTGCCAGAAAAAATGTTGTATAATGCAATTACGATAATTCTGACTCACTGGGACTTGAGGGATGTGATATTTGATTCACCCATATTCACCAATATTCACCCATATTCACCAATATTAACCCTTCACCAATATTCACTAATAGTTGATATTGGATTTACCCATATTCACCAACATTTACCCTTCACCAATGTTAGGCTTGCCAGGTGTCCCGGAAAACGCGGGACAGTCCGGAAATGGAGGGTCGTGTCCCGCGTCCCGCCAAAGGGTTTGCGGGGACGCAAATTGTCCTGTTATTGAATATTTTTAGAAATTTAATGCATAGTATTGGTTATATACGTTATTAATTTTAAAAAATTTGATAACTAAGGTATTTGCTTTTTATTTTTGCTCAATTGTCTCTATGATCAAACTTCTACTTATGCAAAGTTTAACTTACGTAAATAAACTGGTAAATATCGAAACAATGTGCAAGCTAGTAGCTTATTATTTTGTTATCACATTATTGCTATTCTGCTAATTAATCGTGCGTCTGCAAAATGTGTTTCAAAACCTCCTAAAAAGTGAAACGAAGGTTTAGCTATTACTCTAACAAGGGAATGGTTTCACATGGAACTCGCAAATTTCAAAAAGTCATGTCTACCAAAATCAGGCTACTTTTAAATTGTGAGGATCCAAAGTAACCCGACTGCATTTTGCGTTGTTTGGTCACAGAAGCCCGCTTAAGTTTTTAAAAAATTCAAATTTTAATACTTTGCCGCTCTGTAGCTTCTACAGTCCTTATCCGATTTTGACAAAATTCGATGTTCAATAACGCTTAGAATATTTTCTAAAAAGTGATTTTTCAAAATTCAAAATTTTTCAATTTTTCGAAAAAATTGGTCTTTAAAATTAGGCTTCAAAAATAATGTTTTCGGAAATATAAAAAATGATCTTCGTTATCTTCTAAACCATTAAATCTTAACCTGAATAAGCGAGAGGACAACAAAATTATAGCACTAGCAGATCAAAGTGGCGTTATAGAAAATGATTGTTTCAAATCTAAAACGGATTGTTAATCGGTTACACCTACGTAATATTACGTTGTATACTAGATAATTAATGATGGTTGGGTTGTAGTACGATTGAAAATGAATAGTATGATTATTTTTATGCATTACGTTGCAGGGTATTTGCATGTTGTTTATTCAATTTTGTCTAATATACTTGTAACTTGTATTCAAATGCCATCGTAGCAGCAATTTGAGCTGGTTTGGCAACTTAATTAGTACTATATGTTTTTAAGATTTTCAAAAAAAAGTGTCCCGGAATTTAAATTCCCAGATCTGGCAAGTCTACATATGTACGAGAAAAAAATTTCCCAAAATAAAGGATGACTAGATTTGATGCAAAGAGACGCCGCAGTCTATCTCTTCCTCGTTCATGTTTACGTGGCCTCTCTCATTTGCATCATAATGTTTTAATGTTTTCGTATTGTAAAAAAAAAGTGTTTATAAAGAAGTGTCATGTTTTTATACAGTTTGCAATCTACGTTTTAGATGCTGAGCATTAGCTGCATCTAATGAAATGGTTTTGTCTTTCTGTATGTCTGTATGTATGTCTGTCTGTCCGTCGTATTGTCGCACGCTACAGGTCACATTTCTAAACTGATTGAATTGAAACTTCTTCTAATCGCCCACAAATGCGAGGGAGAAGTGCTGTATAGTTTTTGAGCAACACCGCAAACATAGTTTGTCTGCAATTAGCAGTTGAATGGACCAAGAATTAAAATCTCTTTGTCAGGGTAGAAAAAAGGGGCGATTTTTTATGTAATGTACATACCTACCTGAGAGCTTAGCAAGTTTCGCCATTTAAAACACACATGGAAAGTTTTCACGAATTTACATTTGTAGTAAAGGTACTTTTTCAATATGTACGTTAACAGGGCAGCCTGGTTTACTGTTCGTGGGTTTGGGACTGCAAAATGGAATTAGAAAATATCCATGCTCATGAAGGGGGTTCACGCTTCGAGCCCCAGCTCAGGCAATTCGAATTCTCCTTCCCCACCTTTATTCAGATTCCTATGCATTGCTACAGGTCAAAGACAAACGTACGCAAATAGGATATAGCTGGTGACGGATCGTCCATAAACGACGCTCTTCAAATATGATAGTTTATAGTACCCAAATTCCTTACTTTAAAATGTTTTCCAGCCTATTTTAACATACATGTGATGAGCATACCTATAATGGTTATAGATATTCAGGGATCGTCCATAATGACGTCCTTTAAATATCATAGTTTTAAGTTGCCCTAATTCCAGCATTAAAATTGTTTTAAGCCTATTTTAACATGCATATAAGGAGCTGACCTATAATGGTTATAGATATTCAGGGATCGTCTATAATGACGTCCTTCAAATATCATAGTTTTCAGTACCCCCATTTCCAGCTTTAATTTTTTTTTCTAACCTGTGTCACCTACACGTAATGAACTAAGCTATATTCGGTATGGATGTACAGCGATCGTCCATAATGACGTCCATCAAATATCATACTTTTAAATACTTCCATTTACAACCTTAAATTTGTTTCAAAATGTTTTAACAAAATGTTATGAACATACCTATGAACATACCTATGCAGGTGACATATATTTAGAGATCTTCCATAAATGACGACATTAAAATGTTATAGTTTTATGTACCCCCATTAACAACCTTAATTTGTTAAAAATATTTTAACTACATGTCATGAATATACCTATATCGGGGATAGATATTCAGGGGTCGTCCATAAATGACGTAGTTCAAATATAGTTTTAAGTAAACTAATTCACAACTTTAAATATTTTTTCAAAATATGTTAACTACATGTCATACACATACTTATATAGTATATATATAGGGATTGCCCATAATTGACGTCCTTTAAATATCAAATTATTAGGTACCTCTTCCACAACTTTAATATTTTTTAAACGCACCAGTCGAAATAGCACTATCGCGGTCAGCACGTTTGGAACCAATGTTGGCAAATATGCTCTTACCTAGTCTATTATTTACTGAAACCAATCGTTTTTGCACATATAGCCTTCCTTCCATTCAAGCTATGACTAACTGTTCCGAAACGACTCGTAATCGCACCATACGTAATTTTACTATTCGCACCCGTACTTGTTTCCGTGGCACTCGTATCTATTCCACGGGTATCCATCACACGCGTAACAAGCATTGTTGTACAAGACGCGTTCGCACGGGCACTTCGTTTTCCAACCCCAAGGTTTTGAAGCATAATTGTACCTTCTCCAGTCATACCCACACCCCTTGTACCACCGGCTAACCTTTACTCTCTGCCGTCCGTCACGCAGAAATGATAAAATTTTGCGTGTGATTACACATTTCATTATATGATAAACTTAAGTGGATAAGGTGAAAGGTGAGTTTGGCGCTGTCGTAATTTGAGCGTTGACCCCATTGTCGAACAATAGGGTTCTACTCTTTACTCCTTTATTTAAGTCAATATGTGGTGTAATCTCAGCATCTACTTCAAGCCCCCGGTCGACAATGTTGTCAAAATATATGTTTTGTAGCAATCTATTTCTGTTCAACGTCTATTTGTGTGCATATAAGTCCAGTTCCACACACAAAGAGGGTACTTAAAACAACACCGTTGCATGGCCTAACTGCTTGCTATTATATATATTTACTAATATTTATAATTCTAATGAATCTTCAAAAATGGCGCAGACCTTCCGAATAACGACTGATAATAGAAATAGTTTATAGAGCAAGCTATAAATTAGGTTCTTTGATAATTGTTTAAGATGCTGATAAGTAAGCGTGAATTTCAGCTTTTGTAGGCAATTTATTTTTGTAATTTGTTTATGTAAAAAGGTTTTTTGTTTAATGTAACTACACTACAACTCTTTCAGAGTAACATTATTATCTGTAAATAACGCTTGCAAACTAAGAGTCGTAAGGGCAACAGCCAATACAAAAACAATTAGATACATCATATATATATAAATATATATAAATATAAATATATATATAGAAGTTCCACTTTTTTGCAGTTAAAACAAAAGTAACCCAGTAGCACTCATCAAAATTGATCTAAACAGAATAAAAAATGTTGTAAGATTTAAAAATTACATTATAAATATCTATAAAGGTGTTAGTAATGTTGCATGTAACCTATAAGGGGCTTAAATTTGGATTTATCAAATTTAAACGCAAAAAGCTCAGTGTATCTAAAGTGTCGTCGTTAAATTGAGTCCGAAGTTTTGTACAGGTTAAGCTGGCTGAAGAAAAACATCTTTCTTTTTAAACAGATGTAGGCTTTATTGTCAATAGCATCTGTAATAACTAAATCCGGGAAAAATCCCGTAAGAATTAGTGGTGTGTATGTATGGTTGTATGTAAGTATTACTCGTACATGCGCTCGGAAAACCCAGAAATAACCCCACCCAAAACCTCCCGCCCCCACACCCCTAAAAAATAAATCATCGTAACACACTACAACAAAATTCTAAATATTAAAAATTAAACTATCGCAACACACAACTTGAAATTTTTAAATTAAATGAATATTGTATAAATTTTAAGTTGTGTGTTGCGATAATTTCATTTTGAATATTTAGAATATTTTTTAGTGTGTTGCGATAATTTATTTTTTAGGGGTGCGGGGGCGGGAGGTGTTGGGCGGGGTTACTTCTGCGTTTTCCGAGCGCATATGCGCTCCTAATACAAGTAATACATACATACAACCATGCATACACACCACCAATTCTTACGGGATTTTTCCCGGATTTAGTTATTTATGGGCTTCCCAGTTTAGAATGTTTAGATCAACTATGTATTAACTTTAATTTACTTGTAACATTGTAACTTACAATTAGATAAGCGTTACGCATTAGTTACACACACCCAAGTAGATACCCCTACTTTTATACCCCTAACACCATATTATATAAAATAAAAATGTAAATCGCCCATCGTCCTTCTCGAATAGAGTACGAAAATTTGGGAGTAAAGAATCATGAGGGTAAATATAGAGGTGCCTTAATGCCAGTATATCAGTAGCATTTAGATTCCAAACCGCCGAAGTCACACACCAGCGACTCATTTAGTAATGCTTAGCGTTTGATAAATATTTTGTTGAAGTATTTTAATTAAGATATCTCGCCTTGCTATAGGCTATTATTAATTACCACTTTTTGTGAATGCAGTCACATCCATGTCATCATCTTAACATTACGTGAACGGCTATCTTTAAAATAGCATGTCAGTTATCCCTACGTAGACCCACCCACCCTACTGAGTGTATTTTTAGTGGTCCTGCTCGCAATATAATTATACGGTCGTGGGGTAGTAATAAAGGAAGGAATAGACACATACAAGATCTCCTGTACTACTACTACTACTTGTAGACTTGTTACGAGAAACGAATATCATCATTTTTGTATGTATTATTTAGTATATCAACGGAGCGTAATAACAAATAATATATCGTCGTGAAAAGTAACATTTTTTGTTGTATAATTATGCATTGAAATAAAATTGCTTAAAGTACCATAAGAGAGGAATGATGAACCTAAACCATCCATCAATTATAAAGAAATCAGTCGCCGGATTAGTCCACCGTGGGCCCGAATTAGATGCTGAGCTTACAGCCAAATTGTTTTAATCACTGGAAAACATTGTTTATTTAGTAAGGCTAACATAAAATCCTTGCAGTTAGTGTCCATAAAAGCGGCCTGAGTTACACTTTTTGCAAGTGAAATAGGACGCGATTTGCGTGGTGCTGGTACAAGTAAGTTTTAAAACAGCACAGGTTTGAGTTGGTACGCCGGTACGAGTGTGCTAGGTACGAACTTTACTGGTACAATTTGGAAGGGTACAAGTTACTTAAAAGTTCTTTTTGAGAATTGCAGTGCAAGCCAATCGGTCTCTAATGAACCCTTAAAAAAATGACCGAGGGTCCCTTTTTCTTGAAAAAACTACCTCAATTTGAGCCCGGAGGAGGAAAATCGTTCAATACCGTTCTTTTTACCTCCTCTACATCTTTCCAAAGGAACTGCAATAGGTCTCGGTCTTTGAGGGAAAATTTTTTCCACCTCATTGAGCTTTTCCCTCAATCTGAGCCAACCCCCTAGGTACTAGAAGTAAATTCTACCTACCTACAAAAAATGTTAAAGACTTATAATAATATGGCTAATAATAATACTACTTGGCGTAACACTAAGAAAATGAAAATAAATCAATAAATGTATAAATAATATTCAATAAACACAAACACCAAAGGACATTTTATTTTTTAATTTTTTATTATTATTATGTTTTTGCGTTTCTAGTTACAATTAATAATTAAAACTGTTGCGTCAAACAATTTGATAACTATTAAACTATTAAAGGAAAAAAGATTATGTTAATGATAAGTTACAATAAAAATTATTAATTAAAAATTAAACTTAACTTAATTCTGCAAAATCGCACTTAATATTTAAAAACAGGATTAAAATTAAATTAAAATATTCAATAAAATCTTAAATTGGACAATGGAAAATATAGAAATATTCTGTAATATACAACAATATAGATTTAAGTTTTAACAACACAGTATTTACTCTGGCTCATCCTCCTCAAGGAGTAGTTTTTTGTGTGACAATAATTTTTGTTTGTTGCCTTTGCCTTTTTTTCGCTTTACACCTTGTTTATACACAAAATTTGACATCTTTGTCTCTGATTTAGACTCAGACGGCTCAGATCCAGAACAAAAACTAAAATCAGAAAAGTCAGAACCAGAGTCTAAGGAACCTTTGCCTTCACTCACACTGATATCGTAGCCGTAATTATTTTGTTTGTCCTCATTATAATTTTCGCTTTCACCATTCTGCTAATTATTAGCAGTCTGATGGCTATTTGTATTATGTGTCATTACATGACGCTTGTAATTATCCTTTCTGGTAATAGTTTCGTCACAAATCCAACACTGGTATACTTTCTTAAGCTTACCATTAACTTTACTAGGCTCTTTAGTATGAATATTACTTTGCCTATCTGAGTCTAACAAGTCTGAAACTGGGACTGGAGTCACTAGAGTGACTAGGGACACTGGCACTGGCATAGAAATACATATCTCGAATTTCCGCGTTGTAAACTGAATCACTAACAGTACTAACACTAGTTAGACTACTACGATGAGTCTGATCCTGATTGCCCTAATTGCCCTGATCATTGTTGGCACTGTCGTTGTCGGCAGGGAAACTTTTATAACCGTCTGGTCTAATAAAATTATTTCGGAATTTTTGGTATTGATATAGGTCTACGGTGGTGGTCTAGGTGATAAATTAAGGTGTGTAGAAGATAACAAACGGTTCTTTAAACCTAAATTATCTGAATAATGTGAGTTAGGTAACAAAATATCTTCACATGGACCAACAGTACTAACACTAATCTCTTGTTGTAAAAGGTCTTAATTTTGTTCCGATCTTGAAACATTTGCGTTGGAGTTAGAAGGTAAGTAGGGGTTAAATCTTGCTTTACGGACAATTTTTAGGTTTACAATTAAATTATTGTCACTGAATAGTGAACTTGGACACAAAACAGCATTAGCAGGTGAATTGTTTTTACATGTAGCCGTTGACATCGGTAATGACAATGGCACTAATGTTGGTGGTTCTGCTTCTGCTATAGGCGCTACAGGAGCTGCAGCTACAGCTATAGTTACAGCTTCTTGGCTATTGCTACAATGAGAAATATCAGCGGCAAAATTTTTATTTGTAGGAAATGTTGAATGTTGTTCAGGTTCAGGCGCAGATATAATTCCATTGACATGCGGTGTTTCTTCTTCACAGTAATTTTTTCCTCTGCAGCTTACACACTTAGTCACGTGAATAGTAACTGTGCTGTTTTCTCCTATTGTGAATAGTCCAGTCCTTTATCCTAAAAATTCTGTAAAAAGGTGAAAACAAATAATAGCATTATCATTTCAATTTGCATCATCGCATACATCATATATATCGCATCACGCATCAGATAATATCTAGTATAGCCAATCTTATAATAGCAATAAACATTTAAGAAATAAAAATAAAAATACCTTGCATATACTTAGCACCACCATTTATTGTACTTGTCAATAACGCATCTAGGTTCAGAAGTGAAATTTCAAGATTTATGTCTGCACTGTTAGTATTTGTAGACAAATAAGTAATGTTGGTTGACAAATTGATTTGTTTTCAATTTTGAATTCCCATATCCGTACTTGACGCTGCCACTGAAGTTGCGGGAATAGCAATAGAAGAAGAAGTCAATAGTTTTTTTGCTTTTGACTTGGATGTTCGAGTGGGAGTGGGAGTGGGAGTGGAAGTTTGTAACTCTGAAGTTTTCAAAATCTTTTTTACTTTGGTTGTGGATGCTTTTATATTGTTCTTGTTTATTAACTTTTCAAAATCCGGGTGAGAAAAATTAACGTTTGGTCTAGTAAAACATCTTCAAATTCACTAGAAGTATAATTATTTTGACAACAACTACCATAAAGAGTAAGATTGCTCATGTCTTGTTCTAGTTCAGGTCCTGGTGCTGGTGCATAATTATTAACTAATGTCTTCTGTGTTTGAACACCAATTAAATTATTTAAAGTGGTTTGGTTGTCAATCTTTAATATTTCTGGCATACTCTATAGGTTTTTAAGCTACGGTATAGATCTAAAGCATCAAAACCTGTTATTTTTGAAACATCCGAAATTTCTGAACTGTCAAAATTGTTTGTTAGATTTAAAACTGAGGAATTTGCTGACTAAGCAATTTTTTCAGTAGTGTCACAGTAATAACAATAATGATTATTGCTTCACAATTAGAAATAAAAAAGATACGCCAGGACAAATAAAATTTTATTCTCGCTTTAAAAATTTAAACTGAACTAGTATAAAACTGTAACAACGTACAAATTTAATTATTAAAATAAATCAAAATCCACGCCATTCTTAGCTTATGATTTCAGTAAAGTCTAGTCTGAACTCAAAAATAAAATAGTTTTTGTGTTTAAACATACAGCTCAACAGTGATCAAACGTGTAATGTTAACAACAGCACTATAGGAATAACCAAGCTTCCGCTTCTAGCTATTTTAGTGCGTGTGCAAAGAGCCAGCTGGCAGTAGTTAGAGTATTTTTAACTCTTAGTTAAAATTCTTTATTATAAAGTATGAAACAGATACACTAGAGTAAACTAATACACTACAGTACTGCACAAGCACACTACGGTTTCTATCTTCTTTCTATAAGATAAGTACTGAGTTGAAGTGCGCAGAGATTACAATTTTTGATTTTGTTTAGTTTACGCCCATAGCCCAGCACATAGCACATACACACAACTTTCCCTTTTCCTTAAAAATTTAGAATATAACCTCCAGAACTTATGGTGTTTATCATTAAACAATAATTACTGCAATGCTATAAGTAAATGCTATTAAACTAATCAGCTAATTTGAAGCACCAAAATCACGTGCATTCATTACTTACGTGTGCGCGCAGCATTTAAATTAAGAACCTGTTGTCTGATAGTATGTGTCTGTTTTGGTTTGAGTGTTTGTAGTAGCTAGTACTCACAGCACAGGCACAGCCACTGGTATAAGTATTAGTGGTGTGTGATTTATTTACGTATTACAGCGAAAAAAAACTACACTACTACAGTACTCACTCAACAGTTGACAGTACCTCAGTACTGGTCAGTAGTCAGTAGTTTCAGTACCCTAGGTTTAAGACAACAAAAACAAAAACAACAAAATACGTAAACATACGCGTTACTGACGTTACAGCAGTTTTAAATGGTAAGAAAGAAAAAATATATTTATTTAACCATTATTTAAATAGTGGACTAAACACCATACTGTTATACTATAAAACACAAAAAAGCGCACTTGAACTAGAATTGAAATCACATAGTCTTCAATAGAATTTTAGATTTTACACAACTATCAGAATTTAAAATATTTTTAAACACTACATAATAATTTCAGAATCGAATTTAATAATTACAGTATTTAATGTGACAACCTTAAGTGTAAGTTTAAAAGTAATTTAACTATAAAACTCTAATAGGGCAAAAAGGGTGTACATTTTAAGACATTTTGATTAAAGTAATTGTATGTTTTTACTCTTTTTACTTTTATTAAGCTGTAAACTTACGTCTAAATAAAACCTATAATATTTAAATTTTAAAATTGTGTCAAAAACTCCAAATCTCAGTTGTCCATTGTAATTGAGGAATAATTATTAACTAAACTCATAGGTCTTCCAAGGTCGGACGTGTCAAGTTTTTTGTAGGTAAACTGTTTGTTATGTTATTTAAGTTTAACTTTTCAATATTAAATAAAAGAACAAAACTTAACATAATTCAAATCGGTTTCAGAGCATTTTATGTTCTAATGTTATTCTTGATAATTGTTAAAGATTTTTGAACATTTTTTCTTACTCTCTCACTTTCTCTGACTCTCTCAGGACTTAAATAAAACTTATCTGGGATGAAAAATATAACGAACTTAGATCCAAATCCAACTTAAACAACAACGACAACTACCAATATCACTCGGTCTGATAATGTAAAAAGAGTCAACAGTGAGACTGATTTAAAAATTTTAAAGATTACAATTTTAAAAATTATAAATCTTCCTGCGTGCGTGCGCGTACTTTTACTCTTTTACTATGAAATTAGTTTAATTTCTTTCTTTCTGCTTTCTAGATGGAATACCTGGGATGGTTACACTTAGAAACAACTGCAATGTGCACGTTCACGTAACCAAAGTAGTTTGTAGCTGTAGCAGGTTGAAACACGGAGCAAACACTATTCAGCCCCAGCCATCTGATAATATGATTAAAATTGATAGTGTCGAGGCTGAATCAACAGAAGCAGTCATCAAAAAGAGCACGACTAAACCTACACTTATAACAAGTGTAAAGGAAGATGAAATTCATAAAATACCACAAATTGCAATTCCAGTGACCATAAATTCTATCCCCGTTCTTTAAATTGACGCTGCTGCCATTTCTGCCCCTTTCCGTGCCAGATACAGATTTGTATTAGTTGCTACACAATGTAATGAAGTTTATACTTTAGACGTAAATTCAGTAGTAAAAATGAAGTCGTTGCCCTTAGCCTCAAAGACCTCAAACGAAGTGCAAATTTCAGAATCTATGGAAGAGCACCAAAATGAAGAACACAATCCAGGTCCAGGTCTTAGCCCAGGTGTTTAACAGCTTCTTAAAAAATATGACTACAGGTACAAACAGTACAAATGACAAGCCTAAGACAAAGAAAAGGGTCTGCGGCTGCAAAAATTTTTAAAAAGCGTGTCTGGAAGCTAGAATCCAGACTATTTGGAATGAAAAAACAAGAACAGAAACAGGAAATACTAAACAGGCAAATCCATAAGCAATCACAAGCACAAGCAAAGTCAGCCACAAAAACGCTTCGATCTTCAAAAAAGTTAACAGAAACAAAACAAACGGCTGCTACAAAAAAATACATTTGTAAATCTCAGCAGTTAAAATTAAAATTTAAGATTTTCATGTTAAAATTGAAGAAAAAACTGAAACATAAAACTTTAAGTACTTTCACATCGTCGACAGAGACAACTGCATTTGCTGCATCACCACCAGAAGCAGAAGATTACGCAGTTGAGTCTAAGTCAAACAACGCAGTCATGACGCACACCATAAATGGCGATGCTGTTGATAATTTGCACAATTCGGATTTGGATTTACACACAGACACAAGGGGGTTGCAACCCGTGCTGGAAATTTCCAGACTACCAAATTCAGTTGTCACAAATTTTCACTCTCGTGTTCAAACTGACAGTTTTAAAAAATTTGAGGTCAAGGCGGTCAAGCGCAAGCAGTTTCAGTCTCAGTCTCGGCGCCCTTGGCATAACAAAAAGGACATAAATTCAAATAAAGAATTGGATTTTGAAGTCGCAGGTACTGATAATAATAAATCTGACGAAGACGAATCTGCAGCTGCAGCTGCCTCTGCTGATACACAAGAACTGCGAGGTAATGCATTTTATGAATTTTACTACTGGATACGTTACGAAGGTGATAGAAAAAGTAAGTATGGATTTAGATTCAGCACAACTATATTTGCAATAAATGTTTACTTAGCTTAAGCTAATGCCAAATCCCGTTGGATAAATTTCAATTTTTACTATATTTTATATGCTGATGATTATTATTAGTGTGGCAACAAAAACATACATTTATCTTTATCGATAAAATGAACTGTATTTTGTTTATTTACCTTGATATCGATTTTTATCACCTTTTCAGTATACGATTGCAAAATATGGCGCGAAAAGATTAAAGATTCTACCTCGCGTATCCAAAAACTGAAGGACCACATCCGTGGACATCAAAATTCAGGCAACTTCAATTGTAAGTTGTGCCGCAAATCGTTTTTGAATATATCTACTGTAGAGCGGCACAAGAAAACAGTAACGCAAGCTCCTAACTACAGGAAAATTATAAATAAGAATAAAAAAAAGAAAACTAGTTTCAGGTCAAACATCATCCGATTATCAGTATCTGTAATGATGCAGCAGTTGCGTTTGAAATATAAGGTTTGAACACTGATTTTTAATTTTTCCTGTGTCGTGTCTGTCAGGTCCTGTGTTTTGTTTTGAGCCATATTATTTTTTTACTACTCTTACTATCACGCATGGTAATATTTTAATATTCAATCAATAATCAATTGTATCTCATCATTGATTTACTTATCCTATCTAGCGTTAGTCTTAAGTATATTAGTATCTGTATTTGGAACTGTGTAATGTTTTATTTTTAAATATTCAATCATTCAATTAGTAATCAATGCCAATGTTAATACTAAGAACGAATTTATTTTGTATGCATAAGACTGAAGCAGTTTAAGTAGTTATTGTTTTATAACAGTGTGGTATGAATTATTACAAATTGCCGTTTATTATAACTATAAATTATAGTTTTTCACTTGTATGAACTATCATCCGTCAGTTAAATCCGTCGACAACTGTTATGTTATAGTAAAGATCGTATATTTAAAATTTAAATAATATACTTGAATGAAGTATACAATATTCATAGATTGAAGTTTTAACAAACATCATTTATATGGCTTCTAAATCTAAATAAACAACAATAAGCAAATATAAAATAAAATGTATTTTATATCGTTTTAATTATAAAATTATTAAATTTACGAAATTCTAGCATTATTTTGCATTAATCGCATTTAGTTTTAATTTTTTAATGATTATAATATTAAACTGCGTTTAATATTAAGAAGTACAATACTTAGTTCAAAGGTCAGTGTTCAGTTTGTTTGTGGTCTGTAGTATGTATGTATGTTAGAAGTATCGTACTTTCAGGTCAAAGCCTATTGCACACTTCGATTAATTTACTCTACTGCTTACTCTTCAGAGCTAAACTATATACAGACTAGTCCAAGTGTACTCTTTGAGTATTGCAGACTTATAAATTATACTTAAACTTACTAGGGAAGTTATACCTATTGCTTACAGGCTGTCTTAAAGCCGCGCGGTTAGAGACAACGATATTTAAGCTCCTAGTTAAGGAGACATGAGTTACTGTTTATTTAACAAGGCCTACAGAGTCCAGCAGCAGTATCAGTTACCGTGGAGTGTCAGATCCACAGCAAAGGAATACGCACTATGCCTCTTCTCACTTTGCCTAAGTATGAGGCTGTTTTCTATGAGACGACCTCTGACAGTGCTATATCGAATTGGGGAAGAGAAGAAATCTAGTGATCGGACAGGTTCTAGTGACGCACGACGATTTAAGCACAAGGGACTTTATCACTGCCCCATTAAGACTTGGCTTCGTCCCGGTCAAAGTGCTCACGTGCTCCAAGGAGCTCGTGCCTTCGCCCACAGATGTCCATAGTCACTTATCATGTAGCCACTTTTTACTTTCCTGTCTATCCCACACTATTGCCTCTATTTCCTCTCTTCTCAGCACATTAGAGAGCCAGCAGAAAACAGCCACGTGAAGAACTAGTGAATTAGAGTATCTCGCATGCAAAATGTATTGCTACATATGCTTTTCGCTCCTCGAAAACCCTTATCTCGACATGCACCGTGCACCACTGAGCCCACTAGCCTTCCTGACCGTGATCCGTAGTACTGCCGCACAGTAGCGATCAGCCAGAACACTTAAACCAATATAACTAGTGCTCACCACTCACTCGTACCACTGACTATTATTTTTATCTTATATCCCGTGTCAGAATAGTTTTGATTACAATACAAATACTGAATACGATTACATTTCGATTACATTTAATTACTGCACTGCATCCAGAATGCCAGAATAGCAGAAGCTATCATTGCTATTACATACTTTATTATATTAACTTTATAGTTTAAACACACTGACACACTTTGGTTTTTATATTTCCTTTATGTATTTTTTGTATGACATTAAGTCCAAAAAGACAGATCGATCACTATTAAACTTTTGGGCTCAAATACCCCACTACGGATATCAAATTTCATGACTCGTCGGGGCGTTTAAGCTTTTTGTGCTTTTTGAGCATGGATGCAGATTAAGTTCGAATTAAGTTCCTATTTTATAGCAAGTAGAAAATGTAAATACTTCTCTTCGTACATACCTCCTTGACTCATAGCTTAAAATTTGTTGATTCCGTTTGTAACCATTTTTACGTGATTGGATATGTTTTAATTATACTGGACTTGATATATTGTAACCGAATACTGTGTCTTTTATTGGAATTCAGTACTAACTAAATTAAGTATGAACTGTATAATCTTGACACGTGAATAAAGCTCACAAACAAATGAGCCCGAAGAGAATAAAATGAGACTGCCCGTGCCTGCTGTTTTCGATAATACTGACCCGAGCTTTATTCAGTGCAATCAGTCCCACCTGTAACCGGCTCCGTGTCCTACACTGGAATTGCGCCAGTACTAAAGAGGTTGGTGCAGGTTTAAGTTAGCTTCGTACGCCTAGTGCCAATGCGAGTGGGCTTGGTAAGAATAGCACCTGTACGAGTGGGTGACGAACTAGATTTGATGCATCCGGTAGACCAAGTACAAGTCGTACAGATAGGTTTGAGAAAATTTTGTTATGTCTAGTCAAATTTTGCTAGTACTATTTGGCAGGATACAAGCGACTTAAAAAGTCTTGTTGAGAATTGCACCAGTAATAGAGAGGTTTTAGTTAGCTAAGTACGCCTAGTTTCAATGTAAGCATAGCACTTGTATAAGTGGGTGAGACACGAGATTTATTGCATCCGGTCGACTAACCACGAGTAAAACGACTAGGTTTGTAAGCCCTCTGTCATGTTTGGTCAATGAATAAGTTAGGAATCGATGGCTTAAACATTTACATTTCCCTGATACACAATATAAGTGACGTAATTTACGGATTATTTCAATAAGAAAGTGAAATTTTTTGTGCCGTCATATGCAAAAGATCCCAATAAACACGCATTTTTTGTGTGACGTCATTTCCAAACGATCCTAATAAACGAGTTATATTTGTTTGACGACATTTGCAGACAATTTCAATAAGCAAGTTGTGTATTTTGTGACGTCATTTTAAAAAAATTGCAATAAACAAGTGGTATTTTTGTGACGTCATTTACTAACGATTCAAGTAAACAAGTGAAATTTTTGTGACGTCATATACGATCGATTTTAATAAACAAGTGATATTTTTGTGACGTCATTTACGAACGATCCTAATCAGCGAGTAATATTTTGTCAGACGTCATTTACGGACGATCCCAACTAACAGGTAATATTTTTTGTGACGTCATTTACAGTCTGTTCTCATATACGATGATTTTCATGTGACGTCATTTACGGACAATCCCAATAAACGATGATTATTTTTGTGACGTTATATACAGACGATACCAATAAACGAGTTAAATTTTCTGCGACGTCATTTACCGACGATCCTGATAAACGAGTAATATTTTTTGCGACGTCATTTACAGACGATCTCAATAAACGAGTAATATTATTTGTGACGTCATTCACGGACGATCCTAACAAACGAGTAATATTTTTTGTTGCTTCATTTACGAACGATCCCAATAAACGATTATTTTTTTTGTGACGTAATTTAAGGACGATTTCAATAATCGAGTTATATTTTGTGCAACGTCATTTACGGACGATCCCAACAAACGAGTAATATTTTTTGTGGCGACATTTACAGACGATCTCAATAAACGAGTAATATTATTTGTGACGTCATTCACGGACGATCCTAACAAACGAGTAATATTTTTTGTTGCTTCATTTACGGACGATCCCAATAAACGATTATTTTTTTTGTGACGTAATTTACGGACGATCCCAATAATCGAGTTATATTTTGTGCAACGTCATTTACGGACGATCCCAACAAACGAGTAATATTTTTTGTGGCGACATTCATAGACGATTCCAGTAAACGAGTAAAATTCTTGTGACGTCATTTACGGACGATCCTTATGAGCGAGGAATATTTTTTGTGACGTGATTTACAGACTACCCCAATTAACTAGTGACACTTTTTGCGACGTCATTTGTGCAAAATCCGCTTCACTCCCCTCCCACTGTTAACGCTGGTAACAATAGAGTAAGATTTACTTGCTATTGTACTTTAGTGGCGGGCTAATTTGAAGAGAAAAAACTTTACCAGCTGTTTCTGTAAATACTTATATAATTCAAAAATTCTACTGGTTTTTCTTTGTATCCTTTAATTGCGTTTTGACATGGATCCATTCAACCGTTAATTGTAAAAAACTGGTTAGCCCGATCTACACCAAAAACAATAGGGCACTTTTCCCTCGCATTTCAAACTAAATAATAATAGTATTCTCAGTCAGTTTCGTGGTCATTTTTACGGCTTAGCTGAAGCCTCTTCGTCAAACCAGGTTTGTAAATTAAAACTTTTTAAATGTGAACTTTCTTTATAATACATGAGGACTAAGAGTGAGCATCTTCAGCACAAATTATGGTGGTAAGAAATGAACGAGAAACGAAAACTCATTATTCAGGAATTTCTGCTTTTTAAAACTAGAGCTGAAACTGTGGCCATGGAAATTAGGATCGTTAGTAAATTATGTCATCAGAAGGGTTAGTGGGTACAGTCCGATATTGACGAAAGGTTAGGCAGCTTGAACTTCTACCTTCCCAAGACGTAACACGTAATTTATGCACGCTTCCGTACAGCATTGCACTTCTCTGGGCTGGTTCGAACAGGAGCAACGGCAAGAGAAAACTGTAGTGTATATGGACCGCAAGCTACACATTAAATACACACAATCCCCAAACTCAGCCGTCGGTTGTATTTTCAAAGTTTTTTCGCGCAATGAAATACGACTTGAAGCTGTAGGCTGTGGGCATGGTATAGTTTGTTGCTGTGACAAAACAAAGTCGCATGCTGGCTGTATATGGCATTAGCAATGGATTTTTGGAAGGACAAGCCCTGCCTAGTGCCTTGTTGAGAAGGAAAAGCATTTATGGTGTACACACCACCAATTATTCCAGCATATGATCAGAGGCTGCACCTTAACCTTTCTGCAGTAACACTGGGGCTATGCCATCAGGCCCTAGTGCGTTAGAAAGGCTAAAGCTGTAGACCGCAGCCCACAGACTAGCTAGGGTGACCACTTTGTCTATGAGGTTTAAGTTGCTTACTGTGTGATCTACTATTGCTGTTTTCGTGTCCGGGTTGTCCGGAAAGTGACAGTCTACTTATGTCTGCAACGTAGTCCTTGAATTAATAAGTCGAATGCCGGTTACTGGGTCTTTAATTATTTCCAGTTCTTTCCTTATATTCCTAGACAATATCTTATGTAGTCGGCTCGCTGCAGGTAATGTGGACACCTCACTGCAGTATGTCTGCCATGAGTAATATACTTGTGGTCAGATAGCGACTTTTCGTTGCTTACCTCCCAGTCTTTTATAAGTGCCCATGCCTATTGATTTGCAAGTGTAATGTCGAGCACCCCCCTGCAAACTTTAGTGACAAAGGTGGGTTTTGTTCCTCTATTTGTCACAATAATGTCATTCTGCGTTATGTATTTAAATAGTTGTTCCCAACTGCTGTTTGTGTTAATGCTACCCCAATACCTGTTGTGTGCATTACAGTCTGCTGCTACAATTAGGAAAATTCAGGTAATTTTGCAGTGCTCGATTAGCTGTGTTAGTGGCTCTGGAGGACATAAGGCATTGTGTGCCATGTACGCTGATGCAAACATTATTAATTTTTGCGCCAATTCGTTTTAATTGCTACTAGATCCCGGTCAGAGAATTGAACTAAGAACTCTGCATGGACATTTTAAGTCACCAGGATGCATGCACGTGAGTAGATATAAGTGTACGCTAACCAACTCAGTTTCAAACCTGTTTTTGACAGACCCACCCACCCAGGTCCAGAGCCAACCTCCAGCCCCTCCCTCCTACCGTGAGCCGGAGGTTATTGCCCCCACCACGTGACAGAGTGAGCCCAGGGACGTCAACGGGTACGCTTAAAGCCCGTTGCGAGGCGGTTGCGGAGCCGGAGCCAGGAAAGTGGGCGACATCGACACTGTGACGCATTAGTCACCATAATTACATCGACACAGTAACGCATTGATCATAATAAATAAATCGACACAAGACGCATCAATCACAATAATTAATTCAACACTGGGACGGATCACTTATGATAATTAATGCGATTCTGCAATGCATTATTAAATTGAAAAGAAAAAATAAAATCTGTAAATGACACTATCAATATTAAAATGCATATAAATATATGCAGTAAAATCCGACTATAAGGGACGCCGCCGGACCGAGAAAATTGGTACCTTATAGCCGGATTCCCTTTTAACCGTTTAAGGTATATCCCTTTTAAGTGGACACAACACATGATTTATAAATATGTGGCCGAGAACAAACTCTTTGCTTATTCACACTTTTTTCTTTGAGACATGTGCTCGTGATTTTCTCTTTTTTTTGCCTAATTTGGCTTATTACACTTGAACTAATTCCATTGCTTAATTAACGTCTGCCTGCTTATACTATTTTTAACTTTTTGAAAATTTCGTATTTTTGTTCTGTGGTAAATGAGTTTCTTTTTCATTTTGTCGCCATTGTAAACTGAAGGAAGTAGTAAAGTCACAAGCAACAAAAGTTGCGTAATCTATAAATACGATGACCTACTTAGATTAAAGGTAATGTAAATGTTTAGATAAGATAGTGCAGTATAGTTGCAAAGTATAGCAGTGCTTCACACGTTCAACTCGGTTCAGTCCGATTATTTATTTTTAACATTTTTCCTGAAATTCCCTAATAAGTGGACTACAAAACCAAAAAATGGTATGCAATTTGTCCCTTATACCCGGTTTTTTCCTTATATCGGTTTCCTTACATCCGGATATTTTAAACATTTAAACATAGGCTGGCCAACCAAATATTTTAAATCTGTCCCTTTATGCAGGATTTCCCTTTCAACCGGATCCCTTATAGTAGGATTTTACTGTATATATAAATATATATCTTTCTTAATTCGAATCAAATTAATAACATACATACCTACCTTCATGAAGGCTAATGTAAATACAGACAATTGTTAGCACAACTTTGTAGAACAGGTACAATTCATGTACAGAGTACATTTTATTATTTCAGCTTTATCATTTGCACATCGATAGTCAAAATGAATATCCCATATTGGTGGTATATCAAAATACTAATAGGATTCCTGCAAATATCTATACCCCTAATGTATACCGCCATGGTAACGTCACTGTCATAGGACCCTCTCGTACCACGTAATTAGACGCCGCCATTGACCTGTAGCCGCCCCTGCACATTACCTTGTACAAGACACCGTGCAGCCACTGTGTTATTATTTAAAATGCAAAATACGTTATATAGATTCTTCACGTAATAATAATGATAACATAAAATTAAAGTTTAACATTAGAATAATAACAAGCAAAAGTACAACTACCATAATATAGTAGATAAATATGCAAAATATGTTACATGCTTTACATAAATACAGATAATAATAACAACAATAACATAAAATTTAAATTTACATTGAAATAATAGCAAGCAGCCAAACTAAAAATAAAATTGACAACCTACCTGTCAGACGCCATGCAGTGTACATAAAATGTTTAACAAAAACACATTGTAAAACTCAACGATCAACCTAAATTGCATAACAACTTTGAAGGTTTTCTTGTTCGATGCAAATAATACTCGAGAATAATTTTACTTACAAACACGTATAGTAAAAAATCACTAAAGTATCCAGGGTGATTGCAATGGACATACAAAGGCTATCGTAAATATTTAGGTGTAGGACATTTACTTTCCGGACAACATTTTTCCCGGACTTTTTTTGTCTTTTGTTTTACAAAATATTTACGTGAATGTTGTTTAACATTAGCAGATAGGATTTTTTGGGCTAATTAGCACCCGTATAATTTGCCACTCAATTTTAAAATTTCAAGGCGTTACTAAATTACTTACAATTTGAGTATATGGTACATGCACATTATACTTTAACACATGCAATGCAAAACCTAATGGGTTGTACAACTATTTCCACTTAGACAATTTTTTGTGAAAATTCAAAGACGATTTAATTGTTTAATTGATTATTTTTGACCAAAGTTGAACCCCTATTAACGTTCAAGATGTTATTCCATCCTAAAATTGTTACTTTTTCCTGAGCTTATTAATAATCATTTTTAATCTTTAAACTGTTTTTTCTGTTATATGGATTTGCCACTCAATTAAAAACTATTAATGGAAAACTCAGATTGATTTTACGTCAATAGGGTACTTGCCGCTATTAGGAAACCACATTCGAGACATTTGGATTTATTAGTAGAAGAGTATGCGCGCACATTGATAAAATAAGAAGCAAACAGTCAAATTATCATTAAACTGCACATTAAGCTATACCAGAAGAATGCGCAATATATTCTGCGATCAAGGCACGTGTATTTCGGAATCATCAACAAGTTTCAATAAAACAAATTCGGCGGAACCTATTATTATTGGTCAAAACATGGGTGGGGCACTTGATTTTGGCAATAGTTCTAACAATGTTTAAATTCCATTGAATTCTATTAAAACTTTCGATTCTCTAGCTTTGTACATCCTAATAAAGATTTAATTCTATTTAGCGAAGCTCACACGCCCAATTTGGTAACTTTAACAGACAGTTTGCAACATTTACCCAACACACCCACTCAAAATCCTGAATTAACCGCAAAAATTGAATCTGAAAAGCGTAAACGTTCTAATTTCATATCTAAGAGTATAAAACCTGAGCGTTTACAATCTGGCGGGTCCCTGTGCAAACCATGTGCTCAAAAAGAGAGTATAAAACGAGTTAACATGACCAGAAAATGCCACAAACGTGTATGTAACTTAATGCAAGTAGGTAGCGGTTGCAAAATTCTCCCTTATCGTGCGTTTAATCGTGAAAAAAATATATTTTAAACAATTAATTCTAAAATGGACGGACAATCATTATTTGAAGACGACGCAACTGCCTACGAGGGCTCTGAAAAATATCTTGTTTCTAATCCTTATTCCTTTTACATTTAACTAACTGATACGTCTCAACTGAGTCAAGGTAATGTCTTTTAATTATTATAACACAAATTGTAATTCAAGTACATTTTAAAATAGTGAATTTGCTAGTAACATAAACCCATACTATTGCTTTAGGTGAATACATTCAACATTTTTCAAAACTACCGCTCCGAGATAATTGGGACCCGCTGGAATTTGAATTTGATACTTGAGATTATGTGGATCCTTTTGACATACTTTTATACGTCAACTGCAGACTTTGCAATCAAGACGGCACAGTGCTTGCTGCAATTGATGGTGTTAGTCCTTGTAATTTATTTTTTCAAGCAATGTTTAACAATGTCGAATTATATCTAAACAATATTAAAGTTTTTGATGCAAATAACCAATACGGATATCTTGCATACATTCAACGGTTAATTTCAACTAGTCCTCAAGAAAAAAATGATATGCTGCTTGACGAAGGCAACTACCCTGACAATGTACAAAACAAGTATAATAAGGATAAAAATGCAGGATTTAAAAAGCGTTTTGACATAGTTGCTGAATCTAAGCAGTTTTCCATGCTCGGCAAAATTGTAACGAATCTGTTTATCCAAACAAGATTTATCCCTCCAGGTTGTAAAGTTAAACTTGTATTAAGGCGAGCTTTACTTGAATTTTGTCTCACGTCGGCAACGACAACTAAGCTGGGTGTAAATAGGGTTCCATTTAGATATGATATTAATGAAGCAATACTTAATGTTCGTCGAAAATCTGTGTCTGCGTCTATTCTTGATGAACATAAAAGTTTACTTGCTGAAGGTAAAAATTATTTATTTCCATGCAATGATATGGAAATTAAAACCTATTCGATATCTCAAGGAACAACCAGCAATATTAATAATGCCATTATTCTGAAAAAATACCTAAACTGATTACCGTAGGGTTTGTATTAAACGCTGCTTACAATGGAAAAATAGACAAAAGTCCGTTTAATTTTCTGCATAAAGATTTAATTAAACTATCATTAACATGGGACGGTGAATCTGTAGAATTTATGTCTATACCATTCAGCTTTAGAAATTCAAACAACTCAGGTGCGGAAAAATTTTTATTGGGGGGTAAGATCACTTGAAAGTGCAGCGTTTTGGCCGACATTGGGAAATGAGATGACAAGAGATAATTACACAAACAGTAAGACTTTGTCGAGTTTAATTACATTTTATTTTTACTGTTCTAAGACAAATATTTAATCCGTAGTATTATTATATGTTTGCAGGTAATGTTTTAACGTTTCGGTTGCTTCCTAACAATACAAACGGTCTAGAAGTTAACTGATCTGGACAAATTAAACTTGTAATTCGGTTTCGAGCACCGTAGGACGAGTCAATCAACGTCATTCGTTACTGTGATTATCAATCGTTAATCCAAATAGACAAACACAAAAGGGTTACGTTTGGCGATCAGTAACAAAATCAGTATGGATACCACTTCTTTAGTTGAAGCGTTTCAAATTTAATTTTCTTGCTCTAAATTTAAAGTACCAATCTATATAACAACAGCTGACACTCTTTTGTCGTCTGTTAAATTTGATCATTTTTCATCTGGAATTGTCAGTAACGTTGATAATGATAATAGTCCAGGTTCTCATTGTATTAGCTTCTGGGTTATTTCACCATGAGAATGCTACTACTTTGACTCGTTTAGATATGATCTGGAGTACTACAAAAAAATAATAGGTCCGCCCACAAGAATAAATAAAGAATCTTGGCCACAATTTCAATCGTCAAACTCAATTATATGTGGACAATATTGCGTGTACTTTCTTTACTCCTTGGCAATTGGAATTCCGTTTGATACATTTTTGAATCAGTTTCCGTTAAATAGACGATCAAACGATCGCAAAGTAGTAAAATTTATAAATACTATTTGTAACTTTAATCCGTACAAAATTTATGATGCGGACCGTACATTATATGATTGTTGTAATAATATGAGTTGTTGTAGCATAACTGAGTTGGTGTTTTAATAAAGAAAGCTCGCAACCCGAATAATAACGTTTTGGTTATAGTTTTTACTGCATAAGTGAACAGCCTGAATTATCATTCGTCTGAACCAAGTGATTCACTCTAAATATAAATGGTCCGTCATTTGCTGGAAAAACTTATTTTGTGCTTAATTTAATATTAAATAGAAAAACTATAGTAGATACGTCAATTGAAAAGGTATTGTACATTTACTGCGACTTTCAAGATGAATTTTACGAAAATCAGAAACTGGATCCTGACGTTATATTTTCCAACGATATTTTCGATATTAAAAGACGTAAAGACTCTCCAATTCTCATTGATGTGGATGATCAGTTAGACCTTATTTCCAAAAAAGACAGTTCTGAGAATCTATTACTAACCAAGTATTTTACGAAACACTGCCATTATAGAGGAGCTTCTATGATATTACTTATGCAAAGTTCCTTTAAATCAGGCTTGCGTGACATTAATTTATCGACGCAATATCTAGTTATAGTTGATTTTCGACGAAATAGATCAGTTATAGCAAATATTGGCCGCTAGGTGTGTCCGGGAGAAGTGAATTTTTTTAA
This sequence comes from Dicyrtomina minuta, assembly GCA_949802685.1. Taxonomy (NCBI): domain Eukaryota; kingdom Metazoa; phylum Arthropoda; class Collembola; order Symphypleona; family Dicyrtomidae; genus Dicyrtomina; species Dicyrtomina minuta. The sequence goes on from CATKUY010000261.1 coordinate 1,480,257, forward strand.
AAGAAGCCTATATTAACGCTGTCTTGTCTCGAAAACACGGTTATCTTTTTTTGGACATGCATTCGAAGAGAATATAACACTAAGTACTGGGTGCGGTCAAATTTATATCCCGATCTAACAAATTGCTTAATTTACATTCTGTCAAAATGAACACCAGATTAGAAAAAGAACAAGAATTTCTCTATAACCTGATTCCATCTTGTAAAAATAAACTGAAACAAATAAGGCAATTTGGGAATTGTATAAATAAAACTACGTTAGATCAGCTTTTAGCAATAGCTGAATGCGCCATAAAAGTTGATTTATTTAAGTGCAACCTCACAAAATTAACTGCAAACAGGATTGAAAAATTTTATAAAAAGTGCTTAACTGCGTTTAATACAACTTAAAAACCATCAATCAAACGGATTCAACTTATTTGCCTTATAAATCAACAACTGATACAACAGCTGCTATCCACAGTGTTTTTTGAAATTGCTAACTCTGAACGTATTTGCATTAGATTAAACAATGGCGACAGTGATAAGGATTATTGAACCCAAGTTGTATGACACGTTAATAGAAATCTTCATGAACAAAGATTTATCAAACTCTAAAATTCAAGATTTTACTTCACCGTCAGTATCGAATCAACCACCAGCAGCAATTGTTAATTTAGAAGATAATAAAGTAAATTTAGCAGCTAGTAATGGTAATTCAGTAAGTGAGTTGCAACTTCAAAAACCTTCAAAAAGTGTGTTGCAAGTTCAAGACACACTCATCAAAACACCACACGACCTACAATTAAACGTATTACAAATTCTAATGATTAATTTGTCTCGTTGGAAATCATTTAAAAGATTGCAGCAAATTGCAAATAAAATAATCTGTAAATCATCGTGTCATCTCCATCGTAAAAGAAGCAATGCAAAAAAATCTGTAAATCTGCAAAACGAAGAAAATAAATCTAAGTTACTGCTCAACCAAAATGCGGATCGACATGATAAAGTTGGTTGATGAAGAGAACTTACAAATTTTGCAAAGTCATTCTAATCTTACTCTACATTTTTGTTATTTGCTTGTTAACATTTTTTGATAAAACAAATCTTTAAAACAAGTGTAGCATTGGTTTTTAACTTTCAATAAATATGTATATATATATTTAGTGAAAATAATAAAATGATAAAATAGTAATGTACGTTTTTGTTTGTGTTGTGTTCTTATTTTATAATTGCAACAAGTAGCAAATATTTGTGTACAAAAAAATCATATCTAGGTTCGCAATTACAAGTAATTAAAATATTTTATACACTTTTAGAAAAGAGATGCAGAGTATGCATCTGCATTAACACTTAGCTAAACTAAAACTGAGCAAGTAGTAATACTTGACAGTTAAAAATATTAAAGTGTAAACAATTCATAACAATCATTTTTGCAAATAAATATCATTAGGTTCCGTTTCTTTAAAAAGGTAAAACTCTATTCTGGTCAAATACGTTACGCGCAAAAAAAATATCCAGAAGCTAACTTGACAAAACTTTTAGAGCATTAAAGTTTCATGAACCATTAAGGTAACTATGTGGGTGGTAAATGTTCGGAAACCTTGTAAGTGTTCACGTTAAACAATGTTGACGCACATCGTTTTTTCAAAAATGCAAACAAACATTTTTCAGAAAAAAATTGTCTCGGCGGAAAATGTTTTACAACCCATTAGGTTTTGCATTGCATGTGTTAAAGTATTATGTACATGTACCATATACTTGAAGTGTGAGTAATCTAGTAACGCCTTGAAATTTTAAAAATTGGGTGGGAAATTATCCGGGTGCTAACTAGCCAAAAAAACCTATCTGTTAATGTAAAACAACATTTACGTACATCTTTTGTAAAACAAAATACAAAAAAAAGTCCGGGAAAAATTTGTCTAGGAAGTAAATGTCCTACACCTAAATATTTACGATAGCCTATGTATGTCCATTGAAATCACACCTCGCAAATGTGAAGTGTAAAGTGGTTTCGATAATTAGCGAGCAAAGTTGTTTTTAGACAATGCATAGTGATTACTAATGACTTCAACTAAAGGTGTCATGTCTGTATTTCACGTTCAAATAATATGCATATTGGAGGTACATAGGTAGGTAGGTACAAATATATCATTTAAAAGATCTATACTATTGATACTCTTATTGGCATATGAGGTGTATTTCACGTTCTTGTACTATGCAAAATGTAAGTACATAGGTAGGTAGGTACATAGATTTTAATTAAAAGACTGATTATATTATTAAGCTTTTTTACTTGTTGTATTCATTATTGAGTCGTAGCAGTGTCGATGTAATTATCGTGATTGATGCGTCACTGTTTTAATGTAATCATCGTGACTTATGCGTCACAGTTTCGATGTCGCCCACTTTCCCGGCTCCGGCTCCGCAACCGCCTGTGCACCGGGCACGGGCTCTGGGACGCGTACCCGTTGACGTCCCTGGGCTCACTCTGTCACGTGGTGGAGGCAATAACCTCCGGCTCACGGTAGAAGGGAGGGGCTGGAGGGTGGCTCTGGACCTGGGTGGGTCTCTGGAAAACCGGTTTGAAACTGAGTTGGTTAGCGTACACTTATATCTACTCACGTGGTGGAGTGCTATCGTTTGTTGTGCTACTATCTACAAAAAGTTGGTCCTGTCTACCCAGGCCCCTTATTGCAGACCTAAATAAGTATGGTTCTTGGATTGCAGCTATGAATGAATGATAGGTTTTATAAGCATGGTTAGTACTTTTTTGGTTTTTGTAGCATGTTTTCGTCGCGCCATCTGCATAGGGCTGCAGCAACTTTTTTAGAGTGATGCAAGTTTATTTGGGTCACATCTACAAGGGGTGTCGTTAGTGGCGGCCCCCTTGACTGATTAGACCCCTTATAGCTTAGCCTATTCACTGGCCTGTATTACTGATTCATCTTCTAACCTGCCTCCTTTCATGCCTTGAAATAAGATACTGGAAAAAATGGCTGGACTGGAGCCAAAGAAGAGCTTAAAGCTCCTCTGCTTTACGAGTTCCGCTGTTTTGCTGTCTATGGATAAGAGGTATGAGTGAGATGTAGAGTACTCCCCCTCTCTGGACTCTGTCGTCGTGGTATCGTTTAGGCTTGCCCACGATGTTGTGTTCAAACCCTCGTTCATAGCCTTCAAGGTCTTCACAAGAACCTTGAATTCATGTTTGACCGTGGATTTGAATTTGACTCTACACTTGTGTGACTTGGGCTTAACTGGTGCTTCAGGAGCTAGGTAAAACTTAATATAGGTGGTTTGATTAGTCTTCACGCACTCCTATGTTTGACCTTCCCGGATTACCGTTTCTTCTGTATTCGCATTAGGGCAGTCCACGCACGCCCATCTTTGATGAATGAAAGTTCTGTAAATGCGATACATTGTTGGTGGTTCCGCGTTAGCCTAAGAAAATACAAGTGTGTCAAGGGTATCTCGAACAAAGCAATGCTCTTCTTGAAGCAATTTAGTTCATGGATCGTCCCTGATAGTGATGACTACTTGCACCTTGCCTCTAGCCCCTTCAATCAGACTCTTATGTTTTTTGAGTTCTTTACCCCCTGTGGAAGGTGTGAGCATTTCTCTAGTTAGTTTGGGAGTTATGCCGCAGTTACTTGTGCCTCACCCGTTGAACTACATGGATCTCACTTAAGTTGCCCTAAGTCGTTTGGCTTGCTTGTGAGTGCGCTATTGATGGCTCTTCTACATTTCGCCCCTCCATGGGCTGCACTGGGTACGCTCTTGCGGTACTTTTGCCCCCTTATTATTATTATTTTTATTAGGCACCATGTGAGTCAATGGAACTGGTCCACATGGACACCGCCAAGGCCAATAGGGCCTATTGCGGACGTCCCGTCAATAATGTTTAATTTTGGCCCACGAGATAACCAGTGGCATATGAGTACGCCAGCAAATCTCCCGCAGTGGTCTGTAGACCTAGATATAAATTCCGGGTGAAAACAAACCTCGGACACGTGGTAAAAAAATATATAGGGGTTTCATCTTTCCTACCACATAAACAGGTAGGCAAGTCCGATAAGCTATAGAGAAATGTATGCCTTCTAAGCTCTCCATGTCCGGTGATTAAACCAACTAGGCAACGGAGATACTTACGCGAATGCCGAATTAGGGATCGACTTCCATAGAGTAGCGACAGTGTCCTCCTCCCAGGACAGCTTTTTGGTTGTCCAGTGAACAAGCGATAGAGGAATAGGGACCACAGGAGTAGGACCAATAAAACAGCAATGATCGGCATCATAGGCCAATTTTGCCAGTCTGTCAGCTTTCTCGTTACCACGGTAACCAGAGTGGGCTAGGATCCACACAAGCTTTACGCAATTGCTTGCAGCAACCCTGTTAAGGCAGTGAAGTCAATTCAGGACAAATAGCGAGTTTTTTATCCTTGCTTGAAGTGATTTTAGAGCACTCTGACTATCCACATAAATGTGTATAGATGTTTCACGTACGTTATTATCCTCCAGCCATGTAATAGCGTGAAAGATAGCCAGTACATTACATTAGAAAACCGAGGTGTATTCACTAAGGTAAACCGACTTAGAGAGTAGTGTCGTTCTTGTCTCTGCCCTTCTCTCAATATGTACTCCATAACCCGTAAGGACTTTATTACTGGAACCATCCGTGTAGCAGACAACACCCGAGGAAAGTTCTGAAAGATGAGATGACCACACACTACGACATTGAATATCAACATCATAGCGTTTAGTATTGATGTCTTTGGGGTTTGTTCAGTCAGTTGGCATGCAAAGGGTAGGAATGGAATTACATCACCCCATGCAGATTGCCGTGTGACTTAACAACCCCTTAAACATCGGATTACGAGTCCAAAGACCCCTTGTATTGAGCCTATGCCAGGAACGTATAGCCACCGCTTTTAGAGTAAACTCTATACGCGTGAGGCCAATCAAGCACTGCATGGCAGATGTTGATGTTGAGCGTTATGCTCCTGTAATCATTAGGCATGCTTGCCTTAGAAGTTTTTGAAGGCGGGAGACAAAGGACAACTTTAAAAGAGCCGGGGCCCACACCACTATGCCATACCCCAATAAAAGCCTGACAATGACAGTGTTAGCCCACTTGACCACTCTTGGAAATAGTCCTCACTTCCTTTCAACCATTTTTTTGCATCTAGCTAGCGCTTTTGATGCTTTTAAACAAATAAATTTACAGTGAGGCAGCCACGTGAGTTTTTTATCTAGAACGACCCCAAAGTACCTCACTGTTGATTTAATCTCCAAAAAACGCCATTAAACCGCATTAGCGGTAGGTATAACTTTTGGTTTTTTGTGAACAAGACTACTTCAGTTTTGTTAGGGTTAAGATTAAGACCAACATCCTGACACTAGGGTTTAGTGACCCGAAGGCCATCATGAACTCTGGATACAAAAGTGTCATAAACCTTTCCTCTTTAAAACATTCTAGTATCATCCGCAAATCCTTGATTAAGGAGGGACGGCACTGATGTACTTCAGGGGGCCAGTAAGCCATATATTACTAGGTTCCACAGTAAAGGCGATAAAACACCTCCCTGTGGACATCCACGGCTGAAACTCCTTGTTCGGGACACATTATTGATGGAAGAGACTACCACTCTGTTTCGGATAAAATAATTAATCCAGAGCTGAATGGGAGTCTCCACCTCAAACTGACCCAAAGCAGTGTCAATAGCCTTAAATAACACATTATTAAAGGCACCCTCAACATTGACAAACGCTGCCAAAACCAACAAGCCGTCACTGAGGGACTATTCAACAAACACGCAACCACTCTATGAAAAGCAGCGTCCGTTGATACTCCTCTAATGTAGGCAAATTGATAATTGTTCTTTAACCTTGTTTCTAAGGCAGGAGCTCTGAGATGTCTGTCAACTAATCGCTCTAGCGTTTTAAGAAGGACGGAGTTTAAATGAATAGGGCGCCACGCGTTTGGCGACCCATAGTTTTCCTTCCCTGTTTTAGGTATAAATACTACCTTTGAAGTCCTCTATCTAGAGAAAACATATCCTGAGGACAGACAGGACTTACATAACAGACATAATGACCAGAGATGATGCGCAGTTTACGCTGAAGCAGAACAGGTAAAATCCCATCAACCCCTCGAGATTTTAATTGTTTAAACTGTACACAGCTGCTTTTAGGGAGTTCGGCGTGACTATTAGGTCCGCACCCTCCCATTTGGTGGGGTATGGGTCAAAGTCCGGGGGACTAGCCAGGCAGTCCGGGTCTTTATGGAAGTGATGACGAAGCAGAAGGTCCAGGGCGTCCTCATGGCTTTCAGTTCTCCTGTCACTGACAGGGTCCATAAGGTCACCCGGGACTCTAAATGCCGCCGAATCAATCTTCCGAAGAACCCGTACTGCATCAGAGTAGTTGTTAACTCTACTACAGAACTCAACCCAGGAGTCCCGTTTTGCCTTACTCAGGGCATCTTTAAATGCGTTACGCGCAGTAACATATTCTTCTGATTGAGAGGAGTTACGGTTTTTAACTGATCCTATTCGCCTGTACAGGGTGCGAGCCCTTTTACGAAGCAGAGTGAGATTTCTGCTCTACCATGGAACAACTTTATTTAAGGGTTTTGTAGGCCTCAGGGGACAGGCTAAATCCAGACTACTCATGAGTGCATCCGTAATTCCACTAGCGTAAGTGTCCATTCCCATTGGAGTAAGGATATTTTCACCAGTAGATAGACCACAAACATTGCGCTTAAGCGTTAATTCAAATTTTTGCCAGTCCGCTTTGCGGGTATTACGCAATAGTTTGAGTGAGGGGGGGGGGTCTTTCCGCTTAGACCTGGAATCTGATGTATCTGTGGTCAGATGATGATTTATCATCCGACACCCTCTATTTTGAGATACGAGATTCCATAAGACGATTTGCCAAAGTCAGGTTGAGGACCTCACTCCGGTTAGCAACAACGAATGTAGGAGAATTGCCAACATTGACGACACTAACATCTGTTGACATAAGGAAGTCAAGTAGTAACTCTCGTCTGGCGTTGGTGTTTGTGCTACTCCACAGAAGGTTACCCCAGCTTGGTGGTTTGACGATGCTAAGGCATGGTCACACTACTGAGTCGGGCTAGTTGATCACGCTCTGGATTGGAGTTGGGTTTGGTGATACGTTCTGGTTGCCTGGTGGGAGCTGGATGGGGTGTTGTTGAGAACTAAAGTGAATGGGTGCTCCCCTCACATATATCTGTGACAGTTCTACTGTCTGAGACAAAGATGTGGTGGATGGCATAATGTAGATACCTACTCCCTATCACTGTATATTTATATTTAGTTCAATATGCAATCATCATCTCCATCTTTCTGCTGTGTAACTACAGGCGTCATCTCCCAATGACTTTCGATAAGATGTTGTGATTGGTGGGGTGTGATTGTGGGCTTATCCTCGTCTTCTCTGGAATTTGGCGGTTCTGGACGATTCTTGGAGCTACCCTCACTCATCCCCTCTGCTTGCAGGAAAAAAATCTCAAAGCATATCTAGTAAAGACTAGTATAATATACATAACGCTGACAATCGGTCGAAATTAAGTATTCACTATCCATGTCATTTAAATAATATACTAAGTAAAGGTATGCGAAAAGGAGCTTGAGCGACATGTCCATACATGCACGCAAAGTACCAGCATCGTAAAGCAACTTGTATAAATCGAGATATACCTTGGAAAGGTTAAAATCTTGGGAACATACATACATACATACATACATACTCTACAGAAGGTGATGTGTATTGGCATCTGCACCAACAACAAGGGGTAGCTTATTTGTTTCACAGTGTGCAACTAGGTCCATCAGCATCCGCTCTGGAGAAGAGGACGTTTGATCTCCTGGCATGTACACTGAGGCAAAAACAATTATCTCACCTTCTTAGCATGTTTGCACAGTAACAATATCTCTGTCGCAAAAGCGGGATAGCAGTGATGCTTGAATATTTTCAGATGCCAACACACAAGCCCGAGGCACTTCCCGTGTGTCGGCTACACAAAGTTGATCCTTGTTTCCAAAGCATCTGATTTTTCCATTGAAGTAGTATGGCTCTTGTCCCAGAATGATATGTGCGAAAAGGATCTGTAAGTGTCGGTTACACCGGCGGTGTTTGGTGAGCGCCTGTTGCACCACTCCATCCCGCAGACCACATAGAGAGGTGGCTGCAGTTTTGGAGTTGTGCATATTAATTTGGGTTAGGTCGATGCAAGATGTCATAGCAATGGCACCCACCGGGTGACCTGACCCAATGTTAGGGTTTGCGCTCACACTCCACCACTGGGTGCATCCGCACCACGTCTCCTTCCCTTAGTATTGACTCAAACCCAGTCCCAGCCCAATGACTAATCGCCCTGGATGCGCCACTGAGCCTCTTTCTTGTTTCTTTTGGACTGCTTACCCCGTGCTGTGATGTGTCAGGTTTACTACTGAAGTTCCCTGAAGTTGTTACAGATCTATTTGCTCGATAGTTCAGTAGCCTAGTTCCACTTATGCTCGTGGCTGCTTTTAGTTCTATCATCCGAACTGGATTGAATCCCGTAAACCAACGAGCAAAATTAATAGTTGTATTGCCCTTGTGTTTAAGCCCAGTCCTTATTTCTAGCCCACTTCTCATGATACCGTACCCACTTCGTTGTGCGGGAGTCGGTAGTCTCGATGGTCTATTATAAGTTCCCTTGAGTTCTATGGTATTGTATCCTGTGTAATTTATGGCTTCAAATCCTAAAACTGCACTACCAACACTTAAGTTATTCAATCGACTCATTACTGAATTCCAGAGTACATGATCTTCGTGAGCCATTGTATTTCATGAAGTGTTGTTTGAATGCTAGTTTATCGGTCTACTATGACTAAATTGCGGTTGCTACAGGTGTATTAGAGTAAGAATTAAGCTAGGCTGAGTTTGTTTGGCACTGGAGTGTGACTTTTTCATGGCAGCCCGTTTTTTCTCTTTTCTGTATTTCTTCCGTTAAATGTCTAAATATTTTACTCTCTTTTTGACAGTCTTACTTTCAAGCCCATCAACCGGAGTGTCTTTGGAGTTTGTTACTTGATTACTGGTAGGTTTTTTCCTTCCAATTTTGCTCGCAATTTATTTTTCCATGTATTTTTGTTACTCCAGATCAGTCTCTATTAACTGAAAGCCATTACTGTTCTTATTTATCTTGATGACTGAGGTTAAATCTATTTTCTCTAGGTTCACAGTAGTTTCAGTCCCTGTTACTAGTGCAACTAGTAATAATCTACCTACGATTACAAGAATTACTGTTTTTTACTGAAAATTTTGTTTTAAAACATTTGCTTTGTTCTAAATTAAATTTTCTTTATTTATATTATTTAACTAAAGGACCTTATTCAACATAAATAAAAAATCACTAATATTTATAGAATACGTAGTATATATACAAATTAATTCCTAATTCACGAAAAGGGGGCGGCAAATACGTCAGAGACAAATGGTGCGAAGTCCATTAATGACTGATCCGAAACCAAGACATGCTTCACTTTATATATTTATAATTTTGACTCAATTGTATGTACTTTATGTACCGAATGCTTGTATATTTTATTTTATAATTCGTAATTAATAATTAATTCAATAAATTATTAATTATACTTACCACATATTTAAATTATAAGTAATATTTAATAAATACGTATGGCGAATTATTAGCAATTTATTACAAATAATGTTAATCTAATGACACTTTTGCTCGGCTAAAAACATTTATTTAGAAATTGGGATCAAAATATTGGGTGGTATTCTCTTATGACTATTTAACTATAAAATAAATTTAATCTAAACTAGTCGGAAACTCAATTATTAAAACCAAGTACATCCCATTATTTATCGAGTTTCTGTCGAGTTTTGATCTCCAGTACTTTAAAACTATTGGACGAGTTTGTAAGTATGAGGTGGAGTACAGACAAACAAGTAATGATTTTAAATGTTTTGAAAATAAACAAAATGTTTTTATTTTCAAGTCCTGAATTTTTGAATAAATTCTATTTATTATAAAAACTACAAACAGACTAACTTGTTAAATTTTGATTTTCTTGTTCGTGATGTTGAAACTGCACAAATTATTTACATTTTTTGTCCTGTTTATGGTGTTGGTAATCTAACACTGTCACTAAACTTATTATTTTTTATTCCTAATTTTCATGTTGTTAATTGCAAAATGTCACTAAAATTTTGCCTCTTAATCTATAGTTTTGTATTTCAATCTTGCATAAACACATTAAACTTTTCCTAGTTACTTACTTAAAATAAGGACTTTACTTTTCATATAAGTACAAAAAATTGCTGTTCAGGTTAGACGATTTGTTATCTAAGTCTCCTAACATGTTGAACTACTGTGTTTTGATTTATGTAATGCTTTATTCTTTTTATTAGGTTTTTCTTTAAAATTTATTATCTTCACATTAGAATTTGAAGTTTTGAATTTGTCTATTTCTTCAGAAGGCTTGACTAAGGGGTCCTTGGCAGATTCAGGTCTTAGATTAAGTTTTTTATTTTGAGCTTTCAGATTCGTAATAAGCGTTTTGAAGTGCCTATTTTGTTTTGTTAATTATCTTTTTTAATCGAATATAGATTATTTCGAAAACATTGCTATAAGGTATTTGTGATAGATTATTGTAAATTTTGTTTGATCTTCTGCTTTTCTCATACCAGCACGCAAGTTGATTTTTGAAAAAAGGTCATTTTGTGCTAGGATTTTACAAAACAAAGAATTAGAACGCTGTTTTACAAATTTTTTTAACAAATTCTATTTGATCTAAAGAGATTTTAGACAAACATAAGGAGCATTGATTTTTCAACTAAATTTGACAATTTTCTTAAAAAACAAAAAATTGCAGCTAATTATTATTTTATTGGCTTTATGAATTGCTTTGATTATTTCATGCAATATGGTAGTCAAAAAACTAAAACTATTTTGAAATTGACAAAAATATGAAACAGTTTTTGCTGTTGACCCTCTCATGTTTGAGCTATTTTAAAACTTTTGGCCCGCTAAACTTTTTAAACAGCTATTTCAGTGAAAATGCAATATAGAACATCAGTTAAGTTTTGTAACAATTGTAGTATTCACAATTTGACGTTGGCGTAGTGGCCAATTTTTACTTTGAAAAACGCTTAGTGTCACGTGGTATTTCAAATTTGCAAATTTCACTTTTTACAATTTTTTTCTGTAAACCACTTGAAATACCTAATAATGCCATTCTGCACATTTTTTGTTTCAACTGTAATTTTGTACGGAAAATTAGTTTTGTTTTTACTTTTTTGAAATCCATTTGTTTTCTTAACTATGTAATCTAGAGCTTGAGTTAGTAGCTCATCACGTAAGCACAATCAACAGGTAAATTTTTTTTAGGCTCACCTTTTGTGTGTATGCAATAGCCACAGCGCTACGGAACCGTAAATGTCACTAAAAATTGCTTTGTTGATCAAATCCTATTTTGATGTTGCACCTAAAGTTTCAAACGCATAGCAATGTGCAGTACGTCAATCAAAAGCTCGAAAAATTAGCACAAGCATGTGCAATTTTAAAGTTGTGCAACTGCTAGTTTAGCAAATTTTTAGAAACAATTACATTTTAACGTTTATAGTCAACGTTGCGCCGCCATATTGAATTTAGGCGTCCAATTTTTTGTGAAAATTCAAATTTACTGACTTTATGGGTTGAAGCGTACCCACCTACAATTTGCGTGAAAACGCCGGCACATAAAATTTTTACATGACAAGTCAAGAATTTATTATTTAGAAGTTCACAAAAATTTCAAAACTCATTGAGCTACAAGTTACGCAAAACAAGTTTAATCAGCACATTTACACTCTCTGTCATTATGCATGAACATAAATGATCTAAGTGCAGTTAGGCAACAAATAAATGTACTGGTAAAAATTCACTAGGCTTGCAAGAGAAGGAGGGTTAAATGAAACCTTAGTTTTGTTTAAATATACCTAAAATCATGGCCTTCCTAATTTACCTGTTTTTACGCATCTTATTTCTTTTTTATTGTATTTGTTACTAAAAATATAAAGCTTATAATAACGAATATCTTTTGGTTCTAATAAAACAATTTAAAAAATCCATTTTTGCACCTTTTTAAAAACGCCGATTCTATTTGTCTTGTTGACATGAATTAATATTTCTAAAACACCATCAAGATGTTGATTCATCAATAAACATAACTTAATCATTAGCTGTTTACCAGTAGGGGAATTTTTACTATTTAATTTATTAACTTACTGTAAGAAAACAATATTGGGTAATGTTTTAGTTCTCAAAACATCATTTAATTGTATTAAATAGAATTTTAAAAACTGTATTCTTTTTTGCTATTACAAGCTAATATATAATATATTTAATATATATATATAAACTAAGCCTAATATATAAGCTCAAATTTAATTCCACAAACACACTGAAGACCGAGACGATTTAACATGGTAGCCTTCTATTTCCTCACCTACAGTGACTGGTTGAGTCTGGTTGTATAAACTCCATTTTAATCGACCTAATGCATAAAATATTATTATTATTATTTGTTTGAGCTACGGTATGCTTACAAAATAAAGATTATCTGTAATGTAACTATATTAGTTATATAAAATAAAATAAAATAAAAATACTTATTTATTCTAAATCGTATTTATTAAAAATCAAAGGTAATCGTTTTCGTATGAGTATCGGTATGCCTTTAAAATTACGTTTATCAATAATTTGAATTTGATTACTCAAAATTTGTTTGAATATTACAAGGTTAAATCACGGTTATATATAATTTGTGTATAAAAGCTTAAATTTTGTATAAATACTACTAGTTTCAGTCCTTGCAGAAACTTTTAATAATTTTATTTATTATTTGAAAGTTTTAAGAATATTTTGTTTAATGTACCCGTACAAACCTTGTTTGCTTTGTTTGTTCTACTTAAATATTAATTTAGTCTCCAAAACAGAACTTTTTTAAATTTTAAAGTGTTTTTAGCAGTTAAACTTTCAGTCTTCAAAGAGCTTTTTTTAGTAATTTAGTCTTTTAAAAATACAAACTTATCTAGAATTTGTGATTTTCTCAAGTATAAAGGTATATACAATAAAAAACAAAGCAAAAGGTTATCATTATTAAAACATCGCCTAAATAGCACTGTCACTCGTAATTGCCCGATCTGCTCACATATATGTCTTATCTAGAAACCGTACTGCTACAAAGGAGCTGTGAGAGGTTTAGGTAGGACTGATTAACTCTTTGTTACTGATTTGCATGCTATACCGCGTGCATGTGTTTTGATTTCTAGGAATTTAAAAGGTCATTTACTAGTAGAGTTCACGGGCAGTGATATATTCTCTGCCGTAACTTGGTGGGGCAAGTGTTTGATGGTCTTTGCTTCTGTGTATATGCCGGGTGAAGCAGTCGATCCTTCCAAGGATCTTGTGCGCAAGCTAGTTGACTACTGCTAGGTCAATAAACTGCCCCTTATCATAGGTGCTGATGCTAATGCACATAACCGGGTATGGGGTAGCACCGACACAAATCGCAGAGGCAAAGTACTGTTTGACTATATTATGTCTACTGATGTTTCGGTAGTGAATAAAAGTAGTGCTCCTACGTTTTTTGTAGCTAACACGAGTGAGTTAATGACATCACGCTGGCAAAAAGATAAGCTGAGTCATGGGTTAATGGATGGGCTGTGTCGCATGAGGAATCGTTGTCTAATCACAGGTACATCCGTTTTCGCATCTCAGCTGGCTTGCCAGTTGCTGTTTGTTGTAGAAATATTAGAAAAGTGAATTGGAGCAGATACTGTGCTTGTTTAAGGGAGAAAGTTTGCATGGTTACTGATGGGTAGCTGCTCTGTGTTGAAAATGTTAACACTGAGCATGTTAACACATTACGGGTGGACTTCGATCGACGCCAAGGGCGGCGATGGAGTGTCTTATCGGCCTTATGCCTCTAGACATCTATCTAAAGGCAGTGGCTGTTAGTTCCATGCATAGGCTGAAAACGAGGGATTTTTGGACAAAAAATCCTTTGTTTCGGGGCTCAACCAGCTATACTGTGATTTGTAAAAAATAAAGCTCTTTTGTCCCTGTTATCCAGAAGCCAGTGGACTGAACGTATAAGAGCCTAGAAGATAGGAGGTTTACTGTTGAACTTGGGTCCCAATTGGATTAAGCTTGTGACCTATCCCTTTTGGGAAGTGGAGTGGTGCGCTTGACTGACGGCTCACGCGATGGTGATAATGCCGGCTGTGGAGTTGTGATTAAGGACAGTAACCAGAGAGCAACCCTTATGGCTTCGTCTGTGTATCTTGGTGTGGATGCTTCTGTATTCCAGTGTGAGACCATTGGTATCTCCTTGGCGTCCCATTGGCTGCTGGAGAATGGTACTAAGGATCTTCCGGTCAGAGTATTCAGCGACAGTCAGAGTTTTTTGTGAGCACTGTTAAGGCCTTACACTGTCTCAAATGTCGTATGGGACTGTCACACCAACCTTACAGACTCACTGAGAAGGGTTGTGAGGTTGTGTTAGTATGGATCACTACGCACTCGGGTTTCAGGGGTAATGAAGAGGTAGATAGGCTGGCGAAGGCTTCGCATGATGGGAGTTGCGGTAGGCAATGAAGTCAAAGACCATGTGTTCCAGTCCCACTCTCCGCGGTCCACTGCGCAATTGCGCAATGGGCTAGACGTGAGCACGAAAGACAATGGACTGGACTGCGCAACTGTAGGCAGGCCAAGCTCTGGATATCGGCACCACTTTACGGCAATGCGTCGTTGGTGCGTTATCCTAGAGATCAGTTAAGATGGCTTATTGGGCTAGTGATGGTACATTGGGCTTGGGGAGCTCACGGATGGAGGACTGGAGTGTTGGACTCCTCTACGTGCTTCCACTGTAGGGAGGAGGATGATACACCAATTCACTATTTGACTGTGTGCCCTGCTTTTGTACTTGTGAGGAACCTCTATCTTGAGGGGTGTCTCATATCATTGGATATGTTGGGTCAGGCGTCGGTTGCCAGTTAGTTGCGTTCTCGCGCTCTACTCAAAGGCTTGCGGCTTGATCTTTGTTTTTCTGCTATTTTTGAGGGGGAGTCTGCAATAGGCCATAATTATAAAGGCCTTGGCGGCGTTGGTCTCTTTGGGACCAAACCCCTGTCACATAATAATAAATAATACTTTGGGCATATTTTACGATTCATGTCCAACGATCAAATTTATGTCAAAGCACCCATTTTAAGGCGTTTTAATCATATTTTACACTTTAAACAATTGTTGCATAATAGAATAGGTACTGTATCTTACCTGCGTTTAGCAGAAGCAACAATAAAAATTTCTTAAAATCTTAAAAAACAGGTTTTTAATTTTGAGTAATTTCTAAAACTCATGGCGCCAAGGTTGTTCTTGCCCTTTAAACAAATATAAAAAATTAGGCTTTTAAATCTTAACTCTAGCGCGTTTTAAACGTCACAATAGCATTATTTTAATCAAAATGTAAGTTTAAAAGTTACAAACAAAATCAGTTTTTTAAATCGCCTGTAAACGTTCGGAAGTTTAAAACTTTAATATTAACTGTAGAAAATTTACAATAAAAATAGTATATATTCAACTATTATGCGCATATAAAAGACTTAACTGTAACACATGTTAACCTGTGGCTGTGAATAAGTTTTTCTGTAAGTCAGTAAAGCACTCATAAATAAAGAGATTGCAAATTTTTCTTACCGAAAACCACAATAAAAACAAATAAGTAACGCGTTGCTTTTATGTAAACTGTAGACTTTGAAAATCTATAATAAAGGGTAAAGTAATATCGAGTACTTACGAGGAGTAAACTGTGGTAAAGTTGTTTTTCTAAATTAAATCTTGATTTTTCTATGCACTTTTGAATACAATGTTTATTATTAGAGTAATTTTAACAACTCAAAAGCAGGTGTTTGGAGCAAGAAAATACGAGACAAACTTGGGTTCAAAAGCTTATTAAAAAACTTGATAACAAACTCGGCAAATTCTAAGAAATATGACTAGTGTTTTTAAGTTCCCAAGCAATAGGTTCCTTTTATGGTTTCAAGCTATTTGTTTACGGTTAATGATATTCTTGAATAATTTGAATCAAAAATATCTTAAATTGCCTTAGACCTATGAATTTTAGTATCTTATGAATTTTTTTAAATGTGATTGTTGTAGATTTTAGCATAAGGTATCATGTATTTACATACATACATTCATAAAAGTAGTTTACTTGCTAATGTATTGACCAATCTTAAAAAATTAATAAGATACGTAGTGTTATGCTCGTTAACATGGTAAATAATAACTTTAAAGAATTCGGGTGATTTTTGGTTTTTTTTTTAATTTTAAAAATTAAGAAGTTAGTATATTTAAGAATGTTATGACTTATATAGTAGTTTAATTTAAAATGAAAAATTCCTGTAATATAGTCAATCAATTTTTTAAGGTTTTTTTATCTTTAAAATTATTCAGTTTCTCTGTTTTCAAAAAAATAAATGATTTTTTATAAGCTATCAGCTCGTTGCCAGTTAGAGTAATAATATGAGATTGATTAAGTTTACTGAGCCCGGTATAAGGTATTTACCTACCAATGTTATTTTTCAAAGGCTGTGTAAGCTTTTTTATACAACAAGCTTGTAAATAAATGTTTTTAGTAGTTAAAGCATTAATGTATATACGTAGTTCAATTAGAAATATTTTATATGTTACAGATTGTACTAGGTCAAAATCTAAAATAAAATATTTTTCACCAATTATTAACTGACTTAATTTTAAAAAGTTACGATTTTCCATTCCTATTTTCTTAGAAATAAATTTATCAATACAAATTTGAATGTTAGTTATTCCGCTTGTACAGAACTTTGCAATGTTTTAGCTTAATTTTTTGTGCACTGTCTGTTTATGAAACTTTGCTACGTAAACTTAATTTAAACACTGATTTTAAAACTGTAAAATGAAATCAAATTGTGAAATAAAGGCAAATATTGACTAGTATTTAAGTTTATTTTGGTTATTTACACAATCAGAATCGAAGTAGAAGTATAAGTTTTTCCCTTAAAATTGGCAAAAGAAAATCCATCTTATAATTAAAAAAGTGAAAAATAGAGAAGTTTTTGTAAGAACTACTGATTTTGCAATTCAAATATCCTAAAATTAAAAGAAATGCAACTTTATAAAACTAAAGTCGTAGGTCGTAGTTTTGCTAAAACATTTATTTCTTACATACTTAGAATTTTAGCTTAATACTTCTGGCCGGAAGCAACACAGGATATACAGTGATTTGTACTTACATTCAATCACTGCAAAGCAAGAAAACACTTACGACAGAGGAAAACGGGTCTAGTGGTTTCTATTTTACCTAAGTATATATTTTATACAATAAGCATATACTTCATGGAACAATTCCTTACATCAACACAAGAAAATTTTCATGTTATTGCTTGTACAGAATATATAACTAGGTACGCCATTATCAAGGCCATAGTGGATAAAAAAGCTGAACAGATAGCTAAATATCTAGAAGAAGGGGTTATCTGTCAGCATGACGCATGCACGAAAATAATAACAGACAATGCAACGGAGCTTGAAGAATGCATGATGCAAGAAGAGATAACACTTTGATATGCCAGGTATAGATCATAGGCAGCTACATGTCATCAAAATAACGCACTCATAGAACGAACAATTTGGACTCTCACTACTCTAATAGCGATGTATGTAAATCGGTCACATACAGATTAAGACAAAAATTTACCCTACTTAACTTTTGCTTTTAACACAGCAGTTAACAAAGTACAGGTAATTCTCCTTGTAAGCCTATAAATTTGCGACAGTAAATTTTAATAATTGATACATTTACAGAACTTTAGCCTACTGCTTTAAAATTGATGTGAAAAGCTTGATAAAAAGTAGCGAAAACGCAATAAAAGAACCTATAAAAGCACATGCAAAAGCTAAGGAATATTAAATTGTATATGTCAAGGCACTTAATTTGAATTATAGATACAAATACCAGACTATGCACCTAGTTGTATGCTAAAGAAAATTTTGCCGGGAAATGACGATAACTGGAAAATATAACTGTTGCTGTTCGACTTTTATGAGTTTAATACAGTCCTAGAATTATTAGAGAGAACCGGAATAAGTAATTGGCAAAATTAAAAGGATAAAAAATCTAAAAGAAGCACAATTCAACCGTGAAACCATCTCATAAATTAGCAGTAGTTTATCATGGAGCGATTATTTATTTACTAGAGAAAATAATAAATCTAGTTCAGAAAAATTACCAATAAGCTGACAAAGGAAGCACAACTACAAAAAAAGACTAAAACAATAAAGGCAAAATTATACCAAGTGGAAAAAGAATTTTAAAGCCAACTAGATACACGTTATTCCGTTTTTTGCAGCCAGTTAGTTTAGACTACAATAGAACTTTGAAAAAAATTAATTTAATAATCTTTTTTGCACAATATTATACAAAAAGTTATAATTTATTCTTATGAAAATATTAAATTTAACTATGAATTTGGCAATTAAAAAAGCGACTAAATTGAGGGCAGTCAAGATTTGGTAAACCGGAAATACAAACGACAAGAAAGAAGACGAGACGCAGCGGGTGCAGAGACAACATGATCAACATGTCCAGAGGATAACCAAACAAATCTATTACCCTAAAAAACTTATCTGCAAGAGTAAGCAAAAATTAAAAGAAACTAGATTGGAACTTTAGAAAGCATAGTTGTTGCCTTTTTTGATAGAAGTCTATAGTGGTAATACAGACCCGGCACCTTCTTAGTGTTTAAAAATCCGGCGCTTCGCGCCGGATTTGTCGACCGAGGGCGGGCCCGAAGTAGATGCTGAGCTTCAACAAAGGCGCAAGACAATTTATGTTACGCTTGAAGGTGGTATAAGATTTATGGAAGCTCCCCTACAATCAATAGGACATACGAATGTGCGTAGCATGTAGTTAAATAAGTTTTTTATAAATTACACCATTCACAAATGACGTCATTTATGAAGGCTTCCTTACCATCAATAAGCCATATAGTAGTACGTGGCATGTAGTTAAAAAACGCTGGAATATTTTTGAGAATTGCATGATTAACAAATGACGTCATTTATGGATCCTCCCCTATAATCAATAAAATATATACGAATGCACGTGGCAAGCAGTTAAAAATAAGTAGGAAAATATTTTGATGTTAACAGTGGGGGTCCTAAAAACTATAATATTTGAATGACGTCATTATGGACAATCCCTGAATATCGATAACACATATAGTTACGTCCGTGACATGTTGTTAAATTAGGATGGAAACAAGTGTAAAGTTGGGACTGGGGATACTAGAAACTATGGTATTAGAACGATGTCATTATGGACGATTCCTGACTATCTATAACTCATATAGGTAAGTCCGTGACATGTAGTCAATATAGGATGGAAAAACATTTAAAATTGGTACTGGAGGTTCTAAAAACTATTAAATTTAAAGTACGTCATTATGTACGATCCCTCGATATCTATAACACTGAAGGACGTCATTATGTGCTTAGCATCTCCAAATGGTTAAATAATTAAAAGGGAGGGGGAAGGGGGCACCTACAATTATGATATTTTTGAAAGACGTCATTAACGGACGTTCCCTCACAATGTATAAGGAAAAATTTCAGAGTTGCTCAATGCAAATACTAATTGTGGAAAAACGATTAGTGTGATCTGAATTAAAAAATATGTATAACTAATATAAGTTAGTTCAATGCATGTATGATAAAATAGGCTGGAAAAAATATTAATGGTGGAGGACGTCGTGTATGGACGATCCGTCACCATCTACACCCCATTTTTACAACTGGTGATATCATTCAAATGGGTACGTGCATATGAAAATTCCCCGTTTGCATTATGTTTAACATCAGTGGAAATGGGTGGGTGGGTCAGAAAATTAAGATAGCATCATTTGTGAACGCTCCTTAACATTCAATTTCGTATGGTATTTATACACACGGAATGGAATGCTAAGAGTGAGAAGCGTAGGCCGATCGTACCTGGGTACGTTTGTTCAGTGGTAGGTATGTATAGTAGCGACAACCAAAAGAGAAGGCTGGCAAGGACTGGCAAGGATAAATTTTACATGCAAACAATGGCAGCTTTATCTTTGCCAGCCGCCTCTTTCAGTTGCCTCAGCTATTTGGTTCAGCCGTTTTTAGCCTCTCCAATTTACAAATTTCTGACATAGGTCCAGTAATCAATTTATTGTGGATAACTGGTTAGACTAATTACGACTAAAAAACAATACAGACCTGCCCAGTCGCATTTCTGGTCGTATACTATTTTTTTTATGAAAATCGGTTGTAACCTGTGACCTGTAGTGTACGACCAACGGACGGACGGACGTCAAATTTCCGGATTTTAAATTTTAAACGTACAAATTTCCTTATTTAAAAATTTCGGATATTTCTGATTTTTCCACACCAACTTTCCGGGGTCTTTTAAAATTTTTCAAGCAAAAAAAAATCACAAAATTTAAAAAAAAAAGTATTTTTAAAAAAGTAAAAAGACTATTTAGGTCTTTTTATAGTCTTTTAAGTGTTTAAAAATACGGTTTTTTTAAGTGATTTGGTATTGCTGTAATAATTTTGAAAGACCCTTGAAAGATGGTATAAAAATTCAGAATTATCCGAAATTTATAAATTGAAATATTCCTAAATTTAAAATTTAAAATCCAGAAATGTGACGATCCCTAGTTATTGATGTACGGTGATAACCGAATAAAAGTAGTTAATTTAATAATATTTTTAAATAATTATTTCATTGTATTTAAAGCTTTACGCATGCGCTGTGTAATTCAATATAGGCACATAATATCAGGCGGGTGTCCGCCATAAAGAGTAGTGCTACTATTTTGTTCACCTCAATGATTTGTATTTGAAAATCAAATGTGCGGTCTGGAATTGTCCTGGGAAAAACATTACGGTGGGGTAAATGTCCGGGATGAAAGTTTCCATTTACCAGTACAAGCTATTTTTCAATATAGACGCATGTGAAATACTGCTAATAGCTAATATATATATAACAACAGCCACTGTAATTTATTATGAAATTTTACTGAACGTAAAAAGCGCATAGAGGAGCATCCACAAATGACGTCATTGAAAAGTCCCACTTTTAGGACCCTGGGACCCCATAGCTTAACCATTGCGTAAATGGCAATTTTTACATGGAGTTTGTCACCAGTGCCCAAGTAGACTCATCGACCCAACTAATGACGTCATCTATGCACGATCCCTATCTGCTTTAAATGTGCGCTGGAGTAGTATTATGGGGGTGAAATTTAATGTAAAACTACATTTGTTGACTTTTAATGATACGCTGAAAATCTGGTAAAATTAAAAATTTGGACAGCGGGGACCCTTTGGTGCCTTGATTTTCCCATATGAATTTGCATGTTAAAATTTGAGTTTTGAATTTTTAAGAAAATTTTCAAAATGTCCCGGGCTTTAGTTGCCTAGCAACCAAAAATGCACTCAAGTCTCTATGCTAGCTGAAGTGTCTAGGGTTGGTAGAAGACACTTTGGTAACATTTGGCCAAATCTCAGGGTTACACCTGAAAACGTTCTTAAGTTAGTGTGACGCTATATTGTGGATGTGGTAATGTGGTCACCTCCGGAGGGAGAGATGTTAGTTAAAAGTTCTCATATTTTTTTTAAACTTCATTGATGAACGACCCCTAATTGCGCGAGTAGTTGCTTTTAGTTAATTTCATCGCATTTTCCCGCCGTTTCGGCGCCGCACGGCGGGTTTCTCGCCGAAAAAACCGCACAGAAAATAGCCGAAAAAACCGCACGGCGGGTTGGGAATTTCTCGCCGAAAAAACCGCACGGCGGGTTATCGATTTATTGATTTTATTGATTTTATTGATTTTTCGCGAATTGCGAATTTTTTGCGAATTTAACCCGCTAACCTAACCCGCTAACCTATGTATAGTGGATATAAAGTGGTGAGGATATATGGTGGGGAGTGCTGCTAACCTAACCTAAACCTAATGTTGGGTTGACTTGTTGGATATATGGTAAGTAGCGTTGGCGGGTTTCTTGCGTTGTTGCAAAATTTCCGGGCGGGTTGTGAATTTGGCGGTTTGCGAATTTTGGCGACTACCGAATTTGGCGGATTCCGCACAGGCTATTTCCCCCCACTGTAGGCTGTTGCTATTTCCCGCCGATCAATATCCCGCCACTGTAGGCTGTTGCTATTTCCCGCCGATCAATATCCCGCCACTGTAGGCTGTTGCTATTTCCCGCCAATCAATATCCCGCCACTGTAGGCTGTTGCTATTTCCCACCAATCAATATCCCGCCACTGTAGGCTGTTGATTATCCCGCCAATCAATATCCCGCCACTGCAGGTTATTGATTTTTATCCTGCCAATCAATATCCCGCCACTGCAGACTGTCATGTATCCTGCCTATGTTCCCGCCGCGTTATTGATTATTCCACCGTTGGCGGCTTCTTCCCGACAATCAATACTATGTCCACGCCACGTTATTGATTATCCCGGCTTCTTCACATCCTGGTCTGTGGGAAGCATGGCGTGCTGCTGTGCCATGGGACCGCCATGATGTCCTGCCACTGCCCTTGGGTTGTAATGATGACCTGCAACGTTTTGATGTCTTGGAAGCTATCATGGTGCCCTTGGGTTGTCATGATGTCCTTGGCCTGGCATGATGTCCTAGAGTAGACACAATGTCCGCCATTTTGCCCTATGCTTCCTCTCTACACTATTGGTCCTTGCTCTCGATGCATGCCATTAGCCTTGCCTAAGGGGAAGCCTGCTGCTGCTTAGGGAAAGGGGGAGGGGGGTTGGGGTTGCTCGCTCTCGGGGAAGCCTTGAGCCCGCCACTGCTCTGGAGCCCGCCACTGCCCTGGACCGGGCGCTGCTCTGTGGGCTTGCCACTGGGTAGGGCTCTACCGCTGTCATGGCGACTGTATATTATGTATGGGATCGTACACAAGCTATGTCGCATGCAGTATAGACTACGTAACCCTTAAATGGTCTGTATGGGAATCCATTTGCCTTTTGTATGCTTTATATATGAACTTTTTATGAGCAATGCATATATTTTTATAATAAACCCATCAACACATGTTTTTAAATGCCAATTGGTTTTTTATTACAGTTTTAAAAATTTTGTTTACAATTTTTGTATATTTTTTTATGTTAACAAATTATTTCTCTTACTATTTGTTTTTAAGTTTAAGTATTCTTAAATGTTTACAAATTATTTTTTACTATTTTGTTTTTACACTTAACATTTTTAAAATCTTTACAGACTAAATAATTTTTTTTATAAATTTTTACAAATTTTATTTACAAACTAAATTGATTTTTTAAATTATGTGTAAATTATTTTTTACACTGTAACTTATTTCTCAAAGTTAATTTTTTTTAAAAATTACATTACATATATTTTGTGCTTCACTATACATAACTTAACTTTATATATTATTTTGAGACGTAACGTAATTATTTTTACATACATGTTTCTATGTCCGATATTCATCTTGTTTGTATTTGCAAATATATTTTTGTACAATTTCTAAAATTTTATATTTTCGCCAAAACATACAATGTCCGCACATTTTTATTTTTGGCTCGTACTTGTACATGAAAATTCTTTCACCGTATAGGGTTATTTTCCGAATATAGTCTAAACTAGGGTTTTCAGTCCAGGCTTTGACATTGCTTGGGTTGTTTTCACACACAAAGCAACCGTTGTTTTCCACTTGTCTTGTTACTTTACACCAGTTCTCAATATTTGTGAACTTCTTTACCCGAATCCATACAACGTATGGTGTATTTAAGCTGTAAGCAATTCTTAATTCTTTCAGCTTTACTTGTTCTTCACAATCTATACAGTACTGTTTGTTGTTATTTATTACAGTATGTAAACTTGATGGTTTAAAGTTTAACCAGCAGAACTGGCATGACTCACACATCAAACTTTGTAGAGTATTCATTTTGTTTTCAAGATGGATACCATCTGTTTTATTGCCATTGACAACTGCAATGCTATATATTCATCTTTTTTGTTTTTGCAAATGTATTTTTGTACAACTTCCATGTCTGTCACAATCATGCAGTACTCACACAATTTGATTTCAGGCATGTACTTGTATACGTATACTGTTTCTCCGTATAGCGAAACCATGCGAATATATTTTGAATTAGGATCTTTTGTAGTGCCTTTTATACAAGGGTTTTTCTTGCATACAAAACAATCGGTGTTTGACAAACTTCTTGTTACTTCACACCAATTTTTAATGTTTTCGAATCTACGAAAGTCAATCCATTTATCGTATGGTGTATTTAAATATTTTGCAACTCTTTCGTCTTTCTCTTTTTCGCAAGTTTTACATCTTGCACAGTACTGTTTGTTGTTATACTCGACGGTTTGCAAACTTGTCATACAGTTTCTGCTTTGCAAATGTGACGGTATATAGTTCAACCAGCAAAACTGGCACGCCTCACACAACAAACTTTGCAGTGTATTCATACTGTTTTTAACATGAATTAAACTTGATCCATAGACAATTGCAATGCCTTATATTCATCTTCTTTGTACTTGCAAATATATTCGTGAGCATTCTCCAAAACTCTCGAGCTTCGGCACAACATACAATAACCGCATACTTTAATTTCCGGCATGTACTTGTATATGAACACAATCTCGCCATACAGAGACACGCCGTAAACAAATTCTGCATCCAGGCCTTCTGTAGATGATGGTTTATCATACGGATCGTATTCGCACACAAAACAATCCGTTTTCTCGAAACGTCTGGTTACTTCACACCAATTGTTAATATTGTCAAACTTATCAAAGTCAATCCATTCGTCATACGGTGTATTTAGACATTCAGCCACTTTTTCATCTTTTTTCTTTTCTTGCACTTTGCATTGCGCACAGTATTGTTTGTTGTTATACTTCACTGTTTGCAAACTTGTCGGCATATAGTTCAACCAGCAAAACTGGCACGCCTCACACAACAAACTTTGCAGTGTATTCATATTGTTTTCAACACGAATTACACTTGTTCCATTGACAATTGCATTGCTTTATATTCGTCTTCTTTGTAGTTGCGAATATATTCTTGAACATTCTCCAAAACTCTCGAGCTTCGCCAAAACATACAATAGTTACACACTTTAATTTTTGGCATGTACTTGTATATGTATACAGTTTCCCCATACAGAGATACACTATGAATATATTGTACATCAGGTTCTCCTGTGGATGATACGATATCATGAGGATCGTATTCACACACAAAACAATCTGTTTTGTCCAAACTTCTGGTTACTTCACACCAATTGTCAACAGAATCGAACTTCTCAAAGTTAATCCATTCATCGTACGGTGTATTTAGACATTCAGCCACTTTTTCATCTTTTTTCTTTTCTTGCGCTTCACATCGCGTACAGTATTGTTCGTTTTTATAGTCAATTAATTGCAAACTTGACGTCATATAGTTTATGCTTTGCAAATTTGACGGCATATAGTTCAACCAGCAGAACTGGCATGCGTCACACCACAAACTTTCTAGAGTTATTGTATTCATATTTTTCGCATAACAAACTTTACAATTTGCAATCTTGGGTTAAGAACAACACAAGGTTTTCAATTTCATCGTAGTTCAATTTAATTTGCGGACCCAACCATCCTCCGTATTTCACAGATGTTTTTTCTGAAACCGGGCAGTGCAAAACAAGTTTTGAATACTTTCCGTCGTTGAAGTTTGTGAGATTGAGGTTTTCAATGTTATCCTCTGGCGTTTGAATGTAAACGTTGTGATCATGGACACCTCGAATGAACTTCAGTAACAACTTGCCGGTGACAAGTGAGAATTCAACTGTTGTGGATTCAGTTTCGTTTCGCAATCGACCAATGTAAATGTAGTTGCACTGCTTATAATTGTTCCATGTTTTTCGTGCCAAAAGTCGATCACTAATCTAAAATTAAAAACATTATTATAGAATATTGATTATCGATTATTAGGGTTGAAAATTGAGCTTGATTTCTTAGCTCAAAACAAAATTTAAGCTCGAAAAAAAGTGAGCGCTATTTTTCCGCTCAATTGAGCAAAAAATAAAAACTTACAATTTTTGAATTTGGGTTTTTGAAAAAATTCACTTTGTTCGTTTTTTCAATTATTGGTTGATCCCAATTTTTACACAATATAGGATCGTAAGATTCAAGGTGTTCTATGGTAGATGTTTACTGCCCGACTGTCAAATCGTGACTGAGGACGCACAGAAACGTTACGATGTTATATTAACGAACAGAGTCTGTAATTCCGAGAATTTCAGCAGGGTACTCTGGAAATAAATTGACGCAGTATGTTCTGTTTTCAGTATGTGATGCTTTTTCAATTTTATTATTAATTCAACAATTTTGTGGGAAACTAAGATCCCATTTTTCCCATTTATTTTCCCATTTCACGCATGGTTTGACTGTAGGTTGTTCTAAAATGCTGGTCTTTATAACAGCTATCTGTCCGTAAATATAAATAGTAAAATCAACAGTGTACAATCCATCCGCCATAGCTCAGCCTTGAACAGCGAGTGAATGTATAAATACAGAAAACAGTTAGTTTTACTTTCATTTCACTTAAAATGGCTGACCAAAGTGTACGTCGATCCTATCTAAATCACAAATTAGCCGGAAGTTTTTCTGGTTTGAGCGGATTTTTGGCAAACAGAAAAAAGTGGACTGATAAAAAACTAGTAAAAAAAGAACTTTCAAAGCTGATTGCTTACTCTTTGCATAAAGATATACGACGCAAATTTCCTAGAAGGAAAGTGTTTTTTAATTTTATTAATCAAAACTATGCGTCGGATCTCAAGGACATTAGCAACATTGCAGAATGGAACAATTGCAATTACTTTGTACTCATTGTCATTGATTCGTTCAGCAAAAAAGCATTTGTACGTATGCTGAAAGATAAATCATCAAGTTCAATGATTCGTGCGTTCAAATCTATATTTCAAGAAGCTGGAACTACGCCAATGACGTTGTTTACAGATATGGGAAAAGAATATAGAAATAAAAATTTTAGACAGTTCTTAAAAGAAAATAGAATTGTAAATTACCATATCTACTCGTATATTAAAAGTACATTCAGCAAAAGGTTTATTCGTACTCTTTTTACAAAACTTGAACGCTATATGACCGAGAGAAATACATTAAAAATTGATGACAAAATTCAAGACTTTGTCAAGGCTTACAACAATAGTTTTCATAGAACAATCCAGACCACACCTAATAAAGTGACGAAAAAGAACGAGTTTGAGATATGGCACAGGATATTTAAAAATTCGCTGCAAAACCATGCTTCAAAGCCAGCAAAGTTTGCTATTGGTGATCAAGTTAGAATATCAAGAGCTAAGATGTTGTTTGAAAAAGGTATTTTTTATATATAAATATGTAAATATATAAATTTTAACTATATACTATATTAAATTATAGTGTTTTACCGTACATTACTTAAAAAAACGATAAAATAACGAATTATTTCTAGGATCTGCGGAAAATTGGAGCAGGGAAATATTTGTAATAGCAGCTGTACAAAAAACTAATCCTATTACCTACTTGTTAAAAGATCTTAATGATGAAGGCAAGTCTTTTTTAATAAAAAAAAGTGAGCCAGATTTCTTAGCTCAAAAAAGTGAGCCAGATTTTTTAGCTCAAAAAAGTGAGCCAGATTTCTTAGCTCAAAAAAGTGAGCCAGATTTTTTAGCTCACTTTGGCTCAAAAAAAGTGAGCCAGATTTCTTAGCTCACTTTGGCTCAAAAAAGTGAGCCAGATTTCTTAGCTCAAAAAAGTGAGCCAGATTTCTTAGCTCACTTTGGCTCAAAAAAGTGAGCCAGATTTCTTAGCTCAAAAAAGTGAGCCAGATTTTTTAGCTCACTTTGGCTCAAAAAAGTGAGCCAGATTTCTTAGCTCAAAAAAGTGAGCCAGATTTCTTAGCTCACTTTGGCTTAAAAAAGTGAGCCAGATTTATTAGCTCACTTTGGCTTAAAAAAGTGAGCCAGATTTCTTAGCTCAAAAAAGTGAGCCAGATTTTTTAGCTCACTTTGGCTCAAAAAAGAGACAAAGTTTAATTTATTAATATCTTTGACATAAAATTAATCAATATTTTTTCACATGACAAATATTGATTTCAGATATAACAGGAGGGTTTTACGAGCAAGAACTTAATTTAGTTTAAAATGTTTTCACGCTCTGTCATTGAAAACGTTGCTCCTCTGAGCATATGCTGTACGCTTTCGAGTTACAGCAACAATTTACCATCAAATACAGCTACTAATTTTATTGCAGAACTGCCTAATGAGTTGAAATTACCTCAAAATTTGTATCAAGTAGGTCTTATTAGCTTAAAATACACACCAGCAAAACCAAAACGCGTCGCACGCAGCATTGAAACATCGCCATTGTTTTCAAATTTAACACCTCCAGAGGTTTTAGCAGGAAAAATCAAGAAATCTAGCAACGATCTGTTCGCGTTTCTCTCTGATATTCGTCGATCGTTGAAAGAGCAAGAAATTCCATTCTCGTTTTCATTTTTTCCTGTTACACCGCCCGATACTGTGTTTATTAGTGCAGTAAACGAGGGACCAGCAAAAGGACAATTCGTGATTATACCAAATGAATTGGCTATTGTATTCGGATTTAATAGAAATCAATTTCCATATGGAAACGTTCCAGCTTTGAGTATTATTTCCATGGATGCATTTAAAAACATTCCATTGAATACTGAATTTGATATAAGAATGGAAACGTTCACAGATTATTAAAATTTGGTAACCATTCGTCAGCCGTTTCAAAGCGTTGTTCCCTTTACACGACAAAATAGCCAAGGGGATGAAGATCCAAAAAAGTTTTTTGAACGATTAAATACAAAAATGAAGAAATATTTAAAAAAGTTTGAAATAACTATAGAACCAGACGATGGCAAAGCTGTTTTTGAATTTGAAGATTTTGCTAATTCAAAAAGTTTCAGTGTGCTGCCTGTAAAAATACTAGAATGCTTAGGATTTTTAGATGAAAAATTCAACGTTGGGCTTTATGTATCGAGTGTTAAATTTGATATGGAGAAATACAATGAAATTAAAGATGAAGAAACGCTAGACTTTCGATTTTCAATTGATCATGTATACTACGCAGCAATGAAAGAACCCGCCTCGCTGTCTGTTGATTATGTGTTGGATAAAATCAACCAAAGTATAGAAACACGCATATTCAATGACATGGAAATCAACTTTGTTATACAAAATGGCGACATTTATGTAGAAAATTTGGATGAAGAAGTATCTGTGCAACTGCCTCCTGCAGTTAATCAACTCTTAAGTATTCCAAAAAACCAAGTGTTTGTTCGCGATACAAGAGTGAAAGTTGGTTTAGATATTCAAGAGGAAGAAAAAGAAAAAAAAAATTTAGAAAAAAGAAATTGGCGAAGATGATGATAAAATAACTGCAACTGCAAAACGAATTGTAGTTCTGAGTGATATTGTACAGAACCAGTACTATAATCATCACGTTTTACCAATTTTGCAAGATTCTGATTTGAGTCATGAAGATATAAACGAAACGATTGTCTACTTTAACCCAGTCATATTTTTGCCTTTGAGCCGTGCGGACATACGTCAGATTCATGTGCAACTAGTCGACGAATTCGCAAGACAACTTGATTTTGGAAACGACAGTGAAACGAGTTTGAAATTGCACTTTAAACTGAGATATTAGTCACGATGAGGCAAGTCAATTGTGACGACGAAAAATGCGTTTTGCAAGATCCGTCGTATATTCAAACTGGAAATGGAGGAATTGCTGGTGGTATCTATACTGGCAGCTCTGGTGTTGCACCTGAAGAATCTTCATACTTGGTTCCAATGACATTTTTCAAAAAGAAACATGAAACAACTAGAAAAGTTAAACGAGTAAGGAAGAAGCACATTCAACGAGGAGGCGGGAAAAAGAAGAAAAGTGTTAAGAAACCCAAGAGGTTACAAGCAGGAAGAGGACGAAAACCTAAGAAATCGCTGTTTTACACAAGAAAAAACACTGCAAAGAAACAAAAGTGTCATCGTCGAAACAAAAAATAGTATAAATAATGCTTTTTTCGAACTATACTGCTCATTTATAGTCCAACCTTCAAGGTGAACACATCTCTCATCATGGATATCAACAACATTTTTGACGAAAAACCAACCGTTTACGAAACATCTAAAAAGTCGCTGAGTTCAGAGTTAAATTTAGTAGAGTTACCGCCTACTAATATAAGTGAACTTACAACTACAGACTATATCCAATGCCATTCCTTACTAAGTACTAAGGATAGTCACAACCCACTTGAGTTCAGATGGGTTTACGATGGGTACGGTTCGCAACAAGATTGTATGCTAGGCTTAGACGTAAGAATTGTCAAGCAGGACGGTAAAGCATGCGAAGCAGCTGACATCGTGGCACCAACCAACTTGTTTTTCCATGCGCTGTTTTCAAATCTACAATTGTATTTGAACGGACAGCTGGTACTGGTTACATCTAATTTTTATCCATAATCAGCCTACTTGCAAAGAGCTTTGGGAACAAGTCAACTTGAAAAAGATGGATACTTGAAAGATGAAATGTGGTATCCAAATACTACGCCTAATACGTATGCTGTCACTGACGCTGGATTTAATGCAAGATATCAATTGACACAAAACTCGAAACAGTTCTATTTACTTGGATCTCTGCTTGGAAATTTTTTCAACCAGAACAGATATATTCCAAGTGGGACAGAGTGTCGAATTATTTTAAAACGAAGCGATCCTTACTTGTATTTGGATTGTGCAAAAAACGATAAAGATGGATTTTCTGGTTGCCCGTATAAAGCAGAAATTACAGACGCTGTTTTTTATGCTGCAAAGAAGACAGTTTCGCAAGATGTTGTGAATTTACATCGACAACAGCTATCAAACAATGAAACATTTAAATATGTAACGAATGAAGTTCAAATGAAAGCCATTTCAGTACCAAAAGGATTGTCATCAGTAACTTCTGACGGAATTGTTATTGGAAAAATACCAAAACTAATGGTATTCTGTATGCTGGATTCTGAAGCTTTCAATGGAAATATGATGAAATCAGCTTTTAATTTTGAAAATTTCAATATAAGTGAACTGAACGTCACTTGGAATGGAGAAAACGTGGAAAATCGTGTTATTCCATACAGTTTTAAAGGCGATGACGCGACAGCCGGTGACAACTTTTTAGTTGCTCTAAGAACGTTGCGGAAGACAGTCGCATTTGAAACTTTGGGAAATGGAATCTCGAGAGATAATTACCTCAAAGGTAAAGTATAAAAACACAATATTGACTTAGCATAGCTAACACAGCAGCAGCCTAGCATAGCTAGCATAGCTTAATAATTTGTGTTTTTGTATTTTACAGGTAATGTATTTACTGCTGTTGAACTTTTACCAAACATTGGAAACGCTCTGTCTGTAAACCAAAAAGGCCAAGTGAAAATTGGATTGAAATTCAAGAAACCATTGGATAAAGCCATAACCGTACTCGTCTATTGCTTGTACCAAGGAGTATTTGAACTGGATAGAAACAAACAAATACATTTCGAACACTGAAAATATGAACACAAGTTCTATTCGAGAAGCACTTCGTAGACTACTATTAGATTTAAATATAGATATACCTTTATATATTGTAGCAGCTGATACTTTGTTAGAAGAAGTAAAATTCGTTAGTTATCCTATAGCTATAGTGCAAAATGTAGATAGTATTAATAACAACGGATCCCATTGGGTGGCATGGTTCATTAAATCCGAACGTGAATGTGAAAGCTTCGGCAAATTTGTAAATAGTTATAATATAGAAAAACCAAATATTTGTATAACTAATGTAAACTGTAGGCAGCTCCAAAGCGATTATTCGTACGTTTGTGGGCAATATTGTATATACTATTTGTACGCTAGAATTATAGGTATATCTTATAGAAATATTTTAGACTCTTTTACAACTTTTTGTAATGTTAATGATAAGAAAGTTGAACGTTTTGTAAATTTATTCCAAATTTTAATCCGTATGTTATTTACAACAGACAAGAAAAATGTCTTGTTAATTCATGTTATTGTAATTGTTTCAAATAATTCCGGATAATGAAATTGTGAACTTAGACAAATTCATAAAATATTAATTAATAAGAAAAAAATGTTAATTTAAGTAATTAGAAAAAATTGTAATCCAAAAATGTTAATTTAAATAATCACTCAAAAATTTGTAATAAATTAATTTTGTTTTTATAATTTTAAATCAGTCGTTGTTGGCACTTTATTTAGCATGGACGTCATAAATTTTAAGTTGCTGCATCCTTTTACAATGTCTGTCATAGGATGCACCGGGTCTGGAAAGACATTCATGGTTAAAGAGTTAATTAGACGCAGACATGAAATCATATCTAAAAAATTGGATAAAGTTGTGTACGTGTACTGCGATTTTTAACCTATTTTTTACCAGATGCAAGCAGAAAATGATAATATTATATTCACTAATAACATTCAAGACATTAAAGAATTGGCTACAGATTCAACGTTAGTTATAGTTGATGACCAGATGGATTTACTAACAAAAGGGGACAGCTTGGAACTCATAACTAGATTTTTTGTAAAGCATGCGCATCACCGAGGAGTTTCCATTGTACTTATTTTACAAAATGCATTTAAAAAACAGTTGCGAGAAGTCAATATTAATTCCCAGTACTTAATTATGTTTGATCAACCACGTGACCGAAGTACAATTAAAAGATTAGCGTCTTAAATATGTCCAAATAATATAAAATTTCTACAAGATGCGTATATAAAAGCAGTTAAATTGCGTGAGTTTGGTCATTTGATGATGGACTTGCATCCAAGAAGCACAAACATAAAATACTGGTGTCGTTCACATGTATTTCCAGACAAAAATTGTGAAGCCTACTCATCAGCATGATAACTAGGCTAGAGACAGAATGCGAGTTTTTATACAAGCTGACTTTATGCAAAAATCCGAAAATTAATATTAAAAGTGCAAGTGAAAATCAGCTTTTGGCTATAGCAGAGTGTTTAAAAAATTATCCAATTTTCTGTACAACTGAATGTTATAAAATCAATAACATTCTAGACAAATTAAATTCCAAAAACTTGAAAAACGTTTTACTGAGGAATTCTGAAGTTATTAAAAAAATTATATGCACCATATTTTGTGAAATTATAGCTTGTGAAATATTTTTACAATGGCGAGAGTAATGAAATGTATCGATCCTGACCTTTACAATAAATTAATGCGCATATATCTAGAATCGTGCGAAACTAATAAACCAGAAACTGATAATTTTGCGGAAAAAATCGATAATAAAATTCAAAAATCACCAGTGAAAAATTTAGATTTAAATGAATTATCTGATTTAAAAGAAGTTTTCCAACCACTATCTGCTGAAAAAGAAGTTTCCCACCCACCAACTGATTTAATGATAGTGTCTGGCCCACCATCTGATTTAATAGAAGTGTCTAACCCGCCATCTGATTTAATAGAAGTGTCCAACCCGCCATCTGATTTAATAGAAGTGACCGACCCACCATCTGTTAGAAACGAATTGCCTCATTTACCGACTACTAAAAAAGAATTGCCTGATTATTGGTTTTGTATTGACAAATTGCCAATAAAGAAAAAACGTTCAAAAAAATAGCCAGTTGCGTAAGTGACGTCAAACAGTTAACATGTATTTTAAAATTCTGTGCGTAACCATTATGTGCATGTCATGTGCATATGGCAATAAAATAGGGGAGTTGGACCATACACAGTTGAGCGAAAAATTAGAGCTCATTCGATCGAACTTGATGAAAGAGGGGGAGCAGCTAGATAGTCAACACCTGTCCCATTCGCTCGCCGAGTCAGTTCAGTTTCTGCTGTGGACCCTGCTGAAGCAGAGCAAAATTGATCCCGGCGGAAAGCCTGAAATTGTTCAAGATATTGGACTGTTGTATTTATCGATTGGATTGCTGTTGGTTCTGTGCATTTTGAAACTCTATAAATTTTTAAAAAGACTGTACAGTGAGTGGCAAAAACCTATATTGGAGTTATGGAGGAAACATTTACATTTCCACGCGCTGTGAAAACCCAGCCACGAGAGAAGGATCCTAAATATGTCGTAAGTTCTTTTTTTACTAAATAATTTCCTTAAATTATGTGTTTTTTCTTAAATTCTTAAGACAACTGTCTTACAATTTAATCCTTTTTCTTAAAAAATGTCCTAAAAATGAACCAAATTTTTTTTTAAAAAATGAGCTGAATTGTTTTCAAATGAAACAAAATTTAAAAAAAACAGTAAAATTTTGAAAAAAATGACTTAAAACAAAGCTAAATTTTTAAAAATGGAGTGAAATTTTGAAAAATATGAGCAAAATTTAAAAAAAACAGAGTCAAATTTTGAAAAAATAGGTCAAAATTTTAAAAATAAGCTAAATGTTTAAAAAATAGGTCAAAATTTTAAAAAATAAGCTAAATGTTAAAAAAATAGGTCAAAATTTTAAAAATAAGCTAAATGTTTAAAAAAATAGGTCAAAATTTTAAAAATAAGCTAAATGTTAAAAAAATAGGTCAAAATTTTAAAAAATAAGCTAAATGTTTAAAAATAGGTCAAAATTTTAAAAATGAGCTAAATTTCCTGGCTCAAATGAGCCACATTTCCTGACTCCAAAAATGAGCCAAATTTCCTGGCTCAAATGAGCCACATTTTCTAGCTCCAAAAATGAGCCAAATTTCCTGGTTAAAAAAATGAGCCAAATTTCCTGGCTCAAATGAGCCAAATTTTCTAGCTTAAAAAATGAGCCAAATTTCCTGGCTCAAATGAGCCAAATTTCCTGGCTCAAATGAGCCAAATTTTCTAGCTTAAAAAATGAGCCAAATTTCCTGGCTCAAAAAATGATCTAATTTTTTACTGAATATTGATTGTTTTACTTTTTTTAATTTACAGCTACCTAATTGTCCTATGTGAAATGATATCTACTATCTTTGTAGTAAATACGCTGATATTTTCCTGATAATATAGGATGAGTATGAGTTGAGTCTATCTGTAAATGGTGATGAGAACTTTTATGTTGTATGAAATAAAAGTTTGAGATCGATGTAATTTTGAGAGAGAATTTAGTAGGATGTGTTTAATGATCGAATTGTGATGAACAAGTGTTAGTGTTTTAGTTTGAGTTCGACATAATATAATAATTTCCAATATTCTGTGTGTGATAGAATTTTGGGGAGGAAAATAGGATTATATTATAAGGAGTGGCGTTGAAGGAAATGTTGGAATTAAATGTAGGAAAATTAAATCCAATATAGAATGTGGGCCATTAGTCATACTGTTGGCTTCTAAAAATCCGTAGAATTGTAATAAGATTATAATTAGTTTCCTTCGTGTGTCAGAACCTAATTGTCATAAGGAAATAATGACATTAATTAGAAATGTAGAATATTTGTTTTACATTATACAGTGTAATGTGAAATAGTGAAATAATAAAGTATTATTTTGCTGTCCAAATGCGTTATAAATATATCGCCATGCGGTATAGGTATATCGCCGTTCATTCTCCCACACGTTGATTGACTGGAAAGAAATCAACAAAACATCAACAATTAGTTTACATGTATATAATCGGAATGCGAGAGAGACAGAGTTGCAGGTGAAACATCAATTAGACCATTTTCTAGTTATGGGATTGATGCTGCTAAATGAATAAAAGGGGTGAGTGATGTGATGAATATGAATGTCAGTCCACAGAAAATGTAAGTTTGAGAAAGTCCGAGTCCGGTAATTGAGAGAAATGAAATCCAGACTCCGTATTCTCAGTTTCATAGGACATCAAGGTTTGATGGTGTTGAATGTCCATTGCTGAGAAAATAGCAATGTCTGTTGAAGCAATCAGATGATATTGCCCTTGTATTGCAATATTTTCAGGTGTCTTCCAGTTGAGAATTGTAGACTTGCCTACGGCTGAACCTTCTTTCATGGTTAGGTTGTTGACAAAAATTACTGTAATACATTTTGTGTAGTGTCTAGTTGAGATGTTCTTCGTAGTAAAATTCCGGATGATTGTACAATTCATTCCATTTGGTGTTTTCCTTCCTAACGTTCCCCAATCTGTATGAGGCAGAAGCATTGTAGAAAATCCGAATGTCCAGACTCCAAGTATCTTTAGTATTGTATGCCTTGGTAAGTGATGAATCGTTATATGAGGTTGTGGGTCAGTTGTAAATGACGTTGATGCCTTGATGGAGGAATAGAAGATGCTTGTCAGTAGATTTAATGTGTAAAGACTCATTATAAACCAAATTGTCTGATTGTTCCTTGTAACATGATCTCGTCCAATAGTATATAATGCGAATCGATTTCCAGTTGTCCCCAGAATAGCACAGATGACAGCAATCCAGCCCTTAAGAATTGGTTGAGATTCACTTTGATGAGTCTCCTGGACTTTCGTTATATCTGGCATCTCATGTTCTGGTAATTTCGTTAAAGTGAAATAACTGTAGCCAGTCTGAATAGCAAGAGTGAAGAGTGTCAATATGAATTGAGTCCATTGGCCGTAGGTCATTTTACTAACCCTCTGCGTGTAATTAGTTAGCAGCTGTAGGTCAGGCGGTTTTTCCTTTGCTTTTGGCTTCTGGCTCTGCGTCTCTGCAATGGGTAGCTTGGCTACTTTAGCAATAGAAGTTGTAGATTCTATCGCAGTTTTCTGTACTTCCCATTTGACTTGTTTGTACTCATTTGCTTTCTCGAGAGTAACTACTTGTACAAGTCGATCTGTCTCTGTATTGATGCTTTTGATATTTTCAATCTGTGCCCTCAATGGGCCTGCCATGTCTACTTCAGTGTGTAAAAATGGTCGGGCTTCAGTGATAAATATTTGATCAATCAGTGATGTTGTCGCAGTATGAGAGAGATAGTATTGTTGAGATAAGATCATTGCTTGAAATAATGATTGACTGTCAGAATGGATAGCCGGATGCTTTGTTGCAAAGGGCAGATTGGAGTTTTCAAGCCTTCCTTCCACACGTAGAATCCCTCGGAGTTCTACAAATAGACTGAATATCTTAAAACGCCTATCTGTAAGTGACACATTGTTGTTAGTGTCCGCGATTTCCATGGGGTAGGTATGACTCTGTGGCGTGAGTAAAACAGTAGTCAGCTTCTGTTCGGCATCAACAATTGCAGGTTTGAATGTAGCTACGTTCAGTTGACCTGTGTGTTGTTGGGTACTCTGGGTAGTTCCCATGACTACGATTCCCAAAGATGTGAGAAAACCACTAAGTGTCCCAGGGGCACCAGTAATTTTGTGAGCTTTCCAAATTTGATTTACCATGGCAGCTCCCAATAAAATGTCAATTGGCCCTGGTTGGTGAAACTTTAAATCTGCAAGTTGCACGCCTTTTAAATGTTTCCATTGTTGTGATTTTATTGGTCTGCTGGGTACTTTTGATGTGATTTGATCCAAAATGTAAACTTTTACTTGCATGGTGTGATTGTTATCAAATTTGGATTGTAGTTGAAGTGTTGTTTTGCCATGACATGAAAGCTTCTTGCCTCCAGCCACGATGAACTTCTGATTAGATGAGATAATTGGTAACTTCAAATAAGTCATCAGCTTTTTCGTAATGAAGTTACTGCCAGCACCAGTGTCCAGTAAAATTCTAGCTTTTGTCCTTTTTTCACTGTGAAGGATGTAAACTTCAGCTGTAGGAAGAACGCTAAATGAATTTTTCGCTTGCACGTGCTGAATCTGTGGTTGATATGATTCGTTTAGATCGGGCTCAGAATTTGTTTCGGAGTCATCATGCGGATGTAGAATTGTGTGATGTCTGTCGTTGCAAACCATACAATTTTGTTGAGAAGGACAGTTACTGCTCAAATGATCTCCCAGGCAGTTGTAACATCTACCCGTTTCTTCAATCCAACTGTTTCGTTGTAGTAATGTGAAACTCCGCATTGTTGGACATTCCAAGAGTTTATGTCCTGTGCCGCCACACAATTTGCAACTGTATACAAATTGATGCGAATGTGTGGGTTTGACTTGAGATGCAGGGAGAGCTTCTTCCTCTTGTTCGGAATTGTCATCGTTTTTTCGACCTGAAGCTTTATGTTTCTTTTTTCGAACTTTGTTTGAGCAGTTACTTGATGCTGCTTCTTGACTACTTGTTGAGTCATCAGATTTGATACTTGTATTTGAACTGGATGATGAATTACTGGAATTTGCATCACTTGAATTTGAATTACACAAATTTGAATCACTTGAAGCAGTATGGTGAGACGATTTTCGTTTTTCATGCGCATCTTTTCGTGAGCTTGATGATGTGGATGTAGAGATGGTAGTATTTTCACGCATACCTTTGGATGTACCAATATTCTTTGCCATTGCGTCCAATTTATCAATAGTATAATTCAAATGTGGAATCTTTTCATCAGGTAATGATGCATTGAATTCTGCCAGAGTTCTTGAATCCAGATGAGACAGGATGTAATCGGCGAATAAAACTTCGTCGAGTTTTACATCTCCCAAGTCGAGTTGCATTAATTGAGCTCGAACAGTTCTTATGGTATTAATCAAACGAAAAATGTGGTCATCAGATTGTTTTTTTGAAGGTTCTCTTTTAACCATGAGTTTGAGTGATGTAGTAGCAGACTGTCTCGGGCTATGATACCGTTTCTCAAGCCTCTGCCAGGCGATTGGCCAATTTTCGTTTGAAATTTCCAAGTCCTCTATGTCTTGCATAGCTGAACTGTCTTTGAGAGCGTCACGTAGTAATCTGAGTTTATCGACTGGAGCATATTGAGTTGGAGTGATAACTAGCGAAGTAAATTGAGATTTGAAAGTTGGCCACAAACTGTAGCTACCATTGTATGTGGGTAGACTCAATTTGGGAGTTTTCATCTTTGTCTCAGTTGTCACAACTGCCACTGCTTGAATAATGATACCCAACTCAGTTCTCACCTTAGTGTAAGCTTCATCTAAGTTTTCGTGAGTCCGCAATGCATCAGTAAGTTCAGTAGTTACTGTGGCGCCATCAGATGCTACATTTTTATGGTTTTGATAACAACCTAATTGTTGAGCAGCTATCTCAGGAGCTATACGTTGTAAGTCTTCATTGTAGACTTCAGCTGATATTTTAGTAAGTAGTACTGGCTGTGTGGTTGTTGTAGTGTTGTTTTGGTAATTTGTGACGAAACCATTGTGAAGATCCACCTTTATTTGAATTTTACGGACCCTGTCAATGAGAGCATTATGCTTATGCAAATGTAATGCCGCCATATTGATAGGAGGGCCGGCACCCCCTCCGTTTCCACCTGCTGGAAGTTCAAAAGGTGGTGGAGGTGTCGGTAGTTGTGATATGAGTAGCTAGTATGTGGTCCCTTTGTAATTATTTACTGTGGTGACTGACAACATACGTCGACGATTGGCTGTATGAGTAGATTCAGTATTTTGTGAACTGATATCTGTATGCTCTGATGTGTAAGTATACTTAGCATATAATGTAACTTATCACGTTTATTTTATATAAGTTCACTGAATATATCCTATGACTATGTCTTATCTAATATATACTTAATTATTTTTCTGGTACTGTAATGAGTATAGTACCAGAAGGAAATATGGTGATTATTATTTTCCCTTTTATAGCTCAACGTATGACTGTAGACGTTGGGTTAGCTATATTGAGTGATGTTGTACTGTATCACTTCTTAGGCTTTTAATAATTGAGTTACTTCCTGGTGACATAATACATGATTCATAGTTGCTTCTAGGAACATATATTTGATGAGTCACTAATAAACTAGGTGTGGCTATATTGAATAATTGTTATTGATACTACTTGTCTGTGAGTAGTTGTATGAAAATTGAATTCTGTATGATTGATGATGTCACCTATGTAGAACTAGGTGTGGATATCTGTATGCTGTATCCTTGCGTACTCAATGTTTTCGTAATTGAGAAGGCTTTGAAATTTTACTTAATTTGTAAGTAACTAATTTGATTATACTCCCACACTGTAATGCTAGTTATGAAGTCTTACTTATTCTAAACTTAATTAATATGTAGCTTATGCCCCCATTTGTATTGAAGGTTGGTTGTTGTAAAAACCTGGGCTGAAAATAAGCTCTAATGTCCTTTATGCCTGGGACGATCGTTGTATGTAGACCTGTCGTTGTTTTAGACTTAGTTTATTTTGTATCTATCTATATTTTTTCGCTTGATGACCGTATGTATGAAGGCCTGCCGTTGTTTTAGACTGCATATGTGAATGCTTTTTGCGAAGAGGACACTACTCGATAATATGACTTCGTTGTCATATGATATGTAGCTATATCATGAAAATTTGTCCCTTGATTCATAAATTGTATTTATACCTATATTATGAGTTATGCTATATATATGACCTACCTATGCGCAATTTCTTAAATAAGGATAAAACGAATGTACTTTAGTACATATGGGATAGGAAATATTGTAGGTGCAAAAGAATATATCTGGAATGAGTACCTTCAAGAATTAATTCCTAACCAGTTTCTCGGAAAATGATTTTTATGCCCCGGTTGGATGAGACACAAAATATTTTTAGGATAGGAAAATATTGAAATTCGCAAACAATTCTAGGTTATTTCAATTTATGCAATCACATATGGCCGTACGCAACGCAAATGAAAGATGTAGTTGTCTAGAAATTGTACATACCGTTTTTTAGTTGATACCGAATTTGAGTTATGGCTTTGGCGTGCACTCCAAAGTCAAATCTCGTTCAATAATATTCCCTTCTGTCGTCCTTCACATTAGTCCAGAAATATTCTGCCCTTCACTTCCTCTTAGGATGGGATGAAATAGGATGGGCTGCAGCTTACTTCCTTATGGGATGGGCCAAAAGTATTTTCAAAAAGTTCTGCTTCAGAATTTCCACGTTATTTCGGAATTTCCCTCAGTTGGCCCTCTCTCTGCTTGCTCGAGTTTTGATGTTTTCTACCCGTTCCAGGAACTGAATGATGTTGAGTGTATATATCTCGTACACACGCACAGAGTGAGAGTTGATGTGAGTACTAAAACTTATGAAATATACTGGGTATGGCGATAGTTTATATTATATAACATGTTTTTGAATTTTTTAAAACTGTTTTTAAGTGCACTGAATTTATAGTTTTTGTTCTCAGTAGCACTTTGAAATTATTTAAATGAGGGGAACACTTGAAATACAGGATCTCCCACACCAAAAAATAACTTTTTTGAATATGTAGATTGAAGTAGCAAAAAAAACCACTCGAAACTGAAGTGCTCAAAATGGGCGCAAGTTGCTTAAAATGGAGCTAAACTGTAGTCAATTGTTAAAAAACGGAAGA
The DNA here is from genome assembly GCA_949802685.1 of Dicyrtomina minuta. NCBI lineage: Eukaryota > Metazoa > Arthropoda > Collembola > Symphypleona > Dicyrtomidae > Dicyrtomina > Dicyrtomina minuta. The sequence goes on from CATKUY010000261.1 coordinate 1,521,762, forward strand.
TAAACCAAGTCGCGATAATTGTTGGAGCCTTGAATTGATGAACGGCTTGTCTTGAAAAACAATAGAACTTCAGAAGAGACCCAGGTAGGATACGTCGGGAAACTATAATATGGTAAATGGCCTGGATTTTAAAAACAATAGAACTGCAGAATAGACCCGGGTAAGATAAGTCGGGGAACCATGAAATGATATCTACTATCTTTGTAGTAAATACGCTGATATTTTCCTGATAATATAGGATGAGTATGAGTTGAGTCTATCTGTAAATGGTGATGAGAACTTTTATGTTGTATGAAATAAAAGTTTGAGATCGATGTAATTTTGAGAGAGAATTTAGTAGGATGTGTTTAATGATCGAATTGTGATGAACAAGTGTTAGTGTTTTAGTTTGAGTTCGACATAATATAATAATTTCCAATATTCTGTGTGTGATAGAATTTTGGGGAGGAAAATAGGATTATATTATAAGGAGTGGCGTTGAAGGAAATGTTGGAATTAAATGTAGGAAAATTAAATCCAATATAGAATGTGGGCCATTAGTCATACTGTTGGCTTCTAAAAATCCGTAGAATTGTAATAAGATTATAATTAGTTTCCTTCGTGTGTCAGAACCTAATTGTCATAAGGAAATAATGACATTAATTAGAAATGTAGAATATTTGTTTTACATTATACAGTGTAATGTGAAATAGTGAAATAATAAAGTATTATTTTGCTGTCCGAATGCGTTATAAATATATCGCCATGCGGTATAGGTATATCGCCGTTCACTATGGCTGGATGTTCGTAAATGGTATCCTTACTACCATCACGTTGAGCGTTTGCATTACTGCGAAGACTGTGAAATGTATACTCCGTGCAAATCTGCGCATGCATGTACTCGTATTGGGCAGAGAGGAGGCCACTTAGACGCCAGACATGAAATTGACTTGTCGTTTTTCAAAGAAACTTCAAGATCAAATCTTGGCGCAGTCAAAGAGTATTTATATGAACCAACAGATGAAATTATCAGCATTGAAGATATTTTCGAATTTGTAAAAAATCCAACTGAAAAACTTTTAAATGAAAACTTGGTTGTGTACAAAGCCATGAGTGTCATTATTGGAATTGATGTGTTAATGGAAAAAGATATTCAAGACACTGATCATACGTTTACACATGAGGAAAGTATATTCTTCGATTCCAGACCTTTTGATCTTCATGACTCAAACGGAATAGATTCCCTTTTGCTCGAAGCTGCTGACAAAATTATTGAAAAAAAGAATAATTTCACTGAACTTGGAAGTGGTTGGAGAATTATTAAAATTGTATCATTTCAAGTGAAATTGGGTGAGCTGTCTTTACTTAAGAACTCAAAAATACGTGGACATCTTAAGATGCCATTTCCAAAACAAGAAATTGTAAATATCAACAACAAAGATGGAAAATGCTTCCATTACTGTATAGCTGCAGGCGTGCACATGCAAGATGAAGTGAATTTACGACAAGCCTTTGTTGAAAAACAGGCGCAGCTATTTGAAAAAAATAAAAAACCACCAAAAAAAATTGATCTGTACAGAGTTGAACTATGGAAAAAATATCTGTGCAAATTTGACTTTTCAATGATAAGTGACGCTGGTGTTAATGTGCATACAGACATTCCATTGTTTGAAGAGAAAAACAATATCTGTGTAAATGTTTTTACACATGAAGGAAACAAAATAGTTCTCAACTATAAAAGTGTACATAAATCTACAAAAGTTATAAATCTGTTCCTGATTCATGAAAACGATGAACAAGGAAAACGTTGCCATTTTGTTCTGATAAATGACTTGAACCGATTTCTTGGACATATAAAACCTAGGCATATGTTTTTCTGTCAAGAGTGTTTTCGTTTCAAAAAAACGCAAGAACAGTTATTGAAACACAGCTGTACAGAAGTGAAAGAAAAAATATATGATTTGCCTGATAAACGATTCAGAATTAAATTCAAAAATGAACATATGACATTACCAGTGCCCTACATATTATTCTACGACTGGGAGACGTTTGCTAAGCCTTTGGGAAAACGAAAAATGGCAACAACGATGGTGTCCGAATTCAAACCAGCAAGTTATGCGATTGTTATTGTGAAAACAACAACATCTGATATGAAAATTGTTCATGCAAATTATTACAATGAAGAAAATCCGGTCAAGCATTTTTACAAGTCTGTATTTTATTGGGCTGACAAAATTGTGAGTAAAATTCGAAATACTAATAATTTCAACAAACCGGACGCTGAAACGTTGCGAAAACATAAAGCAGCGACACATTATGAATTTTGTCATCGGAAATTTACTACTGAAAAGAAAAAGAAAAAACGAAGCTATGCAGAAGCGTTTGATGAAGATTTAATTGATAAATATATTGAAGAACTTGGAGATGATATTGGCGGATTTGCTGGAGCAGTTGATGCAGTAAATGGCAGAGCAAGGCAGTCTGTAATTAAAACTTATCATCATAACCATACAGAAGGTACATACATTGCTGCTCTGTGTCAGTCATGCAACCTCAAGATTAAATACAAACATGAACTTGTATGTGTTTGTCATAATTCAACTGGATTTGATCTGCATCTGCTTGTAAATGCATTGGAACAAGAAATGTTTGATGCTGAGGATGTTCACGTTATTGCAAAATCGTCAGAGAAATTTGTGCAAATGACAATTGCGCATAAAAATGAAACTTTACCAGCACTTAATAAAAATATGGGAAGTGACAATACAGAGACAATAGAAAAAATTGATCGAAGAGTGAAAATAAGATTTATTGATAGCTGTCAATTTGTGAAAGACAGTTTGGCCAACTTAGCTGACGTTATTGCAAAAGAAAAATGTGAAAGTTTGACATTGATTGATCAGTGTTTCCCGAAAATGGTTCCAGCCGGAGTTCCCAATACAAAAGAAAATATTGAACTGCTGTTTGCAAAAATTCCGTTCCCGTACAGTTATCTTACTTCTCCTGCTGTATTTCAAGACGGACATCCCATACCAGAACGTAAATGGTTCAATAATGATTTAACGGGAAAAGAAATTACAGACTCAGAATGGGAACTTGTGAACAAAATAATTACAAAGTTCAATATAAAAGACTTTAACCAGTATTGCAAACTGTACAATTTACTGGACAGTGTATTGTTAGCTGCAGTGTGGGAAAATTTTAGACGCATTGGGATAAAAAACACTGGACTTGATCCTACGTACGTTTGTACTACCAGTGGATATGCTTGGCAAAGTTTCTTAAAAACAAATGGTGTTGAAATTGATGTTATACGGGACTATGAAATGTACAAAATGGTCAAAAAGGGGATCCGAGGTGGGATTTGCTATGCCTCGCAGAAACTTGTAGTGGCCAATACAGAACGGGATGCGGAGCACTACACCCCTGACCTACCAAGACAACACCTTCTGTATGTTGACAAGAACGGAATGTATGCTGAAGCTTTGTGCAAAAAGTTCCCGCTTGGCAATTTTAAATGGGAAACTAAGGACACATTAAACAGTATTGACTGGATAAATCAGGACTTTGAAGCTGAAAGCAAAGGGTATATCCTAGAAGTGGATTTAGAATACCCAATTGATGTTCAAGAAAGAACTAAGGAAATCCCGCTGTGTCCCGAAAAACTCAAAATTCAATTAAATGAGTTGTCGGAACGTCAAAAAGAACATGTGTCAAAACTTGAGCAGTTGGGAAAATCTTTTCTGACTCAAGAAAAACTTATGTTGACATGCTATGACAAGATGCATTATGTAGTAAACCATGCATCCCTGCAATACTATTTGAAAATGGGAATGAAACTTGTAAAAATTCATCAAGGATTTTCATTTTCGCATCAAGCTTACATTAAAGACTATATAACAACAAACGTTGAAAGAAGAAGAAATGCAAAATCGAAATCAGACAAAGATTTCCTAAAACTAATGAACAATGCAATTTATGGAAAGTTTTTGCAGTCAAACGAAAACCTTATCACTGTGAAATTTTGTTCGTCTCGCGTGAGTGTGGTAAAAACAATAGCTGATGAAAGATGCACGGGTTTCAAAAGTTTATCAGACATTATAACTCAAGTTGTACTTAAACCTCAAGAAGTTATATTGGACAAGCCTATCCAAGGGGGATTTAATTGCTTGGAGCATTCCAAAGTGGCTTTTTACTCTGGATTTTACTAAGAGTTCCAGCTGGTGTTCAAAGAAAGGATTCATCACCAGTACTCTGACACCGACAGCCATATTTTTCAGGCAAGCATTGTTTATTTATCTCAAAGTAGAATTTGAAACGAAAAAAATAAAATAGAAAACATTTCCATTTATATCAGAATTATTTTAAAAAATCAATAATTTATTTTATAGATTTTGGATCCTAATAATACATACTTTGAAGACCTATACAAATGCAAAAGCTTTGTGGACTACTCTAAATTGCCAACAGGGCATGCATTGCTGGCAGAGTATCCTGATTTAGTAAATCATAATGCTGGAGTTGGCGGGAAATGGAAGATTGAGGATATGGATATTTGGAAAGTGGCTGCTTCCAGAGCTAAGGAATATGCTATAAGATCATTTGACGGGCATGACGAATTAAAATGCAAAGGAATTCCAAGCAATAGTTTAAAATCATGTACATTTGAAACATATGAAACAGCAATAAATGAGCAAAAAATCAAACGATTGCCTGTTAATTTAATTAGATCTATTGATCATAAATTATATCTGATGAATGTTGACAAAATTGCATTCCATGGATTAGATGTAAACAGATATTATCCAGACAACAATAACATAAACTTTAGTTTACCATACGGATTTCACACATTAGACAAATAATACGTTTTGAAAAAAACCTATAGGAAAACTAGTGAGAAAACAATGTAAATGTAAATTAGTTTGTAAAAACATTTATCTAAAAAATTTAGAATGTAAATTAGTTTGTAAAAACATTTATCTAAAAAATTTAAAATGTAAATTAGTTTGTCAAAACATTTATCTAAAAATTTTAAAATGTAAATAAGTTTGTAAAAACATTTATCTAAAAATTTAAAATGTAAATTAGTTTGTAAAAACATTTCTCTAAACTAGTTTGTAGAAACGTAATTAAAAAATGGCCAGACAAATTTAAAAACAACTTAATAAAACAAATAATGTTATACAGATACTTTGTAGAAAAAATAATTTAGTTTGTAAAAAATAATTTGTAAACATTTTAGAATACTTAAACTTAAAAACAAATAGTAAGAGAAATAATTTGTTAACATAAAAAAATATAAAAAAATTGTAAACAAAATTTTAAAACTGTAATAAAAAAAAAAGCATTTGTAAATGTTTTTGAATGTTTTTATTTTAAGCATAAAACTTTTTTATGCGCTGCTTACAAAAAAAAATTCATATATAAAGCATACAAAAGGCAAATGGATTCCCATACAGACCATTTAAGTGTTACGTAGTCTATACTGCATGCGACATAGCTTGTGTACGATCCCATACATAATATACAGTGGCCATGACAGCGGTAGAGCCCTACCCAGTGGCAAGCCCACAGAGCAGCGCCCGGTCCAGGGCAGTGGCGGGCTCCAGAGCAGTGGCGGGCTCAAGGCGGCGGCGGGCTTCCCCGAGAGCGAGCAACCCCAACCCCCCTCCCCCTTTCCCTAAGCAGCAGCAGGCTTCCCCTTAGGCAAGGCTAATGGCATGCATCGAGAGCAAGGACCAATAGTGTAGAGAGGAAGCATAGGGCAAAATGGCGGACATTGTGTCTACTCTAGGACATCATGCCAGGCCAAGGACATCATGACAACCCAAGGGCACCATGATAGCTTCCAAGACATCAAAACGTTGCAGGTCATCATTACAACCCAAGGGCAGTGGCAGGACATCATGGCGGTCCCATGGCACAGCAGCACGCCATGCTTCCCACAGACCAGGATGTGAAGAAGCCGGGATAATCAATAACGTGGCGTGGACATAGTATTGATTGTCGGGAAGAAGCCGCCAACGGTGGGATAATCAATAACGCGGCGGGAACATAGGCAGGATACATGACAGTCTGCAGTGGCGGGATATTGATTGGCAGGATAAAAATCAATAACCTGCAGTGGCGGGATATTGATTGGCGGGATAATCAACAGCCTACAGTGGCGGGATATTGATTGGTGGGAAATAGCAACAGCCTACAGTGGCGGGATATTGATTGGCGGGAAATAGCAACAGCCTACAGTGGCGGGATATTGATCGGCGGGAAATAGCAACAGCCTACAGTGGGGGGAAATAGCCTGTGCGGAATCCGCCAAATTCGCTAGTCGCCAAAATTCGCAAACCGCCAAATTCACAACCCGCCCGGAAATTTTGCAACAACGCAAGAAACCCGCCAACGCTACTTACCATATATCCAACAAGTCAACCCAACATTAGGTTTAGGTTAGGTTAGCAGCACTCCCCACCATATATCCTCACCACTATATATCCACTATACATAGGTTAGCGGGTTAGGTTAGCGGGTTAAATTCGCAAAAAATTCGCAATTCGCGAAAAATCAATAAAATCAATAAAATCAATAAATCGATAACCCGCCGTGCGGTTTTTTCGGCGAGAAATTCCCAACCCGCCGTGCGGTTTTTTCGGCTATTTTCTGTGCGGTTTTTTCGGCGAGAAACCTGCCGTGCGGCGCCGAAACGGCGGGAAAATGCGATGAAATTAACTAAAAGCAACTACTTGCGCGAACGCTTTTCATTTGCATGCTTTTACTTAACTGACATGGACTAAGACCAAGTTTCTTATAAATTTGGAGTGGATTATGCCATGTTACCTCTTCACTAGCGCTATATTTCATCAAGGAAATGCGTTCACAGAAAAACAAATGAGTCTCTAACAATAACAATATAAGTATGCATGTAAATGGGACGCATATTGACTGGTATAAGGTATTGCCGTATATAATATTTAAATTCAATACTGCAGTGAATTAAAGCACAGAATATACTCCACTTAAGGTATTAAATGCAATAAACGCCATTTTTCCTATCGAAACATTATTAATATCACTTGCATATTCACAAAATGCAACAACTACTAAGCTGCTAAAGAATAGAGAAAGGGTGATGGTTGAGCTTAAGCACGCACATGAGAAGGCGAAAAAGACATATAATAAGTACGATATAAATTTGGTATTTGAAAAAAATGGTTTAGTGCAAGTTGGGATGAATAAAAGAATAACTGGTTGAGAACATATTAAATCAGTTCGTGTATTTTTGTGAAAGACCAGTACGAAGATAGTGTGCTTATATCGAGCCTATGCATCCTGATTATCAGGAATTGTAAGTTCCCGAGTAGGCAGATTGGTCACAACTAAAGTAAATACCTATTTTCGGAAGATGACGATTATAAAAGAGAGATATTCAAAGATGCTATTCGACTTGTATAACAATATTAATAAGGTGCCACAGTTGCAACAAAGACATGAAAACAGTTAACCCAACAAAAAAGAAAAAAGATATAGGGATAGCAGAATAACAACAAAGGAAAAAAAAAGTTCTTGTCTTCGAAGACAAGAGTGACTAGAAGGGAAAGGGGAAATAAACAGGACGTGCCTAGAACCTGGGGTGAGGGCAGCGAGTAATTTGAATGAGGCATTCAGGTAGGTAGGTGCGTTTAATATCTACGATTTAATACTGTTGGATGCACACATGAGATAAGCAGTAGGCAATGCATGGCTGGCGTTGTAAATGCTATGTGTATATATCACCGCGTGCTACTATTAATGGAGTGTGGAACAGCAGAATGAATATATGTGCAGCGCTATAATAACATAAATAACCCTGGCCGAGCATATTGTGAATGAGCTGTGATGGTATTTATCAAACTTTTTATATACAAAATTACAATTTATTACACAAAATACAATGATATACATCAGATACAGAACATTGAATCTGCGCTATGAACACAGTTTTGCATTTGATGAGGTAAATGCACACTGCTAGCATAGCGTCAGGGCAACGCACTAGTGTAAATTATTTTTATGGAAGTCCGCCGCGTGATTCCAGGTGACCTCATACACACGTGATATTGTTTTGTAAGCAATTTTATGAGGTTCGTGTCCCACGTTTATTTATTGCAATCGGTTGGGAATTACGCGTGTACTAGATGTTTTAGTGCTGCATGTCACATTTTCCCATATAATTCCTATAATAAAAAAATTTGAATGACGGGGTCTCGTTTTCTTCAATGCCACTAGAGTCACCTAAATCATGTCATGAAAGTGAATGTTTCTATTCATACGCAATGTATCCAGGAGCAATCAGGCCAAATTTGAATTTTGTTTTTGCTACCTAGGTCATTAGTTATAGTAACGTAATTGAAGAAAACCGGAAAGTGTCCCTATTCTATCGGGACATCAATTTTCAGCTTTTAATTAATTTCATAGGAACTACGTGGCCCTTTCAGGCCAAATATAGTTTACATATACAAAATTACTAGTTTACGTTTAGAAATAATTATCTCGTCCCATTAACCCCGCGTGGGGGAGTAAACCACGAAAAACATTGTGTCCCTTTTTCTATCGGGACACACTGTACAGGTCTTTTAAAAATACAAAAGCTATTTTTTCTGTGCTATATTATCTCTACAATATAGCAAGCAAAACTGTATAGGACAGGATATTTTGTTTTGTATGTTTGTGTAGTTATGTATATATTACACAATTATTCTTTGAAAAGAAATAATAATTTCTGCCTTCTTATAATAAAAAGATAGGAAACTATTCACTAGGTAAATAGCCTTGCCGCATAGCAATTTAGTTGGGTAAACTACGGAGGTAGCATAGTTAGGTCAAGCTTTCCGCACAGTCATCTCTTGTAGGTAACCTAAACGAAGAGATACCCCGCACAGCCTTACTTAAATTAAGAATAGCGAACGTGATTGGTTAATTCAACTCGCGGGTTTATGTTTGCTTAGAGCCAATGAACGAAAGTGTCAAAGATATCCTTGGTTGGGGGAGGGAAAAATAAAGTGTGTTAAAAGCAGGACCTAAAGTTAGGTAAGACCCGCACAGCTCCTCTCAATTACTTACGTAGGTATTTAGGTCTTGCCTAACGCATTTTACGTAGGTAAGGAGTTAGAGAAAACGACGCCCACTTAGGCTTAGGTAACGCTCTCCGCACAGCACCTAGCTAGGCTTTTTGCGGAGGTAACCTACGTAGGTCTGCTATGCGGCAAGGCTATAAGCTCCACTCTACTATTAAACACTACAAGATAACAAAACAAGATAGAACTTTATTGTACTTTTAGCAATTGGATTAATAGAAAAAATAAAGTACACGACTGGATAATACAAAAACAGCACAACAACTATTTCAAATCCCAAGACGACACATTTTAGGATACCTCAGCCTTGTACTACTTATTTACTTCGTTCTGCATCTGAGGAAAAGTAAATGAAATCGCGCAAGGAGACCCGGTCGATATTTCACATGTGAACGAAATATTTTTTTCCTAGTACCCTATACCTCTTATAGTGAGGATCCTCGGATTTAGTGGGATACATGCATACGGTATCTCGTAATATCCGGGTAAACCTCAATCCTTTTATATTTTTTAAAACAACGCATGGTCAAAATATGAACATTTTTGTTATCGCATATTTTTTAGATGGCCGTTTAGCACACACTTCATTTTTTTGAAATTTGAACTCCTAAAAAATCACATTTACCCGAGTTTATGGAAATGCTATCGGGTTACAGCTTGTTTATTTTGTTTCTCCGGACGCCCTCCTAACTCTACCTTGGTTTATATCTCAAAGAATAGGGAAAAAATTAGCTATATTGCTGTTTCGGAATTTCGCTAGAGTTAGGAGGGCGAACAAAGTTACAAGCGATTAGATTTTAATTAATAATTAGGATTAAAGTTGTCGCTGTTGCGACGTTCCCCAATAGTTTCAACTTCCCGCATGTGAAAGTTTAAACTTAAGCAACGGAACGGCAACAGCCACGGAAAATAGCTGTCACAGTGGGCCTGATGTTAAACATGCGACGGTATTCCCAGGGTTTGGAATTCGAATCCTGTTGACGGAAAAAAGTTTACGAACTTATGATTTCCTATGCGACTAGACTACATAATATTATGATAGATGGAAAGCTCTGTCTAAACTCTATCGTTTAAGCTATACATTATATTTAGATGCTGAGCTTAAGCATCTATTGTGATTGTCATGTCCGTCCGTCTGTCTGTCTGTTGGCCGTACACTACAGGTCACAGCTTTCAAGCTATGACCTTCAATTTTCTTTAAAACGATCACAAATGCGCGCGCGCAGGTATGTATTGTTTTTTCATTTTGATCAGACTGTTCATTTCTTCACAATTAACACTTAACTGGACCCATGTCAAAAATGAGAAAAGTGAGCTTTCCAAAAATTATTAGGTAGTGTAAACATACAGAGAATGTGCATACAAACCTAATTTTAAAGTTTTGCGCGGCGAATACAAGTGCATTCTATAGTACAGACCCAATACACATTTCAGCCACCGAGATCGTCCATAATGACGTCCTACCCAGCTGTTGTCGCATTTACATTAGGTAAGCAGGTTAAGGGTAACGCGTAAATGATGTCCCGTGAAAAAAAAATTTCGACACCCCCACCCAGCTGTTGTCTCATTTACATTAGGTGAGCAGGTTAGGGGTAACGCGCAAATGATGTCATGTGCAAATTTCATTTAGACATCCCCACCCAGATGTTATCGCATATACATTAAGTGGGCAGGTTAGGGGGGACGCACAAATAATGTCACGTGCAAATTTCCTTTAGGCACCCCCACCCAGATGTTATCGCATTTACATTACGTGGGTGTTGGAGGTGTCGGTGGAGACGTCTTAGGTGCGTCTACCTAAGGACACATATCAGAGGATATGTGTCAGCATTCGAGCCTGTTGTGAAGTGGCGTGATGCTTAGCGTTGCAGAAACGTAAGCATTGTGTGAGTTGGAGGTAGTGTGAAGTGCTGAGTATTGTGAGATCTTAATGGGTTCATAATATGCACTGGAGTTCGTGGACGACTGGAAACTGCAGATGAAAGGAGTCTCAGTCAGCGCATTCAAGACACTTATTGTAGATAGGATACAATTGTATTGGCGAGCATTATTTAATGCTCGCCCCTCCATAATGTATATAATGTACTATATGGCGGCTATTATCAAATAGCCGCCCCTAGTTAGTAATTAATGGCAACTATTATTATGTATAATAGTTGCCCCATTTATTGTAACATAAATGTGAATAATTAATGAACATGAACTGAAATTATGAATGTATGGACAATGAATAAAGTAGTCTTAAAGAAGGATTCGTTGGAACATGTTTATTCTTGAGAGGTCTTGTTTATGTCGTAGAAGATAATATAGACTCAGTGATTAGCATCATATACATAGTACGCCCTGAGCATATGGGATAAAGGATAGCCAAGTACTAGGTAGGTATATTCCAACAATGGGCAGGTTAGGGGTTACGCGCAAATGATGTCACGTGCAAATTTCATTTAGACACCCCCACCCAGATGTTATCGCATTTACATTACGTGGGCAGGTAAAGGGTGACGCGCGACGCGCAAATGGTGTCACGTGCAAATTTTATTTAAACACCCCCAGCCAGATGTTATCGCATTTACATTACGTGGGCAGGTAAGGGGTGACGCGCAAACGATGTCACGTGCAAATTTCAGTTTACCACCCACACCCTGATGTTATCACATTAGGTAAGCAGGTTAGGGGTAACGCGCAAATGATGTCCCGTGAAAAAAAAATGTCGACACCCCTACTTACCTGTTATCTCACTTAAATTAAGTAAGCAGGTTAGAGGTAACGCGCAAATGATGTCACGTGCAAATTTTATTTGGACACCCCCACTCAGATGGTATCGCATTTACATTAGGTGGGCAGGTTAGGGGTGACGCGCAAATGATGTCACGTGCAAATTTCAGTTAGACACCCCCACCCTGATGTTATCGCATCTAATCTAAATTAGGTAATCAGGTTAGGGGTGACGCACAAATGTTGTCACATGTAAATTTCATTTAGACACTCCGACCTAAATGTTATCGCATTTATATTAGGTAAGCAGGTTAATGGTGACGCGCAAATGATGTCACGTGCACATTTTCATACACACCTCCACCCAGGTGTTATCGCATTCACATCAGGTAAGCAGGTGAAGGGTGACGCACAAATGATGTCACGTGCACATTTTTTTAGACACCCCACCCAGATGTTATCGTATTCACATTAGGTAAGCAGGTTAAGGGTGACGCACAAATGATGTCACGTGCACATTTTTTACACACGCCACCCAGATGTTATCACAGTTAGTTAACTACGAGTTAATTACGAAGTTTATGGAAAAAAATGTTGCAAAATTTATATAAAGGGGTAACCATTGCCGTTTCAATGAAGTATCCTTACTTCATAGATCATATTCCAGCGCTACTCAAGTCATCCTGCTCCTTTGTTGAAGCCAATGTTCGCAGAAGCTCAGCATCTACTTCGGGCCCACGGTCGTCAAATCCGGCGCGAAGCGCCGGATTTTTTTTCTACAATTTTGGCGCGGCGTTGCACTGCTTGTTATCATCCAGTATTAAACATCTTGCAAGAGAAAGGCGTGATCAAGTCCTACAATTATTAAACTTGTTCCAAACCCATCACCTATACACCTTCCACTACCTTTGTACAACTTGCAAGTTAATCATAATTACACTCCTTTATCACAACAACCACCTGCACCCTCACAATCACATCAACAACATTACCCTAGATTGGACAACTCAACTCTAATGATTTCAGCATGCCATACTGCAGGTACTATATAAGCAAATTAATACACAAGTAGTACTAGCTAACAATCTTCGTCGTCAGCAAGGCACTCTGCATCTCAAATGATTTCCATAATTTTCGATGCACAATCGCTGTAACGCGGGTTACAGCGTTTTGCATAACATTGAGAAAAAGGTTAGGCGGAATATTGTTTGTTTCTTTCTGAATTTTCCAACAAAGCTCTCCTAAATTAACTGTGGTCGGTCTTTCTAAACTGTGGACTTCAAATATTGTAACAACAACAAAATCTGGAGCAACAAAAAAAGTAAAAAAAATAATGTTAGGATTAGCAAAAAAATCTAAAAACTGTGATTTTTGTTAGTTAAGCCATCTTGTAACTCATTCCGAACTGATTTTAATAAACGAAGTGTCAAACAAATCTCCCAAAAATGGTCTTGATTTTGGTATTTTAGTTATTCAAATCGAATGATAAACCTAAAGTTAATGGAATGTTAGAATCCTTCGTAATGAATGGCCCACCCTGTACTTGTATTCGCCGCGCAGAACTTTAAAATTACGTATGTACTGAACATTCTCCATTTTTTTTACACTTACTCATTGGTTTTTATGGAAATCACTTCACAAATTTTTGACATGGGTCCATTTAACTATTTTAACTGTTAACTGTGGATAACTGGTTGGTCCGATCACCCTCAAAGACAATATAAGGCACCTTTTGCGCGCATTTGTGAGTTTAGAAGTAGTTTGACCGAAATCACTTCGAAACTGTGACCTGTAAAGCACGGCCAACAGACGGACAGACAGACAAAACCATTTTAATAGATGCTCAGCATCTAAAAACAATGCAGACCTGCCTGCTCGCATTTGTGATTGTTTCAAGCAATTCGAATCAAACCTGTGACCTGACTAACAGACGGACATACAGACAGATGGACATGACCATTACAATAGATGCTTAAGCTCAGCATCTAAAAACGAATTAGAGAGATGTGCGAGTTAACGATGTACGCAGCAGAGATTACACTTTATAGTATAATGTTAATACAAATAAATGAATCTATAATTGCTATTACTTTAATGGTAATTATTTTAGGCTTCAAGTGTTACAACTGTCAATACTTTCAAGGACTCCCTGGAAGTAATGTGGATTGCCTAGACCCGGTAAAGAATAAAATGCCGACGTATGATTGTAACTCTGGAAACTGTGTGAAACAGACAATAAATTTTGGAGAAGGCGGAGCACCCAAAGCACTTTATCGTACATGTTCATTTGCAAATGTTATAGGTGTAGTACCCGGTGCCCAGCTATGTTTTAAATCAAATAAAGATGACCTTGGAAAAATGTATTCAGACAAGGATGACAAAAATGAAAAGGAATTTTTGGAATCTCTTAAGGCTGCAAGGCAGGATGTCTCGAAAAACATCACCAGTATTAAATGTTACTGCAATTCGGAAGCTTGCAATGGTCAATCTGGCATAGACACAAAAGAAGAGAGCGGAAGCAGAAACAGCAAAAATCTGCAAGTGTTTTCAGGAAACGTCATTTTCCTGGTGTCATTACTTCCTAGGTATTTCCTGCACAAGGCTTAAAATACACTCACGTAATAAATATCATGAAGCAGGGCTAGTCACATATTTAGAACGTAGTCAAAGACAGAACTTTCATATTTTTTAAAAATGTTTGTCGTATGTCATGAAAATTGCACTTTAGAATAACTTCGACAATTCTAAATTTTGTCTACACACATGGAAAATAATAGAATTGTTTACAATGCATAAAAGATCAGAATTAGCAAGAAAAAATTGTAAATCCTAAATAATTGACTGTCTAACTTCTAACGGCTACAATGCTTTTCGTGTAAAAAATAATATTAGCATGATATGCGAGCTACAAATAAAAGCAAAAGAAAATTAGAAAACAAATTAATACATAACTACTTTTGCATTTTGATTTCAAATAATAATTTATGCCACTACAAAGAGAGTAGAGGAGATGGTAATTATGTTGTAGAATAGAGGAGTTTTGGTAGTGTTGGTATGGGTTTTGGTATGGGTATGGGGCATAGGGAAATGAAAAAGACAGAGTAGCTTGGATGGAAAGATATTTGGCAAGCAATGGGAAGATATATGGGCAGATATGAAAGGAATGAACAGGAAGATATGAAGGTAAGGAACAGGCACACATAATGGGATGTATTGGGAGACACGGAATAGCATTGTGTACAGTAATTAATGCAATAATAATTGAATAATTAAATTGAATCAATCCGTGTACGTAGGTGCGTACATAGGTACTAGGTATGTCCTGTGACTTGCTTTTTGTGTTGTATGCTAATTTTAAGAATATAGGTAAAATGAACCAGGAGAAATGCAAATAAAGTAATTTAATTAAAGTATTTACTTTTTATTTTTTGAAATTTTCTTGCTAAATCGACACAATTTACATAGATATTTATAAATTAGTTTTCAGTATTCTGAATAAAACTTGAGTTGAATATTTACACAACGCAATTACAACATTTACACATATGTACATTTTACAATACAGACGGCTTACAATTAATTAAAATTTTTTTTTATTTATATTTGTAGTATATTATTAGACTAACATTAAATACATAGAGCTACTTATAATTAAAATCAACATTACAGTTGCTTACACAAGCTTGCACATACTTTAATTTTGTTTCCTAACTAAAGCTGTTATTTACAAAACATGTTTTTGCAATATAAACATATTTAAAAGTTTTTGTTTTAAGTATGTGATGTTGTTACACAAGTTATGTCTTACATAGATCAGCATGACCAAGGGTAAACTATAATTACAGTTATTTGGACCTGTAAACACCCGTGATAAACCTAAAGTGTTAAATTCCAATCAATTAAAGTTTACAATAGACAAGTTATGGTCCTTAAACCTTTAAAGAATTCAAATTTATCTTACAAGGTTTGTTAGTTTTCAACATTGTGATATACTTGTTGTGTTTACTCTGCCTCATTGCAACTGCTGGAACTCCCGTACACTTTTATTGTTCTGCGTCGTTTAAGTACAATTAACTTTACATTTTCAGTTTCAAAATAATTTGTTCTTGTAAGTCTAAGCTTTGTATTCTTAACGTTCTGGTTTTGTCTATATTAGGACAGTGTAAGCCTGAGTACTTGTTTTCATTAATTCTGAAGAGCTAGTGCTCGCGAAGAATTTTGCTAACATTAAACTCCACGTTTGCTATAAAAATATTGTACTTAAACTTGTTTAGCTCGTCAATTGTGTGCATTTCGTATCTGTCAGTATCAGAGTAATCCAGATGTACTTTGCTATGAAATATCTCTGATAGACAATCGTAATTTTTATAAAAAAACATTTTTGCAAAGTCTAATATTGCTACTCAAGTTAAAAGCAAATTAGTGGCGCGATACGTTTTCAATTCTTAGGTAAATATGCTTAGACACCCTGACAATCCTTCAAAGTCTTTGCATCAAGGTGCAGTTAATGATTTCTCAGCTTCTGTTGCACTTGTAGAAATATGAGCATTTACAAATTCTAAGATATTTGTAATTGTTTTTCAATAAATTGCATTGTTATTTTTAAAAGTGCTTTGTTCTCAAATTTTGTTTGAGCTGTTTTGCGTTTTTTTAAGTTTACATCAATGTATGTTTTAAAACAGCGTTGTTGTTTAAACCTATTCCTACAATGAAAATTTAATGAAACTTATCCCCTAGACAAATAATACTGCAGAGCCTTGAGATGTACTGTATACTTGTACTTGTTAATAAGAGTTAACATTAATCGGGGGCAGGAGACTTGCCGCTGCAAACAGGCAGTTGTAGTTTTATTTTAAAAGATGATGGTAGCATAGTCTTGCTGATTTATTGTTCACTTCACTATTTCAGAAGGCAGGTTTTTGTCTCGCTTGTGTAAATTTGCAGGGTATTTTAAATCCACTACTAGTATAAAGCTATAACTATTTTTTTCGTTGCGAAAGTTAAAATCAGCCCAGTCGATATGTTCTAAGCCTTTTCTTTTCTTGTACCTATTATCTGAGGCTGTTATTAGCTTTTTCATGCTTTTGCATATTAACTGTTAATATTAGGTGACAGCAAGTGTTTGCGAGGCTTTGACTTGTCAAATCCTTTTGAGCACTGCTTGTGGTTAACGACATGCTTTAAGTGAAAATACACTGACCTCCGCAAATAACGTTTGTCGCAATGTCTAATATTGGTTGGTCTTCTATGTAATCAATTTCAGCATCTGCACACTTTGAAAAACAATACCACAAGAAGCTAGGCAGCGTCATCAAGTAGGTTGGGTCCAGTTCGTAGTTTTAAAGTCTAAGCTTTCTACTGTGTTGCCATACTTTAGCAAGCAAAAGCGTTTTTATCATACACAAAACCCGAGTATAATCGCGCAATGTTGTTAGTTTGAAGTGAGTACACACGTTTTGCACAAGTTATCAATCAATATCAAAAATTGGCTCGTCGTTTATTATCGATTGCTGAAATTGTTTTCTTAAAGGCAGTCGATTTATAAATGCAAAACGATTGTTTAGTGCCCTAAACGGAAAGCACAGTGGCGTTTATAATAATTAATTACACTATTTACCATACTTTTCAGCTTGTGGTTATGGTAATTCAATTTTACCTAAAAGAGAAAAGTGCAGTACACGCTGCGACACGAGTTTTAAATCTTGTTTGTTTTGCGATTATAAAGATTCAATTAAATTGTTTAAACTCAAACCCATAGATAAACTAGAATCAATTTAACAAACTTTTACTTTTGAGTTGAATTTGTTCCCAGCGTACAGTTCTCCAATGTTTTCTTTTGACGGGTATTGAAGATAAAGACTAAGTAGCCAATTATCTGTTGAAGTTACTGTTATGGATTTTATATCACTGGCGGATTTTGCAATAAATTTTACATTCTTAGCTTTATATTTTTTGTTTTTATCGCACTAATTATTAGGTGGAAAGCTGTCTTTCTGTCGTTCTTCCTTTCTGATTGTCTCGCAGTCTGTTTTCTGCTATTTGTGTCTGTCGGTCTTTCTGTCTGCCTGTCAGTCTGTCTGGCTGTATATCCGTCTTTGGACTTTTAGTATGTCTGTCTGTCTGTCATCTGTCTGTCTGAAAGTCCATCTGTCTGTCTATGTGTCTGTCTGTTTGACTGCCTGTCTGTCTGTTTGCCTACCTGTCTGTCCGTCTGTCAGTCTGTGTGTGTGTGTGTCTGTCATCTGTCTGTCTGTATGTCGGTCTGTCATCAGTCAGTCTGTCCGTCTGTCATTCTGTATGACGGTCAATCTGATTGTCTGTACGTCTGTCATTATGTATGACGGTCGGTCTGTCTGCCTGTCGGTGTGTCAATCTGTCTGTCTTTGTGTCTTACTGTCTGTCGGTCGGTCTGTTTGTACGTCTGTTTGTCGGTCTGTCGGTCAGTCAGTCTGTGTGTCTGTCCGTCAGTCTGTCAGTCAGTCTGTCTGTCTGTCTGTCAGTCAGTCTGTCTGTCTGTCTGTCCGTCAGTGTGTCTGTCTGTCGGTCTCTTTTCTGCTATTTGTGTCTGTCTGTCTTTCTGTTTGCCTGTCGATCTGTCTGACCGTCTTTCTGTTTGTCAGGCGGTCTAAAGGTCTCTGTGTCTGTTTTTCGGTCGGTCTGAAGTATGTCTGTCTGTCAGTCTGTCTGTCTGTCGGTCTGTTATCTGTCTGTCTGTCAGTCTCTCGGTCTTTCTGTCGGTCTGTTTTTTGCTATTTGTGTCGGTCCGTCTAGCTTTGTGTCTGTCTTTCTGTCTGTGAGTGTGTCGGTTAGTCTGTCTGTCGGTCCGTGTGGCTTTGTGTCTGTCTTTCTGTCTGTGAGTGTGTCGGTTAGTCTATCTGTCAGGCGGTCTTCTTGTCTGTATCTCTGTCTGTTGGTCTGTCATCTGTCTTTTCAACTCTCAGTACGTCTGTATGTCCGTCTGTTGGTATGTATGTTTGTTAGTCCGTCTGTCTGAGTGGGTCTGTCAGTCTCAAAGTCCGTCCGCCTTCCTGTCTTTTTGTCGGTCTGTTGTTCTGTCTGTCTCTCGTCTGTCTGTCTATCGTCTGTAAAGAACCCAAATGGCCCTTTGCCATATCCGATTTAAGCTACAATCAAAATGTGTCTGTCATCTGTCTAACTGTCTGTCGGTATGTCTGTCTGTCTATCCGTCTGTTTTCTGCCATTTGTTTCTCTCTGCATTTATGTGTGCCATTTGGTCTGTCTAGGTGTCTGTCTGTCGGTCTCTCTGTCCGTACGTCTGTCTGTGTTTTGGTCTTTGTGTCCTTCTGTAGAACGTATGTCTGTCGGTCCTTCTTTCTGTTGGTCTGTTCGTCTGTCTCTCAGTCTGTCTGTCTGTCTGTCTGTCTGTTTGTCTGTCATCTGTCTGTCTGTCTGTCAGTACGTCGGTCTGTCTGTTGGTCCGTCTGTCGGTTTGTAGGTTTGTCAATCCGTGTGTCTGTTTGTCAGTCTATCTGTGTGTCTGTTGGTCTGTCAATTTGTCTGTCTTTGTTTCTTTGTGTCTGTCTGTCGGTCTTTCGGTCGGTCTGTCTGAGTGTTAATCTGTCGTTAAGTCATTTTGTGTGTCTGTCCGTCTGTCTGTTATCTGTCTATCTGTCTGTCGGTACGTCTGTTTGTCGGTCTGTATGTACATCTGTAAGTCTATCTGTCTTACTGTCTGTCTGTCTGTATGTCTCTTTCATCCGTCTGTCTCTCTGTCGGTATGTCTGTCTGTCTGTCTGTCTGTTTTCTAATATTTATTTGTCTGTCGGTCTCTCTGGCTGTCTGTCTGTCAGTCTGTCTGTTATCTGTCTGTCTGTCAGTCTTCTGTCTGTCTGTCTGTCTCTACGTATTTCTGTTTCTATGTCCGTCTGTCGGTTTGTGGGTCAGTCAGTCTGTTTCCGCCAGTGGGTCTGTATGTCTATCGGTTCGTCTGTCTGTTAGTCAGTCGGTCTTTGTGTTTGTCGGTTCCAAATTCTGTCTGTTAGTCTGTTGCTCTGTCTATCGGTCGGTCTGTGTGTCTGTGCGTCTGTCTGTCTGTCTGTCATCTGTTTGTCAGTCTGTCTGTTCGTTTTTTTGTTTGTCGGTCTGTATGTCCGTCTGTGGGTCTGTATGTCGGTCTGTGCGTTTGTCTGTTTGTCGGTCTGTCTGTCTGCCTGTTTTCTGTCAGTCTGTCAGTCTCTCGGTCTTTCTGTCGGTCTGTTTTTTGCTATTTGTGTCGGTCCGTCTAGCTTTGTGTCTGTCTTTCTGTCTGTGAGTGTGTCGGTTAGTCTGTCTGTCGGTCCGTGTGGCTTTGTGTCTGTCTTTCTGTCTGTGAGTGTGTCGGTTAGTCTATCTGTCAGGCGGTGTTGTCTGTATCTCTGTCTGTTGGTCTGTCATCTGTCTTTTCAACTCTCAGTACGTCTGTATGTCCGTCTGTTGGTATGTATGTTTGTTAGTCCGTCTGTCTGTGTGGGTCTGTCAGTCTCAAAGTCCGTCCGCCTTCCTGTCTTTTTGTCGGTCTGTTGTTCTGTCTGTCTCTCGTCTGTCTGTCTATCGTCTGTAAAGAACCCAAATGGCCCTTTGCCATATCCGATTTAAGCTACAATCGAAATGTGTCTGTCATCTGTCTAACTGTCTGTCGGTATGTCTGTCTGTCTATCCGTCTGTTTTCTGCCATTTGTTTCTCTCTGCATTTCTGTGTGCCATTTGGTCTGTCTAGGTGTCTGTCTGTCGGTCTCTCTGTCCGTACGTCTGTCTGTGTTTTGGTCTTTGTGTCCTTCTGTAGAACGTATGTCTGTCGGTCCTTCTTTCTGTTGGTCTGTTCGTCTGTCTCTCAGTCTGTCTGTCTGTCCTTTTGTCTGTCTGTCTGTCTGTTTGTCTGTCATCTGTCTGTCTGTCTGTCTGTCAGTACGTCTGTCTGTCTGTTGGTCCGTCTGTCGGTTTGTAGGTTCGTCAATCCGTGTGTCTGTTTGTCAGTCTATGTGTGTCTGTTGGTCTGTCAATTTGTCTGTCTTTGTTTCTTTGTGTCTGTCTGTCGGTCTTTCGGTCGGTCTGTCTGAGTGTTAATCTGTCGTTAAGTCATTTTGTGTGTCTGTCCGTCTGTCTGTTATCTGTCTATCTGTCTGTCTGTCTGTCGGTACGTCTGTTTGTCGGTCTGTATGTACATCTGTAAGTCTATCTGTCTTACTGTCTGTCTGTCTGTATGTCTCTTTCATCCGTCTGTCTCTCTGTCGGTATGTCTGTCTGTCTGTCTGTCTGTTTTCTAATATTTATTTGTCTGTCGGTCTCTCTGGCTGTCTGTCTGTCAGTCTTCTGTCTGTCTGTCTGTCTCTACGTATTTCTGTTTCTATGTCCGTCTGTCGGTTTGTGGGTCAGTCAGTCTGTGTTTCCGCCAGTGGGTCTGTATGTCTATCGGTTCGTCTGTCTGTTAGTCAGTCGGTCTTTGTGTTTGTCGGTTCCAAATTCTGTCTGTTAGTCTGTTGCTCTGTCTATCGGTCGGTCTGTGTGTCTGTGCGTCTGTCTGTCTGTCTGTCTGTCATCTGTTTGTCAGTCTGTCTGTTCGTTTTTTTGTTTGTCGGTCTGTATGTCCGTCTGTGGGTCTGTATGTCGGTCTGTCCGTTTGTCTGTTTTTCGGTCTGTCTGTCTGCCTGTTTTCTGTCAGTCTGTCAGTGTTTCAGTCAGTTTGTGTGTCTGTGTGTCGGTCAGTACGTTGGTCTGTCTGTCTGTATGTCCGTCTGTAATTTTGTAGGTCTTTTGGTCCGTCCGTCAGTGTGTCTGTCGGTATGTCAATCTGTCTGTCTTTGTTTTTTGCTGTCTGTTGGTCTGTCGGTCTGTCAGTCGGTCTGTCTGGTTGTCTGTCGGTCTGTCTGGCTGTCTGTCTGTCTGTCTGTCTGTAAATGTGTCTGTCTGCCTGTCTGTAGGTATGTCTGTCATCTGTCTGTCTGTCTGTCTTCTGTCTGTCTGTCTGTCTGTCTGTACGTCTGTCTGTTTGTATGTCTGTTTGTATGTCCGTTTGTCGGTTTGTAGGTCTGTCGGTCTGTGTGTCCGTCTTTGGGACTGTTTGTCAGTCGGTCCGTCTGTCTGTTTGTCAGTCGTTCTGTCTGTCTGTCGGTCTGTGTGTCTGTGCGTCTGTCTGTCTGTCCGTCTGTCATCTGTTTGTCTGTCTGTCTGTTCGTTTTTTTGTTTGTCAGTCTGTATGTCCGTCTGTGGGTCTGTTCGTCTGTCTGTTGGTCGGTCTGTCTGTGTGTCTGTCGGTCTGTAAGACCGTCTGTCTTTCTGTTTTTCTGTCGGTCTGTCGGTCTGTCGGTCTGTTTGTCTGTCATCTGTCGGTCGGTCAGTCCGTAAGTCTGTCTGTCTGTATGTCCGTCTGTATTTTTGTAGGTCTTTTGGTCTGTCTGTCTGGTTGTTTGTCTGTCAATCTGTCTGTAAATGTCTCTGTCTGCCTGTCTGTAGGTATGTCTGTCATCTGTCTGTCTGTCTGTCTTCTGTCTGTCTGTCTGTCTGGTTGTACGTCTGTCTGTTTGTATGTCCGTTTGTCGGTTTGTAGGTCTGTCGGTCTGTGTCTGTCTGTATGTCTGTCTGTCTGTCAGTCTGTCTGTAAGTCGTATGTCTGTCTGTCCGTCTTTCTGTTTGTCTGGCGGTCGGTCTGTCTGTGCGTCCTTTTTTCTTCTGTCTGTCTGTTAGTCTGTTATCTGTCTGTCTGTCTTTCGGTACGCGTGTCTGTATGTCCGTCTGTCAGTCTGTCTGTGTGTGCTTTTGTCGGTCTGTCTGTGTGTGCTTTTGTCGGTCTGTCTGTTTGTCTGACATCGGTCTGTCTGTTTGTCAGTACGTCTGTCTGTCTGTTTGTCTGTCGGTCGATTTGGAAGTTTGTCAATTTGTCTGTCTGTTTGTCAGTCTGTTTTTGTGTCTGTCGGTTTGTCAATTTGTTTTTCTTTGTGTCTTTGTGTCTGTCCGTCTGTCGTTCTTTCGGTCGGTCTGTCTGTCTGTTGGTCTGTCGTTTAGTCATTATGTGTGTCTGTTCGTCTGTCTGATATCTGTCTGTCTGTCTGTCTATCTATCTGTCTACCTGTCTATCTGTCTGACTGTCTGTCTGTATGTCGGTCGGTATGACTGTCTGTCCGACTGTTAGTCTGAATGTGTGTCTGTCTGTCATCTGCTGCCTGTTGGTCGGTCTGTCTTTCTGTCTGTTGGTTTGTCTGTCTGTCTGTCATCTGTTTGTCTCTCTTTTGATTTCGATATGTCTGTCGGTCTTTCTGTCTGTCCGTCTGTTTTCTGCTATTTATTTGTCCGTCGGTCTGTCGAGCTGTCTGTCTGTAAGTCTGTCTGTAAATGTGTCTGTTCGTCTGTCTGTCTGTCTCTCTGTTCGTTTGTCTGTTTGTCGGTCTGTAGGTCCGTCTGTGGGTCTGTATGTCTTTCTGCTCGTATTTCTCTTGGTCGGTCTATCTGTGTGTCATTCTGTCAGTCTGTGTGTCAGTTTGTATGTCTGTCTGTCTGGCTGTCTTTCTGTCTATCTGTCTTTCTGTAAGTCGTATGTCTGTCAGTTCGTCTTTCTGTTTGTCTGTTTGTCTAGCGGTCAGTCTGTCTGTGTGTCCTTTTGTCTGTCTGTTTGTTTGTCTGACATCTGTATGTCTGTTTGTCAGTACTTCTGTCTGTCTGTTTGTCTGTCTGTCGGTTTGGAAGTTTGTCGATTTGTCTGTCTGTTTGTCAGTCTTATTTTGTGTCTGTCGGTTTGTCAATTTGTCTTTCTTTGTGTCTGTCCGTCTGTCTGTCTGTTGGTCTGTTGTTCAGTCATTATGTGTGTCTGTTATCTGTCTGTCTGTCTTTCTGTCTATCTGTCTATCTGTATATCTGTGTGACTGTCTGTCTGTCTGTATGTCGGTCGGTATGACTGTCTGTCCGACTGTTAGTCTAAATGTGTGTCTGTCTGTCATCTGCTGCCTGTCTGTCGGTCTGTCTTTCTGTCTGTTGGTTTGTCTGTCTGTCTGTCATCTGTTTGTCTCTCTTTCGATATGTCTGTCGGTCTGTCTGTCTGTCCGTCTGTTTTCTGCTATTTATTTGTTGTTTGGGCTGTCTGTCTGTAAGTCTGTCTGTAAATGTGTCTGTGCGTCTGTCTGTCTGTCATCTGTTTGTCTGTCTCTCTGTTCGTTTGTCTGTTATCTGTCTGTCTGTCAGTCTTCTGTCTGTCTGTCTGTCTCTACGTATTTCTGTTTCTATGTCCGTCTGTCGGTTTGTGGGTCAGTCAGTCTGTTTCCGCCAGTGGGTCTGTATGTCTATCGGTTCGTCTGTCTGTTAGTCAGTCGGTCTTTGTGTTTGTCGGTTCCAAATTCTGTCTGTTAGTCTGTTGCTCTGTCTATCGGTCGGTCTGTGTGTCTGTGCGTCTGTCTGTCTGTCTGTCATCTGTTTGTCAGTCTGTCTGTTCGTTTTTTTGTTTGTCGGTCTGTATGTCCGTCTGTGGGTCTGTATGTCGGTCTGTGCGTTTGTCTGTTTGTCGGTCTGTCTGTCTGCCTGTTTTCTGTCAGTCTGTCAGTCTCTCGGTCTTTCTGTCGGTCTGTTTTTTGCTATTTGTGTCGGTCCGTCTAGCTTTGTGTCTGTCTTTCTGTCTGTGAGTGTGTCGGTTAGTCTGTCTGTCGGTCCGTGTGGCTTTGTGTCTGTCTTTCTGTCTGTGAGTGTGTCGGTTAGTCTATCTGTCAGGCGGTGTTGTCTGTATCTCTGTCTGTTGGTCTGTCATCTGTCTTTTCAACTCTCAGTACGTCTGTATGTCCGTCTGTTGGTATGTATGTTTGTTAGTCCGTCTGTCTGTGTGGGTCTGTCAGTCTCAAAGTCCGTCCGCCTTCCTGTCTTTTTGTCGGTCTGTTGTTCTGTCTGTCTGTCGTCTGTCTGTCTATCGTCTGTAAAGAACCCAAATGGTCCTTTGCCATATCCGATTTAAGCTACAATCAAAATGTGTCTGTCATCTGTCTAACTGTCTGTCGGTATGCCTGTCTGTCTATCCGTCTGTTTTCTGCCATTTGTTTCTCTCTGCATTTCTGTGTGCCATTTGGTCTGTCTAGGTGTCTGTCTGTCGGTCTCTCTGTCCGTACGTCTGTCTGTGTTTTGGTCTTTGTGTCCTTCTGTAGAACGTATGTCTGTCGGTCCTTCTTTCTGTTGGTCTGTTCGTCTGTCTCTCAGTCTGTCTGTCTGTCCTTTTGTCTGTCTGTCTGTCTGTTTGTCTGTCATCTGTCTGTCTGTCTGTCTGTCAGTACGTCTGTCTGTCTGTTGCTCCGTCTGTCGGTTTGTAGGTTCGTCAATCCGTGTGTCTGTTTGTCAGTCTATGTGTGTCTGTTGGTCTGTCAATTTGTCTGTCTTTGTTTCTTTGTGTCTGTCTGTCGGTCTTTCGGTCGGTCTGTCTGAGTGTTAATCTGTCGTTAAGTCATTTTGTGTGTCTGTCCGTCTGTCTGTTATCTGTCTATCTGTCTGTCTGTCTGTCGGTACGTCTGTTTGTCGGTCTGTATGTACATCTGTAAGTCTATCTGTCTTACTGTCTGTCTGTCTGTATGTCTCTTTCATCCGTCTGTCTCTCTGTCGGTATGTCTGTCTGTCTGTCTGTCTGTTTTCTAATATTTATTTGTCGGTCGGTCTCTCTGGCTGTCTGTCTGTCTGTCTCTACGTATTTCTGTTTCTATGTCCGTCTGTCGGTTTGTGGGTCAGTCAGTCTGTGTTTCCGCCAGTGGGTCTGTATGTCTATCGGTTCGTCTGTCTGTTAGTCAGTCGGTCTTTGTGTTTGTCGGTTCCAAATTCTGTCTGTTAGTCTGTTGCTCTGTCTATCGGTCGGTCTGTGTGTCTGTGCGTCTGTCTGTCTGTCTGTCTGTCATCTGTTTGTCAGTCTGTCTGTTCGTTTTTTTGTTTGTCGGTCTGTATGTCCGTCTGTGGGTCTGTATGTCGGTCTGTCCGTTTGTCTGTTTGTCGGTCTGTCTGTCTGCCTGTTTTCTGTCAGTCTGTCAGTGTTTCAGTCAGTTTGTGTGTCTGTGTGTCGGTCAGTACGTTGGTCTGTCTGTCTGTATGTCCGTCTGTAATTTTGTAGGTCTTTTGGTCCGTCCGTCAGTGTGTCTGTCGGTATGTCAATCTGTCTGTCTTTGTTTTTTGCTGTCTGTTGGTCTGTCGGTCTGTCAGTCGGTCTGTCTGGTTGTCTGTCGGTCTGTCTGGCTGTCTGTCTGTCTGTCTGTCTGTAAATGTGTCTGTCTGCCTGCCTGTAGGTATGTCTGTCATCTGTCTGTCTGTCTGTCTTCTGTCTGTCTGTCTGTCTGTCTGTACGTCTGTCTGTTTGTATGTCTGTTTGTATGTCCGTTTGTCGGTTTGTAGGTCTGTCGGTCTGTGTGTCCGTCTTTGGGACTGTTTGTCAGTCGGTCCGTCTGTCTGTTTGTCAGTCGTTCTGTCTGTCTGTCGGTCTGTGTGTCTGTGCGTCTGTCTGTCTGTCCGTCTGTCATCTGTTTGTCTGTCTGTCTGTTCGTTTTTTTGTTTGTCAGTCTGTATGTCCGTCTGTGGGTCTGTTCGTCTGTCTGTTGGTCGGTCTGTCTGTGTGTCTGTCGGTCTGTAAGACCGTCTGTCTTTCTGTTTTTCTGTCGGTCTGTCGGTCTGTCGGTCTGTTTGTCTGTCATCTGTTGGTCGGTCAGTCCGTAAGTCTGTCTGTCTGTATGTCCGTCTGTATTTTTGTAGGTCTTTTGGTCTGTCTGTCTGGTTGTTTGTCTGTCAATCTGTCTGTAAATGTCTCTGTCTGCCTGTCTGTAGGTATGTCTGTCATCTGTCTGTCTGTCTTCTGTCTGTCTGTCTGTCTGTCTGGTTGTACGTCTGTCTGTTTGTATGTCCGTTTGTCGGTTTGTAGGTCTGTCGGTCTGTGTCTGTCTGTATGTCTGTCTGTCTGTCAGTCTGTCTGTAAGTCGTATGTCTGTCTGTCCGTCTTTCTGTTTGTCTGGCGGTCGGTCTGTCTGTGCGTCCTTTTTTCTTCTGTCTGTCTGTTAGTCTGTTATCTGTCTGTCTGTCTTTCGGTACGCGTGTCTGTATGTCCGTCTGTCAGTCTGTCTGTGTGTGCTTTTGTCGGTCTGTCTGTGTGTGCTTTTGTCGGTCTGTCTGTTTGTCTGACATCGGTCTGTCTGTTCGTCAGTACGTCTGTCTGTCTGTTTGTCTGTCGGTCGATTTGGAAGTTTGTCAATTTGTCTGTCTGTTTGTCAGTCTGTTTTTGTGTCTGTCGGTTTGTCAATTTGTTTTTCTTTGTGTCTTTGTGTCTGTCCGTCTGTCGTTCTTTCGGTCGGTCTGTCTGTCTGTTGGTCTGTCGTTTAGTCATTATGTGTGTCTGTTCGTCTGTCTGTTATCTGTCTGTCTGTCTGTCTGTCTATCTATCTGTCTACCTGTCTATCTGTCTGACTGTCTGTCTGTCTGTATGTCGGTCGGTATGACTGTCTGTCCGACTGTTAGTCTGAATGTGTGTCTGTCTGTCATCTGCTGCCTGTTGGTCGGTCTGTCTTTCTGTCTGTTGGTTTGTCTGTCTGTCTGTCATCTGTTTGTCTCTCTTTTGATTTCGATATGTCTGTCGGTCTTTCTGTCTGTCCGTCTGTTTTCTGCTATTTATTTGTCCGTCGGTCTGTCGAGCTGTCTGTCTGTAAGTCTGTCTGTAAATGTGTCTGTTCGTCTGTCTGTCTGTCTCTCTGTTCGTTTGTCTGTTTGTCGGTCTGTAGGTCCGTCTGTGGGTCTGTATGTCTTTCTGCTCGTATTTCTCTTGGTCGGTCTATCTGTGTGTCATTCTGTCAGTCTGTGTGTCAGTTTGTATGTCTGTCTGTCTGGCTGTCTTTCTGTCTGTCTGTCTTTCTGTAAGTCGTATGTCTGTCAGTTCGTCTTTCTGTTTGTCTGTTTGTCTAGCGGTCAGTCTGTCTGTGTGTCCTTTTGTCTGTCTGTTTGTTTGTCTGACATCTGTATGTCTGTTTGTCAGTACTTCTGTCTGTCTGTTTGTCTGTCTGTCGGTTTGGAAGTTTGTCGATTTGTCTGTCTGTTTGTCAGTCTTATTTTGTGTCTGTCGGTTTGTCAATTTGTCTTTCTTTGTGTCTGTCCGTCTGTCTGTCTGTTGGTCTGTTGTTCAGTCATTATGTGTGTCTGTTATCTGTCTGTCTGTCTTTCTGTCTATCTGTCTATCTGTATATCTGTGTGACTGTCTGTCTGTCTGTATGTCGGTCGGTATGACTGTCTGTCCGACTGTTAGTCTAAATGTGTGTCTGTCTGTCATCTGCTGCCTGTCTGTCGGTCTGTCTTTCTGTCTGTTGGTTTGTCTGTCTGTCTGTCATCTGTTTGTCTCTCTTTCGATATGTCTGTCGGTCTGTCTGTCTGTCCGTCTGTTTTCTGCTATTTATTTGTTGTTTGGGCTGTCTGTCTGTAAGTCTGTCTGTAAATGTGTCTGTGCGTCTGTCTGTCTGTCATCTGTTTGTCTGTCTCTCTGTTCGTTTGTCTGTTTATCGGTCTGTGGGTCCGTCTGTGGGTCTGTATGTCTGTCTGTTCGTATTTCTCTTGGTCAGTCTATCTGTGTGTCTGTCGGTCTGTAAGACCGTATGTCGGTCTATTTTTCAGTCGGTCTGTCGGTCTGTCTGTTGGTCTGTTTGTGTGTCTGTCTGTTTGTCAGTCATCTGTCTGTCAGTCAGTCGGTACGTCTGTCTGTCTGTATGTCCGTCTTTCAGTTTGTAGGTCTGTCGGACTGCTCGTCTGTTTGTCAGTCTGTATGTGTGTCTATCAGTCTGTCTTTGTGTTTTTCTGTCTGTCTGTCTGACGGTCTGTCAGTCAGTCATTTTGTGTGTCTGTCCGTCGGTCTTTCAGTAAGTCTGTCTGTGTGTCCGTCAGTATGTCTGTCTGTAGTCTGTCGTCCTCTTTTTTGCTATTTGTGTATGTCGTCGGTTGGTCTGTAGGTCTGTCTGCATCTGTCTGTCTGTCTGTATGTCAGTCTGTATATTATACGTATTTTGCAAATACTATAATATATGGCTATAGCCTGTATAGATACGCACTCAAACCATAAGTGCGTAAACGGGGTCATACAGACAGTATATAAGCTGTATGTACAGCATGTAAAATCATCAGTAGGCACGGAGACGCTCTGCGTTCAAGACACAAAAAAAAGAGATAGAAGCCGAGAGTACGAGGCTGAGAGTCTCCTGCCCCAGCCTCCGCTGTGGTAAAGACTCTCAAGCCTCGAATTATAACTTTGCATTTACCACTGTATACGTTTCATTGAATAAAAAGAACATTCCTTTTTTCCTCTTGTGAAAAGCCCGAAGTCTTAGGCCGTCGTTCATTTACTATATCACTGTGTCATTACTATATAGTAGGAGAGCACATTGTATCCTTCCTCTATACCAAGCCATCCCAGTTCCAAACCAACGCAGTAGAAACTGCGCAGTCCGCAGTCTAGGATACGACAGCAAAAGACAGGACGGGATAGTTACCCGACACGACATCCTGGCCAGGCTCTCACCACAGCATCTTCCATATAGTCTCTCAGACTCATCTCACTCAGCATTCTAGCCAACCCATCTCTCTCTCTCTCTCAGCAAGGACAACAGCAACTGTGCTTAAAGGAAGCTGGAGGCTTTCATCCTCCAACCCACAGCTACATTGCCATCGCCAGACCATTTTCCACACGAACCACACACCAACACCTTTCCTCCAGCCAGCTGAAGTCTTTCGGTCCGCCTTCACTCTCTACACTCCTCACGTCTTTCCAAACTTTACTATGGTGAGATCGGATGTCGATCTCACCTCAAGCGCGAAGCTTCAAAAACCAGTCTCCAACAGCACCAACTGAGCAATGGTCCACACTGCTATGCTCGGCTTCCTCGTTCACTTCACGGAGACCCGGACTTCTGGACTATTTATTTTCGCGTGCTCGTTTCAAATATTTTTCACGTGTACACTTTCGAAAGCCATTCCATCCATTCTCGTTTTGGTACCACAGTTTTTTATTATTTGAACTTAGGTAGTTCAAGATACTGGTTTCTCGTTTCTTTGTATGTCAGTCCCCATCACGTTCATTCAAAAAGATTGCTTTTCATTTATTTGGTAATAGGAAACAGTGTAGGTTTCGATAAATTAAATTCTGGTCAGTCGAGTCATTTACATCAGTCAGGTTATTACGGTAAAGATGGCAATTTGCGGTCAATTCACTATTCAGTTTAATCACATTTTAAGTTAAAGCATGTCGTGGCCATGTTTGGGTTTTTATGATTATTCTTGCTCATTATGTATTTGGACATTTCTGGTTTCTACAAAGTTTCGACGTACTTTCTATTCCGTACTTCGTGACTCGATATAATTTTATGATAATTAAGTAGTTTGTAACCTACACGAGAAAAAGTTTCATTGTGCCATAGTTCTTTTTCTCTTTTTGAATCACCATATAAGTGGTTGATTTTATTCTTCTATTCACTTCTTGATTTTGTTTATCATTGCAGCACCCAGTCTGGTGTATTCAGTTTGTACTATTCATGTACGGAGTTCTTCACACTCACTACAAGCATTGACAAATCCTCTACGACATTACACTACACTGGTGACATTTCCGTCGTCCCATTTTTTACAACAGTACTTCTGTTGCTGTTAATTATAACTGGTTTCGATACATACCGTTCATATCTTTGTTTCGAACGTCCCTCGACACACATTTTGAGGTACATCTGCCAGACATTTACGGACAAGTATCTTAAGGTACAACAACATCATAGTCATAACAAGTATTATAATACTCGACATCATATGACATCTCATCTCTAATGGACTAAATTCTCCCATTTTTTTTATATATACGTTTTAAATGTTTTATATAAGGACTATTTTCCTATCACTAGGTCATAGTACCGTTTCGGTAATTTTTATACCTTGATAATTTTAATAGACATGCAAATGAAAATTGGCGGAAAGCCTGTGTTGAAGGCGCTCCCTTAGTTTAGAAGTCAACCACCTGCAGTCTTTTATAAAGGAAGATTGTCAGTCCTTCTTTTCTTAACTTTAAATGTATACATTTGCTATTCTCTTAAAAATAACATGGTCATTTTTTAATTTCATAACCTTTATCTCATTTATTAGTCTTTGATACAAAGCAGCATCTCAGCCCCTCATTTTGGTTGAATTAGATGTCTACCTTCAGTTCCATTGGGGATAATTGCATCCAACTAGTCTGGTCGGGTATTAAACCGTTCACATCTAAGTTCAATTGCGGTCCCGAGGCCTTACAAACCACCTTCAAGAAACCTTTTTGTTCTCTCCTCATATTACATACCATTAAAATATACACAGGACACTTTCTGTCACAATCTAATCTAGATTGTCAAATGGCTTGTTCATGCTACACGCAAGTTTTGCTAGCGCCCTGACCATTGTAACGCAATCTTCGCTGAAATTAAGTAAGATCGCGGGAATTTGACAAAATTTTCAAAATTTTGTTGTTGTAACAGTTTTTGGCCATTGAAGACGTGTTTCCACCTAGTAGACCATTCAACCAGCAATTCGATTGTCAGTTCTTCTGACCCGGCTACACCATTTTATTTGAAACTTCTTGGTCTTTTATTTAACACGGCACTCGTGTACTACTTTGACCAACTATCCGTGATCATTATTATTACCTGATCGCTCACGATTGCTCCTGTACCACCCCGGACACGGGAATTTCTAATACTTCCGCCATACCTAGTATCCCGACGCCCAAATAGCTCCGGGAACATAGTTTGTGAGACGATTAGAGTATCAGACCGGAAATACTTAAGACGGTCTTACTTAAAGCTTCGACGGCCCGTCATTTCAGTTCCAATTTAATTAAGTAGGAACGTGTTCATGAAGTATCCTTGTCGCCAAGTTAGTCTCGGCGCATTAAGGATGAACCTAATAATCAGTGTTTTCATACATCTGACGTCGGTTCCAGAGATTCCATAACATTAGCCCGACCCCACGGGGAAGGAAGTACAGCGAATTCCTAACCGACGGAATAGAGCACAGAAGCAAATCTAATAATACCTGCTATTATAACAGTTGGTAATTCATTCCAAGTGAACGGTGTTTTGAACACGGTTGATACGCTTTGAATTACTTTTTATTATTAATTCAGGCATAAGGCCATCTTAGACATACACTATCTTCCCTACACGTACCATTCCCCCGTATCAGTTAGATTCAAGTTTGATCGGACTTTTCAACTTCCTACAGTTGGTTTCTGACTATTACTATTATTCGCGCGGTTCGATAACCGTCGCATATTTAAACATTAGACCACCTTCGAATTATTCATAATTAATGCACCCCAGATGCATATAATTAATTAAATTCTTTAGAAATCCACCAAATTATCTCGCCGGTTTTTGGACAGTATTTCAGTCTAAAATACTTATATCATCCACTTCCCTTGCAAGACTTTTGGATCTGTAGACACTTAATATTTCAAAATATTAAGTAGCTCCGTTTCTACGGCTCCGTTTACTACGTAATTAATTTAGTAGCCTCAACCAGTAGTATAGAACGACTTTTTCACTAAAATCTTGAATCGCGTCTCTTCGACATACATTTGGTTTCATCTGATTAGGACCATTCCATATCACTTTTATGATATGACATACGCTATACATACATACTCCATAACTTCGCACTCTATGAATAGCCTTTTTCAATTTATATTATTCTCTCACTACTTCGGCACAATGTGACTGCTCTCCGATACTTATTATATTTGAGTACTTTAATTTGTAATTTTGCATATGTTTTTAAATTAATTAGTTCGTGTTCACACGAGGCACTACATGTTATAATTACTATAACTTACCGATAAGCTATGTTGTGTTTAGTTCATAAATTTTTGTAAGGTATATCGATTATATAAATTAGGGATATCATTATAGGTTTAGTTATGGTCTATCATACA
The DNA here is from genome assembly GCA_949802685.1 of Dicyrtomina minuta. Lineage (NCBI taxonomy): Eukaryota > Metazoa > Arthropoda > Collembola > Symphypleona > Dicyrtomidae > Dicyrtomina > Dicyrtomina minuta. Next base: position 1,554,480 of record CATKUY010000261.1, read on the forward strand.
ATGTAGTTGGCTATTGTTTTCCAACTCTGTGTAATTGTACTATAGTTACAACATTTTTTTATCATACCTAAATTACATTGTTCACATTAGTTTGTTTTCACTTTCATAATTATTTAATATCTAAAAGACTAAAACCATAAGTGTTCCATATGATATTAATCTACCATTCGATTTTCTTTAAACTCTACTGTTCAAAGATAAGCGACTGCGTGATTAAAAAACAGAAATCATGTGAAATCTTCAGAGTAATTAACTGGGGGTTCTGATCATTGCATTTTTTATCATACGACTGACAATATACTATTTATTGTCGTCCTACTAATTTTACTCCCGAACCATCCTTATACGCTAAGTGTTTAATTAATTTGGACGCATTTTAATTTTTTCACATAGCCGAAGATATTATATACTGCTGTATATATAATCCGTTTGTTTAATTTTAAGTTACGCTATAGCAGCGATTTTTTTTGTATTAATTAGATTTAAGTACGCCGTGATTAATTTTGGATTATTTTGCATAGTTACAATTCTCATTTTTTAGTTTTTTTTTCTTTTTAATTCCTCTTAATGGTAGTGTGTACAAATTTTGAGTGTGTGGTTCATTTGACGTCTTGCTCGTGTGCTGCGTATATACATTTTTATTCTCCTACGTTTGACTTCCAGCCTACGATTACCATTAGCTATACAAGCAACATTTACTTATTCTGTCTTCAGCTTCTAGAGCGTCACATAGTAAACATGGTCCAACATCGCACAGCGTTGCCGCTTGTTGCTGACTTCTTCTCGATTGAGAATAAGGAGGTAGATATGGTATAACATTTCCTTTTCTCAGCACTCATCAGCCACTCTGGTAATATGTAGTCCCCACTACGTTTTTACGATTCTCGCGAAACTCGTATATCTTTTTCCATTCTAAACTCGCACATCCTTCGTACTATCCTCGAAACTCGTATATCTTTTTCCATTTTAAACTCATGTCACGAGTGTAAAAACTTGTCCGTCTCTCCGAACTTGCTTTTCTAACATGCTATATAGCTTCCAGCACTTCGCAAGATAAACTTCTATATAGTCCTCTCCTTTTTCTTCTATTCATGTTTTAGTTTCGAATATGCACCGCCTCGTTGTTTTCAAGCCCTTAGCATGGGTTCTATTCCAATCTTGTTGTTTTCGTTTATTTTATATTCTAGGCAGTGGTCATATAGTTTCACTTAATATCATATAAACATACCCGAGCTTCATTTCTTAACCCCAGTTTCATTACATCTCTCCACTAGTACGTCTCATTTAGTTCAATGGATCACAAATCTAGTCTATCCTTTCTATTCAAAATTTAGCGCTATAAGTTAGCTCCTCCTTGTTTTAGCAAAAACTGGTCTATCTTTTCATTCCGATTCAAACCCAGCAAAAACTGGTACATCTTTAAACTGGTCTATCTTTTCATTTAAAATGCAATTCAGCAAAAGCTGGTACATCTTTTAAACTGGTCCGTTCGTTGCATTACACCAGTAGTTTCCTAGCTCACTCGGTTCGTCCTCTCCACGTTTCAAAACAAGCTTCCCATCTCGACTACCGTTCTTTCATAGACTCCTCCAGTCACGTCCTTGAACATACCTATAAATTAAAACATTTCTTACTACACAATATTTCTCCTTCCAGGGTAGAATTATTTCCCTATTAGTCCTTCTGGTTTTCTCCACGGTCCAGGTTTATGCTCTACATAATATTATTATTCACCAACAAATACTTATGCTCCATTCTTTTCCCCACGAGTATACGCTATCTCAAGAGGATTCATATGGTATCTTTTTATGCAATATTCACCTCCGGTTACAAATTTCCTATATCAACTGTATGAAATGCCTCCAGCCAATTTTTACATATTTTTTTTATATATAATATTTTTTCCTACTCACAAAATCAATCGGTTTATAGTCAACTTTTTCTGAATTTTTTTTACACAAAGTCAACATTTTTTTGGATTGTTTAATTACACCATTATGTAGTTCTCCTTGAGCTTGTATATAATCAGTTTACAATATAAAAGTAATTTTGTCTGTGTTCTCATTACGGACCCGTCCGGTCCTTTATGGCTACATAAACCAATGAAACCATTTTTATACAAATATCCACAAGCATTTTATCAGTTTTCGTTCCGGTGTATCATTTGATTCAGTCTGTTACGTTAACATTAAAATGGCACTTCTTTTTCTATTTACATATCACCATATTATTATTTGTATTTTCAAAGCTCGTGAGTTCCAATTCAGTTATACTAGATTGTTTTCCGCATATATTAATATCAGACTAGGCACAAAGGGTTATTGAGCTTCATTAAAATGTGTATTCTAACTAAGTATTCAGTAAATATTGTTGCAAATTTCTAATTTTTAATTTAGCCTCTCCATTCGGTCAACAGATTATTATTCACGCATGTTCAGAATCATTCCACTCCAGTTAGCACTCTCCAACCACCAACACTTGCCTTCTCCTGCAATTAGAGATTTTTTTTTCAATTAGACCAGTTTTGTTTTCTTTGTTTACTACACTCACTATCTCCAACCCATGCAACGGTACAGTCAGTACAGGCCACTTACTATAATGAAGTATGCAGCGCCCGTAACTCGTCCAACAAAGGTCCTGGTCTAAGCCTATGGACATTTGGCCCAATCGGCGTCCTAGCCCTGTAAAATTATTCCATCGTTAGGTAAGTTTAGTATTATTATACATTGCAGTTACTTTACCTACATTCCATTAGACATGCTTATTCCTCATTACAAATTTACCCAACTACAGAAATTTGTAAATCGGCTCTTACTTATGTATTTGTTTTGCCTTGGCACGATATTTTCCAATAGGATCATCTCGCATTTCTCGTGTCAATAACTTGTTACGATGTTTATCCAGTAAATGAGTGAATCTATCCCTCGGATTGATTTGCTCCGTACAATAGGGACACATCAACTTGGCAGGTTTACGCTATGGTCCAGATAACGTATGTGTTACCACGTGTGTATAATTAACCAGCGTAAAATGCTTTTTATTGCCTTCTTTGCAATGTAGTACTTTGCACACAATTCTCGAAAAATGCCCCGTCATGTGTTTATTGCGCTTCGAGAGTTCATCCCAATATACTGTTGAACACCTTTCGTCCAATCCACACGTAAATACTTCATCCTTCGGTTTCCTTGGTCCGCGTCGTTTAACAATCCTTTCTGGAAGTTTTTCTTCAATCTCGACATTTTCTTCGGACTCCATGTCACTACTCAAGTCTTCGACTGTCATCTCCGGTTCTTCCTTCAATTTCATGATTTCCCTAGTTAGGGCTTCCTCTTCATCTATATCAAATTCAATATTCGGACTTTCCACAAATTCCATTGTTGCCGGGTCTTCTGGTTCATCCTGGATATCATTGGAAACATTCATCACTGTTTCGTCCATCTTCATTCCATCTTCGGATTCTTCGCTTCCCACCAAATCCACTTGTTCGATCACATCATCACTATCCTGCGCATCATCCGAGTCACTTAGAGTCACCTCTTCAATCTTCTTTGACCCGTCATCACTCTCATGAGTGTCAGTGCCTCTTTCTTCCACTCGTGACTCGTCGACCTCTGCCTTTTCTACCCAATCCATATCAGCCTCCTCATCTGTAGTATTGCTTACCACTTCTAAATCTTCATCCAGTTTGGTTTGTTCTTTTAATGCTTCCGCAATACTTTCGACTCCTACATCTGAAACAAGATTACTCGTCTGGTAGCTATTTTCATTCTCTATTGAACAACCATTAATATTCCCATCCGGTTGTTTCTTTTCCGATATTTGCGTCTCTTCAGTTACTTCTGTTAAGACAGCCGCCAATTCTTCGACAGTCACCACCAGCGTTGGTGACGCGTCTTTATCAGGTTCTTCATTATTATTTTTCGCAATATTTTGTTCAACTACGATCTCAGTTTCATCAGTACTAATATTCTTGAAGTAATTATGATCCCAGCATCTTTCTTGATATCCTGATTCGGCACTTGACGTTTCCTGGTTATCCTAATCATTTTTGTTCACTGGTGAACTTTGCTCTTCAGCAATTACGCTAGACGCTTCGCTTTGTGGTGCGGCATTCGCCCATGAGATACCTAGAATCTCTTGTGGACTTTGCGGATCTTTGTCAAATAATTCATTGGACAACACACTTTCCGCCATACCATGTAACTCTTCATCCACAATGTTCGCGTTATTCTCCGCTACGGGTTCTAATGGGGTACTACACTCTGTACGAATCATCAATCCCGCGGCTGTTAAACGCGTAGTTTCTAAAATCAATATCTCATTTTCTTCGTCTATTTGAGGCCCTTTAAGTAATCTGTTGTCATCCAAATCTCCAGATTCAACCATATTGTTCTCTTCTGATATTTCCGCTCCTTCTGTCTCCCACTTTACACGGATGTAGTCACCCCGCACGGTGACCATGGCCAAATCTCGATCAACTCTACATTGCTCCTTCTCCTTCGTTTTGTCTACATTCGTCATTTTTCTCGTCATCTCTTCTACCGGCTCTTCAATCTCCGGTGTCGGAGCTTGTTTTCCCGATTCGGTTTGCCTGAGGATGGAGATCTTCACCGCAGATCCCTTCCAAAAAGCTCCTTCGGGGCCGAACGTTACTTTTTGGCTACTACTTGTCAGGCTAAAATCCAAATTTTGTTTAGGTCTTTTTACTACTGGTTCAAGATTCGTCACCCTACTAATATTCTCAGTAAACGTCGGGAAATCTTTTTCGTGTAGTTTCAAGCTTTCATTTGATCCACTGGATTCTTCAAGCATCCTTTGTTCGTATCTCTCCATACTATAACTCGTACTGGTTAACTGTTCTTCTTCACGAAACAGCAAGAAGGCTGCGAATGTTCTTGGTTGATACCAAGTCTCAACGTCGGTTATGGGATATGCCTTTCTTAGATAATCCCCTTCTCGCTTCTGGGAATTTGCAGGATACGTCCAGTACGCCTGTAAATCTCCATGTAGATTTACTTCATCACCAAACGCAACAATAATAGTTCGTGACTCAGCCTTCTGGGAACTTTTCCATTTACGCACAGACGGTCCACTAACGGTTTTCATATCCGCCACGATATTATCCAACAAGTTCCGCAAACTACCTACGCTCCATTCCGGGTATAACGGTGGATGGTCGCGCTCATAATAGGACCAACACATTGCAGCCCAGGTGTCCATTTCAAAGGATACTCCCAAATCATCTGGCTCCGTGTATAATTTCTGTCCTATACGGTTTAAATGTTGTCTTAAACCTTTCTTCAGTAAAATATCATAAAACGCGACTGATACATACGGAATCGGCACTATTTCTGGGTAAAAAGTAAACACCAACCCTTTGGTCGTTTTTCGAATTCGTCGAATTAAGGAAAACGCATTGCCTCGACGACATTTTAGTGTATATAGCGAGATTCCTAATATTCTCAACCGACAGCTTCGAAGTATAGTCTTACAATACGCCATTATAGTGAAACATACAGTTAGTTCTAAACAACGATCGAGTTCATCCTCCGTCAGTTCCAATTCGCTATGCACATTATAAGCAACAATAATCAATCCCATATTTCTTTTACTTATATACAGTCAAACACATTTTCTACGACAATCATTAGTATTGACCAGCATACCTAGGGTCGATAATAACAATCGGTGTATCTTCTACAATGATATTTTCTCCATTTTTGGTTTGTTCAACCCTGTCCTCTCTCAGAAATCCCCATCCCAATAATGAGATCCCAGTACAGTCAACTCTGTCCTCACTCGTAATTTTTTTACGAATTCCTTTTAGACGGTCGTACTTGCAGTAATGCCATCCCTTAATAGTGTGCAAATTTTTTATAGCCCACCAACTGCTAACCGCCTTACACCACCAAGCTGTTTCTTTGTCACAAACGATTTCCTAGAATAAGGATCCAGGTCATGATGACTTACAAATCTACTATTAATGTTCATGTATCAGTCAAGTCACGATTATAATCTGCCAATAAACTAAAATACTAATTACCCCGTTAATTATTCTGGTACTAGGGACTATGATTAAACCATCCTGTTCCTTTTTGTCATCCTGTTTACGGATGTCTACAATGGATTTATCTTCGTTCGCCTCGATTTTTTTCCGCTTCGACGCGTTCTTTTTCAATTCTACATAGAACGATTGATTCCAAATTTATTATATTTTTGAGCTGCTTTCAAATAAAATACCATAACTAATTTGGGTAGTCTTCCTTAATCAACTCACGGGTCACACAAAAAATCAAGGTACACAAACATTCTAAATTTTTAGTTCACCGTAAAAAATTCTTTGGCACGAGTATCTCGATTACTGTTCTATTTCATAATGAATTTTTTAGTATATTTCTGGTTATTAGGTACGGTAGGTGTCCCAATGGATAGTATTTATTTCATACATATGTTTGAACAAATTAAACACTATCCATTCAGATAACGCTCCAGTCCCATTTAAACATTATGTTATTAGATATTTTTTTTATATATATATATATTTTGCGTTCATGAAAATAATCGTTTCGGTGGGAGGCACTGCGGATTCAAAACTCTCTAAGCGATATTGCTTCAGCAGTGTCTCTTATTTTTGTTTCCTTTTTCATTACGCAGCTCTGTAAAAGTTCTGTAAATTAGTGTTCCCCGTAAATAAAATGTGTTCCACTCGTCTTCTCAATTGTTTTTCTTAAGTATTCAGATAATTTTTTTCCTTAGCCTCATTTCTTTAGGAAATGTCCATATTTTTTTTTACAAAGTATTTTACCCCATTTTTAGCTTTTATGCACATTGATTTTTCTGACCAGGTAGTTTTTCTCATACAAATATCCATAGAGTCAACACTCAGACAGTCGAGCGCATTCTAGTGGTCTACTAGATTATGTTACTTTCCAGAAATATTGCTTATATTTATGTGAGGTTATGCACAATTGTTAGAGAGGGTCGGTGAGGACACTCTCCGTAAAGGGGTGAGGTGAACTCAATAAGTTACTCAAATAACACAGGTTTGTTTTTTAGTAAACTGGTCCTTAGGCACCAGGTCTCTTTATTCATCAATAAGTAAATTAACACACAATAAACACAATAATAATCTAATATTTATTTAATATTAATTCACCTGAATTTACTGTTAGGTGATCCAAAGTTAACTAATATTATTTTAATAACGTAAGATTGACCATACCTTCTCTGGTTATCTTGGAATACAACAATGGGGTAATGCTGTACTAAGGGCTATTCGAGTCAGTCCCTTACTAGGGTGAGACTAAATTAAAGTGCGTAATTAAGTGTAAGGTTTGTGAGTGAATCTCGGTGAGCAGCAGTATGTGTGTGTGTGTGTCTTAGGAAAAATATTCTAAGTCTTTGGCAGACTAGAAATTTTTCTAAGTGTTTCGCGGGATATTGAGAAAATCTTCTAAGTCTTTCGCGTTTTGGTTCACACTTAGATAATAACAACTCTGCGTACCCTTAGCCTGAACCAAGCCAAGGAGACCAAGATGTTACTATAAATACGAAACTTTCTCGATAGTCCCTCCTGCCCAAAGGCTAGGGACTCTTCTCTCCAGAGAAGGAGACCTTCGTATTTGAGTCTTATAAGGTGCGTGACTATCAGACTCACTGCGTACTCGGATAGCTTTCTATCCAAAGACCATGAGTCTGACTAACTCACCAAGACTGAGAAAGGCACTGCACAAGATCTACTTGAGGTCTTCACTGCTCGGCGTCTCGGGATCAACTGAACTGGCTGGTGTGGCAGAGGCCCCTTTTATACCCGTCCGGAGACGTATGTACATGTAATGGGCGAGGTTGGAAACGTTCTGGGAACGTTTTCATCCAGCCACCTGTTTTAGCTCATGTTTCAATGAGTCAGCTCCAAGTTCTATTTTTAGCTATTTTTAATGGGATTCTGTCAAGTGAGGCACTTTAAGGCATCCTGTTAATATGTATGCCTAATGTAAGCATAGGTGCACGTGCAACGTTGGCGTGCAGCTGACAAACGTTTGTGGGTCAAAAGGAATTTTCCCACGAAACCATCTGCCACTTCAAAGCAACCGCAAGCAGATGTTCAGAACATCTGTGGACCGGGTGTGCAAAGAATTGGACCATCTGGTCATGCGCCCTCTGGTTGGCTCAGGTACATACTAAAAGAATGTATGAGTCATCCAGTGCAACTGCTTACCAAGCATAACGGCAGTCTTTATATAGCTACTATGTTTTAGTTATATATGCTCCTGCCGTACACCGGGCTTACCTGCTTATAGCACTATATGGATACATTTAGTGTGTGTAGTGTGTCTCGCATGCCACACAAAGATTGTCGTTCTCTCGACGTTTTTCACATGTCTGTGGTGGCGAGAGGATCTCCAGACATGTGTTCGGTGTCATATTACACACACGGAGAGGGGAGACCAAAACCAAAAGCATCTCTGCACTCGCTTTCGTTCCTTCCTTCCTGACACTCTCTCTGTGTATCAAGATGCCTGTGTCGGGTACCTACTATTTTAAGTTGTAATTTAGGTAAGCAAAAGTTGATAGTCAACAACTACTCCAACGTGCTCCACTGTCGGGTCACTTCTGTGGTTCCATTATGAATACTGTACGATTTACAACAATCGTCCAACTTTTTCCAACTATACATCTACCAAGATATATTCATAGCGTCGACATCTAGGTAAATTTCAAATAACTATAAACTTGGTATTCCTACCTTGTCGAACCTCATAATTATTTCCCCGTAAAGAGAATTTTTTCTCCACGAGTTACTATCTATAATCCACGCTTACCTGTATAATAGTCCATCCTCTCCACGAGGACAATTGGTCCGTCGTCCAATATTTCCATGTCCTCAGGTTCTTCGTAAATAATAAGGTACGCACACACACGCAATCAGTCATTCTCCACCACCACACTCAATCAAATATAGTCTCCCCGAGCATTTACCGTTATTCTCTTATAAGCTCTCCTAGTCCTTACCGTTCAATCCTACAGACTTTTGTACTTTCAGTTTTTCACAAACTCTAGTATGTATGGATATTTTTATGCTCTGTTACGATGTACTTGTATACTATTATCATGTACTATGTATCACACATTGTTATATAATTATGATTTTACGATATAATGCATTATTACTTGACTTTGTTTCTGTTAATATAAGCTCACAAAACTGTTAAGGGCCTGCCCGTAGTAATTATGAGTTACTATGACAGGTGCTTGGCTAGTGAGTAGGTACTGTGTATAATGTAATGACGAATGACTGTATGACTGAATGAGTGAGTGAATGCTAGAGTGTAGTAAGTAGTAGTAGACAGTGTAACAGTATAAGTATTTATTATGGTATGGTTTACTGTGCCAATGTGTGGCTGGTTCACTCGAGAGTTGGTACTACACTGTCGAGCGTAGAGTGTGGAAGGAGCTGAGTCTCCCTCCGTTGCATACTTCCTATTTACATTACATTGAATGCTAACATTAAACATTACTATTAGGACATCGTATGTACGATATCCTAACATACCCCCTCTCCGCAAAAGGAGCGAGAGTACGTCTCTACTGTCTACTTGTTCGTTTAACTTACTATGAAGTGACGTGGCTCGTTTGCCCGTCGTCTATACTAACACGTCTCGTATTTTATAGCTGACTTGCATTAAATCGCAGCCATATTATCATTATATAATAGTTGTCTCAGACAACTGTATCCTAATCATTATATATAGTAATTACATATAGTCTCAATACATTAAATCAGTTACAATCTATTCATTACTCTGGACGGACGGCCGGGACGACCAGACCATCCCCCCTCCCGATTTCTCCGGATTCCGGAGAGGTACAATTTCGGGGTAAGTACGATTCGACGCGCAAACATTTGCTCTCCCAGGGGCCCCTAGTTACATTTCAAAATTATTTTCCTAAAAAAAATTATGAAAGTTAACAAATGTTTAAAAATATTTTATCATGGCCAACATGGCCCATTTTAAAAATACTGCCGTAAATCTACTGTTTGTTAGTTTTAGACGGGGTTTTCGACTATGGAGAATCCGAATAAGTGTATCCGGTCCCAGTACAGTATGCCGCTAAGTTTCCGGACTCGTAATGGATCCGAATCGGATTTTATCGTAATTCAAGGTAAATACTTAAAATTTAATATTATCTAATCTAACATATGTCTATGTCGAAAATCAATTCCTTAAAGTATAAGTATGGTGAATTAAACTTATTGAAAGTAATTTACGTACATTGAAAAAATTGTGTAAATCTATATATAGCACATCAAGATCAAAATACATAGAATTAATATTTTTTGGGTTCCATACGGAGTTTTGTTTGAATATTTTTAGGGTGAACCGGAACCTGAGCGGGTGGGGCGAACATCTGGCCAGACTGTGCGACCCAACATCAGGCGGGGAGAATCTCTTCCCCTTTAACCAGGTACAACCCTTTACAATTATTAATTACACGAAAATTCCTTTCCATACCACATTCGTATATTTATAAATTATTATATTTATTATATTAGACTATAACACTTTTAACTAGTTAATTAATTTTTGGTACTTCCCATGGGAGGTTTTGTTTTATTTTTCCAGCTCAAGACAACAGTAGCGGAGGTAAATAGATTAAGTACTATATAATATTAATACTTGATACATTATGATTATGAAAATGAATGTATATTCTACTTGTATATGGTATCTATCTCAAAACTACGGCGATGGTATCGGGTCCCTGTAGAGGGTGGATATTCGCGACGGGGCGTGTGGGCACCCCGTTGCGTTCTAGTTTTACCCGATCATCGCACCTATAAAGTCTACTTACATAATTTCAAAAGGGCCTAGCCCACGTACGTTACGTACGTCGAGTTTTCAAAGTCAAGGTGGGCCTTGCACTTGCCTAGCCTATATATATATAATGTGTATTTACAATTGCTTTTCATGGCTAAACTCAATAAAATATTAAATACTTAAATAATTCTAACAATAATGTATAACAATAAACTAAACACAGTTCAGGTTATTTAGAATTTCCCTGTTTGTAAATGATTTCTATAATTATAACTACAATATGCCACAGTTTTGTGGACTTCGCAAAATAATGATTAATAAAGATAATAGTGGAATCTAAACGTCTTTTTGTATATTTTTACCTTGCTTTTAAATTCTATGGCACACTAAAAACTTGAAAATAAAAAACGAAATTATCAAATATGAACCGCGTTCATATTCGTAAACTAAACAGTAAATTGCTATTTTAAATAAACTTAATTTGACGTAAAGTATTTTACTGGAGAAAACCTTCCCAAAGAAAATCACACTAGATTAGTACTTCTGGGGTCAATTGTCCCCGCTAGTGGGATAAGGTTCAATCCTAAGGCGTCCGACGACCTGTGCCTCAATGGTACGTATAGGTCTAGGGGCCTCCCAGGCGGTACCCCGGAAGGTCCCTGATTGTACAAAGCACCGTCCTTTCAGGAGTAATCGTACGTTATGATAAATTTGATATGTAGGCTATCGACAGAAAATACTAACTTAAAATTAAAATTAAAATTATAACAACTATAGTAAATTAATCGAAATATTTTTATCGTGGAACTAAGCACAAGTTCTAGACCTTAAATTCCGTACGTTATCCTTATTAATTATAAATTCGTCGTTAATAGTAGCTAACAAGTCCTTATTTCTGGAACCTTTAGGGCGACCAGGTCGCCTTTTAACTATATCACTATAACTAGTTACCGTAGGCTGTTGTTGACTTACTTGGCGCGAATCTTGCTGTGTCGTAGGTCTTGATTGCTGTTGACTGAGGACAGGCATCCGCGTAGGTGGGTCAAGTGTACATTGTGGTGGACCGAGGTTCGGTGGTTGGGAATGATCATATGATCCTTGAGAATCTGCTATATTGGTACCTGTACATTGTTGGCTTTCCTGGTCCACAGGTGTAGACCTAGATTTCCGACCGGATGGTGTCAGCTCACCTTCCCGTACATAGTAAGGCCTCAGACGTTCGATGTTGACATTGAACCGAATTAGCTTATTTTTAGCTCGGCCCTCGAGTTTCATGTTGTTCATGCCAATGTCCTCAATGATTAAGTAGGGACATACAAATATAGAAAGTAATTTTTTAGAAGTGCCTCTTTCACGTTTTTTATTGCGAAGTAGGACCAAATCGCCCACTTCAAATTTTTTCTCTGTTCGTGCTAGATTGAAACGCTTGGCCCATTTGATGCGTTCGCGTTGAATGGCTAGCTTTGCCATTTCTCGGGCATCCCGCCCTTGTTGATGGTAATCTATAGTCTGCTGTTCTCGTAATAAGGGAAGCTCGGCGTCAATGGACAGTCGTGGTTCGCGGCCATGCAACGCAAAGTAGGGTGTATACCCGGTTGTAGAATGTACTGATGTGTTCAGTGCGAAAGCTAAAGATGAAAGTCCCTGATCCCAATGACGTTTATTTTTCATAGCGTAGGTACGGATCATGTCCATGAGAACACTGTGTGTGGCCTCAATCGCGCCGTTTGTTCGAGGTGTGTAGGGACTGCTGGTTATATGAGTAGTCCCGGTTATTTGATTGAGTTCTATAATGGTATTGTTGAGGAACGACCAACTGTTGTCTGACTGTAAATATTTAGGGACGCCATGCACGTCTAAAATTTCTTCTTTAAGGAAACGCGCCGTAGTCTTAGCGGTGCAATCTTTAGTTTCTCGCAAAAATACTGTTTTAGTCATGTTTTCTATGGCTGTTAGCACATAACAATTTCCTGCTGCTGATTTAGAAATAGGACCACAATAGTCAATTTGTACTAGGTCAAAAGGTTCCTCGTGTATCTCTTGAAACTGAAAAAGTCCTGCTGGTTTCTCCCGTGGTTGTTTATTTAGTTGACATTTAGTACAAGTCTTGACATAATTTTTAATATCCTCCTTCATTCTTGGCCAATAGGCCCGCTGTTGAACCTTGTGAAATGTTTTCTTCTTTCCTAAATGGCCTCCAATTTGGCTATCATGCAATTCCTGTAATATTCTCGCCCGTCCAGATTTAGGTATAACTGGCAACGAGTGAGGCCCCCGTGGGGTCGAATGTTTGAAATAAAGTATATTGTTTAGTAAAAAATAATTGTTATAGCTGGAGAAACCGTGTTCTAGTTTGTAAATAATTTTAGTTAACTCAGGATCTCTTTGTTGTTGGTACATGAATTCTTGCTCTTGCTGAGACAGTGGTTCGGTTGTGATGTTCCAAATGGATAAGTCCATATTGGCCACAGCTGCCCGAGACAATAGATCTGGGATGAAGTTTAATTTACCCGCTATATGACTCAGATTGATAATATTAAATTCGGCAAGGACCATTGCCTGTCGAAATAGTTTTGGAGTCATGGGTTTCTTTTTTGAAGACAGTAATGACGGCAATGTGCTGTTATCTGTTTCAATTGAAAAGGGGATTCCTTTTAAAAAGTGGGAAAATTTTTTAAGAGCCCACACTATTGCTTCCATTTCCAACACAGGCACCTGGTAGTTCTTCATCTCTTTAGTTAAGGACCTGGATATACACGCAACTATTTTTTCCATCTTCTGACCGTCAGACAAGGTATGAGTTTGAAACAGGCAGGCTCCGAGGCCTCCTGTCGAGGCGTCTGTGCGTAACGTAGTGGGTAGTTCTGGGTCAAAATGGGCCTGAATAGGAGCTGAAGTAAGCGCAACTTTTAAACTTTCGAATGCTTCCTGGCATTCGGTGCTCCATATATATGGAGTATTTTTGACTAGTAGAGCGTTTAGAGGTCTTGCTATGCTGGCAAGATTTGGGACAAATGAGGTGTAGAAGTTTACGCTTCCTAAGAAAGACTGGAGGGACTTTATTGATTTTGGCGGTTTTATTTTTCGGATAGAGTCTACATACTCTGGAATTGGGCGTCGTCCTTCTTCGTTAATTAAAAAACCTAAAATTTCAATTTCCTTAAACCCTAACTTGCACTTGGACGGCTTAAGTCTTAGGTTGTTAGCTATGAGTCTCTTGAAGACTTTGTCTAGAGTTTTGATGTTGGACTCCACGTCCACACTCGGGGCAATAATGTCGTCTAAATAGTGGAGTACTTCTGTGTACTGTAGGTTGCCCAACAGCTGTACCATCATACGGCTAAAAAATCCAGGTGCATTGGCCATACCAAAACTTAATTTGAGATGCTCGAAGTGACCATGTCGAGTGGAGAACGCAGTGAGGTGAATAGCGTCCTCTTCCAGAAGTATTTGGTTATACCCGCTCTGTAGGTCGAGCGCGGAGAAAATCTTCTTCCCTCTAAAACGATGTACTATATCGCTTATTAGCGGTAGTGGAAAGATTTGAGTTTTGGTTTGAGAGTTCAATTGGCGATAGTCGTGTACGACTCGCCATTGAGGTTTGGATGGGTCAGGTGATTTTTTCTTTACCAAAAACGATGGGCTTGAAAACTCTGATGTAGATTCTCTAATGATGCCTTCCTTCAACATCTCTTTAACTTGTCTATCGGTCTCGATATGTTGTGCCTCTGATTGGGGAATGTTTCTTAACTTAAATGGTGTAGGATCTTTCAACTCAATTGGATATCTTGCATGGGGCCAGGAACCCAAAGGAGTTCTAGAAAACATGAATGCCTGTTGATTGTTTCTTACGACTTCTCTGTATTTTTCCCTATCCTTAGGACTTAAAGTGGGTGCGAAAACGATCTTGTCGATTTCCATTTCCAATTCGTCGCCCGAGTAAATTGGTACGGATTCTGGTTGATTCTTCGTTTCTGACTTTGGCGTTTTGTCGAAAGATAAAGCGTTTACGTGATACGTGTCAAGTAAGTCGTAGTCCGTTAGTTCAGCTACCGATATGACAGTTCGAGCTGGAAGAACTATTGCGTTTTCGGTATAATTTAAAACTTGAAGATACTCAGTGGTATCTGAAATCATGTAATCTGGTATGGTCAGTCCTCTACAATTTCTATCACCCCGAGCAATGGCGGTGAACGGAGTCTGTCCTAACTGTTGTGACCCCTGCATTACATAAATAGGTATATTCTCCGCTGAATATGGTTCTACCACTATCTTGGTAGCGGCATGTATTCGTAAAGTCTGTGCCTGTCTCTCTCTCTGAGTTTTAATAGTTGTAGGTGTGTGTGTTGCTGGCGTTTTAAGAGCTCCTAGTCGAGAGCATTTTTGTTGTGAGTTATAATTTTTTCTATGGTAGTTAGGGTGAGGCGTTTGTTGTTGGGTTTGTTGGCGTAACATATGATTAGTTTGATTGATTTGGTTTGCGTAATCATTCTCAGAGTTCTGTTGTTCCGCGGGGCTGGTGCATACTGGACCCGTTGGTTGCTGTGGAGTTTGTGTATGTAGGTAAGCTGGACGCTGATTGTGAACCGAGCGCATTTCGAACTGCGCTGGGCTCTTGGTAATTTGTTTACTGGAATCATCCATTTTTGTTGTTCCAAAACAACTGGATGTCATGGTGAGTTCTTTATAATTTAAGACTACCCCAAATTTAGTAAACCAGTCGGTTCCCATCAAGATTTGATGCTTAGAGTCTTGGACGACTATGTAGTCGTGTGTGTTTGGCCGTCCATTTATGTATATGGTGACTAAAGCCATGCCTAACGTCTGAATAGGGTGTTGGCCATAGTCGATAATTGTAGCGACGTTTTCGTTTCTAATTGTAGCTCCTAGTTTACGAGCAACGTTTTCTCTAATTATGGAGCAATCTGCCCCCGTGTCGAGGAAGAGATGAAGCGGAAATTCTTCGTTCATCCTCAATGACGTGATTAGTTCAATAGCTGTCTCAGGGTTGGTTTGTTTGGTTAAGTATTGTTTTTGTTTATTGTATGCTTCCTGTTGTGTAGCTATTGGGTTCGCCATTATGGATGCCCTTAAATTCTGAGTTTTATTTTGGTTTCTATTTATATTGCTATCTATACTTGTGTTTACATTCCTATCAGGTGGCCTACTATGTATGGTAGAACGGCTCGGCCCGGCCGTTCTCTCTAGTAGTTTAAATGTTGTGGGTTTCTGGTTGCGTTGTTGCGTTGTGGTATGTTTTGCCTGTTGGCATTTTTGCCCGCGATTGAGTTAGGGTGGATGAAGTTGGGAATAAAATTTTTCCCTTGATAGTTAGACTTGTTTGGGTTTGGATTTCCGCCTTGAGTTGTGTTGTAAGTGGAATTCCTTGGTTGACTTTGACTTTGATTAAAATAAAAATTTGGCTGACGTTGTTGTTGATTTTGATTGAAATTAGCATTTCTGGGATAGGGCTGTTGGTTGATGAATGGTGCTCTTGGGAAATTGTTTTGGTAGTTGTTTCCTTGTTGTGGAAACTGAGGGCAACGTTTGGCACCATGTCCCAACTTGCCACAAATTTGGCACGTTGTTTGAGACCAATCGGTAGGTTGACGAAATTGTTGTTGTGGAACTACGTTTTGGTTTGCTTGGGGTTGGGTTGGGTTTGGGCGTGGTGCCTGACGTGTACGTAGTTCGGCTACCTCAGCTGATAGAGACGCAATGGTTTGTTTAAATGCTTCTAAATGATTATCTGACGTCACTGATGCTACTTCTTGTTTGATGCTTGCCCTAGCTGGTCTTAAATGTTCTGTCGCGTCATATCGCACAAGTAAAGTGCGTAACTGGTCTAGAGTAGTTGGAGCTACAGGCTGCATAAGGACGAAATTCCGGGGCCCGTCTAGTAACCCGGAAACCGTAGTTTCTAACTGTTGCGCTAGGCCGATATCCGCCCAACGAGTACCGAAGGAGGTCTCGAGTCTGATTAGGAATGCATTTGCCGTCTCTCGGCATTGTTGTCTCTGCTGCAGTAAATCAGCTAATGGAATTTGTGGGTCAGGTGTGGTTGGAATTCTTAGTAGCAGGGCTGTGAAAATAGCCTCCAATGTGGTGGCCTCATCGTTAACTGTGGCCTTGTTTAAAACTAACCAATCCTGTACTACTGGAGTTGTAATGGCTTTTTTTAGAAGCTGTTTACTTGGTGTGATTCCGGATTGAACATCCGCGATGTAAGCGGTGTATTCCGACTGGAATTCGGTGAACTCGTTAGTATATAGTACAGGTTTAGTATAGGTGGGCATGGGAAGTTTCGGCTTTTGGTAGGCCATCTTCTTTATTTTTGGGAATATCTGCCTTGTCTCTACTATAAATTCGTCTTCGAATAATCGGGAATGACCCTCTTCGTCCTCTTCTAAATTCTTATATAATTGTTCTAATAATTCCTTCTGTGCCTTGCGTCTTTCTCTTTTCTCTACTTCGGGAGATAGCGTTAATTTGACTCTACTAGTTTTAACTATTTCAGGGGATTGGTCGGTGCGCCTACGCTTTTTAGAGTTTTCGGGATTTGAGTCAATTAAGTCTTCTAACTGATTAGTTATATTTACTAACTCGGCCTCAAGTTCCTCTACACGGGGCTTGGGATTATTTAAGGAAATTCTTTGTACCTGTTTATGCGAAGAATGAATGTCCGCCAATATGTCCGGGTTTGTAATAGGTAGGCCCCCAGGTTGGTCAGCTAATTGGAACTCGTCCCTCAACGGTGTGCCAAAAAGCTCCGGTGAGGACTCCTCCGCGCCAGACTCCCCTGATGATGACTCGACAGGTCTGAAGTCCGGTTGAAGTATGGATATCTCTTCTATTTCGTCTGAAGATGCCCCGTCCGAGGTTAGAGTTGATTCGGCAGGTTTAGTAAAAGTGTCGTCGGCGTAGTCTACTAGGTTTTCGTCCAGATCGTCAATTCGTTTGTCCAATTGTTGTTGTCTTCTTGTTTGTTTTCGATTTTCGTAGTTTACTGGGGTTTCGGCAAAAAGTTGTCGTGGTGACGGTACTGGTGCTGGTGACGTCAGTAACGGCGGTGGTAGATTCAAGAACGGGTAGGTTTCTATGCTTTCCGTCCGTGGAATTATCTCCTGCTCAGCATAGACATTGAAATCCCAGTATATTATCTGCACGTACTCTGGGTCGCGACAAGGGGTGACTGTTATAGTTCTGCCTGGTATTGGTGTGTCTTGGGCGTCTTGTGGTGTCGTGAGTGGTTCGGGTATTTGTTCGTTAGGGTATCTCTGTCGGAACTCCTCACGAGTGAAAACTGTTGTTGTGTGGGTCAGACAATCTTTACTAGTGTATTCGGCTCTAACGTATTTACGGTCGTGGCTTGTAACGAATTTTGGTGAACTGCACTTAATTTTAACTTTTTGCACTTCCACTTCGTATTTGGGTGGCTTTTTGTCTTTTTCACTTGTATTGTCTATTTTGGGAACTCTGTTCATTCCGTGTTACTGTTCAAACGGTAATTGTTATTGAGTTCACTTAACTTATTATATACTAGTCAGTGTGTTTCGCCCATAGCGCACTGTTGGTAGTTATTTTCCACTTAACTAAATAATATTAAAAATTGTTCAAAATTATAGGTCTCGGTTTCCAACTGAAAAGCTGAAACCACGCACCCCACCAGTGTTAAGGGCCTGCCCGTAGTAATTATGAGTTACTATGACAGGTGCTTGGCTAGTGAGTAGGTACTGTGTATAATGTAATGACGAATGACTGTATGACTGAATGAGTGAGTGAATGCTAGAGTGTAGTAAGTAGTAGTAGACAGTGTAACAGTATAAGTATTTATTATGGTATGGTTTACTGTGCCAATGTGTGGCTGGTTCACTCGAGAGTTGGTACTACACTGTCGAGCGTAGAGTGTGGAAGGAGCTGAGTCTCCCTCCGTTGCATACTTCCTATTTACATTACATTGAATGCTAACATTAAACATTACTATTAGGACATCGTATGTACGATATCCTAACAACACCACAATGTATCCTTTACTATGATGTACACACACTCCAGGCACTTGTTCTCTCATGCGTCTCGCATTGTGCGTCTCCAGTTTATAACTAACTTCTACCCGTTTTTAATCAGTGTCATTTGCCCAGACTGTGTCATCCAGCGGATGGGCACAGTCAAAACATGTAATTTTTTTGTCCAGTGCTCAGTAAGCACTCCTACATGTATTTTATTTTCCTCCTGTATTCAGTACATTATCTTATTATGTAAAGCTTAAGGGTGGGGACCACCCTTCCTGAGGCGAGGGTTATTATATTATACGTATTTTGCAAATACTATAATATATGGCTATAGCCTGTATAGATACGCACTCAAACCATAAGTGCGTAAACGGGGTCATACAGACAGTATATAAGCTGTATGTACAGCATGTAAAATCATCAGTAGGCACGGAGACGCTCTGCGTTCAAGACACAAAAAAAAGAGATAGAAGCCGAGAGTACGAGGCTGAGAGTCTCCTGCCCCAGCCTCCGCTGTGGTAAAGACTCTCAAGCCTCGAATTATAACTTTGCATTTACCACTGTATACGTTTCATTGAATAAAAAGAACATTCCTTTTTTCCTCTTGTGAAAAGCCCGAAGTCTTAGGCCGTCGTTCATTTACTATATCACTGTGTCATTACTATATAGTAGGAGAGCACATTGTATCCTTCCTCTATACCAAGCCATCCCAGTTCCAAACCAACGCAGTAGAAACTGCGCAGTCCGCAGTCTAGGATACGACAGCAAAAGACAGGACGGGATAGTTACCCGACACGACATCCTGGCCAGGCTCTCACCACAGCATCTTCCATATAGTCTCTCAGACTCATCTCACTCAGCATCCTAGCCAACCCATCTCTCTCTCTCTCTCAGCAAGGACAACAGCAACTGTGCTTAAAGGAAGCTGGAGGCTTTCATCCTCCAACCCACAGCTACATTGCCATCGCCAGACCATTTTCCACACGAACCACACACCAACACCTTTCCTCCAGCCAGCTGAAGTCTTTCGGTCCGCCTTCACTCTCTACACTCCTCACGTCTTTCCAAACTTTACTATGGTGAGATCGGATGTCGATCTCACCTCAAGCGCGAAGCTTCAAAAACCAGTCTCCAACAGCACCAACTGAGCAATGGTCCACACTGCTATGCTCGGCTTCCTCGTTCACTTCACGGAGACCCGGACTTCTACTATTAATCATGAGATTTGAGAGGAAAACTTCAAATCCCACTCTGTCATTCTGGTCCAACTTTTCCACTGAAATATAGTCCGGGCTCTCATCTCTGTCCACTCTCACTCATCGACAGACTTACCTTGGAGACAGTAAAGCGAAGGGAAGTCAGGTATAACATGTATGTCCGTCTATGGGTCGGTGTGTCTGTCGGTCCGTCTTTCTGTTTGTCAGTCCGATTGTGTGTATGTCGGTCTGTAGGTCCGTCTGTCTGTCGGTCTGTCTGTCTGTCTGTCTGTCTGTCTGTCTATCGATCTGTCTGTTTTTTTGTCTGTCAGTGTGTCAGTATGACTGCCTGTCTGTCTGTCGGTCTGTATGTGTGTCTGTCTGTCATCTGTCTGTAATTCTGTTTTTCTGTCTGTGTGTCTGTCTGTCGGTCTGTCTGTCTGTTTGTCTGTCTATCGGTATGTCTGTCTTTCTGTTGGTCTGTTTTCTGCTATTTGTTTCCGTCTGTCGGTTTGTCTGGCTGTCAGTCTGTCTGTCAGTCTGTCTCTAAATGTGTCTGTCTGCCTGTCTGTAGCTCTGTTTGTCATCTGTCTGTCTGTCTGTAGGTCTGTCTGTCATCTGTCTGTCTGTCTGTCATCTGTTTGTCTGTCTGTTTGTATGTCCGTATGTCAGTTTGGAGGTGTTTCAGTGTGTGTGTCCGCCTGTGGGTCTGTATGTCTGTCAGTGTGTCTATCTGTTTGTCTGTTGGTCTGAAATTTCGTTTGTCTGTGTGTCTGTCTGTTTGTCTGTCATCTGTGTGTCCGTCTCTCGGTTTGTAGGTCTGTCGGTCTGTCTGTCATCTGTCTGT
Organism: Dicyrtomina minuta; assembly: GCA_949802685.1. Taxonomy (NCBI): domain Eukaryota; kingdom Metazoa; phylum Arthropoda; class Collembola; order Symphypleona; family Dicyrtomidae; genus Dicyrtomina; species Dicyrtomina minuta. The sequence continues at coordinate 1,575,355 of CATKUY010000261.1, forward strand.
CAGTCAGTCGGTACGTCTGTCTGTTTGTATTTCCGTCTGTCAGTTTGTATTTCTGTCGGTCCGTCACTACAGGCAATGACTGGGAAATGGAGTATTTATTTATTTCTTGGATGGATTAAATAGTGGATTACGAGAAGATGAGGAAGATGAAGTGAGGCTGGGAGGCTGGGACTTGGGAGCGGAGAGCTTGGCAATCGGAATAGGTAGGTAGGTAGGTAATGCCTAATTAAAAGAGATGCAGTTGAATAGGATGAGATCAATAGTCAACGCATAGTGAGTTTTGCCAATTATTTGTGTCTTTACCAAGGTGTGCAAATTTTAATGCAAATTAAGACATCGATGTAAGCATGTGTGCAGCGCCATATAATAAGATGCATTACATATGCCAATCAAATCGTGTATGAGCTGTACTAGTACACAGGCAGGTTTATATACAAAATTACAATGCTTTTGAATTTATTACAATTTATAAAACGTTTATATACATGAAATACAGGAAATTTTAATTATTCAGAGGTATACTTAACTGTGAATACATTATATATCTAGGTTACATCTACACTATACTATACTAAAAATATATACTTTTCCTACAGGCTAGAGCTTAGTATTTAATAAATATATGGAGTTCACGAATAACATTGACATTAAACAGCTAGATTGCTTATATACTAAACAATTAAAATACACGAGTCTTACAAATACAAAACACTTAATTATTCAAAGGTATAACATTTATATATACAATAGATATCTAGGTTACATCTACACTATACTAGAAATATATACACTTCTTACAAGCTAGAACTTAGTATTTAATAAATATATGTAGTTCACAAATAACATTGACATTAAACAGCTGGGTTACATAACTTTAATACTATAAATATACAACTATTACAGAATAATATATTTACTTATTTAACAAATCTTTAAGGCCCAAGAGCAAACTAAAATTACAATCATTGGGGTCTGAAAATACCTGGGATATATCTAATGTGTTAAATGCTAATCTATTAACACTCACAACGTACCTGTTATGATCTACATTACGTATAGAATTTACAATATTATTACACGGCTTGTTTGTTTCATGCATTTGTTTATACTTGTCGTGCCTGCATTGGCGTAACGCAATAGCCGGAACACCTCGGCATTTCTGTTGTTTGCTACTATTTAAATATAGCATACTATACATTTTAGGTTTAAGTGTAATTAATTCTGATACATCTAAGCTCTGTATTCTTATTTTGCCACTCTAGTCTTTATTTAAAAGTTACACCTCTGGATATTGATTTTAGTACCGCTTAAAAAACTCATCATTTCGTGGAATTTTGCTAAAATCAAATTTTGCACGTGCACTAACTATATCATCCCACAGAGTATTTAGAGGGTCTAATTAGGGCTCGTAATTTTCATAGAAACGAGTAATTTGTTAATGATTATTTGTTACTGAAATAACCAAACCTCGCAATTTGAAAATTCCAAAATCATTAAAAATTAGAAATGTAAAACTCAAAGTAGAACTCGATTAAGAACAAATTGCGAACTTTAAAATTCGATTTAGAGTTATTATTTTTAGAGATAAAATATAAAGTATTACTGTTATTAAACTAATATTGGCTTTCAAAATTTGAATGACAATACTATTTTACTATTAAAAATCTAAAATAATAATATGGAAACTCGAGACTGACTGCACCGACTTGGCCATGAGTAATTTGAAGTTTAAGAACTCGAGACTACCAATAAATAAATTATCAATTACTAACCAGCAGAGGTTCCAACCCGATGGTTGGGGTATTTAAAACCTAATAGCCTAATTTACTTTTGGTCATTTTAATTTTACAATACTGTAAATATACAATATACTGCTTTAATTGTTTCCTTCTACAGCGACAATATGTTTGAGCTCAAACTTGAGCAAATCAAACTTGAGCTGTTAGTATTTACAACGATATATGCATGATATATCTACTGACGTTACATGATAAACCCAGATTCCAAAGAGACACATTTAAAAAAAATCAGGCTACTTTTCAATAGCACTGATCTTAAGTAACTCGAGTGTTTGAGCTGCGTGTTTGCTTCCTTTTTTTGGTTACATTGACCCGCCAAAGTCTTAAAAACTTCAAATTTAAAAAATTTGCCGCCCTATTACTTCTACAGTTCTCATCCGATATTGATAAAATGTGAGGTTTTCTAATCCTTCAAAATTCCCCCCGTTGCATGAAAATGTTCTATTATAATAATAAAAAAACAGTTAACGTGATTAAAAATTATTTTGTTTTCGGCCAATTTAAATCTCAATTTATCTGGAAAACCAACGTCTCAACTTTGTGGTTTTAAAAGCATTTACTAGGGAAAAATATAACGGGACCGTTTCCAGTTTTCCAGTCAGTTGTTTCTACCAAAGGTTTGGAAAATCCGGAATTTCGAAAAGGCGAAATCTGAAGATTTTAGTGATTTTACACTAAAAATCCAAAAATGCGAAATGCATGGGCATGCCACATCAAAAACGTGGCGATGAAGTATAAATGATTAGTCTATCTACTATCTATAAACTAATTATCTAATAATGAAAAATACACACTTAGAAAAATAGGAGTGAATTGACTACTTTACTGTTAATTTCTAACTACTTTCTTGTTACTCCGACATCCACAGTGAATCCTGTTAACCACGGTCAACAGGATTATGGTTAGTGATTTAAAGTGAAAACTGTTGGACTGAGTATACTAGAACGGTGTTGGATCACGCAACACTAATCGTGTTGAATGATTTTATTAATTAAAAAATAACACCAAAAACTGGAATCGCACCACTGGATTCGAACCCTCACCCTGTGGAATATGGACCTGACTCCTTAACCACTGGACTGCCACAGCACACTAACTATGATTTACTAATTTAACATACATATACAGTGATATAAATGCTTCAACAAGTTTGGTTTGATTTAACAAGTTTGGCGTTGGGTTTTGCAACACCAGTCTTGTTGCATGTGGTTAACAGTTTTCCCCACCCTCAAAAATTTCAAAATTTACTACTAAACCTGTCAAAGTTAACAGCTTAACCTGTTGCCACTGCCTAACTAGATTCGTGTCAAGATCTTTTCCAAGCGTGTAGAGGCATGTATTAATAAGTAATATTTATTATTATTATATACCTACTGAAGCAATTTTACTTTTGAAAATTAGTAAAAATGGCTTGTATTATGCAGTGGCTGCGGAAGGTCAATATTCCAGGGGGGGACATGCCTGTGTTAAGCATAGGTACATAGTACCCACTAAAGTATGTACCCATTTATTAACATTAGGAATTAAAATTTTCAAGGGGGGACAATGGGACCTTGTCCCCGGTGCCATTTTAGGACATTTTCCGCCGGACATCTTCCCCCGGATATTCCCCCTCCCCCCCCGCCGGACATTATCCCCCCGTACATTTTCCCCCAAGCAGCAACCCCGGATGTTTTCCCCCCTTACCCTTATTTAGGATGCTAAGGTGCATATTGTTATACTATTAAGTGATGATTCAATAAATGCTTTACTCACAAATCGAATTCATTCTAAAATTTATTAAACCTTAAGCGAGATATGCAATATGCTTTGTGAAACATTTAATATAAATTCAAAAACCTAGAAAAGGATATTGGAAAAAAAGCGGCTTAGATATATTAATTAGCTTAGATATATAACATATTAATATTCTTTATAGTTAATAGTTGCTAGCAAACTTCAAAAGTAAGATATATGTACTAGACTGTTTCTCCCAAGTGCCTAAAAATTCTACATACATGTTTAAGCTGACATGGTACAAAATTCCTAGTTACAAGATATGAGGTAATAAGACATTGATAAGCTCAACTATTTAAGTTCATTAAAAATGGTAAGGTACCAATAGCTCTAAACATAAAAACTTCCTCGGGTATAATATTAAAAAGTAAAAATTAATAAGTAAATCTTGCCCTGTCGTAAAAATACTGCCGTCGGATTCGATGAGGTGATAACTTTTTCTGCTTATAAAACATTTGAGCGCGATTTTTTCCACCTTTAGCAGTTTTAATAATTTCTAATGATTCTACGACATTTGAGGGTCGCGACATGCAGTCCAACACAGTACGTAGTACGACATTTCCCCAAACGACATTTGGTCTAACGACAACTGGTAAACGACAGTACGTCCAATAAATTTTACGTCCACGTCAATGCGTCCTCAGACATTTCGATGTGCAACAAATCGCAGGGTGACAATCAGTCCAAAAAAATTACGTCCATTACAAATATTTCAATATGATGATGAGGGACAATATCAAAAGCCACCACATAAAATTATGTTCGTTTTATTTATTGATTGCGGAATGATAAAACTTGCTCAAAATTGTTATTTTAAGAGCAAAGGCTAATTCATACCAGTAATAATTAGTAAAACTTATTTAATAATAATAGTAATCGAGATATTAGGATTAAAATATATACGTAATAATAAAAAAAAATCGTAAAATAATATAACTTAAAATACTTCTTGATCGAAGTAGGAGTTAGAGATTATCATGAAATTAATTATTTACATACAGAAGGGAAAAATAAAAGGAAATCAACCTCATATGTGTTAATTTGTAACTTACTTTTGTGTTACTCCAACATCGACACCAGAAGATGTTACAACGGTCAACACAAATTTTAGTTAGGGATTTACCCTGTAATGTGTTAGACTGAGTTTACTATTTTGTGTGTTGCATATGTAACCAAGAAGTAGTTACGTGCCTAACTGAATTAAAAAACAGTGCAAAAATTGGTCTCGAACACGCAGCCTTCTAATCAGGTACCGGCCTCTTTAACCACTGCGCTGAGACGATTCATTTACAGTTGCAGCACTAATTTAGCTTAATATACGGCGGTATAAATTCTTAACACGATTTTCAGTCAACTGTAACATTATTTGGTGTAGGTATAAGAACACACAGCGGTGCTTCACGTAGCTTAAGTACATATTTTCTCACCTTCAAAAATTTTGAAAGTAACTAATAATCGTGTTGAAATTAACACCCAAATGTGTTAGCTCGAATAAACTAAAAGTTTTCTTTTCTAAGCGTGTAGAAGACAAGGAACGACTGAAAAGAGTGAAAAACTTCCGTTCATCGTCAAGTATGCAATTTTAATATTATTAAAAATGATAAGGATGCACAATTATTCATATGCAAATCTCATGAGCTACCTGCATGCCCGCAAGTGGCAGGCAACTGCCTACTTACCCGTTTACTGTTGTAATTTGTGAACAAACAACTTCGAAGATTGTTATTTCTGAAATAGCAAAACAATCACAAAATACGTTGTTCACAATGGATTTTCTCAGCTAGGATTGTTATTGTGATAGATTGCGTTTGTCCACAAAACGTCCTGGGCCGACGACTGGCAAAAACAGGTTTGTTCTTGTTTGTCGTCCTGGGTGTTTGTTCTTCATTGTGATTGTGCACAACCCAATTTACTAGTTTGTGGTTGTGGTTGTAAAAGCACTATCACAAACGAAAAGAACAATTGTTCTTTGTACACAAATTACAACAGTATACCCGTTTATGATATCTGAAATGTATTGTGGGTAAACGGACTTTTCCTACCCGGACTTTTCCTACCCGGACTATTCCTACCCGGATTTTTCCTACCCGGACTATTCCTACCCGGACTATTCCTACCCGGACTTTTCCTACCCACGACCTAACCTAGGACTTTTCCTACCCGTGACCATGAAACAAAAAACAAGTAGTACTATTTATGAGTGTACCGTAATAACACGGCAGTTTCAAACGAGTTTATTAAATTATTACTAATTAGAATAAATACTTAATTGTGAATAAGTTTTTATAAATAATAGCGACTGTTGTCTTTAATTAATTATGTTAATTCATGTAAACTATCCCTAACATTAAAACTGAAAAAGATGGTGTAAGACAAAAATCAAAAGTATTACATATAATCTACATGAATTGATAAAGGACGAAAGAACAGCAAAAGATATAATAACGTTGTATTCTGTGGGTATAACTTTGCGCGATGTGTAGTTTCTTTTTTTGAACATGGGTAGGAAAAGTCCTAGGTTTGGTCGTGGGTAGAAAAAGTCCGGGTAGGAATAATCCGGGTAGGAAAAGTCCGGGTAGGAAAAGTCCGGGTAGGAAAAGTCCGGGTAGGAATAATCCTACAACCGTATTGTGCTATATTAGAATATTATTAGGCGGCCCCTGTAGCAAAGTGGTTACACGATCTACACGTAACGCGAAGTAGTTGAGGTCGAATCTGTGATGGAGCACATTATTTTTGTGCCCCCTCTCTCAGACGTACTCGATGAATGGCCCTCGTGCCCGCCTACGTTGGGGCCGTGCGGGGTAGAGAAGCTTGCAGAGGAGGAGGACTGGGGGAGGAGCGCGGGAGGCAGTCAGACGACGTGAGGGGATACTTTGCCTGAAACCATACCACCCTGGGGACAGTAAGCCTGCAGACAAGTACTTTCAACGCAACCTCAAGATTCCAATAATCTGTCCCAATCGCTCACTCTACCTCATAGTTTGAATAGATAAGTTATTAGAATAGTTGCATACAATTATTTCAATTCACTGTTAACATTAAGAAATATCTTGTGAGGGTCTTGTGTGGTTGGTATCTGACTATCTCGTTGAGTCGAGCAGACGGTGGCATACCAACTCTGTAGAACATCTATACCTACCTATCTGTCACATAAAACGAAATCCTTATGGGGAAGCGAAGGTTATTAAAGTACTCAAGCTGTAGATCCTAAAGGTTGTGTTCCGATAGGTAGTGTAGAGGGGTGTCCAGAGTTGGGTAAAGGATGCTCGACTACTTAAAAGAGATAGCAGGTATCAACACAACACACACTTCCCAGAATACTGTCTGTAAAAAGCCTTTGCTATGTATCGGACATTAAATAAAGATTTTTTTTTATTAGAATATTATTACCACTTGTATATTAACAAATTGTGGCAGTAGATTTAGATTAAGTACTAGCCAGGAGTTGCTGGGCTTAGTAAAAACTCACTGAAATTATCAATTTGTTCAATAATCGTATTAGACGTAATTGTTTTGGACTGATTGTCACCCTACGATTTGTTGCACATCGAAATGTCTGAGGACGCATTGACGTGGACGTAAAATTTTTTGGACGTAGTGTCGTTTACCAGTTGTCGTTGGACCAAGTGTCGTTTGGGGAAATGTCGTACTACGTACTGTGTCGGACGTCAAATCGCGACTCTCAAATGTCGCCAGGCCTTTCTAATACCATGTTAGCTTTAATAAATCGGAAACTTACAAAACTGAATGTTACAACCGACTTTTATGAGATTCAAACTGCTAACGAACTGATATAATAAAATATTAACCAAAATGAATTCGTGTATACTAATTTACTTGCTGATCCGATGCATGGATATGGTAAATTTGAGTATGCAAAATAATGCTTTTATTTACTATTTCAGACATTTTATGCAATTCTAATGGTTATTCCTGGACAAAAGTTTAACTTGTTAATGTTGAATAAAGTTGAAAGTGTATTAAAAACTTTTCTGGATCAGCTTTGCTGTGTCTGTCTATAAGAACAATAAATAAAAAAATAAAGTAGCTGCAGCTGCAACTCCCCAGCAGACTACCTACTTACAATAATAATTATACACATGACATATCAGTGTCATACTCAGGAGAATTTCCTTTAGCTTTCAAGCTAAAGGTGGTCGGTACTTAATTGGATTAGAATTTATTTCCCTCGCCTCGCCACAAAGAAAGTCAAAATTATACATATATTTTCATGATTTTGACTATCGGCATGAATTATGAATGGGTTTCAAAGAAGAAGAAGCAACATCTCAAAGACGATCTTGAATCTTGCCGCTTTCATTCCGTCGAGCACCGGTTCCGTCAAAAAATAAAAACTTAAATAAATAAAATGTAATAAATTATTTAAACTTGTTGCTAGCAAAAAATAAAGAAGTTGCTCTTAAAAATTAAAATGATGAAAATTAATGATCAAACTAGCAATTCAAATTTAGCAACCCATGGGTTGCGATTAAAGCATTACTATTAATGATATTACTTAATTACTTTTAATATATTATTATATGCTTCACTTTTAGCAGTTACTTACAGTAAATAAAATGTTGCATTGATTGTAGACAAATCGACTCGAGGCTTGCTTATAAGCTAGGTTATTACCACAGGCTTAGTTGCAATAAGTGCCTTTGACCAGTACCTAAATACTTTATGTTCATGTCATTTCATTATTTAATTAATTACTTCTGGGAATATTCCAGGTAATATTCAATGCATCCATACGTTTCAATGCATTTATTTATTGTCTCGACTTTCCCCAGTTTATGGCGAGACAATTGCTTCCTATTTTACACAATATTAGTATAGCAAGAACCAAAACCAAAAATCACCACCGCAAACAACGCATAAGGGATGATACATATATTACGTAAAGTATGTGGGTGGGTGGCAGCTTTTCAGAGTAAAGTTAAAGATAGCCATTTAAGCAATGGTTAAGGTGCTGACAATAGGGGTGGGTGGGTCCCAAAATTTCAGAATGATTGCTTACGTAATACGTGTCTTTTCCCTAATATAATATGACATGTCATAGCAACTATTCCATGCATGGTCGTTTATATTTTCTTACAAACATCAAACGCAATCCGAGTTGACCGCGCAAAACTGATTGGACGAAAAGTCATTCTTGATTTTGCGGGCCAGAAACTCCGGAGTCTGGCAGACGGCTTCGTCAAAAACCTAAAATCCTCAAATTTCTCTATGCTACTGCTTGTAGGTACATACATATATTTTCAAAAGACGAAAATAAATGTATCTACCTACACGCAATTTCTGATGGTGTCATGCTTCTTTTTTCCTCTCGCTCTCATAATATATGTAAAATTCAGTTGAATGGGAAAGTGTGGTCAGTGTGGAGCCGAGTAGGGAGTGCTACGACTGAAAGATTTTATTTGATAAAATCATTATTATTTCGAAAATTCGTCCCTATCATAATAATACGAATACTTTTTCAAAGCCTTTCACCAACAGCAAGTTATTAACACCAGCTCACAACAGGGCGAATATAGTAACAGATAATCCAGGGGAAGGTGGTGCAGTGATGATTTTTATCGTGTATCACGTAGTTGTAAGTTCTAGTTCTAGTCAGAATGAGGATATTAAACGGTCATTATACAAGATATGGAGCTACGTGTAGGTAAATCACAAACCACAGGAAATTAATCGATTCTCGTGTACAACTCTCCTTTAATCCCCCAACTTTCCAACCAAACAACTACCTGACGCTCCACCACTCAACGACAGTCAACCTGAATCTGATAGCAACCAAACAACTCTTAATTCAAAGTCCATTTCCGAAATATATCCAGGTTCCACAATACTAATGCACCGTAAGTAGCTACATTCAACATTTAGAAAAGTTTATTTTATACAGATTTATTGACGTATGAGTTTTCATATATATTGCTCCCTTATGATAAAATTTCTTCCATCAGATTCTTGAGAGTATTACAGCTAGACAGCTACAGCAATACCTAATGAGGAAGGGAGAAACTTGTTGTAACATTGGAAGGGTCAGATCTGAACGGTCATTATTACAAAAGGTAAAGCAGCAAGGGATTTAGTATTGAGAGAATCATACAAAAAATTACCATTATCCCTTCATATTTTTTTATACTGATATTATACTCTGTTTGGATTGGAGGATATTACTACTGGGATAGTATACGTTGTGGCTACTAGGTTGTGGCATAGGAGTGTTTTGGGGTTGGTGGGGTGAGTTTGAGTGTTGGGAATGAGAAAGACGAAGTAGCTGGGAAGGAAAGATATCCGGGAAGGTATATGGAAAGGAACGGGAAAGATATTATGGGCAGATATGGAAGGAATGAAAACGGGAGAAGGTATGATGGGAACGAAAGGACAGGTATAATGAGATGCATTGGGTGACATGAACTGGCATTGTGTGCAGTCATTAATGCATTGATAATTTAATAATTATACGAATACGTAGGTAGGTAGGTACATAGGTAGCTCCCAATGACTGGCAATTTGCCTTGTGTTGTATGCTAAGCATAGGAAGCGAGGAAAGAATGGCAGGAAATGAGGAAATGAGTGCAGGTGGCTGCGGATGGAAATTTGAAAGGAGGGCGGCGGGGAACTAGGATATGGAGATTATGTACGGCGGGTGGCCTGGGAATTTAGACAAAGTACGGCGGTGATAGCTGGCGGGTAGTATGACGTAGGTGCGAAGGAAAGGAATGGGACAGTAGGCATGGAGATATGATGGGATTGGGAGAGGAGACACGCATATGTTATATGATGGCATGGTATGGGAGGTAGTACAGGGACAAGCATTGATATATACAATTATATTATTATAATATAATAAAAATATTATTATTGCTTGTGTAGGTAGGTAGGTACTTTATATGGCAATTTGCCTTGCTTTGTGTGCTGCACTTGGAACAGTGAGGGAGGAATGGACTAAAAATAAGAGATATAAAATGAATAAAAAAATATAAGTATTAAATACGAACATTGTAAGTAGTAGGTAAGTGGTAGGTATATGGTATATACGTAATGAGTAGGTACTGGTCAATAAGGATTTGCATTGTGTCGTATGCTGTCAGTAGTAATGTGGGCTGTGTGTGGGATGTAGGTAGGTAGGTATATACATAGGTACCTATATGAGGACTTGAGCCCAATGTATGTAACAGTGAACGGGGTTGTCTTTAGCACTTGAATAACGGTATTCAGTAGTGAACTGAAGGCAAGGGGGGAAAAACGGACCCAGGCAGTAGTAACAGTACGGTAAAGGGGCTGCATGGTTAATCATACAGTGTGATGTAGCCATAACAAACCCACCCGTCCTCCTCCTGACTGTTTCAAATGAGAGAAATAGTATATAACGGATGTAAAACTTTTACAGTTTGTTCAGAAATGAACCATCTTCGCTCCGAACACTTCGCTCCGAACTCTTCGCTCCGAACTCTTTGCTTCGCTACGCCTCGCTACGACTACGACTCCGACTAAAGCAATCGTACATACGAATTGCATCGGTATCGGCTCACACGTCGACATCCGACTTCGACTTCCGGCTTCCGCTTTCGCTTCGATTTTGACTTCCGGTCTACTACAAACTACAAATGGTGTAATATTTTATACTTTACTACTCGCATAATAATATCTATTCGATATTATAAACTCTTCGCTACGAATAACTCGATGTATAATATTTTATACTTTACCACTCGCATAATAATATCTATTTGATATTATAAACTCTTTGCTACGAATAACTCGATGTATAATATTTTATACTTTACTACTCGCATAATAATATCTATTCGATATTATAAAACTCTTCGCTACGAATAACTGGATGTATTATATTTTATACTTTACTACTCGCATAATAATATCTATTCGATATTATAAACTCTTTGCTACGAATAACTCGATGTATAATATTTTATACTTTACCACTCGCATAATAATATCTATTCGATATTGTAAAACTCTTTGCTACGTCTACTCAAATATAATACTTTAACAACCAAAACTCTGAAATAGAGAATTAGTGTTGTTATTATATGCATCATGTCATGTTACAAATGCAACTATTTACACTTCGCTAAGCACTGCTTGATGCACAACACATTATGCTTTACTACACTACGCATATATTAAATACACGTATACATATATACGTTGTACTACGACTATTAAAATTCTACTTAATGCTTTGTGCATCTTGTTATGTGACAATTGCAAACATTTACACTTTGCTACGTACTACATGCTTCCACGGCAGACCACGCTTCTAGACTCTTTGAATATTGAATAAATTTAATGCAATACGACAAATTATTGACAATAGTAGTTAGAACTTTGTATACTTAGTATAGGTAAGCATGAAAACTACACTTAACGGAAATACATATGTATATACCATGTGTTTTTATGCAATTATTACAAAAATACGAAATGGAGCTTTTGAACATGTGACCTACCAGGGCTATGTAATTAGACGTGCAGAGCGTGCTCTGAAAAGTTTCAAAATTTTTTGTGTTGCCATCTGAAATTTTTAGTTTCAACGCGATGTTTAGACTCGACAAAATATGGGTTATTTTATGTGCAAAACGAATTTTTCATTTTCGCTCTAGAAAAAAATCACTTTTTTGTTTATGAGGCAAATTTAATTTTTTCAACGCTTATAGTCTTCTCTGATTTTTTTAACTCTAAATATTAAAAAACATTTTGAAAATACGCAATAATAAAGATTTTGGGTATACCCTATTAAGCCCTACTTTGTATAACCTGCTTGTTAAATCAATGTTGCTGAACAAATTTTTTATATAAAACCCGATATTTAGACGTTATCGGGCATGGGCTATTTTATGGCATTTTTTTTGTAATTTTCGCGCAAACATTTTAGGATTATTTTAAAATTAAATTTCAGGGTATTTAAATTTTTTTTCGGACAGACTATTTTTTATTGATAGTTTGAGCTTGCAGGCTTGCCATCTGCAAAAACAGAATTTGAAAATTCGAAAAAATAAAAACCGGATCGGACAGGCCGGACAAACCGATCCGACCGGTGGACACTATGTATTGCCTTAATCTATATTGCTCGAGAACCAGTTGACGTAAAGAGATGCGGCTAGCGCCATCTGATAGATCTTACTTGTAGCTGCATTCTGAAAAAACAACAACACCGTGCAAAAAATACTACCCGGGTAAAACCGATATTTCGGTTTTCATATGTATCTTTTGAACTAAATGCAATATTTCAAATCTGTTTTAAGATTGTCATTGTGCTAGGCAATGCAGAATTAATTACATAAAACAATCATATAAATATCATTAATTTGTGGTTTGTGTGTAAATCTGTATAAAACTATGGAATTTCTGAATAATTTTTTTATAAATTCTGCAACTATTCCAACTTTTATTTTTTCAGTTTGTATTATCATAAATTGTCTTTTCTATGCATTTGCTATGTTTTTATGTACATTAAATGCTAAGTGTGGCGTTATTCGTGGATAATAACTTTAAATCATGCTTGTAATAATACATGGCAATCGTTTTGATTCAACAGCCCACATTTACAATTTAAATATGTACATTTTTATTTTATCAATGTTTTTCTTAAACCAATATAAACCTTTCTATACGCACGTTGAAAATTTCATGTATTTTAAGTTAATATCAAAAGTTTTTACAATCAAACTAGTTTTTTTCATTTCTGCTACAAGCATTAAAAACTATATACACATGTTTCTATTCTACTACTATGATTATACAGTTAATTATATTCTAACAACTTATAATATTCTGACAAATAAAAAAGAACAATAATACTTTACCTAATATTTACAAACCAAATAAGACTTTAAAAAATAATGTTTAAAATTATAAAAAATTAATATAGTAATTTTACAAGTATTTAGGACTAACAAAAATTATTATTTCAACAAACAATTTTAAATATAATTTTAGACACAAGAAATAATCACACTAAGAAATATGTTTTCAGTTTTTTTGTTTTCTTGGAATTTAGCTCAAGTAACAAATATTTACACACAAAATTTGCACTTTTTCTTGAAATTTAAAGACACCAAAACTAATAGCTGTTGTTGTTGTCGTCTTCGTCGTCTGCGTCGCAGTCATAGCAAGAGTCTTGGTCAGATTCTGCAGGTGTTGCAATGTCTGAATCGTCTGTGACACCGGTGTGGCAATTCAAAGACGATGTGGGAGATGAAGGGAATCCAGAAAAGATTTCTTTCCAGAAACTGGGATCAATAGAAACAGTAGCAGTACTTTAATTAGGTTGATGGTGTTTGTCTTCATTGCAGCATTTTTGCAGCAACTTTTTGTTGTCTTGCTGAGTAGCTTTGCCATTTCCAGCAGCCTCTTTCCCTTGTGTTTGCATCTCTTAGGGCAACAACGCCTTAGCTGCTGCCTTTCGTTACTTGGGTTGCTCAGTCACAGTTAGCGGGTCCAAAACGGTTGGCTGGTTAGCGCCATCCAGAGTAGCGTTGAGCTGTGTTAATTATTGAGCAAGTTCGTTTATATCCAAAAGAGTAAAGGACAAAGTAGAACCACTGTAATTTGGAAATTTGCTTGAGTAATGGCGAGAGATGTTGTCATTTATCAGCATCTTGTACTCGCCTGTTAACCAACTGAAACTAAATTGAACACGAACAGACCGCAATGCGAAATGAGGAGTTTTCCAGTAATTGAACTTTTCAAGTCGGTCCCTAGGCTCCTCCGCCATAAAGCAGTCACTTTTTTCTTCAAAGTATGGCAAAAGTTGAGTGAGTTTTCGTCCAGGCAGAGGATGATATTTGTGTTCTTCTAATTAATAAGTCACCCAATCCAAGACACTGCGGCTTTCAAATAAGGAAACGATTCAAAAGAAGGCAACTTTTGAATGCTTTGCAATTCCAGGGTTCTTGCGTCTAAAATGGTAAAAGTAAATTTGCTGGGTTGGATCAAACACAAGTCTTGCTCGAATATCGTTTCCAATTTGCTTGCAATATGGCTGAGTGAAAAATTCCGAATTTTGGGAATTCAAATTTGGGTCTGTACACGTGGACGAAAACAAACTGCTTGAATTGTAGCGTGATGGTCCTTCCATGTTTGTGGAGTCAAAATTAAATATTTAGTTTGAAACAAAACTTTTGCTAGCAGTGTACAGAGGGTACTAGTTGCACGTAATTATCAGTAGTAAAATTTGCAGACAATTTAGAAGATGTTTTTAGGTTAAGACTTTTTATTAAAGTGAACAGAAAATATTTGCCAACGTCATTTATACGCTTTTAATTCTTATAAACTAGACCATTCCAGGATATTTTTACAGTTAAAGCCACTCAACTACAGTAATACTAAAAAACAAAGAGGTTTGTGCAATGATTTCATTGGTTTAAAGTAGGTAAACCTTGCTTCCTGCAAGTAAACCTGGAGAATATTAAGGGACTGTGTTATATACGCTGCAACGCAATTTAAAGCTGTAAAGTGTAAAGGGACTGCCACACTGTGCCCAAGCAAAGTCACTTCTCACCCTACTGTCCATCAAACACTATCAGAAATGCATAGAGAAGAACTCCACATTGCAATACATTGTAACTTGTTAGCCACTTTTACGACTGCGATCACTACTGCTACCTCTCCGCTTCGCTACGGCTACGACTTTGACAAAATCAAACATTAATTTGTATTGCTCATCTACGATTCGCTATGATAAGGTTTTGAATTATAAATTCATAACAATACTTTCAGTATACACAAATAAAAAAGTATTCTTAACAAATACAACTACGACTTCGACTTCCAGCTTCGCTTTAATAATGTTTTTAATTATAAATTCATAAACATAAATCCAGTATACACCAATATAAAAGTATTTTGTCCAAATACAACTACGACTTCGACAAAAGCAAACGTTAATTCGTTTTGCTAAGCTACGCCTTGCTTCGATGTTTTGAATCATAAATTCATAAACATATTTCCAGTTTACACGAATATAAAAGTATTCTGTCCGAATATAACTACGACTCCGATAAAAGCAAACGTTAATTCGTTTTGCTGAGCTACGCCTCGCTTCGATGTTTTGAATTATAAATTCATAAACATAAATCCAGTATACACGAATATAAAAATTATGCTGTCCAAATACAACTACGACTTCGACTTCCGGCTTCGCTTCAATAATGTTTTGAATTATAAATTCATAAACATAAAACCAGTATACACGAATATAAAAGTATTCTGTCCGAATACAACTGCGACTTCGACAAAAGCAAACGTTAATTCGTTTCGCTAAGCTACGCCTTGCTTTGATGTTTTGAATTATAAATTCATAAACATATTTCCAGTATACACAAATAAAAAAGTATTCTTTACAAATACAACTTTGACTTCGAAAAAAGCAAACGTTAATTCGTTTTGCTGAGCTACGCTTCGCATCGATAATGTTTTGAATTATAAATTCATAAACACATTTCCAGTATACACGAAAATAAAAGTATTCTTTACGAATACAACTTGGACTTCGACTTTGACCACAGCTTACGTTTATATTACTTTAGTTTTTTAGAAACCGAATGATATGTTTTTTAGATTTAGATGTTATGCCTATATTAGTTTTTAATGCAACCTTAAATAGCAACAAAAATGTGTATGTAGCTTTTGGTACTGTTTTAACATGTTAGCAGTTGTAAATTGTAAATACTGCGGCGCAACGTTTTTAATCAAAAATAGCTTATGGTCTAGGCCTAATGAATCTTTGTTTTTTAATAGGCACTTAAACGCGCGCTTGAATACAAATACATACAGCCAAGTACAACTAAAAACTTCCTGCAGAACATGTCATGTTGAAATAGTTGGTCTATCAACTGAAATCCAGCGATTGTTCTGTAACAATACTAGAGATAGAGCAATATGGCTCACTGCATCAGATCGAGTGTTACAGCAAAATCCATCTAGTAAGAGAAAAGCTTCAGAGCCAATTAAAAGACTGCTGTAGACACGTAAAGTGTTGCGCATGTAAATAAAACTCCAGATAAATTTGCAAAAGACAGAGAAGAGACACTTTCATTATTTCGTAAAGCAAATCAGCTTGGGGCGGAAAAATACAATAGTTCAATTTCTTTTGTACCCCTTGTTCCAAAATCTTATTTTTATGCATTTAATTTGAATCATTGTTTGTGATCTGTCTGTTTTCGCGCAAAACGTCTTTCAGCAAAAGACAATATTGATTGCAATTGCGCATGTGATTTAAGTACAGCTATATCAGACAAAACAAACTCGTCTGAACATCTTTCAGTTTATGACAATACACAGTTTAATATTATTACACAAAACGCAATTATGCAGTATTATGCTCTACCCGAGGTTCAATATACATTTCTGTCTCCTAAGCAAAAACGTATTGTCGACTTAGTAAGAACTCAAATTCAATTAGGTAATAAACAGTTTTACCAGAATCCTTCACGCCTTATTGTCTGCGGAATTCCCGGAAGCGGCAAATCACAGGTGTTAAAAACAATTCATCATATACTATCGCAGAAACAAGTTCAAGGGCCATCGTTTTCATTCCAAACGTGTTGCTTTCTTGGAAGTTGTGCTTCAAACATAAAGGGAACTACGCTGCACTCATGTTTTGGCATTAGACCGTATAATAACGGAGCTTTAATAGATCAGTTAGTTAATAGAATTTTTGTTGCAGATAAGATTGCATTCTGTAAAGTTAAAGTTTTGCTGCTAGACGAAATTTCCACAGTAGGGTTGCGTCTTCTGCATTATGTGGATAAATATTTAAGATTAGTTGATTCTTCTAGAGCCCATTTGCCTTTTGGGAGAAATACAATAGTAGCCTTCATAGATTTCTTGCAGTGTTCATGTTTAGGGGACAGTCCGTTATACACAAAATTTGTATTAAAACCGTCAGATGATTTACATCAAGCAGTTGATGTTTACAAATCTTTTGACACCGCATTTGTGCTAGATAGGCCATTTCGCCAAAGCTGTACTGATCCTGATCAAGAAGAGTACTACCAGTTTTTAACGCGATTACGTTATTGGAAGCTAACACCAGCAGATCTGTTTACACTTCAACAGAGGCAGCATCACATTCTAGACCGAGTTCTAACAACAGAAGAGATGGACAAAATTGAACATTCAATACATCTGTACGAGCTTAACAGGGACGATGCTAACCATAATAAGTACGTTTGTTTTTAAAATTCCTAGTATATCATAACTTATTCTATCTAGTTCTAACATGTATATATTTTAATATTTATATTAAATGAGCATTCACCATAATACCAGCAATCACAAGGTACTATCAACATCAGAAGTGGGAGGCAAATGTTGGCCCCTCAGTGTAAAGTGTCTGGTCGGCACCCATAGAGGTTTTATGTTATCTGTAGAGTATTTGCTTAGCTTTCCACAGTCAAAATGAAGCAACCATCTAAGGACCACTGGGAAATTAGCTGTAAAGGCTCTGTGTTGTCCCCGTATACAGACCAATTATCTTTTTGCCTTTCGTGCAACCCTCTGATAGTTATCATTTCTGATATAGACGTAACATATTATTGTCGTTCTTGCAATCTAGCGGCATGGAACGAAAATAGAAGCAAGTATTAAGTAGACCCAGTGTTTCGTTCATATAATTGTCCTGTGCTTAAAACACGACCAACAGAAACATATAACTGTGCAAATTGCAGCATACAATTGATTGAAATTCCTGTTTCTTACTTTGTTCGTTCAGTTAAAGGGCGATTAAGGTGTTACAATTGTACGTTTATAAGTAAACATCCTTTAAAGTTTTTAAAAAAGCATTCGGCTATACACATTGATTCGCAGCAGTTATGTGTACACAACTCAGCTAGTTTACACAAAATTAACAAATCCGGATTAGTGTTACTTACTTTATCTAAGCGCCACTACATTTATCAGCGTATTAGACTTGCCAATCCTAAATACAAAAAAC
This sequence comes from Dicyrtomina minuta, assembly GCA_949802685.1. NCBI lineage: Eukaryota > Metazoa > Arthropoda > Collembola > Symphypleona > Dicyrtomidae > Dicyrtomina > Dicyrtomina minuta. The sequence continues at coordinate 1,593,901 of CATKUY010000261.1, forward strand.
CAATGCACTCTCTAGCTTTAAACAGCGACGAGTTTGATTCCGACAGTGACGAAGACGATAATGTATATATTTAAGCCTAGTGCATAATTATTATCACACCAGTGTTACTGATACTTACTTTTTTTGCTGTGTATTGTAAATTGCTCGCCGTTGCATTTGCATGGGAAAAATATTTTAATATTCTTTATGGAATTTTTGGTTTCATAGAAAAATGATCCGGAAATATAATCCAAATTATATTGAAGTCCCATCTGTTGTAGCAACCAATAGTTCGTTCTCTCAAGACCCATTGGAACTGGATAACGGAATTCCTGTTATGCTAACGCGCAATATTGATCTGACTACAAATTTAGTTAACGGAAGCCGCGGGACAGTTGTAGACATTGTCTTTCACCAATCAAACAATCAGATTGTTTGGAGCAGCGTTGTTGATTTAATTACTGTGCACTTTCCAGAATACAGAGGGAATCAACTTGTTGTGACATCAAGAGGCCAAGGTGTGAAAATAACTCGTATCGATTACAATGAATTAGATTTAGAAACAAAGCAGTACATTAAAGTGCACTCTTTTTCCCTTGTGTTGAATTAAGGCATGACTATACACAAATCACAAGGCAGCACATTTGAAAAGGGATGTATTTATCTTGATACTCGGGAAACTTTAGCATGTACAACGTATGTAGCACTTTCTAGATTCAGATCTTTTAAAAATATAATGATAACTGATAAAGATATAATTCAACCCTCACGTCTTCTTAGTATTTGGCACAAACATGAAATGCAATTGAGATGGAATAAAGAAAAACGTCTAAAAGAATTAGAACTTACTAACACAAAATCTCGCCAAGCTAATGTTAAGTTGCAAGTTAAAAGACTTATGTAAAAAGATTTGTTTTAAAGTAAAAAAGTAACAAGTAGTAGAAAACCGCCCAAAAAAATAACAAAATTGACATATGCATGCTAAAAAAACTACAACAGAAAAAAATAGTTATAAGATGTAATATATTTATAATTCTAACTTGTACAATAAATAAATTCTTGTATATCTGTAAATTGTAAAATACCTAAAACGTCTGGTTTCACAAACTTTTGTGCAGTTTTATTATCAACTATCTCAGTGACAGTCGCAAACTTTTGTATCTATACAATGGCAGAAATTCGTAAATCATATTTAAATTCAAGGCTCAAAGGCTCATTCTCTGCCCTAAGTGGATTTATAAAAAACAATAAGCATTTTCACGACAAGAAAAAAGTTGACAAAGAACTAAGCCAACTGAATTCATTTAGTCTACACAGGCCTAAAAGGAAGATTTTTAGGCGCAGGAGAACCATTGTGAACATGGCAGGAGAAATTTTTTGCGTTGATTTAAAAATCTTAGGGTCAGTCTTATCAAAAGCAAATTCCGGATATGAAAACATACTTTTTTGCATTGACGCTTTTACGAAAAAGCTTTTTTGTAGATTCATAAAGAACAAAAGACCAGAAACAGTAATTGAAGCAATGAAAAGTATATTCTATGAAGCAAAAATAACACCAATTTATTTATTTACAGACCAAGGTTAGCTGCAAACAGCTAATAGAGTAACATACAACCAATTTAAACGTTTCAAATTAATCTTGGTATAATATATAGGACTAACAACGATATGTATATATTATTTTGTTACTTATAGGTACTGAATTTTGAGCAGATTCGTTTCGCAAGTTTTTGAAGAGCAAGGGAATGAAATACTATAATACCTATAGCGAGACCAAAATAGGTATAGTAGAACGAGTCTTGAGTTCAGCTGAAATACACACTTACGAACAAGTTTGCTATACAAAATGCTATAACACAGTATTTATTCGTTTATGCAGGACCATTTTTGAGAAGGTGGCTAGGTTCATAACAGAAAAGCAAACAAACCGTATTCTTTAAATATTTTCTGCATTTGTAATAACGTACAACAACACGTTTCACTCAACAATCCAGATGTAGCCTAATAGCGTGAACAGTTTGAATGAAAACGATGTATGGAGAACCATGTACTCAGACCTTATTAACGACACTACTAAGCGTAGACCAGTGTTCAAGCCTGGCGACCGTGTGCGAATAAGTCGTACTAAATTAAAATTTAAGAAAGTTAAGTATAATATAGCGTACAACGTGAGTTACAATAGCAGATTATAAAACATGTATAAATAGAGAGACTTGCAAACAATCGAGTTAATGTATTTCTATCCTTTACCCAGGCTACAACTAAAACTTTAGCGTTGAATGGTTCATTGTGAAGTCCGTAAACTTGGAAACTATACCTATAACATACTACTTGGAAGATTTAAATCACAACAGCATTACTGGATCATTTTATAAAGAAGAGCTTAGCCGAGTTGAAGAATCAACATGAATTGTACACCGTTTATTCCATATTTTACCAATTCTATCAAGCAGCATATCAACAACAAACGCAGAAGATTAGACAAACATTGTTGTTCCCAATTAGATCGAGACCCAGCAGGTAACGAAAATATCTACATAACGATTACAAGTGACGAGCAAAACAATATTTATACTGCAAACACGTCTAACTTTGTTGCTGTCCTCTCTACCCCTTTAAACATTGAAAATTACGACGTCGGACTAGTGAGTTTGAGATACACAAGCAGCATACAGCCAGCTATAGCTCAGCATGTACCAGCTACCCTAATACGTAGTGTACGTAGCGCTGAAGTTTTAGACCTAGAGCCTATTAAAAAACTGTTTCCTAACTACAAGCCAACAGTAAAAAGTTTTTTCAACTTCCAAAAACAAGAAACAACGGTACACCAATTCATGACCAGACTTAACGAGGCGTCAAAACTAAATCAAGGCAAAGTTCCGCTTAAAATTGAACAAAAAGCTCTCAGCGTAGACCCTGAGGAAATACATATGATCCTTTTAAACGTATCAAAATCAAACAATGTAATTCTTGCAATCCCTACACCTCTTGCATTGTTTTTTAAGCAAAGCAGATCACGGTTTATGTCTGGAAACCATTTACCGTACAACTATTTACGTCAAGAAGACTTTTAAATAATTCCAATGGGCACAAACTTTAATTTTGGAGCTGAACAAATTGAAAGTATGGAGAACGTAATACAGTTATACCAGGGATTTGAGACTTTTATAATTTTCAGAAAACAAATAAATACAGGAGATTCTGACTATCGTAAATGTTTTGAACGTTTTAACTCTGAGATGCGTGATCCAGAAAATAATGACACAAAGTTAAAAATTGAGTTTCCTGCTGATACAAGCAATACCAAATGCAAATTGACGTTTGAAGGAAACGAAGGCGATTATGTTGTGTAGCACCACCAATAGCCTGTGCCAACCAATAGCACTGTGCTTGGGCTTGCAGCAACACGACAAGTTTTACAATGGCGTCTACGAATCTGAATTTGACTTTGACGAAGAGAAATACAATGAAATTGTAGACTATGGTTACATGAACATTCGCCTGTTTAAAATGTGTGCACATTATATGCCAATGAAAGAACCAGAAAAAATGGACTTGGATCACATAGTGCATGAAATTAACCGCACCTTGAATAAGCGGCTTTGGAGTGATACGACTGTACAACTTAAACATGAAGACGAACAGCTTAGTATTCCAAACCTACGAGAAGACATTACTGTACAGCTTCCACCACTTGTTAATAGATTCTTTGAATTTGATGACAATTTCATATTCAAAGATGGTGTCGTCGCCAACTTGCTTCCGGAATTAGCAAAGGAAGAGGAACAAGAGAAAGAAAATGAAGAATTTGAAGAAGATGTAGAACCTGAGCATATTGAACCAGCTAAGCGAATGCTTGTAACATGCAATTTGATCGAAAACCAGCTCTATGCTACCCATGCTCTACCGTTGCTGCGCTCAGTTGATATCTCAAGCGAATATAAAAAAGAGACAGTGCACAACGTTTTGCCAATTTTATATTTGCCACTTAAACAGCAGGAACAGCAAGTAATACGGATTACCCTTTTAAACGAATACCGAAGCCTTGTCACACTGCCTGAGAATTTGCAAACTATTATAGAATTGCAGTTCAAGCCTCGCAAAGTTTATAACATATTTAATATAAAAAGACTTAGTTTGTCATTTGCAAATCATTCCTAATTCAACTCTCAAGCAACAACAACGTCAGCCCTGTTACTTGCAAATTATTTAAACAAACAGTGCAGTGCTTCAATTTATTTACAACATAAGCAAACATGTTGTAAATCATGCGTAAAATTGTGTGTAAAAACGTTTACGAATCTGACGCTGGTGACGCACTCCAAATTGTGGACGAAGAACTTTTAAAAAACAGTTCACTTGGTAAATACTGTACACTCGAACCAATTTAAAACATTGCTACTGAAGACGACAAACAAATGGGGGCTGGAGAAGATACTGTAGGAGTTGGTCTTGAAAACACATTAAACAGCAGTGCAAACATGGAAATAGGCCTAGAAAATACCCAAAATTTAGTTCCATTTAAATTCCGACAGCCATCCAAACGACGTGCAATTTTTCACAAGTGTCGCGTTACTCATTGCCGTACAATTTGTCCTAAAAGAAATAAAAAAGTAGTCAAACGCAATATGCCTAAAACTCAGACTGGCGGACGTTGTGTAGCTCGTCGTAAGGCACAGTCTGGAGGCTCAAGAAAACGCATTGTTCGCTGACGTGTTCAAACTGGTGGCCGCCAAAGACGTAAACCAGTTACGCATACCAAGCAACGAGGAAGAGGCAGACTCTCTGTTCAGTCTAGAGCAGGAAGACGAAGGAAAGCATACAGACGCAAATAACTTATAAACAAGTGTATGTTTAATTCTACTTCATTCATCAATTAGCCTACAACCAAGCAATAACAGCTTAAATTTTGCAGCTCTGTCTCACCATGGATTCCACACCAGGATTTTACGACGAATCTACAATTTACGAGGGTTCTCAAAAATCCATACAGAACAGCCCTATTTTGGACAAGTTGCCCCCAACTAATGTCAGCGTTGAAGATGCCCCCGAGTATTACCCATACTACCCTGTACTTAGCCCGCGAGATAACGAAAATCTAATCATTTTTGATATTTTGAAATCCAAAGGCAAGTATTACGCCTTAGACGGATCTTTTCTGAATCTCACATGCCGTGTTATGCTAGCAGATGGCAAACCGATAGCAGCTACTGATTAAGTCGCTCCGTGTTTAATGCTGTTCTATGGTTTATTCAGTAACATGGAGTTCTATTTAAATGGCCAGCTAATTAGTGACAACTCAAATCATTACGCTATCAGTTTTTACTTGAAGAAGGAACTTTCATCTAATCCAATTGAAAAAAAAAACGGCATGTTAGACCAATTGTACATACCCAACATCACTTTAGATGCGTTTACGAAAACTGACGACGGCTTTATAGCTCGATATAACATTGCTAGAGAATCAAAGCCGTTTACAATGGTGGGAAGGCCAGAATCGCCATTCTTTACACAGACTCGAATGTTACCAGGAGAAACTGATATCCGAATAATTATGAGAAGATCTCATCCTGCCTTTTGCATTGATGCAGAAACTGAAACCAGAACTGGGTACTCTAGTTGCCCGTTTCGCGTGGACATTGTGAATGCTGTACTGTACGTGAAGAGACAGACCGTTTCACTACTAGCTATTGAAAAGCATCGACTTAACCTTAATAATGGTACGCTCAAGTACCCGTGTATTGAACCTGAAATCAAGAACTTTGTTATTCCGTCTGGCGTGAGTTCACATTCCTTGTATAATTGCATCAACGGCAGATTACCACAAGTTATTGTGTTTGGCCTGGTGGATTCTGAAGCGTATCTGGGAAAACTCACAAAATCCTTTAGCAACTTTCAACGTTTTACCTTGAGTGAAATTACTGTCTCAGTGAACCAAGAAGCAATTGAATACAAGACGTTGCCTTTAAGTTTCAAGAAAGAAGATAAATCAGGAGAAGATAACTTTTTGCTGGCTCTAAACACCCTCAAAAAAACAGCAGCAAATCCAAGCCTCGGTAACGGGGTAAATAGAAACAACTATACAAAGGGAAGAGTCTTATTTGCATTTGAGCTTGTACCCACACAAGCCAATGCTTTAAGCGTGAACAAAACTGGACAGGTCCAAATAAGTTTAAAGTTTAGAACCGCACTAACCAAATCAGTGACAGCTATACTATATAGCCAATATCAAAACATTATTGAGATTGACCGCAACCAACAAGTTATCATCAACCGTTAAAATGTAAAGTACCAAACAAGCTTGTGCAAAAACAAAAAACAATTTAGCCCCAAGTATATATATATTAATGTATCTATAACAAGCCTGTCTGTTCCTTTACAGATGTTGAACAAACAACAACGTTCACATTATGAACACTCGAGAATTACAACAATGTCTCAAAATCTTACTTGAAGAAACTCAAGTAAAGTTCTACGTAATTGCAGCAGATCAAATGCAGTCAACGTTGCTCAGCGCAGAAAAAAGAAACAATGGAATAACTTACCCTATAGCAATTATTTAAAATACAGACAAGTTGGAAAGCCCTGGGAAGCACTGGATTTCTTACTGGGTGACTTCAAAGGACAGCTTCGAATATTTTGACTCGTATGGGAATCCAATTCAACAGTATCGAAATTTGCAATTGCCAGGAAACAATATGGTGGCTGAAAACTGCACAGTGCTACAAAGCGGCAGATCGACAGTGTGTGGAATGTATTGTACATATTTTCTCTACTCAAGAGCTTAAGGAATTAGTTATAAAGATTTTTTGAGTATATTTACAAGCTCTGTAATAGTTAATGATAGAAAAGTAAGGAAATTTATAGAAATGATCTCTAGTGTAATACCAAATATGTATAGCGTACCACCTAAACTAAAGTCTAATACATTTAAAGTTTCGTGTCCAGAGTTTTGCCATAGTTTAATAATGTACTATTAAATATTATTGTAATATTGTGTAAGAAGTGTAGCCTAACTTTATAAAAAATGTATCACAAATTTATTATAAATAGCAGTATATGTAAAAACTTTTGTCAGTAGCAGTTTAGATTTTATAATGTCAACAGCAACCACTGTCGACTTTAGATTAATTCACCCTTTTACGGCTATGATATGTGGCCCTAGTTCATTAGGAAAAAGTACTCTCTGTCTAGAAATTGTTAAGCACCGAAAACAAATTATTAGCGACAAAATTAATATAGTAATATATGTTAGTGTACATACAAAACCAGAACAGTTTTCTGGCATTGATTTTGCATCGGACAGTGAAATAACATTAGTTTCAGATATAAATAACATTAAAGCATTGTTATATGATATCAACAGCCCGTGCCTATTGGTTTTAGATGACCACCTTAACTTTATTGAATCAAACCCAAAGGCCAGACTCTTAGTTTAAAAAATATTTACTGAGTTGTCCCATCATATGGACTTTAGTGTTATACTTGTTCTACAAAACCCGTTTACCAAAGAGTTGAGAACCACAAGCTTAAATACAAAATACATGATATTGTTTGACGTACCAAGAGATAGAAGCATTATTGGGCAAATTTTAAGACAGGTTAGCCCTTGGCGTCCCAAGTTCCTGCAAGAAGCATACGAAAAAGCATGCAGTTTACGCCAAAACAGTAACATGGTGCTAGATTTGCATCCAAAGTGTCCTAATCCTACAACATATGTGCGAAATAAGCATTTCAGTGTAATGGTACTGACATTTACGTACTTACTTAACCATAAAAATGGCTCGAATAAACAATAGTGGCTGTCGTTTTGAACAAAATTACAAGTTTTTGTCAAATTTAACATTTTACAAGTCTAAAGAATACAAAAATCTTATAACCAGTGCAACGTCTGAACAATTATATGCCTTGGCTCAAACTATATATAACGTAAATAAATTTTGCAAACATCCACTTAAAGGATACAATACTCAAATAAAGACGCTAATAAAGCGATTAACGTGTGACGATATACTACGCCTGCGCAAAGTTTTACTCAAGTATCATAAACTAATTCAAGAAATTTTAGCTACAGTGTTTTATAAGGTGTACAAAAGTGAAATTTGTCGTAGTACTTTATTCTCTGACATAATTTGTGACTAGCGTTCTACGTTTTAACAAACAAACAACAATGGCAACAGTTATGAAGGCAATTGAGCCAAAGCTGTATGCTGAGCTTATGAAAATACGTGCAGAACAGACTAATAATAAACCTGCCTATAAACCCAATACAGCATCTGCACCTCCCCCTCCTAGCTAATTTAACAATACACAACTGCAAGACTTACAAAATGGCAATGAAACAGAAAATCAAAAGAAAACCCTTAAACGACAAGATTGGATCCAGTACAAAGAAATGATTTCAAGACCCTTTTAACGAAAACGGCGTAATATAATTGCAAAAAGATTCTTGCAGAACTAAATGCAAAAACTTATATAAACAGTTGCAAATTTTCAATTGTCACCAGTTGCATACAACAACTCACAGCGTTCAATACTTAAGATCAACAATGCCTTCAATACGCATATACGTTTCAGTACTGCTTGTGCTTCCGGCACTTGCATTGGCATGCAACAATGTAGCTGCAGCTGATGTGTTAGCTGCGCCACCTGTGACTGAAGATACTCAATATAAACACAACACTAGATCTTCTAAAAATAGTAAAAGCCAAATAGACGGGACCAAACCAGGTCAGCAGTTTAATACTACGCAACTTCCTCTAATTCAATCCAATTCATATCATAAATTTATACTACAGGCATTAAAGTATATGCTTGAAAGTTTAAATGCCCAGAATGGAATCATCATGGACGTAGTCGAGAAGTTTCAACACACAGAAACAAAGCCATTGGTACACAACACATTTGATTACATATGTAAGTGAATAAAAAAATGTGTTCACTCACTTGGAAGTTTGACTTATATGCCGTATATAGTATAAAACTTGTATAGCTAATAGTAATTAAACTAGCACTATGTATATACACATACTAATACATGGCTTTTGTTTTCTGTTTCGGCGTATGTACAGCTATCTACGTGTCATTTATCCTGGTCCTGCTCCTGTTTGCATTTTAAATTATAAAGCTGTTCAGAAAAGGGAAAACCTGGCCCCCTAAAGAAGTGGGCGGAGACTAACAAGTGGGCGTAATAGAGCGACTCGAAGATTCAGTTATAAATACTGGTATCCAACTGACTCAGCCTCACACTACTCGCAGCAGCAGTTCACGCACCTAACTCAAGAACCTAAGAAGTCTTGAAGCCATACATCTACACAGCTCACAGTTCCAGGCACGACTCTACTGCTGTATCGGAAATCCAACCGTGGTGTTTCACAATGCCCTCCTGTAAACGTAAAGCCCAACAGTGTTTTGCTTCACTGACATGGACCCTCAAATTACCCCATCCTACACCACACGAAAAAACTACGCCGTTGACCTCAAATTGACTTAAACGTAATTCAAGAATATTCGCGATATCATAAAGGAGTGATTGTAACATATATTCACAAGCCAATTGAAACATTTGCGAGTATTGAAACAATAATAGCAGAATTGCATGATCCCTTTGTGAAGTTACTAACACAAAACCTAATTGTACATAGTGGTATCAAAGCTCAGCTCAAAATTGTCGGTACAATAGAACTTAAAGTTGAAGTGGAAACTGAAAAAACTATAAAAGTGCGTAACCCAACCTTTACAGGTTAGAATTACGATATTTTTAATACAAGTGAAATTGACAAGTTTGTATTAAACAGCAAAAATGAGTGTGCAGAAAGACTGACCGATTTTAACAAGTACGGAACTGGATTGGTACTTTGCGAAATTAAATCAGTTCAGGTGAAGATCGGTGTACTAAACTTATTTGCAAACGCGGCAGCAAAAGGATACATCAAGTTTCCTAAAATGAAACCCAGAAAGGAAGGATATTTAAACATTAAAAATAAATGCAACGAGTGCTTTAAGTTATGTGTGGCTGATTATCAGTTTCGACATAAAATAATAGACAATAAAATGTACAAACTAAAGTTACAAAACAAATGTGCAAAGCGTGAGACAATTAAAGCAAGGTTTGGAGTTCCCAGAGCAGTACCGACCATATTTTTTCCAATTTGATTTTACAGATGTTAAATTTCCTTTGCAAATGAACAATTTGAATGGATTAAAAAAATTTAAAATAAACAATAATCTTGGAATCAATATTTGGAGCCACCGAGAAGATCAAATTATCCAAATACGAAGATGCCGAAATAATGACATTATTTAAAAGTGTTATTTATTTCTTATCCAAAACAACTCTGCAAATGAAGAAAGCAAAGCTTATCATCTTGTGTTGATTACTGACATAAACAAATTTCTGCGTAATGGGCATAATACTAAGCAATTTTATTGCCAACTGTGTTTTAGATCGTTTTATTTTGAACATAATTTGGATCAACATCTGGAAAACTGCCAAACTCTTGTGACAAAAAACGTTGTGTTCCTAGAATCACACAAACGAATCAAGTTTTTCAAAGTGTGGCAAACCCTTCCTTATCTGTATATAATTGTTCACAAGTTCTCAACATTCTTGAATCCTATTGAAGATTTAGGATCTGTGACAAACAATATCAAGATTTCAAACGAGATTCTTCCAGCTGCATATTCGTTTGTTGTTATAAGTCAAATGAAATACTACGATCAGGTTATAGAAGTAGAGTATTTTGATGGTCTAAATTTAATAAATCATTTCTTTAAAAAAATATTCACTTGGGCAAAAATGTTATTGTAATAAGAAACACTAACAACTTTGTACAGCCATCAGAGGAAGAAAAAAAACAATTTAATGAAGCATCACATCGTCACATGTGCAAACGTGAATTTGACAACAATAAAAAACAATTTTCATCATAACCACCACCAAGGTAACTTGGAGTTTGCAGCGTGCAGCCGATGTAATCTACAAATAAAGTACAAGTTTGAAATACCCATAATTTCACACTGTGGAGGAACAATTGACTACCACCTATAATTAAGTGCAATGAAAACAAATAACTTTAAAGCTAAGGATGTCAAAGTTATTGCAAAATCCGCTAGTAATATAAAATCCATAACAATAACTTTAAAGGATACTTAGCTACCAGATCGTCATCTCTAATACCTGTCAGAAGATGGAACTGGAGAACAGTATACTGGGAAAAAATTCAACTTAAAAATTAAAGTTCGTTTCATTGATTCCAATTTTTTTATAGATACAAGTTTAACAGATTTAGTTAAATCTTTAAAATCGCAAAATAAACAAGATCTAAAACTTGTGTCACAGTGTGTGTCGCATTTTGCTCCTTTAATTAAAATGAAATCAACAAACCCAGAAGCTCAGCAATATAAAGAAGAATGTATTAAACTATTACAGACGCCTCTGTGCTTTTCGTTCAAGGCATTAACTAATCGTTGTGCATTTTTGAACAAAACTTATTTTAATTTAACAATTTCAGCGATCAATACTAGACGACGAGCCAATTTCTGAAACAGAATGGGAACTTGTGCTAAAAGTGTGTGCTTAATTCGAACTTACAACATTGCGCGATTATACTCGGGTTTCGTGTATGATAGAAACAATTTTACTTGCTGAAGTATGGCAAAACGTTAGAAAAATTGGACTTCAAAACTATCAACTGGACCCAACTTACTCCATAACGCTGCCCAGCTTCTCTTAGGAGTGTTTTTTCAAATTCACAGATGCTGAAATTGATTACATAAGAGATCAAAGAATATTAAACATTGCGAGAAACGGAATACGCGGCGGTCAGTGCATGTTCACTCAGAAGCATGTAGTTGCCAACCATGAGCGATGTCCGGTAGGATTTGACAAGTCAAAACCTCGCAAGCAATTGCTATCACTAGACATCAATAGTTTGTATGCATATAGCTTAAAACAGCTAATGCCAGTGTCGGATTACGAATACATGGAAGCCAAAGACCTAAAACATATCAACTGGGCTGATTTTAATTTTGGCAACGAAAAGGGTAGCTTCAGATATATACTAGTAGTGGATTTAAAATACCCTGCACATTTACACAAACGAGACGAAAACCTGCCTCTTGCAATGGAAAAGCGAACATTGAATCTGCAGGACGTTGCTACCATCATGTGCCCGAATAAAACTACAACTGCCAGTTTGCAGCGGCAAGTATCCCGCCCCCGATTGATGTTAACTCTTTATAGCAACTACAAGTATACAGTGCATTTCAAGGCTCTGCCGTATTATTTGTCTAAAGGATTAGTTTTATTAAAAGTTCATTGTGGCGTAAGATTTAAACAACAACGCTGTTTTAAACCATACATTGATGTTAACTTGGAAAAACGCAAAGCAGCCAAAACAGAATTTGAAATAAAAGCACTTAAAAAAATAACAACGTTATTTACGGAAAAACAATTACAAATATCTTGGAATTTGTTAATGCTCATATTTGTACAAAAGCGGCAGAAGCTGAAAAATCATTAGCATCACCTCGTTGCAAAGACTTTGAGGGATTGTCAGAAGATCTCAGCATATTCACAGAAGAATTAAAAACATACCGCGTTACTAACTCGCCATTAACTGGAGTCGCTATTGAAGATACTGCAAAAGTGTTGTTCTATAAAAAATGGGATCGTCTCTGTGAGATATTTCATGGAAAGGCACATGTGGATTACAGTGATACAGACGGATATGAAATGCACACAATTGATGAGCTAAATACATTTTGGGACGATATCTTTAAAGCAAAGATAGAGTTTAATTTCAGCAAAATTTCTTGCGACCACGAGTTCTTTAAAATGTATGAGCACCAGTACCCAGGTTTGCACAGTCTAAATAAGGACAAAAGCGGAAAGTTAAGAATACAAAGCTTAGACCTTAAAGAACTAATTATTTTAAAACGAAAAATGTATAGTTCATTGTACCTAAACGACACTCAACAACAAAAGTGTGCGGGAATTTCAGCAGTTGCAATGAGGCAGTGTAAACACAACAAGTACAAGATAATGTTGGAAACAAACAAACCTTGTAAGATAAATGTGAATTCTGTAGAGTCTAAGGACCATAACTTGTACATTGTAAACTTTAATAGATTAGCATTTAACTCTTTGGATTTATCTCGAGTATTTCCAGATCCAACTAATTGTAATTATAGTTTACCCTTTGGCCATGTTGATTTACGTGAGACATAACTTACTTTGCAACACGAACGTGAAACAAAAACTTGTAAATATGTAAATATTGTAAAAACAAACTTTGTAAATAATAGATTTAGTTAAGAAACAAAATTAAAGTATGTGTAGGCTTGTGTGAGCAACTGTAGTTTTTAGTTTAATTATAAGTAGCAATATGTATTTAATATTAACCTTATAATATATTATAAATAAAAATTCACAAAAATATAAGTTAATTGTAAAACGGATGTATTGTAAGATGTACATATGTGTAAATATTGTATTTGCGTTGTGTGAATATTTAATTTAAGTTTAATTCAGAATACTGAAAACTATTATGTAAATATCAATGTAAATTGTGTCGGTCTAGCAAGAAAACTTAAAAAACAATTAAATGTAAATATGTAAATACTTTAATTAAATCACTTTATTTGCATTTCTCCTGGTTCATTTTACTTATATTCCCATGCTCAGCATACAATACAAGGAAAATCCCCATTCATAGGGAGCTACCTACCTACTACCTATGTACGTACCTCCTCATGCAGATGAATTAATTATTATAATGCATTAATGACTGCACACAATGCCAGTCCATGTCACCCAATGCATCTCATGATATCTGCCCGTTGCATCCCATCATACCTTTCCGTTTTCATTCCTTTCATACCTGCCTATAATATCTTTCCCGTTCCTTCCCATATACCTTCCCGGATATCTTTCCTTCCCAGCTACTTCGTCTTTCTCATTCCCAACACTCAAACTCACCCCACCAACCCCAAAACACTCCTATGCCACAACCTAGTAGCCACAACGTATACTATCCCAGTAGTGATATTTTTAGTTTTGGATGGGACATAAAAATCCAAATCGATGGACATTTGTAACATTTTCTACTCAAAGTTTGATCTTGTTCAATCTTGAATCTCTCTACTGCTGATACTTTTATTGTCTGACCATCACCTCTTTAATATATCAGATGAAAAAGGAACACAGAGCTACGCGACGATGTAAAAGTAAGAGTAATAATATTAGTAGCTTGGACTGGCGGTTGTCAGACATTTGCTGCCGGACATTAGCTACCCTGACATTAGTTACCCGGAAATTTGGCGTCCTACTATCAAACCTAGGGCATTTGCTACCGAAGACCAAAGTAAAAAGGCAGAATTCAGCAATACAGCATAAGACAGCATTGCAGTAATGATGTCAGATGTAATGATTACTGTTACTGCTTTTAATTTTTATTTACTGTTTATTTTTCGTTTCATTTTATTGCGTCCCTTACAGGGCAGGAGCATAGAAATCGTGTCGTGTGCAAGCCTCCTTTTGTCCTTTGATTGTATTAGTCAGTATTTTGGAATCGGATAAATACGAACGACTAGACTAGTAACAAATTTTGATATTTATTGAAACGGGTGGTTTGTGTATTTGAGACGGGCTCGGGACCGGTACTAGAAGCCGTAGTCAGGGACATTTCATTCAATCGTTGCAAGTCAGAAGAATAAAAAATAAACCATTGTTAGACAGAAGTTCCCTTTGTGGCATGAAGCTCGTTTTTCACAAAATGAACTTTTTTACAAAAATCGTAAGCTCAAACGCGCTTCATCGCGCTTCGTCCAGCTTGGGTAAAAATCTTTTGAGCTTCGTTGAGCTTCATCGCGCTTCGTTGAGCTTCAGTTTTCCACTTTTATCTTTTTTCCACCTGCCGACTATGTCGACCCCCGACGATAGGTAAAATTTTTTGTCGTGCAATGTACTTTACTTTAAGGCTTAAACAAGTATTGATATGGAAAGGGTTATAGTGTGTAATATATTAGAATATTAGTGTGCATACTATTGTCTTTTAAATTAAATTTATTCAAGATTAAACGATTATTTGATAAGTTTAATTGTACAAATTTAGTGTAAATAAATATTTAAATTTCAGTACGTCTACAAAAAAGATCATGAATCATGATTATGAACCATATACTTGTACTGCTTATAGAATAGATAGTAATAAAATAATTAAAAATAATAAAGCATATAATTTGTATTCGTTAAGGCATAGGGCAGAGTCCGGCATAAACATAGAAAGTGCATGACTGCATTTAGCATGATCACTTACACTAGTCGTGCAATGTACTTTACTTAACTTAACTTTGAGACTTTACAAAGTATTAAAGTAATAATACGGAAAGGGTATAGTTTAGGTAGAGCTTACGTCTCGTGTATAATATATTAAAATATTAGTATGCATACTATAACATACTAATTTTATATAGTCAACTACTCAATCTATTATATCCTGATATAATATAGTAATAGTGGTATGGTAGAAGTAGAATTAGTAAATAGTAGAAGAAAATAAATTTAAATTACAAAATATAAAAAATAATAATATAATTTAAAAAGTAGAAGTAGATTAAATAAAATCACAAAGTATGAATATATTATAATATTATCAATATAATAGTTCACTGTAATAGAGCATATATCAAGGCAAAACACCTAACCAACTGAACGCAAAAAAATGCAAATAGTTTCAGTAAACGCAAAATGAAGCAAAACGTACAGATAATTGCCTAAAAATGGCGATATCAGAAAGCCAAGCCCAAACAATGGGAACTGCCAAAACCAAAAATCCTAAATTACGCAGAACCACATAGTCCGTTTCCAGGCTAAGGCTTTTGAAAAACACAACACACAAACTCTACAACGATACAAAAAAATGCGAAATAAACCAACGACAAGTTATAAAGCAAAACTACTAAATAGTAGTACTACTGAAAAGTAGTACTACTGAATGGTAGTACTACTAAAAAGTAGTACTACTAAATATTAGTACTACTGAATAGTAGTACTACTAAATGGTAGTACTTCTAAATGGTAGTACTACTTAATAGTGGTTCTATAAAATCGTAGTGCTACTGTAAAGTCGCACTGCTGAATAGTAGTACTACTAAATGGTAGTAATACTGAATAGTGGTACCACTTAATGGTAGTACTGCTTCATGGAAGTACTACTGAAGTGTAGTACTGCTATATAGTAGTACCACTGAATAGTAGTACTACTAAATAGTAGTACTAATAAATAGTAGTACTACTAAATAGTAGTACTAATAAATAGTAGTACTACTAAATAGTAGTACTACTAAATAGTAGTACTACTAAATAGTTGTACTACTAAATCGTGGTGCTACTGTATAGTAGTGCTGCTGAATGGTAGTACTACTGAATAGTGGTACTACTAAATGGTACTAGTACTGAATGGGAGTACTACTAAATTGTACTAGTACAGAATAGTAGTACTGCTAAATAGTAGTACTGCTGAATAGTTGTACTACTAAATAGAAGGACTACTAAATGGAAGTACCACTGAATCGTAGTGCTTAAGTATAGTAGAACTGCCTAATAGTAATAGTATCGAGCTTTGGTCCCTGGAAGTTTTTGGGGGTGGTAAATGTTTTTAACATGAGCGAGCCCAGTAATATAATTTTGATACTTGTGCTCTTGTGCATTTAAATTCAAGTACCTATGTAATTAAATGTACTATGTTGACGAGCAATGAAAAGTACTAGAAACTTGAAATGAGTGGAAATACCAAATACCATCTTTGCACTTTCGCCGCTCTATTTACCTACTATTGCGTTGATTAACTTATTACTATTCCCTAATTCTTTATTCTTTCATGGAATACTATGGATTATATAGTACTAAAAGTAAGGGCCCCCTGCCTATGGCAGGGTCACGGTGGGGGCAGACAGTGATAAGTGGATGAACGCTTACACATGCCAAGTATAAGTGGACCTATAATTATTTGGCTATAATTAACTATGTGAGAAGCTGCCAGGCGTTAGCTTGTACAACTCCTACCGGCGTGATTGAAACCGGATTGAGAACGGAAATGGTGGCTGCGGAAAGAAGGACACAGTAACTATCACTGCCTATTCGCTCCTGGGTCTTAACTAACTGCCTTGTGTCCACTGTGTAGTAGCAATCGCCTTAAAAAAACTGCGTCTCTGCAAATGCCTTGTAGAAACTGTCGTGTAAAAACCAACAAAATCTCCAGTGTAGTCAAATCTTTTTCGCGACTGTTTGTAAGCAAATTTTTATGTACTGGGATTCATTAGTACTGCTATTTAGTAGTACTACAATTCAGTAGTACTACCATTCAGTAGTACTACCATTCAGTAGTACTACCATGCAGCAGTAATACTATTCAGTAGTACTTCCATGCAGCAGTACTTCCATTTAGTGGTACTACTATTCAGTATTACCACCATTTAGTAGTACTACCATTCAGCAGTGCGATTTCACAGTAGCACTACGATTTAAAAGTACCACCATTTAGTAGTTCTACTATTCAGTAGTACTACAATTTAGTAGTACTACTATTTAGTAGTACTACTATTGGTTAGTACTACCATTCAGTGGTTTTATTATTCAGCAATACTACTATTTAGTAGTACTACCATTCAGTAGTAAATTTAACTTTATTTAATGTCCAGATGTTTGGGTTGTAACATCTGACAAAATTTTAGTGTTCCAACCCAATGTTGAAAGTTCTAGAATTCAAAAGTTTCTAGAAGTGTGAAGGATGCACAGGACTACGAAAAGGCAGGGGGGATTGATTCCCTGTCTCATTTAAAAGCTACGAAAATATTCGTGTGAAGCGGGACAAAGAATACAGTGGTGCCGACAGGTATAGAATTTTTAATCAGGGAAATAGTTTTCCTAAATTGACTATAGTTTCTTTTTTCTGACAATTTTTTTTCAGACGGCTATTTACAATACTGGTTCATGCATACAATATTACTGTATTTTTATGCTTTATTGTAGCCCTGAGCAAAAAAGTAGGAGATTTCTACAATTAAATCACAAACTCTTGCAGTAACATTCGATTTGTATCTCAAGATGCGGATCATGAAATCATAAATTAATTTTACTGTTTTATAATATTAAATTAACGTTTTTTAATTATTAATATTGAAAAATGAAATGATTTAGCGTTATAATAATTCATAATGTTCATAAAAAATGTAATTATGCTTAACCAATTAGCCCACTGACGACTTTAGACCCAAATGCCCACACTTATAGTATAACATTGGAAACTGTGCATTTTCTGGATTATACGAATCACTATCAACACTTCTTGGACCGTCTATACAAAGGCCTATAAGTAAAGTCACAAGTCACAGTATAATTCAAATTTCATGAGTATTGGAAAAGGGAGGGTTCGTCCATAAATGATGACATCAGTTGAATGGATGGGTCCTAGTCCCACGGTTATTTAAAGTAAATTATTGTATTAATTGTCTAAAACATGTTGTGAATTTTTCCACAAAATTTACAAACAAACTCATTGATTTACTTTAACCAGTCAGAGTTTACCCCACAGAATAAACCAAACAATATTGGATTGGATACGAGTGGATACTAGTACGTACCTTCCAATTGCAACGGAAATGCCAAATGTCCGCTTTATTTTTACTTTTATGGCTGCACATATGGCGGGTTTATTAAATTCATTTTTTAACATTATTTTTATACTTTCTTTTTTAGTAGCTTAAATATTTTGAATTTCCCCTTTCCCCATTGATTGTTTGTAAGTTATTTATACATATTTAGTTTGCTTTATTTTGTTCATTTTGATATATTTTAGTCAGGGCCACTAACCGAAATTCGTGGGATTTGTGAGCTATTTAAAAATGTCTGAAATAAATAACATCGTCATGCTTTTCCCAAGAGCAGCACAGGTGTCTTGGATAAATGCAAATGGGTGCTGGGATCTGTATGGACAGCTTGGAGATAATTTTAGTAATATTTTTATGGTTTTATTTTTTAAACTTTAATTTTTAGTTTTGCCTAAAATTAAATGATGCAATGGTCTTCCAATTAACTAAAATAAATAACCTACGCGGATGCATGTATGTATATGATGTAGGTACTGATGTTATTTTTCTTAACAATCGCTTATATTTTAGCTACGAAAGATGATGCTAAAATAGTGGCAGTCATGAAGATGGTCGACAGATTATTTGGGAACGTGTAAAACTTGATAATTGCTTCTTTCAACTTATTGTTTCAGGCCGTTAATTTTAACACTTTGCATTATTTGTTAATTGTGTAGTATGCAGATTAAAAGTTTGAAATTTTATGTCAGTAATCTACATTTTTTTCAACATTTTACAGTACAAATATGTACGTATGAAGCAGGTGAATAGTATTAAATTCGCTATTATTCTAGGTAGAATTCTTTGCATAATGAAATCAAAAGTGTTATATCTGTGTATTACCAGCAGAGTCTAAACTTGTAAATGCAACACTTTGCACTGTTCAAATACATCAAAACAGAACATTCTAAAAACTTTTAATACACGTAAAAAAATAGTTTGCAATTTTCAAAAACATGGACATGAAATATTTTCAACTTTTTAAAAACATCTAACTACAACATTTGCATATTTTCAATACACTTACATGAAACATTTTGCAATTTTGAAAAACATGACGCAGAAACCAAAACAAGGTGCTGTAAAATTCATGTTATTATTATACTAGCAGAAGAGTAACAACTTAACAAACAGTTCTATATGTAATTCAATGATTATTCCCACTTAGGTGGTACCTATTTAATTTTTCCTTCTTTGTGTGTGCGCTTTGGACTGTTGAATGTGTTAAATACCATTACCACTGAAAAACTAAGAGTGTACTACTATTCAATCGTACTACCATTTAAAAGTATAACCACTCAGTACTACTACGTTTTAGTAGCACTGCCATTGAGTAGAGCTACCATTCAGTGGTACTACTATTCAGCAGTACCAGCATTTATTAGTAATTCCATGCAGCAATACCACCATTTAGTAGTTTTACTATTTATTAGTACTACCTTTTAGTAGTCGTACTATTCAGTAGTATTACCATTAAGCAGTTCTACTATACTTAAGCACTACGATTCAGTGGTACTTCCATTTAGTAGTCCTTCTATCTAGTAGCACAACTGTTTAGCAGTACTACTATGTAGCAGTACTACTATTCAGTACTAGTACCATTTAGTAGTACTAACATTCAGTACTAGTACCATTCAGTAGTACCACCATTCAGTACTAGTACCATTTAGTAGTACCTTAATTCAGTAGTACTACCATTCAGCAGTACTACTATACAGTAGCACTACGATTTGGTAGTAATACTATTTGGTAGTACTACTATTCAGTGGTACTACTATATAGCAGCACTACCCTTCAGTAGTACTTTCATGCAGCAGTGCTACCATTTAGTGGTACCACTATTTATTATTTCTACTATTTAGTAGTACTACCATTGAGCAGTGCGACTTTAAAGTAGCACTTCGATATAAAAGTACCACCATTTAGTAGAACTACTATTCAGAAGTACTACCATTTAGTAGTACTACTATTTAGTAGTACTACTATTGAGTAGTACTACCATTCAGTGGTACTACCATTTAGCAGTACTACTGTTCAGTGATACTACCATTTAGCAGTACTACTGTTCAGTAGTACTACCATTTAGTAGTAACTTTAAGTAAATTTAATGTCCAAATGTTTTAGTTGGAACATCTGACAACATTCTAGTGTTCCAACCCAAAGTTTGGAAAAAGTTGGATTTAAAATTCAAACAAATATTAGTCCACTGTGTTCAGAAATATCTAATTAAAATAATTTTAATTGCTTACTTCTTACTAGAAATAGAGCTTAAATAATAATTTTAATTGGAATCAGGGCCGGCGTGACGGGTGGTTTAGGTTTAGGCGAGCCTAATTGGGTTGGATTACTTTGGTTGGGGTTGTGGTAGTAGTAGTATTAGTTGTCAATGTTCAAGTCACTTAGTTACGTGAGCCTAATTTAATACTTGTATCTAGTTAGTTAGTACGTAATAGTTGATAATTCTAGTCATAAGACAAAAACAGAAGTTACAATAGTCATCTAATCCTACAGTACTGTGTGTATACTCATACTCGCCACCTTGATTCTTTATTTTACGTCTAAGTGCCAGGTATGCACACAAATTTTAGGGCGTTGTTTGAAATTTGGAAGCTCAAACTACTGTATAGTTATAGTACCAAATACTGTTTAGCGTATATTATTATGAATGTAAATGATTATGTATATATCACAGGTGCATTGTATTGCATTACACAATACAATATAGCAAAGTGTAGAGTTTTTACTTCAATAAAATAACTAAGAATTAAAAATAAGGCATAGTGTTTGTTCTATGTCATTATTGTGTTGATGAATAGTTATTATTAAATTTTTTATTTTTATTTTTATTATTTGTATTAATTCATCCTTTATTTTTATAATATTTATTATTTATTTAGTTATTAAAATTTTATATAATTAACTAGCCAATATATTATATCCTGATATGATATAATTATAGTATTATGTTAGAATTAAAAGTAGTTAGTAGAAGTAGATAAAATTGGATTACGAAATATAATATATAATATTATTATAATCCAATTAGTAGTAGTAGATTCAATTGGAACTGGAATACGAAATATGAATTCATTAAAATTATTTATAATATATAATCCATAGTATTGTATAAAAGAATAAAGAATTGTGGAATAGTAATAAGTTGATAAATAGTAAATAGTAGGCAAATGCTAGAATCGAGGCGAAAGTTGGTATTTGGTATTTCCACAATTTCCAGTTCCAGTACTTTTCATTACTTGTCAACATGGTACATTTTAAGCTTAAGCACATAGTCACATAGGTACTTTGAATTTAAATGCACAAGTATCAAAAATATATTACTGGGCTCGCTAATGTTAAAAAAATTTACCACCCCCAAAAACTTTCAGGGACCAAAGCTCGATTGAGCTTCATCGCGCTTCGTCGCGCTTCGTTGAGCTTGGGTAAAAATCTTTTGAGCTTCATCGCGCTTCGTTGAGCTTGGAATTTTACACCTTCATTGAACTTTTTAAGTTCACGAACTATTTTAGCCCAAGTTAACTTCAATATGTCTAACAATGAAATAAACATGAATCACCGTCTGGTACGATCAATTCTCTTTAATATACGTAAGTATAAGTAGATTCATTTCAATGGGATATGAAATTGAAGGTGCTCCTATTATTTACTGAAGGCTGACGTGTACATTTATATGTTGTAGGACTTTTTCCTCCCGGAAGTTTTCCTCCCAACTTCGAACCAAAGACCTTCCTCAGTATCAAAATCACATTACTAAAATAAGGTAGTGTTCTTTTACAGAAAATTGATGTTTTTGTTTATAATAAATGATGAAAAATTAACTAAATTTGATGCAGTAAACCTATGTCGCACTTCAGTTTATGAACGTTGGGTATTTTTAAGATTGTATAAGAGTGGTGAAACTGTCTGAAAAGCTGGCTAGTTTATTTTAGTGATATAATTTTGATACTGGGAGAAAAATGCCCTTCGTACAAAGTTTGGAGAAAAATGTCCAGGGGGAATGTGTCCGTATACCACGTTTATTGTTGTAGGATTTTTCCTACCCAGACTTTTCCTACCCGGACTTTTCTACCCATTTGGTTACTACGCGGATTTTTCCTACCTGGACTTTTCCTACCCAAGACCAAACCTAGGACTTTTCCTACCCGAGACTATTACTTATGTAGAAATAAAACAGAAACACAACTATTTATGAGTGTGAGTGTACCGCCAATTAACTCCAGGTTATAATAAAATGCAAAAGCTGTGGGCATATCTTTGCGCAATGTGTAGTTTCTTTTTTGTACATAGGTAGGAAAAGTCTTAGTTTCGGTCGTGGGTAGGAAAAGTTCGGACTACTCACATTATTATCTTTAATGTGTGCTCGTGGTTCCGATTCCAAAATAAAATAATTCGAAGTAGAAAAATACAAGAAAGTCAAAGTCTCATACTGTATCCATTATACAAAATATTTTCACTAAGGTTTACTAGTCAATAATGCAACCTTGTTATGAGGGTAAAGCTTTCGAAGTTTATTTTTTTGTGTAGTGAAAGTTTGATACTTTTAATAACCCTTGTTGGACACAATGGTTATACTTGGGTAACCCAACACAAGTAGAACCAAGGGTCGTATAGAAGTGATAAATTGGAACATGAGGATTTTATATTAGCTGCTTGTAATTGCAGTATAAAAAAGTTTTGCCCAAAATAGTTTTGCACTATAACAGTAAAGCCAATCGTGTACACGAATGCTACCGCCGCCCTCCCCCCACTGCAATAATATTAGTGGAGGTGGGGGCTCTGCATCCCCAGATCCTTCCTACCGGTAACCTAACCTAATAATATAAATTTCATAATTCGGCCACCATTACTTACAATCAGTGTAGGAACTGTGGAATTGTCTTTGGAGAAGATTGTCACTATGGCGTGTATATCAATAATCTTAATTAGTTGTTAGTTATCAAGAAAATAATTTGCAGATAGTCAAACTTTAACGTTTGAATCTCAACTTACTATAATAATATTATTATTAAAATACTAGCTCTAAACTATTTTTATGCTACGCGACATGGATGTGCTAAAGCCAGCACTAAACATGTATTGAATTAGGGGTAAAGATGGGTAATTGCGATGGGTCAGTTTTTAACAGGAAAGCATTCGCGCTGATATTGAATCAATGGTTATTAAATATGCTGTGTACGCGTCTTTCTGTTACCGTATGTAAAGCATTGTTTTAAATGGGAAAAATCTTTGCGGACGCAAAAAGTGACTAGTGGCACAGAGCGAAAGGTCATTGTTCAGTAGTGACTGTACAGTATAGGCAGGAATTTTCCATTTATTTGAGTACTCGAGTCCTTTATGCAAAAGGTCTCAAACCCAGAGTACTCAACTACTTTATCTAAGTTGCTCTCAAACCCCTGCTTTTCCATGGGCTGAGAGCTTAAAGTAGTAGAAGGAGCCGATGCCTCAGCATCGGCTCAAGCATAGGGAAGGGAGCAGTAGCATCCATTCCCTTTTGGCACTGCTCCCAGAGACCATCCAACTTTCGAAGAGTACGGACGTGTCCGCTCTCCAGTCTGACTCCAACTGTCCTAGCGGGACCTTCTCCCTGCTCTGAGCTCTGAAAGTTCCGTTCCTTCAAAATTACCTCAAAATTAGACATTTAAGGTTCTCGTAGTGGTGTAAAATATCTGACGTTAATTTAATTGTTATTCGGTGTAATTAAGTGTATTAGTGTTAAATTAAAAGACTAAATTGGTACTTAATACCAAAACACACTCAAAGTATCAAAACACCGCCATTTTATTCGTAATTCAACCGCCACACCTTAATCTCACTCTACCCGTATACACCAAATACCCATTAGTTGCATCACGATCCAGATTCTCAAGTGCACCATACCATAACCTTCCATATACCTTGCAAGTGCTGTTTTCACGCTATTTACGTGTAGTCAAGCATTTGCATCCGTGGTCATCGATCTTTAGGCGGCTGTCATCATTCTCCAGACCTCCGCCACCCTCAAAAAGACGAAAAAGACGCTCATCCGGGCATCGCACGAATCTCATCACCCCAGAAACAGAGCAAGAGCAGCGGAACCGAAGGTATCGTCATTGCCACTGCTGTCTATTGTCCCGGTTCAGACGTTGGACAGATCTTATAGCCACCTTGTGCTCCCAAGCACTCTACTTGCCCTCTGGAGCAGAAGTTTTGTGCTCCCAAGCACTCTCCTTGCTCTCTCAAGCAGTCGCCTTGTGCTCCCAAGCACTCTCCTTGCTCTTTCCAGCAGAAGCCTTGTGCTCCCTAGCACTTTCCTCGTGCTCAGCACGAACCGCGGTCTCCACTCAGCTCGGTCGGTCGGTCGGTCGGTCGGTATCAAGCTTCATCATACCAGAGCATCACCAGACCCAAGGAGCAAGACTTAAGTCGGGTTCCACCTCATCGGGTTCCAGGTATCATTCGGCTCTCAGCTCACCTGGTCCCAACCTCATCGGGTCCCAGGTATCATTCGGCTTTCAGCTCACCTGTTCCTAGCCTCATCGGGTCCCAGGTATCATTCAGCTCTCAGCTCACCTGGTCCCAACCTCATCTGGTCCCAGGTATTATTCGGCTCTCAGCTCACCTGGTCCTAACCTCATCGGGTCCTAGCTCTCTAGTTCCATCTCAAGCTCTGGTTCCAACTCAAGCTCAGGTCCCAGCTCTGGTCCCAGCTCTCGGGTCCCATCTCAAGCTCTGGTCCCAGCTCTTGGGTCCCATCTCAAGCTCAGGTCCCAGTCTCTGGTTCCATCTCAAGCACTAGCTCTGGTCCCAGCTCTCTGGTCCCATCTCAAGCTCTGGTCTCATCTCAAGCTCTGGTCCCAGCTCTAATCTGGTCCCAGACCCACCTCCTGGTCCCAGCTCTCATCTGGTCCCAGATCCAACTCCTGGTCTCAGCTCTCATCTGGTCCCAGACCCAACCTCGACTCGTCTGGTCCCAGACCCAAGCTCTGGTCCCAGACCCAAGCTCTGGTCCCAGATCCAAGATCTGGTCCCAGCTCTCACCTGGCCTTAGACCCCAGCCTCAGCCCTCGGACCTGGTCTCTCATTTCTCCAACGTGGTCTCAAGTCTATTGAGCCCGATCCAAACCTCCTCACATCTCATCCCAAACGCATCAAACCCGGTTGTCTCCATCATCCAGCCAACTCCAAACACCCAAATCTCGACTATAACACAACCAAACAACCCATCAGACACGTCTTTATAGCGAATTAGGAAAAGACCAACCCTTCCTTTTATTTACACAGAGAAACGTCAAATAGGGTTCACGTTAAGGTGCACCGGGCCTTACAACCCCACCATAGTGTGCATAACCCCTATTCAGTCATCTAAGTCCTCCATTTAATGTTTCCTGTAAGAGACAACATGTCAGGACCAAGGGTTACTTGACATATACGTTCTTTTTCCAGGTGCAGGTACATACAGTACGCAATGGGTATAGGTGTGTCCATTTACCATTGCCAGTTGTGCTTCACTGAAGCTAACCCAAGGATGTCTAAAAACCCAAGGATGGCTAGGAACAAACGGATATCTAAAATCCCAAGGATATCTAAGAAACAAAGGATGTCTAAGTACCCAAGAAAGTCTAAAACCCCAAGGTGTCTAAAAACCCAAGCCTGTCTAATAACCCAAGGATGCCTATTACCCACGATTGCTTTAAAACCCAGATGTGTCTAAAACCTAAGGATGTCTACAAACCCAAGGATGTCTGAAAACTCAAGGATTTCTGAAAACCCAAGGATGCCTACAAACCCAAGGATGGCTAAAAACGCATGGATGTCTGAAAACCAAAGGATGTATCCAACCCCAACTCCAACGATATCTAAAACCCTAAGCGTCTTTAAACCGTCTCGGACTGTCTGAAAACCCAACGGTGACGAAAACCCAAGAATGCGTGAAACCCGAAGAATGTCTAAAAACTCAAGGATGTCTATAGCCCACGAATGCTTAAAACCCAATGGTGTCTAAAACCGAAGGATGTCTACAAACCCGAGGATGTCGACAAACCCAAGGATGGGTAAAAACAAAAGGATCTATACAACCCTAACCGCCAAGATACTCAAAACCCAAGACGTGTCTAATCCATCAACAGGTGTCAAAACTCCCAGCGATGACAACACATAGGATTCAGTGAAACCCCAAGAATGTCTATAGCTCAAGAATCCCTAAAATCCCTAGTGTTTCTGAAACCCAGGAATATTTATAGCCCACTAATGCTTAAAAACCCAAGGGTATCTTAAACCCAAGGATTTCTACAAACCCGAGGATGTCAACAAACCCAAGTATGGCTAAGAAACACACGAAGTCTAAAAACCAAAGGATCTACACCACCCTTACCCCAACGATACTTGAAACTCAAGGCCTGTGAACTAAATATCAACAGCTGTCTAAAAACCCAGCGTTGACAACACATAAGAATGAGTGAAACCCCAAGGATGTCTATAGCCCACGAATGCCTAAAAACCCTAGGGTTTCTAAAACTCAAGGATGTCTACATGCCCAAGGATGTCTACAAACCTAAGAATCGATAAAAACCCCCGGATATCTAAACACAAAACGATGTCTGCAACTCCAACCCCAACGATACTTAAAACCCCAAGGTGTCTAAACAAATAATAGCTGTTTTAAAATAATGCAATGAGAAAAACAAAATAATGCAAAAAAACCAAGGGTGTCTAAATTCCAACAATGTATTAAAACCCAAGGACGTCTAGTAACAAACGTATATTTAAAAACTCAACGATATCTAAGATACAAAAGATGTCCAAGTACCCAAGGATGTCTAAAAACCCAACAAAGAAGAAAACACAAGTAGGCGTAAAAAGCCAAGGATGTCTAAAAACCCCGAATTCCTAAAAACCCAAGAGTGTCTAAACCCCAAAGATTTCTAGAAACCCAAGGATGTCTGCAAACCAAAAGATGGCTAAAAACCTACAGATGTCCAAGAACCAAAGGATGTCTACAACCCCAACCCTAACGATACCTGAACCCCCAAGCGTGTCTAAACCAACAAGGGCTGTCTGAACACCCAACGATGACTAAACCCCAAGAATGCGTAAAAACCCAAGGGTGTCTAAAATCCAAGGATGTCTAAAACCCAAGAATGTGTCAAAACCGAAGAATTACTACAAACCTAAAATGTCTAAAATTCCAGGAAAGTCTTAAAACTCAAGGATGTCTGCAGTCTCAACCACAACAATACCTAAAACTCCATGCGCGTTTAAACCAACATGGATATTTTTCCCGACTAGTAAATATTTTAAGTTAGATTTAGAAAGGCCTAGAGCCGCGCAGTATGAAGACTGTTCAGTCCTTCGTGCTTGCTATCACCTGGCTAGGGAATTGAAATATTTGTGAGCAGAAAGATAGGAGGGGAGCACTAGGAGACGATACAATACGCAAAGAGGCGCATCACAGGAAATCACAGCTACACGAAGCGGTACTGTGAATGATGCTTTGCCTATGCAATTGTTATACAGGACGCATAATGTCTTTAATTGATCGTATGTTTTTTGTCGAATGTTAAATAGTTCTAGTCCCAATAGAAGGTACACTGTAGATTAGTTCACTGATGTGAAATATTAAGAAAAATGTTTAGGTTTAAAATATGTAAAAATAAGTTTTGTAGGCGGAACTTTTACCTATTTTAGTGTTAAGCTACAGTTTTTTTAATACTAAAGTACAATTAATGTTACAGTACAATCTGTAAGCACCTTACATAGGTTAACTAATTAAAGTATGCCATTCAAAATTGAGTTTGAGTTTGAGTTTGAGTTTAGCTTTATTTACGTGTCAGAAATTTCAATAAATAAATACTGTTTTTCAAATAAGGACACAAAATACAAAACACAAGATCTTTTCTATTCCTAATAAAATAAAATAAAATAAAGTTATTTCCACATACACACGCAAGCGAGTCACAACCAAGACATCAATGATAAATTATACAATTATTAAGGAGGTTTGTAAACATGGTATGGTCTTGGCACACGGTTACTAGATAAATATTTATTCAGATTAGACTTAAATTTACATAAATGATACAATTCTTTACCTTCATCAGATTCACAACATTTTACAGACTCAGGTAAAGCATTCCATAAATCAACCATTCGATAGACAGGGGAGTTACGAAAAGACTCAGACTTAAACTTAACACTAGACAGTTTAAAAGCATATGTGGTTCTAGTAACACGAGAAGACTGTCGAAAGCTAACAATTGATTGTAAGTACTCAATGCTGGAACCATATTTGAGAATTTTCATTGAAAAGACCAGCGTATAATACCATATTCTTTCAGTCACAGAGATAATGTTGATTTTTTCAAGTAAGTCAGCGTCCTCCACTGACCCTGAATGCAAATTACAGCAATTCACAATACAATGATTAATTTTGTTTTGAATACTCTGCAGCTTAATTTGAGACTGCGAGCCCCATACAATACAGCAATAATCTACAATGCTTAAAACATAGGCATTCATCATCACTGTAAATGTGCGAACATTCAAATATCTTTTGACACTCGAAATAACACTAACGGCAGAGCTGACTCTGCTTATCACATAATTGAAATGATCACGAAAATTAAGATTACAATCTACAATGACACCAAGGTACCGAAACGTATAAACACGATCAAGAGATTTACCATCGACTGTTAAAACTAAATCACCATCGTTTGGAACTGTAACATCACAAGCTTTATGCAAAATTATATATTTAGTTTTTTCAACATTAATGGACAAATCATAAGTACTAAACCAGAAGGTGACAAAGTCAAGACAAGATTGCATTGTACCATACATTTGCCTATACGTTGCCCCAGTACAATACATAACCATATCATCAGCATAAAGAATAAACTGTACCGTACCAGAAATGGCATTACTTACTTTATCTATATAAATAATGAACAAAAGAGGACCCAAGACAGACCCTTGCGGAACTCCCCTATTCAAGCAATAACTATCTGATACAAATTCCCAATTTTAATTTTAAACGACCTGTAATGCAAGTAATCTGCAAGCAGGCCAAGCAAATGACCATCAATGTTATAGTCGTTCTTCAGCTTAAGTAGTAACTTCATATGATTGACAGAGTCAAATGCTTTTGTTAAATCAATGAAAACAGCAAGGACCCGACAACAAGTATTATCAATAGCATTAAATGTAAATTGAACAAATTGAATAATTGCAGACTGGCATCCTCTATCTTTACGAAACCCATGTTGATTCTCTCCAAGAGATATACTACTCAGTAATCGTACATACATCATTTGCTCAAATATCTTATCAAGCATTAACAGACTTGAAATGGGCCTGTATGACATTGGGTCCCTTTTGGAACCTTTGTTTTTATATAAAGGAGTAACCATCGCACACTTCAACTTAGTAGGATACGAGCATAACATTAAACACTGAGTAAGCAAGAGCGCTATGGGTAGAGCAAGAACATCTAAACATTCAGATGTCACCTTATAAGACAATTCATGACAATTCCCATTACCTTTTTGCTTAACCTTACTAAAAGCAACACGTACATCATCCTCAGTAAAAGGAACTACAGTAGTGCTTAAGTCAATATTTAAAATATCCTTATAATTAACATTTGCATTACATGTAACATTTGAATCAGCCGAAACAGTAAACGACTTGGCAGGAATATCAGACATACCTTTACTATCAGTTACCAAATTACCATTAAAGAGCAGCTCAGACAACGGTTGGTTCGACTTGGACTTCCCAACAAGCTTGTTGTACACACTTCAAACATTTAATGAAGTCGGACAATCTACAAACGACGACTTAAAGTATTCATATTTAGGACGACCAAGCTCAATATTAATCTCATTTCTTAGCTCCCCATACTCTTGCCACATCTCATTATTAGAATAAGTAATACTTTTACATTTCAATGCATCACGAGCATGCATTTTCCGCTTTACCTTACCAGTAAGCCACGGTGACGGCTTAGTACAGACACGTTTACTTATTATAGGTGCATGCAGATCAAGAATATTATTTACAGACAATTCAAAAAAATTTAGCATATCATCAACATCATTGAAAATACACATCGTAGAGAACGGAGTATATTTCATTTCCTCACAAACAATTTTCCAGTCAGTATTTCTAAAATTACGCAAACACAAGATTTTTGGCACATATTTTTTCCTTGTCTGCTTCCGTATGCCATACACAGCATAGTGATCAGATACTCCAGTTTCAATTATACCAGCATTACTATACTTATCAATATTAGGTACATAGATATGATCGATAAGTGAACTACAATCTACAGTTCTCTTCGTCGAGCCTTCGATAAGTTGCTTCAAATTTAAACTATGCATAATATCCAAAAGCTGTTTACTGACAGTGTTTCTTAAGCTAAGATCAATATTAAAATCCCCAAGTACAATATTTTCACAATCAAGCTGTCCTATACTAGACACATACAATTCCAAGTACTTAAGAAACAACA
The DNA here is from genome assembly GCA_949802685.1 of Dicyrtomina minuta. NCBI lineage: Eukaryota > Metazoa > Arthropoda > Collembola > Symphypleona > Dicyrtomidae > Dicyrtomina > Dicyrtomina minuta. The sequence continues at coordinate 1,625,042 of CATKUY010000261.1, forward strand.
GCTTATCAACTTATGGCGGCTTATATACTAGCGTAAGTATAATTGGTTTAGTACATGAATATTTTAATTTAATGGAAGTTATCTCAACCCCAGCAGGAGTTTCAGTTGCACAGACTTCCAAATTCAAAAGCGGTATAATGAAAATACGTGTTCTAACATAAATATTCAGCCCACGACCACAGATACTATCCTTCCTATCAATTCTATGTAAATTGAAGCCTTCCATCATAACTGGACCATCAGGCATACTTGCATTTAGTTTAGTCTCAGTAATACATACTACATCAAATTGGTATTTTTCAACAAGGTATTTTACACTCTCTACTTTAGCAGACGATAGAGTATTAATATTAAGATGCATAAACTTAAATCCATTCGTGTTCAACTTTTCAACCTGACCATGAACGACTCTATCATCTAAATTTCCATAATTAGCATGTGAATAGAAATAACTAGTATCCATACCTGGCATCACACAATTAGTACATACTAAGGGGCTTAAATCACTTTCAAAAGAAAAATTGTAATCAGCACCACATAATGAGCAACTACGAAAGTTAGTCTGGAGTCTACATTGAATACATGTCCATTCATCCCGGTTCATAGTTCTATAATCTAAGAGAATTATAGACACACACACACGGTGGTACATGACATTACATGCATTACACACTATTTCTAGCTTCCTACTCGAATTTCGCTTTATATTGCATACTCCACATTTTGATGCCATACTTTAACCTAAGATATAGGTCAGACCAATAAAAGCAAGAATAAAATAAAACTTATCAACTAAATTCTCAAGGCTAAATTTATCAGAATACAGATAAGGACAATCTTACAAATAATTACTTTCAAGTCTTCAGTGTCCAACGATGCCTTTAGAAACTTGCAGTTGTGGGAAATGGGAAAGCTAAAGTTGTGGGGGGAGATTGGACAGGGCCTTGAACAATTCTAATAAAGAAACTCCAATAACCACCATCTCACGGCACACACGGACTGGGTTGTTGCCAGGTAACGCCAACAGCCGAATCCATCCTCCAAGAGGCCAGATCCACCCAACAGCAACACAGCTGGTCAGAGTCAGAGACCATTCACCCAAGCCAAAGCACACTTAAAGCCAACACAACAACAGCCAAACCACAAGCCCAACAAAAAAAATCTAGTCAACAGCACAGACAGAGACAACCTTCCAGGAAGGCTGACTGGACAAGACTGCCCAAAATTAAAGTGGCTCGTTAGCTGTTGCAGTGTCAAAACAATTTAATACTTTGTTTGCTGTAGATATATAAATTCTAAATTAATTTGATTGAAACTAAACCTTTTGTTAAAATTATCTTACAAGGAAACCTTGTCAAGTATAAACAAGCATCCCCAATACATTGACCTACCTGAGTGTACTACAACCCTAAAATTGTTTAGACAAATTGCGCCGTTTGTCTACAGTTTCCCGCCAAAGCACAAATATTATTTTTAAAAATCCTTGTCGCTCTGCAGTTTATGCATTTTTTAACTTTAACAAATTTAAAGTTTTGTGACCTTCAAACCTTTTATCGAGAAAAAAATTTCTGCGTTTTTGAGAATTTAAAATTTCTGCGTTTTTGAGAATTTAAAATTTTTCGTTTTTTTATAAAATAGGAAGCCTTTATGTACCTCAAAAAATAGTAATGTAAAACTAGAATATCGTCAAATTTTTTAAAAACGCATTTGTTAGTTTTAAGAATGGCATCAAGGTCAAAAGCCCTACTTTAATTTAATAGAAACTGCAGGGCGGCAAAGTTTAGGAAATAGCATTTTCAAACTTGGGCGAAAAACTGTTAACAAACGACGCAAATAAGGGAAAAGAGTAGCTTTTGGATAGTTTTTGTATTTAGTGGATAGATTAGTGGGAGGATGAGGGAGAAGATGAAGGGGATGCTGGGAGGCTGGAGGGTGGAGGCGGGATGCTGGGATCCGGGACCCAGGCAAGGAGAATAGGGTGAGATACAGAGAGAGAGAGAGAGAGATACATAGGGAGCAGTGTAGGTAGGGCGAGTGGAGAGTGGGGGATTTAATTCAATTAACCAAAAATGCAATGCTATAGTATAAGTTTAGAGATTTAATTCAATTAACTGGAATACAACGTAATGAAAGTGAAAGCGGGAGATGTAGATATGTAGTAGTAGCATCAAATGTATAATTGGTGTTGCTAATTATTTGTGTCTGTACCAAGGTGTGCTAATTCTAATGCAAATTGAGACAGCGATGTAAGCATGTGTGCAACGTTATATAATAAGATGCATCAAATATGCCAATCAAATTGTGTATGAGCTGTAGTAGTACACAGGCAGGTTTATATACAAAATTACAATGTTTTTTAAATTTATAACAATTTTTACAACATTTATATACATGAAATACAGGACATTTAATTATTCAACGGTATACTTAACAGTATATAAATTATATATATCGGTTACATCTACACTATACTAAATATATATAAACTTCTTACAAGCTAGAGCCTAGTATTTAATACATATATGTAATTCACAAATAACATTGACATTAAACAGCTAGGTTGCTTTTATACTAAACAATTGAAATACACAAGTCTTACAAATACAAGACACTTAATTATTGGAAGATATACTTAACATTTATATATACATTAGATATCTAGGTTACATCTACACTATACTAAAAATATATACACTTCTTACAAGATAGAGCTTAGTATTTAATAAATTTATGTAGTTCACAAATAACGTTGTATTAAACATCTAAGTTACATCCATATAAAACTATAAATGTACAACTATTACAGAACAATATATTTACTTATTTAACAAATCTTTATGGCCAAAGGGCAAACTCAAATTACAATCATTGGGGTTTGAAAATACCCTTGATATATCTAATGTGTTAAATGCTAATCTATTTACACTTACAACGTACATGGTATGATCTACATTGCGTATAGAATTTACAATAATATTACACGGCTTGTTTGTTTTAAGCATTTGTTTATACTTGTCGTGCCTGCATTGGCGTAACGCAATAGCCGGAACACCTCTGCATTTCTGTTGTTCACTACTATTTAAATATAACATACTATACATTTTAGGTTTAAGTGTAATTAATTCTGATACATCTAAGCTCTGTATTCTTATTTTGCCACTCTCGTCTTTATTTAAAAGATACAACTCTGGATACTCATTTTCGTACCGCCTAAAAAACTCATGATTTTGTGGGATTTTGCTTAAATCAAATTTTGCACGGGCACTAACTATATCATCCCACAAAGTATTTAAAATGTCTAATATATCTAACTCATATGCATCGGTATTAGAGTAATCTAAGTAAGCTCTATTCTGGAATTTTCGGCACAGCATATCAAACTTTTCATAGAAGTACACTTTTGCATAAGCTAAAATTGCTAATCCTGTGAGTGACAGATTCTTTGCACGATATTTCTTAAGGTATTGCGTAATAATACTTAGACAATTAGACAGACCATAAAAATCTTTACATCGTGGTGATGCAAGTAGTTTTTCAGCATGCGCGGTACTGGTGCAAATATTAGTTTCAACATAATTCTTAACTTTTTTTAAAGTTTTGCCATTAAGAACATTGGAATTTAGTTTAAGTAATTTGTTTTCAAAAGGGGTTTTTGCTTGCTTGCGTCTTTCTAAATTGGCATCTATATATGTTTTAAAATAACGTTGCTGTTTAAATCTTACACCACAGTGTATTCTTAAAAGTACCATTCCCTTTCAAAGATAGTAGCGCAATTCCTTGAAATGAACTGTGTAATTAAATTTGTCATAAAGTGTTAGCATAAGTCTTGGGCGGGATATAAAATGTTTAATTAAAGCGTTTTTGCGGTATTTTAAATTTCATTGGCTCGGCATTTCTTCGAGCTTTATAACTCTCTGTTTCATGGCAAAAGGCAAGTTTGCGTCCCGATTATGTAGATGCTCTGGGTATTGCAAGTCACATATTAGTACGTACCCATAGCTTCCTTCCGTACTTCCTAATTCAGGGTCAGTCCAGTCTATGTTTATAAGATCTTTTGTTTCCATGTACTCGTACTCAGACACTGGCATTAGTGACTTCATACTTTGTGGATATAAACTATTGATATCTAGTGAAAGTAAGTGTCTACGTGGCTGTGATGTATCTAACTCACCCGGAAAACGTTCGTGATTAGCAGTCACATGTTTTTTTGCAAATATACATTGACCCCTCCTTATTCCATTTTGGCAATGTCATATACCCTGTGATCTCTTATGTAATCAATTTCAGCTTTTAAATGTTTTAAGAAGCATTCGCATGAGAAGCTTGGCAAATTCAAAGAATAGGTAGGATCCATTTCGTATGTTTCCGTTTCAAATTTACGAAAGTTTTGCAAAACTTCTGCAAGTAATACTGTATTTAACAAACAAGTAAAACGCATGTAATCAGCTAATGTGAATAGGTTGAATTTTGCACAGATGTTTTGAACAAGCTCCCATTCACTGTCTGGTATTGGAAAATCATCAAGTAAAGACTTCCTAAAACACGATCTTGTGGGAATAGGAATATCAAGACTTGTATTTTTAGTAAGAGACAAGAAAGGAAAATAAACAGGTTTTTGTAATAACACAAGATTTTCATGGCATGGTTTTGATACTTTAAGTTTTTTTGCAAAAGAACCATGGCTTTGTGTAGGTAAATATTTATATAAACACTGCTGTACTATCTTAAGTGACTGAGAGATTTTTGCGTTTAGTGATTCTACAAGTTCAAATAAATCAGAGTCAAAAAATAAATAGGCATCCATAAAACGTATTTTAACTTTTGAAGCACAAGATTTGCCAGTATAGTTGGGTTGTTCTGAATCTACAAAAGGATATTTTAAATTTAATTTAGGAAGCCATGTTTCTTATCTTCAGCAGTTATCGTTATTAAAATAAATTCTTTTGGGGCTTTTGCAAGCGCTTTCACGATTTTAGAAGAAAAGAAATTAGTTTTTATTGCATTTATTAAAAGGTGATAACCAAAAGCACCTCCGTAGTGCGAAATAAGTGAGATCTCGTGCTTGTATTTGATACTAAGGTTACAACGATTACACGCAGCAAACTTAAAATTGCCATGGTCGTGGTTATGATGAAAGGTCCTGATCGTCTTGGTTTCTTTACTTAATTCGCGCTTACACAGGTGGCAGTGCGTAGCTTGTTCAAACTGTGCTCTTACGCTTTCTGTTGGTTTCCCTTTGTTATTTGTTTCTCTAATATGTGTAAGTAACCTGTTTGCCCAGTAAAATAAACGTGTACAAAAATGTTGTACAACATCTTTTCCATCAAAATATTCTATAGAAACAACGTTGTCTTCATCTTGCATTCGCCTAATGATAATAAAAGAATAAGCTGCAGGTGTGATTTCAGTTGTATACTTTGTGTTATTTTTTGCAAGTTTTGAATCTTGAATAGGATTTGCAAACGTAAAGAACTTATAAACAATAACAAAGGGGTACGGAAGTGTTTGCCATGGTTTTGCGAACTTGACTCTTTCCCATGGTTCAGGAAAAATAATTTTTCTCTTTTCATGAACTTGACAGTTGTCACTGTGTTGTTGTAAATTCTTTTTAAAGTTAAAACATTTTAAACATAATTCGCAATAAAAAGTTTTTTTGTGACGTCCATTACACATGAATTTATCAAGATCAGTAATAAGAACTAAATAGTAAGATTTGTTTTTGGTTTCTTTTTTTTGATTATAAATTAAAAATAAATTACACAGTTCAGTTAACTCAGAATTACGCGACCGTCTAATAGGGACATTGTCGTTATCGCGATGACTCTAAATATTAATACCAAGATTATTTTTAATTTTAAAATTATTTAAATCTTCGCCTTTACGCAAAGGACAATTAATATCAGTAAAATTAAATTGCAAAAAATAGGGAATATACTAGTTGGGACTCTCTAGTTTTAGTTTAGCATAGCGAATAGCGTTTGGTGTAGCCTGCTGCTTATTTACTTTATACCCAGCTAAGATTTCTTTGCGGTATCTGTGAGCAGCAACACAGAATTTAAAGCAGTCATTGCATTTGTTTTTAATATTTAAATATCCACTTCTTTAATTATTTAACTTTGGAAATTTAATATATCCTTTTGCTTTAGCATTTGAAAATAAATTTAAAACTCCTACTTTAAATTGAATTGATTCTATTTGTTGAAGTGACCAACTAGTACCGTGCTTATTCAAATCATTCAAGTGTTGTATAACTTTACTTGCACTTTTAAATATAAAGTTTTCAATTTCGTCCTCATTCATTATATCTTAATTACTAGACACAAACTCAATGCTACGTTCTTTTTTTGTTGGTTCGTTTTCTACTATAGTTTCTAACTCTAATGCTACTGCTATTATAAGTTAAGCCTTAATACTAATATGTACAGCGAAGTTTTGAGTTAACAATTTTACAATAGACTCGTATAATTCAGTCAAAACGTATGTAATGTCTTGATATTCTTCAGTTGGTTGATGCATGTAGGTCACCATTAGTCCCTTATGAGCTCTTTAGGACTCTTGAATTACATCTTGATCTATCAATGACGAACGACGAGTGGGACAAGAAGGGCCAGCGGGACTATCTTGACTGCTGGTAGTAGTATCAAGTCCGTAGGTTGCTCCTAAACGACTAGTTCCACCGCCAGTTAGACTTTGATTTCTGTTGTCATAGTGTGCAAGACGCTCGCCAGGATGCAGACATGTGTGATGAGTTTTGTCAGAACAGAATCGGTTGCAATCTCCACAACGATGAATATCCTCAACGTGAGCTTGGTACGCCACATACGTTCTGCATTCGAACAGACATCTAGGCATGGAGCACTTAAAGCGCTGTAAACCTACAAATACAATATGATTAGAATCAAACTTATATTAAACAATAAAATAACCACAAAAGGAAATATACAATGTAATATCACGTGTACTTGACACCAAAATATACGTACATAGTCAGTAGTTCCAGTTTTGCGAACAGTTGGGAAGTTTGGTTGTTCGTAGTACTGAACGGTCATGTTTGGTACTAGGGCTGGTTGATCCATGTCTGAGAACAAGTAGTGTTGTAGAGTCGATGCTTTTCGTATGTTCTAATGCTGTTTTTTAAGGCAAGTGGCTTGAGATGAAAACGTTGATGTTCGGAGGAGTGCTTCAGATGGTGTGAAGACCCTTATGAGTCTGCCGCGGTACTTATAGTTGATCCGTGGTGGGTGGTGGCCACCTGTTTCTGGTAAACCCCTTCTGATTTAACTAGGGACCATAGTTTTCCATTACGATAAATCTTGATCATTTTTAATACAAAGAGGAGTAGGACCAAGATAAACGACACGTAGATGGCTGCACATGCGCAGAAAGAGAAACAATAACAAATGCACATTTAGCAATAGTTTTAAATCGTACACGTGTTATATACGCATCCTATGTTTTGTATTATATGTATAATTACTAGTATTAAACGTAATAATGAATTTTGCACTCACTAATTAAGTCAAACGTTGTATTTACTACAGGTTTTGCTTTGTGTTGGTTGTACTTGTCTACTACATCAAGTATCATTCCGTGTTGCGTATTCAAATTTTCAAGCATATATTTTAAAGCTTGTAGAATCAACTTGTTAAATGAACTGGGCTTGGTCACGGCAGATGGCGTATTATCAGGGCTGGAAGATAACGGTTTGTCTTGCTGTGGGCTGTTTTGTATTGCTTTCAAGGCTACCTTCTCCTTTGTAAATAAACCATTAATGTTTGATGTACTTTCAAAGCTTGGAATGGTGCTTTTAGAGTCTACCATTAGATGTTTTGATTTATGCTGGGCATGCACTACAATGTTGCAACATGTTGCAAATAGGAGAAGCGCAAGTGCGCAGAAACATTAAATAGCTTTGTATTGAACACTTTGGCATGACAAGGTAGACTGACACTGTCTAATTGATGGCAGCTCTATTTATATGTATCGAGATTTAACGTTTTTAGATGCACTTTTATTGCTGCGATTTCTCACGTATGAATATGCACGGTCGCGAACTGATTTCAGCTGTGGTTTCTTAATATTGGCCTGAGATATTACTTGCTCGTAGCTCAGCCACTCTTGAACAGGTAGTTGTTTTAACCTATCGACGCCAGATGGAGCACTGATGGAAGAACTATCACTTGCTTCTTTGTAGTTTCCGCCAACGTGCATTGGAACTTCTTTGTAACAATCGATTATATTTTCTGGCAAACAGTGGTGTTGCTTGGCAACGTTTAAAGCCTTTTGCTCTTCTCGGATTTTTATGAGCTCAGCATAGAGCTTGGGTTCAATTGCTTTCATTACAGTAGCCATTGCTATTTAAGTTATTTAAATTTATTGTATATTTTATCGGCACAAATTAAATCTGATAGTAGTGTAACAGGACAGATTTCAACGTTGTAAACTTTTTGAAATATCGTTGCTAGGATTCGGCGCACAAGTGTTCTATTCCTTATATATAATTTGTCCAAGTTGTCTAGACTTGTATGTTTCAAGGTTTTCACAAGTGTCTTAACCTGGTTTGAATATCGCGCGTCTATATGTTTGCAAAACTTGTCTAAATTAAATATACACTCTGCTATAACATAAAACAAATCAACAGTTGCAGATTTAAGGTAAATTGAATATTCTCTTGGTTTTGCGTTTGCTAATAGTGAAAGATATTCAAAGTTTGTTTCAAACCGACTTTTTGTTTGTAGTTCCACCGACATGTTTAGTGTTATTTTTATACATATATGTCAGTACCATTCACAGGGAAAATGTTATTACGTACAAAAATGTTCGGGTTCGGGCACTGTGGATGCAATTCGCAGAACAAGTAACTATGTTGGCGTAGACTGCATGCTTTTTCGTATGCTTCTTGCAAAAACTTCTTACGACTAGGTGCAATTTGTCTTGATATTTGGTTAATTATGCTACGGTCTCTAGGCACGTCAAAGAGAACTAGATATTTTGTACTTAAACTAGTGGTTCTCAGCTCTTTAGAAAATGCGTTTTGCAAAATAGGTATTACACTGAAATTCATATGATGAGACAATTCTTTGAATATTTTCTGAACTAATTAACTAGCCTTATGATTTGCTTCCATAAATTATAAATGGTCGTCCAAAACAACAAGGTTTGGGCTGTCTATTTCTCCAATCAATGACTCAATATTATTAATATCAGATGTTAAAGTTATATTCTTATCCTCTAGGAAATCAGTGCTTGAAAACTCTGGTTGGTCAGTATGTACACTAATATACAAAAATTTATTAATATTATTTCCAATTATTTCTCTACGGCGTCTTACAATTTCTAAACACAGAGTACTTTTACCAGAAAAACTAGGGCCACATAGCATAGCCGTAAAAGGGTGTATTAATTTAAAGTCAACAGTATCTGATGTTGCCATCGTCAAGTGCGAACAACAACTGATCAGAACTTACAAAGGACAAGTATATTTAAGGAATATTTACAATATATCATAATAACTAATTATGTATACAACTATTTCTTATACAATTTGCTACTTATTTTTAAACTATTTACATTTTATACATTTTTATTATTATTTATACAATTAACATACGTTTATTTAGACATTTTACAAATATATATAGTACTCTGTGTATTTATTTACAATTTTACTCATACTTTAACCTATGATTTATTCAATTATACAACAAACAAATATATATATACTTTTTACAATGTTACTTTTATACTATTACTATGGTGTTACAATAAACTGGGTTTTTACATTATATATACAATGTTTTAATCTTAAATGTATTAAAATTTACAATAGGTTTACAAAAACAGTACTTAAGTTCTATATATTTACACTATACAGTTCCTAATGTTATATCTTATGCCTAAGAATACCATAACATGATTTTTACAAAACTCGGGACAACATACTTTACATGTATTAGACTGTAACCTATATATATGTGTAGAACACTTGCTTCACATAGAGATCATATTTACAAACTTTCAAATTTTCTATCATTAACTAGTACAGAACATGTAAATACATTTGTAAAATCTTGGTAAGAGATACTGATTGCACGCAAATATAAAAAATATAAACAATACTTTCCGCAAACAGTAGATCGTCCACTCTGCAGTGCAGTTCAATTTTCTGCAATAACGTATCTGCCTGGCACTTGGAGGTTTTTGTATTGCTGAATTGGGAAACCGTGCGAGTCAAAATATCCAAAGAATTCTTTTGAAACCATCCAGTAGGAAATCCAGTGACGTCCAGTGCCCTCTAGCTTGTCTGTATTTTGTATTATCGCCATTGAATACGATAATTTTCCGTTGCTGGTTTCTTTTCTTGCGTTTTCTAATGTAATCTTTATTTCGTCTGCAGCTATCACGAAGTATTTGATGCTTGTTCCGCCAAGTAAAATTCCGAGACATTGCTATAACTTTGCTGTATTCATTCTGCACGTGCTTGTTGTTGTTGGTCAGTCAGCTTCTATTTATCAACAGACATGTCTTGAATTCGCACACATGATTTTATGCACAATTGTCAAAGGGGTGTTGGCAGGAAGCTTGATGGTTTGCTACACACATCTTAACGGTTCATAATGACTTGCTTATTTCGGCTAATTTCAACTACGGTTTAGTACTAGCTAAACAGTATAGCTGTAACAGACTTGGTCAATGCGGTTTTGAATTTCAACTGGATTTGAACTTGACCAGATTTATTTACACTTAAAGCATTGGCCTGTGTTGGTACCAGCTCAAAAGCAAACAAGACTCTTCCTTTTGTGTAGTTCTGTTAGGATATGCCATTTACTAAGGTTGGGTTGGCTTCAGTTTTCTTCAAGGTATTCAAAGCAAGTAGATAATTATCTTAACTATTACTAGACGCATCTTTAAAGCTCATAGGCAATGACTTGTATTCTATAGCTTCTTGATTCATTGAAACTGTGATTTCGCTGAGATTAAAGTGTTGAAAGTTGCAAAATGACTTGGTTAGCTTCCCCAAGTACGCTTCAGAATCAACAAGTCTAAATACTATATACTGCGGCAACCTTTCGTTAATACAGTTATCTAATGAGTGCGAGCTGACTTCGGATGGAATGACAAAGTTCTTGACTTCTAGTTCAAGGCAAGGATACTTTAAAGTCCCATTGTTCATATTAAGTCTATGCTTTTCAATTGCAAGTGGAGATACTGTCTGCCGCTTCAAGTACAATACAGCATTTACAATGTCCACACGGAATGGACAGCCAGAATATCTAGCCCGTGTTTCAGTTTTAGCGTCAATGCAAAAGGCAGGATGGGATCTGCGCATGATAATTCGGATATCAGTTTCTCCAGGCAGCATTCGCGTTTGTTCAAAGAATGGCGACTCGGGTCTTCCCACCATAGTAAACGGTTTAGACTGTGCTGCAATGTTGTATCTTGCCAAAAATCCATCGTCTGTTTTAACATATGTATCTGGGGTAGTGTTGGGGTAGTTCAGCTGATCCACCATTCTATTTTTCTTTTCGATTGGATTTGATGAAAGTTTCTTTTTCAAGTAGGAACCAATGGCATAGTGATTTGAGTTGTCACTCACGAGTTGGCCATTAAGAAATAATTCCATGTTACTGAATAGGCCATACAACAGCATTGAACACGGAGCGACCACGTCGGTAGCTGCGACCTCCTTCCTATTTGCTAGCATTACACAGCAAGTGAGTTCCAAGTGGGATTCGTTCAAGTTGTAGTATTTTGCAGCGGATTTTAGCATTTCGAATATAAGGGGATTCTCATTGTCCCTTGGACTGAGCACTGGATAATATTGGTAATATTCTGGTGCATCCTTAAGACTTATATTGGTCGGAAGAAGTTTATCAAGCACTAGGTTGCTTCGTGTAGACTTCTGGGACCTCTCGTACACTGTCGGTTCGTCGTAAAAGTCTTGTGTTTCCATGATTTGTGGAGCCGATAATAGACTTTTGATACTGCTTCGTCGTAGTCAGGATGTTGAATGACACAAATTTCAGCAAACAGTGGTTTATAACTTATCTTCGTCGGCTGATATTGCGCCTACGTCCTGCCCCAGTCTGAGTGGAACTCATGCTTGATACAGTTCGTCTAACACGAGACACTGGGGCTTTTCGCAGCCGACCCCCAATTTACGTTCTTCTTTTAACACGCCTGCCCCGTGATCCTCCAGCTTGAGTGCGCCTGTGCACCATTCTTCCTCCTCAATTCTGAGTTGCTCGAGCTGGTGGTTTACGTGATGTAATTTTGTAATTATTGCATGAAGTGCGGCAATGAGATACTCTGCATTTACGGCCTGTTGATGTTCGTTTAGTGGTTCTACGTTGCTTAAATGGCACAAGATATTGATTTTCTTCTACACTTAATTCGTCTAATAAATTTCCAACAGGTTCTGCAGTTTCAATTGCTACGCTATTATCGCCTGTCCCCATTTGGCTTTTGTTGCTGTCTTTATTTTGATTTGCAGAAATAGGTTCAAGAATACAATATTCCCTAAGCAAGCTATGTTTTACAATGTCTTTGTCCACTACACTTGAATTTGTGTCGTACATGTTTTTGCACAGTATCTTACGCATTGTTTATGAACAATAACGTATATGTAAGAATTGGTTGTATTGCGTTCGGACTAGTTTGCAATAATAAAATTTTTAGAACTTGTTCTTCAAAAGGTTTGATGTTGTCACTTCTAAGGTTAGATTAGAATAACTAACAATTCAATTATAGTTTAAGTATTGGCATCCAGTTCCACAAGGGAACGGTACTCATTGACTAAACTGAATCTTATTACTTGGTGTTGTTGTCTATGTAATGGCACAAATAGTATAGGGACAAAGCTGTGAAGAGTCTCATTGGTGTATTCGTTTGATATATCGACTGCTCGCAGTAACGGTAGTGAATGAGAGGCGTACAACTGGTTTTCAACTAGGCTGCATAATACAAGAAGCTTTTTTGCTGGCACAGTGTGTTCAGGCTCAACGTCCTCATCAAACTCTTTCTTTTCTACTTTTTGTTCTTTTTCTTTAACTAATTCCTGTTTCAGTTGCGCAGATTCACCAGCTTTAAATATAAAATTGTCATTAAAGCCAAAGAATCGATTAACAAGTAGTGGCAGCTGTACTGTGATATCTTTGCGCAGGCCAGGTATACTTAAATGTCCATCCGCATGTTTAAACTAGACGCGTGTATCAGCCCACAACTTTGCCAACAGAGTACGGTTCATTTCATGCACCACGTGATCCAAATCGAGTTCTTTTGGTTCTTTCATTGGTATAAAATTTGCATATTTTTTGCATAATTGCAAGTCTATATACTCATAGTCTACAATTTTGCTGTATAACTCTTCATCCAAATCAAATTCAGATTCGTTTACACCATTATAAAACTTGTTGTGTTGCTAAAGCCCCAAACACAAGGCAATTGGCTCAGGCAAAACTACATACTCGTTCTCACTGCATTCAAATGTACGTTTGCACTTTGTATTACTTTTATCTAAAGGAAATTCAATCTTTAAATTCATATTATAAAATTTTTGGTCGTTCATCTCAGTGTTAAAACGTTCAAAGAATTTGCGAAAATCAGTGTCTCCGTTGTTATTTTCTTTTCTAAACAATAAGAAATTTTCAAAGCCTTGGTATAGCTGTATAACGTTTTCCATACTTTGAATTTTCTCAGCCCCAAAATTAAAATTTGTACCTATTGGAAATTCATCCATGTCAGTTTTAAGTACATTGGAATACGGATAATGGGTTCCTGACATAAATCTTGATCTGTTTCGCTTAAAAAACGGTGCAAGTAATTTAGGAATTTCAATAATGACACTATTGGATGGAGATTTGTTCTAAAGTAGCATATGTATATTGCCAGGATCCAAACTCAATGCTTTCTGTGCAACATCAAATGGCATAGTGTCTTGATGCTGCCTTAACTTTGTAGTGAGTCCACTTATAAATTCTTTTAAGGTCGTTTCTTGTTTTTGAAAGTTGAGAAATGTCTTGACAGTTGGTTTGTAGTTTGGAAATAATTTGCCATTTTTATCTACTTCGACAGCGGTTGTGTTTCGCACTTTACGTGCTGGTGGTCTCTGAACAGGTTTCATTATAGCATGTTTGGGGCTTGAAGTATACCTTAGGCTTACAAGTCCAACGTCATAGTTTTGTAGATCTAAAGGGTAGGACAATACAGCTACAAAGCTTGCTGAAGTGTTGTCTGTATAAACACTATTTTGCTGGTCACTTGTAACTGTGACGTATATATTCTCGGAACCAATGGGATCTCGGTCCAAAGGCGAGCAGTAATGGCTGACTGGTCTTCTTTTTTTTGCGAAAATTGCTGTTGTATAGCATTGGAAAACAAAGGAAGAAATTCAGATGGCTCCATTGTAGCAGATATTAGGCCAGGCTCAGCTCTTTACTATAAAATGCTCATGTTATAGGCGTGTTATTTAGATCTTTAAGGTAGTAGGTTATAGGTATAGTCTTAAAATTAACTGATTTCACAAGAAATAATTCTTCTGAGTAAGATTGGCTATATCCTGTTTGAAATACAAAACACGAATGCATGTTAAACCAGAAGTGTATCTCCTTATATCTAGTTTCATTGTTAACCTGCCTGTATGTATTATATGTACCTTTGTCAAACAAGAGTTTTGTTCGGCTAATTCTAACCCGGTCGCCAGGGGAATACTTTGCCTTTCGTTTGTCAGTGTTGTTAATTATATGAAAACATTGTTCTCCAAACCTCGTTCTCGTTCAATCGATTAACCTGAGAGGGCGCGATCTGTATTGTTAAGTGGAAACTGTTGTTATACGTTCTCACAAATGCAGAAAAAATATCTACTATCCTAGCTGTATTTTTCTCAGTCATGTACCTAGCAATCCGTTGAAAGATTGTCCTATACGAAACAAAGCATATATTTATTATGTGTATACGTGGCTTTTATATATTGTATCTAGATATATACAGGCTTACCATGCTAACTGACAAACCTCATAACCCGCTCTACTATACTGGACTTTGTCTGGCTATACGTGTTATAGTATTTGATTACAAGAGTTTTTAAAAACATTTTAAACGACTCGGCTTGAAACTCTGTGCCTGTATTTAAATTAATATACCAGAGTCAAGCTGAAATTTATATATAATTAAACTAAATAGATTTAAGTAACTGAAATACTATTTTATAATATTATTAAAATATACTTAAGGCAGTGCAAGCTTACACACCTTGATCTGTGAATAAATATATTGGATTCTTCTTTGATTCTTTAAAGATATCTTTGAAATCTTTGATAACTGACTCGGGTTTCTTATTTTTTAAAAAACGGCAGTAAAGTTTTTTTGAAAATGCATCAATAACGAATAGAATATTAGCATAGCCAGAATTATTTTTGGCAAATTCTTTTCCTAGGATTTTTAAATCAACACAGTAAATTTTCCCTTCCATATTCACTAAGGTTCTTCGTCGTTTGAAGTTTTTGCGAATGGGCCGGTGCATTGAAAATGAACGCAGCTGGCTCAACTCTTAAATTACTACTGCTTTATCATGAAAATGTTTGTTATTCTTGAGAAAACCACTGAGGGCCGAATACGAACCTTTTAACCTAGAGTTTAAATATGATTTACGAATTTCTGCCATATTTAGAGCTGTGATTATTACTGACCTACATTAAACAACTGTCGATTGTAAATGCATACTGACTTTTCATAACAATGCTATTTATATACTTTTGGCCACATTTACATTTATACACTATTTATTAATAGCCAATATATTATTGACAAGGTGTACCTAATATTTTTTAGTTTTATAATTTTAAAATTTAAAATACTACAGAGACTTGCATAATATTTCATATAGAACTGTACAGTATTTTGGCTAGTAAGACTCCGTCAGTTACAGCATTTAGATTACGCATGTGAAATTGAGTTAAAACAATGTCTAATAATAAAACCATGACGTTTAAAAAAGCAAGTTTATCTACTTGTGATATTTCATTGCTTAGTTGGTCCAACAAATTTCCGCTGGTATAGGGACGAATCTTAAAACAAGGAATGTAGTTTCTCTTAAACTTGAAGCACAGATGCCCATAAACGAAACAGTTCTAAACGAAAACTTGCTATCTTGACTTTGTTTTAGAGACAGTATATAGTTTATTGTTTTTAGAGTCTAAGACTTTTTCAGCTCCTGGAGAACCTGTGACAATCATTCTTAACAGGTTTTGGTAAAACTGTTTTTCAGGCAACTCAATTTTATTTCTTACAAGATCGATAGTTCGTTTTTGAGCTGGTGACATAAAAGTAAGCGACACTTTTGAAGGTTGTGACATTTCTAATAATACAGCTAGTGTCAAATCGTCAAACTACGTTTGATCAATTGGGTAGAGAAGTTCTCACTTTCAAGTTTTATCAGAAATAGAAGTATACAAATTACACTTGCATTTACAATCTTCGTTGTCTTTGGCGTTAAGTCGATGCTTGTAAAAACAGATTGGGCAAAGCGAGTGATTTAAATTAAAAGCATAGAAACGCGACTGTGGCATCAGTGGTTTGTGTGGAAATGGTTCTATATATTGTCTAAGTGAGCCCTGCCAAACTGCCTTTCTGTAAATTTGCAACGTGTTTTCGACAACTTCGGCAAACTCAAAAGAAGTACGTTTACACAAGCAGCATTTCATGTGTCTACAACAAACTTTTTTCGCTGGCTCATATAATTCTCGTTCTGGTGATGGTGCGTTTGTAATAATACACGTGGTGGCTGTAGCCAAAGTTGACCGTCGCGAGTGTTTGCACAAATACGTCTTTGAAGTTGTAAAGAAAAATATATTATACTGCCGTGGCACTAACCACAAGTGAATCGATGTTCAACCGAACTAAAATTATTTGTATGAAACCTGGCATTTAAGTCTCGATTAAAGTACTTGAGTTCTGTTGGTCAAGCCCATAAACTTTTCTTAGCAAAAACGGAAGCGCCACAAAACTGGCAGCTTATGAAAGTCAGCATGCTACAGTACAAATTGTTTGGATCAACAACATTCATACAATAGCAGCTCTCCTGGAGATGGACTTCTCAATTCAATTTTGCTGAACAACTGAATTGAAAATGTACAAGTATTGAAACCTGGTGAGTTTAGAAACTTGTTATGGGACTTGTAAGAGAGGGTGGTCGGTATGGCTATGTTTCACCTCGACCAATCACACGAGTCAATTCCTTGTCCCCCACCTTGAAAACTTGTTTGCAATAAATAGCATGACTGCAAACTTTAGGGGACCAGACTTAAGCATAGCTACAATAATTAGCCAGTATTGTTCTGATATATAGTACTAATAGACAGAACATGTCATTTTTAAAATCATTTTGTGTTCAACCTTTCAAGTCTACTTGTCTTTTCTTTTGTCTGTCTCGTTTCACACCACTGTCAACTCAACAACGTAACCATGCAGCAAGAAAAAGAAATAAAGCAATCGCGACAACATCAAGAACACTCTGTCAATCTGAGCTTCAACCAAGGAAAAAACAGACTTTCAATGTTGCCAAAGCAAACAATTTAAAACAGTCCTCGTGTGGCACCAAATAGACTTGAAAGATACAATTTACATGGCAAGTGAAACTCTGACTGCAAATCAGTCAATGCAATATCTGCTAAAAACGACAACTACAACAGCAAAGACTCGACCGGCTTTAATGCACGTAGCATTACTGCTCAAGACTGGAAATTTTTTGAGACGTCTGACACCACTGTTATTTACGAGTCTTTAAAAGTTGAAGACCAAATTCTAGCAAGACTTGTCTACGACCCGTATCTGCAGACCCACGTCTACTACTTTGGACGCAAGAGTTATGGCTTTTCCAGCCATTCCAAAGTTTCGTTCACTGTGTTTGAAAGTCATAATATTTTCGACTAGGCAATTGTAATGCTGAAGCAAAATCTGCCGTATTTTAAAAAGAAGAGTAATACCGACCTAGCAGAGGAACCGCGAAATCAAGCCAAGAAATTTACTTACTGGCAAAGCCCGCATTACACTTTGTGGTCTGTGCATGCCCGTTTTTCATTTAACACAAAGACTGGAGCAATCAAAATGTTTATCAAATCCAACTCATCTAAAAACTACGCTCAGAAATACCCTGCGTATGGTGGCAGCACCGTTTTATTCAGTCTGATGGAAATCAACGCTTTGGTTGACTTTCTGACTAAACAAAACGCAAAGCTTGCTGCATCTGAACCTCACGATTTTACCCCTCGGTCTCGTCAACTCAATGTCCAAGAAGTCACACAGGAAATACATAACCCAGAACCAACAACTGAAGTTCAGCCGCCCGCACCACGTGTGAATACCGATTGGGATGAAGTTATTTTTACTGCTGTAGCAGGCTTTCAACCGTCACCTGAGCCACCAGCTGACTTAACTGATGTTGCCCTCGCCGATTCTGACATTGACGAATTTAAAAACTTTGAAGAAGACTGCGATGCAGACGACAAAAACAGCAATCGCGAAATATAAGTTTTAAACTACAACTTGCAATTTTAAAAGCATAATAATATAATTCATTTGTAGTATTGTAAATTTTGTAGTGTGTGTTGTATTTTTAATGTGACATACGGCAATAATAATATTTGTGACTAGTCGTTTCTATTTTATAAGTGTTGTCAAGTTCTTGTAATAAATTTAAAGTTTAGTTTATTATTCAATTTTAAAAAGCTGTAGCAAGTCATGTGTGTGAAAAATAATAATACTTTGTCAATAAATTATAACCAACGTGCAAAATATTTTATATTCTGAATTTTAATAAGTGGAAATTCAAAAAGTAAAATAAAATGTAAACCTTGAGTTCTAGACTTGAAAGTTAATAATTTAAATTTTATATTGGTAGCATAAATATAAGACAGTGTTGAGTGGGTTGCAACGGCGACTTTCATTTTTAGTAAAATATTTATTTAGATAGCACAAAACGAAGGCAAGAAACATAATTGTAAGTTTGTATTTATTTGCAACGTTAAAAGCAAGGGCTCACAATGCATATCCAATCATGTTATTCACTGGAATGGTGAAGTAAAAATACAGTAGAGACTGCCAATTTACATTTTGCCTTTTGTTATACAACTTATATAGGAAACAGTGAGAACAGTGGTCATTCTTTGAAAATTAGGGTTGTATAGGGGTATTCTGAGATGGTTATATACGTGAACGTTTACATTAGCAACAACAAGTATACCCTGTAAACAAGAAGTTTCTACAACTATTAATTAAAAGGACACACATTGCACCAAAACATATTGCTACACGGGCAAAGACATTTCTACGATGTTATGCTGCTCGCTTGGCTGCGCGTAAAAGCCTAATGTTTTTTGATATTATGGGTTAAAAAAATCAAGGGCAGACAATGGCACTAAGTATTTTCAAATTGCCCTGCAAACAAAAAAGTAATATTTTTCTAGCGCGAAAAAAAACATTTTGTGTCGGCCATAAAATCCGCCATATTTTTCAACATCGAAATATCAAGTTCAAATATAAAATTTTGTTTTGGAACAGAGAAAGTTTTGAAACTTTTGGGAGGACGTTTTGCACTCCTATTTACATTACCCCTGGTAGGTAAAGTGCCAAAACGCTCGAGTTTATATTTTTACAACATTTACATAACATGACATGGCATTTACATAGGTATACATAGAAAGTGCCGTTTACACTAGTGTTAACATGTCTACACCACACGTCTCACTACAAAAGCATAAAATCTTGTGTCGGGTAACTCGCAGCAAAATATTTAATTACACACAACATATTTTATTATATACCAACTTTACTTAGACCAAAATATTATTTGTACAAAAGAAATATTACTACGAAACTTGTAAAACTACAACAAAGGCAGAAAATAAAAGTGAAAGTAAAAGAAAGTGGAGAAAGAATAAAATCAAACAAGTAGTCAAACTTAAACATGACAAAATGCAAACGGGAAAATAAAAGATAAAAAGTTGAATACAAAAGTTGGAAAATAAAAAGAAGGAACAAAACAAAGTCAAATTTGAGTTTAAGGAAGCTAAGAGTCAAGGCAGATCCAGGCAGTGGTGACGAAAGCAGAGAGGGAAACTCGGGAACATTTAGTTTCGTCCATCCTGGCCATGGGACTGGCACCAGACAAGAAATAAAATAATCATATATTACATTTTAGTGCTGTAAAGAACATGCGCGCATCATAACTTTACATGTCTCATACTCCGTCCCGTCAGGTCCGGGCACTGTGTACATGCTACTACGTTCGTGCGTACCATACCATTTGCATTGCCTTTAATTGAATTATGCGTAACGTGTATCTGCCTGTATACATTTCTCTCACTCCGTCTCTCTCTCTCTCTCTCTCTCTCGTGCCACTTAATTGAATTAGTTATCTCTCGCCACTGTCTCATTTCCCCGGCACACTCTGTCTATCCAGGCCCAGGTTGAAATTATTGATTTTTTTTAATCGATACTACAACTGCTTCATACGCACCATGTCATTTTCCATCTCGCTTACTCATCGTCTCTTTGTATTTAATTGAATTAGGCAGTACGTGTGTCCACTTATGTACCAACCTCTCTGTGTCTCACTCTCGTCCCATTCAACTGCACATCCTTTAATTAGGCATTACCTACCTACCTACCTACTTTGCTCCCTATGTATCTCTCCCTCTGTCCCCTCGCCCTACCTACCTACCTACCTACACTGCTCCCTATGTATCTCTCTCTTTCTCTCTCTGTATCTCAAACTATTCTCCTTGTCTGGGTCCCGGGTCCCAGCATCCCGCCTCCACCCTCCAGCCTCCCAGCATCCCCTTCATCTTCTCCCTCATCCTCCCACTATTCCAATTAATCCACTAATCTATCCACTAAATAAAAAAACTATCCAAAAGCTACTCTTTCTCCTTATTGACGCAACCTGCGACCGGATTGTTTTAGGGTTGTAGTGCACTTGGATTAATCAATCAATTGCGGATACTTGTTTTTAAATCAGAGCTTACTATTTGGCGTAATTCTCTTGGTTAGTTTGAAGTTCATAACTACAAAACTAAATCAATGAAATATAGAATGCAAATTCATAAGGTCATACACCAATTCAACTATTGTTAATTTAAAGTGCTAGTGAGTTGAATAAGTTAAGTATGAAATAAATAAAATGCTTGCAAATGGAAACTTATAAGCGTACAAGGATTATTGATAATTCTTTTATTGATAAAAAATACGCAGTATGCTTTAACAATACAAAATTGACCACAGTTGAAAAAACTCACGCCTTAATGGAAAATACTATAGCCAAGCAATTGGTAACCTAATTAAAATGCGTTTTAAAAATCAAATATTACTTAACAAATGCATGTAACAAATTCCAATAAGAGTCAGCCTGTCAAATAATAATACATGTAGGTAATGTAAGTTAGTCTTGAAAAAGCGCAGTAGTGTTATATTTTCCAATGACTTCATTACAATACATGCATGCTACACGAACAGGAACCCTAAGAAGCCAAGAAAACTGAATAAAATGTAAAATTTTGTATGCCAAGTACAATATGCAATTATCAACAAAGAAAAGTCCGTCCTGATAACTGTAAAATTACCGCAGTGTTGTTCATCGTATTTGTTCCATTCAAAACGTAACTTTTATTTCCACAGTATGATTTTTCGACAAGATTTCAAGGATTTTTTACGTTCCGGAGTATCTATGTAAAATCATTGTTGTAATCTTTTCTTGATAATTTTAGGTTGTCTTCTAATAGGCGTAAAAATGCAGCTCTGAAACAAAAAACCAACTTTCCCATCGCCTGATTTGTAATATCTAAAATCTTACAGATATAAAGATGTTAGGCAATTGTAACCTGTCTTACAAGATAAGCAC
The DNA here is from genome assembly GCA_949802685.1 of Dicyrtomina minuta. Lineage (NCBI taxonomy): Eukaryota > Metazoa > Arthropoda > Collembola > Symphypleona > Dicyrtomidae > Dicyrtomina > Dicyrtomina minuta. Next base: position 1,646,934 of record CATKUY010000261.1, read on the forward strand.
ACCAAATTGTACACCCAGATTTTAAAACAACTTAGTGTTATCGATTTATTCATCTTACAAGGGAATGACGAGACATGACCGACCCAGATTTTAAACAGACTCATCCTGAAAAATCGGACTACTTTTCGATAGCACAGATCCAAATTAACTCGAATGCATTTTGCGTTGTTTGGTCACAGTGACCCGCCAAAGTTTTTAAAAAAATTCAAATTTTGACATTTTGCGGCCCTATAACATCCACAGTTCTTGTCCGATTTGAATATAATTTTTTTTTGTGATCTTTAGACTTTTTACTTAAAAGAAGTTTCAGGATTTTAAAAAATTCGAAAATTTTAATTTTTTTGAAAAAACTCCAAGAATTGAGTATATTTGAGGCCCAATTTTTTAACACCGTTTTTTCAAAAAAATGAAAATTTTCGAATTTTTTAAAATCCTAAAACTTCTTTGAAGTAAAAAGTCTAAGGATCACAAAAAACAAAATTTCATCCAAATCGGACAAGAACTGTGGATGTTATAGGGCCGCAAAATGTCAAAATTTGAATTTTTTTAAATTTTGGCGGGTCGTTGTGACCAAACAACGCACAATGCACTCGAGTTACTTTGGATCTGTGCTATTGAAAAGTAGTCTGATTTTTTGGAATGGGTCTCTTTAAAATCTGGGTCGGTCATGTCGCGTCATTCCTTTTTTAGTGTACTACTTCCCTAAAGCAACTCGGCCGCGTTTTGCGCCGTTCGCTCACAGTTGCCCGCCAAAGTTTTTAAAAATCGATTTCTTGATTTTTTGCACCCCGTAGCTCCTACAATTTTATTTTTATTTTTGCAAAATTTGAATTTTTGTGATCTCCAGAACATTATCTTACAAGTAGTTTCTGCATTTTAAAAAAATGAAAAATTATCATTTTCCCCAAAAAATAGTAAAAATAAACGCCTTTATGAGGCTCTAAAAAAAGCTAATGTTTTGAAAAAACATATTCATTTGTCTTAATAATAATGAAGAATTATGGTACATTTTAAATAACTTGTCGCAACATATATATTTTTTCGGGTATTCATGAAGATTTTCATAACGTGTGTTGTATTTATATTGAGGTAGATATGAAGATTGCGTAAGCTCTTGCTGTAGTTATTAGTAATCAATAAAATTCAGCTTTTGTACTAGTATAATTATGACGTACCTACAATATATATCTACAAATAACAGTGACGCTATAAGGTTAAGGGTCTTAGCATTAGGTTTTTCATAAGGTCCAACGCGGAACCCAATTAAATTAACATTTCCAAATTCTTTCAGCCTTTAGGATAACAACAGTTACACTCAGCACAGTGAGTTATGAATAGTATTGATATTGTCTACTAAGGGCAAACTAGCTTTGCAATTGAATTTTTCATTTCCTTAAATAAAATCAGAATTTGAAAATGGACCTATACGGGTTGTTTGCAAACTGACATAATAAAAAGAATTTATAATTATAAGAGCCCCACACTTCATGAAGTAGGAAGCTTGAAAATAACTTGACAAGGGAAAACCCCTTGGGAAAAGTTGGAGACTCCCAAATTATTTCTTGTAACCCTAAAATTGAAAAATAAACTACCTTCACAACACCGTGTTAACTTTGTTGCCTTGCAACCCCTGAATGACAAAAGTAGCCACTTTATCCAACATCTCTTAGCCCCACCAGCGATTTAAAATAATCTTAACACAAAACATTTAGTTAAACCACAAGGTATCAGTAAGTCGAACCTAGTGTCTTTAATTCACATTGATTTAAAATGATTCTATAAATTGAAGACTTCTGGTTTAACCAAAAGTTTCCATAGTGTCGCAATTATTATTAGTTTCTGGTGAAGCTAAGTGACGTGAAAAAAGTGGTTATTTTTGTCCTTCGTTGGTACAGGTTCGACACAATATTGTTAAGGTTATTGTTGGCCTTCAGACAACAAAGTTAACAAGGTCATGTTATAGTACGGAATGTTTGCTCTCCAGGGGTACAAGTTGTACAAGAGGGGTCTCTCAGTTTCACTACGGGGTTAAACTTTGTATAGTTATACGACCAGATGCGTAACTTGTATGGTTGTATACACACATCTTTGTTCAGCATAGAATAATTACAATTATATCATTGTATAATTTTTGGAATAAATTGTTCTGAATGTATGGTTTTATTAAACAACAATGAAACCAGGTTTTCAACCTTTTACTCATTACAACAAAAATGAAACGTATTTTATAAATGCAGTATGTGAAAAACACAAAATGTAGCATCAATTTTCACCTTTAAATACCATATTTACTAAGCATGCCAACTTATGCTTACCTGCACCTTAAAGTATTGTCATGTACAATAGTTACCCACCAAAACGCAGTCAAAACTAAAGGGCTATTAAAATTCTAGAACTCTACTTTCTTCAATACTGCTATAGTGGGCTTGACACCGTATTCATCAGATTTGCTCTTAAGAAGCAAAACGTATCCAATGTAGAGTCGTTGAAGCGTGCACGAATTTTTGTACATAGGTGGGCAGCAGAGGAAAAACACCTTTCTGATTCAACGGAAGTGGGCTTGATGGTTATAAGCATATTATATACTTTTTCCAAACTGCAACCTCTCGTCTTGTTGTTCTCCAAAAAATTCATCTCATAGGTTAAGATTTTTCCGCAACCGGTTTCCTTAGGTTGTTTTGATTTTTGTGTTTTGTTTCGTATTTGCAAAATTGTTTCTTGTTGGATTTCTTCAAAATTCATCTTTGTCTTTTTCGCTGGAGGAGGCTCCATCTCATTAGTTGTTTCAAAAGAAGGTTCAGTCGTAATGTTTTTAGGGTTTAGAAGACACAAACGTTTAAGAATTTTCATTGAGTGATCTCTGACATCTTTTTTTTTCGGCACACTAAATAACTGCAAAGTTTTTGTTTTTAAAGTTTCAGAATCAAGGACATTTTTAAACTCATTAAAGACACTAGTGTAAAATTTTGCATTAATGTCTTCTTGAGGTTTCAGGTAACAAGATAGTAAGTTTGTATCGAATTCCTCTTCGTCCAAGTCCCCTCTGTGATTCATTGTCCATCTGTAACCTATTCTGACGAGAAGTCTCTCAAGTATTTTTAGGCTTAGTTTATTTTGTTGTTCAGCAAGGATATGAAAAAGTACTTTTAAAGCTTCCTCTGCTTCTAGTAAATTCATATCACGCCTGCAAAGACTTTCAACAGTTGTCTTTATTGGTTTTAGAATGTGTTCTAAACACTTAAGTAAGTACTTTTCGGGTACCGTTATGCTTTCATCGTCAATTACTACTTCTTTTAAACAACTGTCAACACAATCATAAATTTCATTAAATCTTGCGATCATGTTATACAAACTAGACCAGCGTGTCTTACAGTCAAGCACAAGTGCTTTTTCTTTCCCAAACTTGGCCTTAACAAATGTTTGTAATTTTTCCTTGTCCAAAGGCGAACGTTTGAAATGACCTACAATTTTTCGCACTTTCTAAATTGCAGCTAAAATAGTTGAATTTTGGACATCTTTCAGATTCTGTTCGGTGCATGTTTCAAACTGGCTACTTGCCTCCACATCGTCATCATAACAACTGTTATCATCATTACCATATTCTAACTCTAATTCGTTTCCATCTGCTTGACTTTGACTGTCATTATTAGTATCGTCAACTTGGATACTTGGACCTGGATTAACTGCTGTATTTTGTGCAGCATTCTTCGTTTTAGTTTTTTTGGATGACTTTTTCTTTGCATAAAGAACATCTAATATAGCTAATTGGATACCATGCACAAGACATAACTGACTTTTAATTTCAGAGCTCTTATGTAGCGACTCCATGACTCTACACCCATCAGTTATAAAAGAAACAATATTTGTTTTTGTGTCAAGTCCAAATTTATTAAGTCCTAAATTGACTAAGTTGAGAAGATTGCTTGCATTGGCACTTCCTGTGATTCTGACCAACCCCAAGTTCCAAAAATGTGAGGAGCGGTCAAAGATGTTGACGTTTAGATATCTGCGGTTTGCTATACTGACCCATTCGTCAAAATCCGCGGAGAAATATTCCCTGCTCTTAGCTTTCTTCTGAAGTCGTAGGCTCAAAATAGCTCTTACACGGTCGCCATACGTCATCACAAGCTCTTTTATTGTTTTGTTAGACTTCAAAAGTTCAACAACGTCTTTAACGGTAGCTGATATTCCTGAACGTATGTCTTGGCTTGTTTTCAACAAATTTAAGCTTACTCGGTCAATAGCTGTCATTCTGCTTATTTTAGCCTCCAATGGAAACGCTTTCTTTAGAGCTTCCAGTGTTGTCACAGCCGCTTTGCCAACAATTACTGTACAGTGGTTTTAAATTATTCATTATATACTATAACATAATACCTAAAAAACCATGTTTAATTTAGGTCACCTTTGGATTTTTGTTGCCTTCTAAATGTCGTAATTTTATGAATATCGCGCATATGGTTGTGGAGTGCTGTGGTGCTTCCATTTTTTGTCAGAATTGTGTCCTTGCAAAGATTACAAATACTATGCTCTGGAAACATTCCATACATTTCCCAAACATTTAGCAACTTAGAGGGTTGCTCTGTTATTGCAGCACTCATTCTAAACTCCTGAAATTTAAATCATCAGCCCGTTGAAATCTGCGTTGCAGTCTTCATGCAGTGTTTTCTAACTCAAGTGACATAATGGAAAACAAAATTTCCATAGAAGATGGAATTTGCAGTTCACAGGCATGGGTGTACCAGCAAGAAGGTCTTGTTGCCTTTAGGACGGAAGAGTTACATACTGATGGTGTGTACAGTAATTTCAGTTACAAGGGAATGGTTTTACATGTTACCATCTAATTTTAAAACCTGCCACGTACAAAAATCAGGCTAGTTTTAAATAGCAGAGATTAAAAGCAACTTGACTGCATTTTGCGATTTTCGGTCACAGTGGCCCTCCAAAGTTTTGAAAAATCCAAATTTTCATTTTTTGATACCCTGTAGCTTCTACATTTCTTATCTGATTTTGAAAAAATTTGTTTTTTTCTAATCCTTTGACAGTTTTCTAAAAAGTTATTTCAGGATTTTTTAAAATTCGAAAATTTGCAGTTTTTTGAAAGAAAAGCAAAAAAATTATACTTTTATGGTTCACTTTTATATCGGTTTACGCATTATCATTAGGTATTGCACGATGATTTCACATTTCCCCTACCTATACTGCATGCAAAATTTTTAAAATATTATAATTTTGAAAATTCATCACATGCATAATTTTAGTTTGTAAATAATTCTGGAAAGTGTTTCAGAAAGAACGTTCTTTTCTATTTGTAACAGATAGTACCTTTTGAAATTTGAATAAAAACTGACATTGGGCCGATGGATCAAAAAATGTAAATTTCTCCATTTGGGCAATGCTAAAGTTTAAAATTCAAAAACTTTTTGGCGCCAAACCTGCAGTTCAAATTTTAAATTGTTTCGTCGACTGTAATGTCGGGTCATATGGATTCGGAAAAAAATTTAACTGAAAATGTTTGCCGCCATTCGTACCCCCATGAAAAAACACAAATAATCGGTAAATAATTTAATTTAAACTATGTGGGTCGGTCTGTCGGTCGGTCGGTATGTCTGTCTGTCGGTCTGTGTATCTGTCTTTCTGTCTGTCTGTCTGTTATCTGCCTGTCTGTCTGTCTGTCCGTTCGTTTGTCTGTTTGTCGGTCTTAATTTGCGTCGATGCGTATGTATGTCTGTCGGTCCGTCTGTCTGCTTGTAAGTCTGTGTGTGTACCTATCGGTCAAAAATTCTGTCTGTCTGTCGGTCTGTGTGTATTGTGTATGTCTGTCTGTGTGTCTGTCATCTGTCTGTCTGTCTCTGTTCGTATGTCTGTTTGTCGGTCTGTATGTCCGTCCGTGAGTTTGTCTGTCTTTCAGTATGTCTGTCTGTCTGTCGTTCTGTCTGTTGGTCTGTCTATCTGTCGGTCTGTCTGTGTGTCAGTCTGCGTGTCTGCCTGTTAGTCTGTCTCTCCGTCAGTACGTCTGTCTGTCTGTATGTCCGTCTGTCGGTTTGTAGGTCTGTCGGTCTTTGTGTCCGTCTGTAAGTCTGTATGTCTGTCAGTCCGTTGGTCTGCTTGTCAGTGCGTCTGTGTATCTGTCGGTCTGTGAGTCCGACTGTCTGTCTGTCGCTCTTTCTTGTCAGTCTGTCAGTATGTCTGTCTGTCAGTCCGTCTGTCTGTCTTTCTGTCGGTCTGTGTGTCTGTCTGTCGGTCTGTGTATCATTCTGTCTGTTATCTGCCTGTCTGTCTGTCCGTTCGTTTGTCTGTTTGTCGGTCTGTCCGTCTGTGGGTCTGTATTTCGGTTAGTCCGTCTGTCTGTTTGTCAGTCTGTTTGTGTTTCTGTCGGTCCGAAATTCCGTGTGTCTGTCTGTCGGTCTATCTGTCGATCTGTCTGTGTGTCTGTCTGTCAAGGGTTTGTCTGTTTGTATGTCTGTATGTCTTTCTGTGGGTCTAAATGTCTGTCTGTCCGTCTGTCTGTTCGTCAATCTGTCTGTGTTTCTGTCGGTCTGTTAGACCATATTTCTGTCTGTTTGTCTGTCGGTCTGTTTGTCGGTCTGTCAATCTGTCTGTCTTTGTGTCTTTTTGTGTGTCCGTCTGTCGTTCTGTCGGTCAGTCTGTATGCTTGTTTATCTGGTTAGTGTCAGTCAGCCTGTGTGTCTTTCTGTCTGTCGGTTTGTCTGTCTGTCGGTCTCTATTCTGCTATTTGTGTATGTCTTTCTATCTATCTGCCTGTCGGTCTGTCTGGCTGTCTGCTTGTCTGTCGTCTGTTATCCGTCTGTCTGTCTGGCTGTCTGCTTGTCTTTTGTCTGTTATCCGTCTGTCTGTCTGTCAGTCTGTATGTCTGTCTGCCTGTCAATACGTCTGTCTATCTGTCAGTCTCTCTGTCCGTCTGAGAGTCAGTATGCTTGTCGGTCCGTCTGTCTGTTGGTCAGTCAGTCTGTGTCTTTCAGTCAGAAATTCTGTGTGTCTGTCTATCTGTCTGTCTGTCAGTCTGTCTGTCCATCCGTCTGTCAGTTTGTCTGTCTGTCCTTCTGTCGGTCTGTCTGCCAGTCTGTCAGTCTGTGTATCTGTCTTTCTGTTTGTCTGTCTGTCTGTCTGTCCGTTTGTTTGTCTGTTTGCCAGTCTGTATGTCAGTCTGTGGGTCTGTATGTCTGTCGGTCCGTCGGTCCGTTGGTAAGTCTGTCTGTAGGTCTGTTGGTCTAAAATTCCGTCTGTTTAACGGTCTGTCTGTCAATCTGTCTGTCTGTCGGTCTGTGTGTCTGTGTGTATGTCTGTCTGTCTGTCTTTTATCTGTCTGTCTGTCTGTTCGTTTTTTTTTCTGTTTGTCGGTCTGTTTGGCCGTCTGTGGGTTGGTATGTCTGTCGGTCTGTCGGTCAATTTGTCGATCTGTCTGTGTGTCTGTCTGTTTGTAAGACCGTCTGTGTCTGTCTGTCGGTCAGTCCGTTGGTCTGTTTCTCTGTCGGTCTGTCTGTGTGTCTGTCGGTGTGTCTGTCTTGTTGTCAGTCAACTGTCTGTCTTTGTGTTTGTCTGTCTGTTGATCTTTCGGTCGGTCTTTATGTCTGTCCGTCTGTCTGTCAGTGTCAGTCAGTCTGTGTGTCTGTCCGTCTGTCTTTAAGTGAGTCTGTCCGTTAGTCTGTCTGTCTGTCGGTATGTCTGTCTGTCAGGGTGTCTGGCTGTTTTTCTGTCTTTCTGTGTGTCATTCTGTCTGTTTGTCTGTCTGTCTGTCATCTGTCAGTTTGTCTGTCCGTCAGTGGATCTGTATGTCAGTCGGTCCGTCTGTATGTTTGTCAGTCTGTTTGTGTGTCTGTTGGTCTGAAATTTCGTCAGTCTGTCTGTCTGTCGGTCCGTCTGTCCGTTTTTGGTCTGTCTGTGTGTCTGTCGGTCCGTCTGTCCGTTTTTGGTCGGTCTGTGTGTTTGTCGGTCTGTCTGTCGGTATGTCAGTAGTAAATATAATATGTCAGTTCAGACCATGTTAAATCTAACTTATAAAAACGATCGAGGTCATTCAGTCCATGAGAAATATTTATTTATAAAATATTTCGAGGTTATTCGATGCTGGGGCGATCCGCTGGGAGCGGCCATAAGAGACGGGCGAGACCGACCATGGGGACGAGCGGGACCCGATGGGACCCAATGGGACGCACCGGGACACGTGTGGATAGTGGGGAGGGGGGCGTGGGTGGGGGGAGTGGGAGGTGTGTAAATGTATAGTATATGCGGGGCCAACTGTATGCACGCATTTATATAGACATATGGGAAAAATCAAGAAAAAAAAATGACGGAAAAGTATATGCAAGTAAAGCCAAAATGCTCCTATGGAATACTTGACGAACCTAGTATACAGCTAATGAATTTGGAGTAAAATGCGTGTTTGTTTGTTAGGTGGCAGTGGGGAGTGATGCAATGAAAAACAGCCGAGGAGATTGAAACGAAAAACAAAATTAATGATGATAATAATAAGACAGAAAGAGTCTCGTTGGTGGTCATGGGTGGGTGAACGCAAGCGTAAAGGAGCGTCATACATTGCCGGCGGCTGAGCATGTGGATGCATTAGGACGCAAAGTTGTTTATAAGAGTGCTCGCTCGCGCGTGACCTCCGTCTATGTACAGAGTCAGCATTGTAACCTATTTTATATCTTTTTAAAAATGGAAATGTAATGTGATATAAACATTGCCGTTATTTAATAATAAAGTCATGTCAAATTATTTTTTTTTTGACAATAACATCGAGCTGAAAGTTCATACAAGATAAAAATTCATTTAATTTGAGAGCAAGTATATATAAAAATGGGAAAAATAATTAAAGATTACATGAATCAAAGGCTTGCAGGGGCGTATTTAGGTCTTTCAGGGTATGTATTAAATAGAAAGTTGACTGATAAAAGTGCTGTGAAAAAGGAGCTTTCAAAATTAGATGGGTATTCACTTCATAAAGACATTAAACGAAAATTTAAGAGACGACAAATTATATCGTTATTTAAAAACGAAATTTTTGGATAAGTTTTGAAACAGCTTAATAGGTTATCACGTCACAATTCAAACTTTAACTTTATTCTATTTGTTGTCGATCAGTTTAGTCGTCAACTGTACACCAAACCGTTAAAAACAAAATCTGCTAAAAATGTATTAGTTGCAAATAAATCAATTTTTAAGGAAGCAAAAGCCACCCCGCACTATCTATTCAGCGATCTAGAATTGTCGTTTAAAAGTTCTAAAGTACTATCTTATCTTAAACAGAAAAATATTAAGCTATATCATATTTACTCTCATTTAAAATCAGCTATAGTCGAACGAACAATTCGAACTTTATTTGCAAAAATTGATAGATATTTTACACAAACCGGACAACTGCGATTTATTGACAAACTTCAAGACTTTACAAAAGCGTATAATAATTTAATTCATCGAAGTATAGGTATTCCACCGAACCAAGTGACAAAAGAGAACAAGGGTGACATATTCAGAAGATTGTACAGAAACTTGCTGAACGGTCCTAGTTTAGCCGTTGCAAAATTTAAAATGAACGATTTAGTGCGAATAAGTAGAGCCGAAACACTATTTGAAAAAGGAAGCTCTACAAATTATTTGAAGGAAGCTTTTAAGATTTACAAAGTTCAACCAACATCACCAATAACATATCTCTTTCAGGATTTAAATAACAAAGAAATAATAGGGGGGTTTTATGCTTAAGAATTACTTAAAATTAATTAAAATGCTAAAGCAACACCATTTTAGTCGTCGGGACAATTTGTTTGAGAAACAGAGTTTCTATTTGACAGTCAAAAGTGACGCCGACAATAATTTAGTGAATAATACCCCCCAAAAATTTTGTGACGTGTCTTACTAAGAATTTAATTTTACCGCGGAGGAGATTTGAATGTGGCTTAGCTGAAATTTACTTTGATGCGCCTGCCCAGATTGAATCAAAAGTGCCCGCAAAAATCAATCTACCGCTCGCCCCTACAACGGAAGAATCTACACAGGTTCCATCACCCTTATTTGAAAGGACAACCCCACCATTAGAAAAAAAGTTAACACTAAAAAAATCTGTGCCCGAAATGCGAACATATTTTAATGAGCTTAATAAACAGATTGAGTCGGCAACATTTCCATGCGTAGTTTTTCGTTCGTTTACAGCTGATCGAGAAGGGGAAACGTTTGCTGTTCAAGTTAATGAAATTAACGATAATGAAGCTGTTATAATGTTTAAAACTCTAGCAACTACACTTGGATTTGGTCATTATTGGTTTCCGTCAGGATATTGGGAATCTAAGAAAAACGTGGATTCAACTGTTTGGGATGCCATTCCATTAGAAACTGAAATAAGCCTTAAACTTGTATCGTATACAAATCAAGATAACGTAATTCATGTTTTAATGCATGAAAATCAGAATATTGAAATTGTAAAAGCAAGAAAAAAAAACATTACATCATTTATTGCTAACATAAACTCAACCTTATCTGCTTCATCTGTTAAGCTGCGATTAACGATTAATCACTTAGGGTTAACGACATTAAACGTTAGCCCAGACGACGGTTTATCTGTAACATTATCAGACAATTTGGCTAGAACGTTAGGATTTGACAGTAAAACGTTTGTTCCTGGATCGTATTTGTCAGACCATGCCGCAAGCGAGCATTTGTTTACTCAAATGAACACGGGGCAAGTTTTGTCTTTATCATTTATCCGAACAACAAGTTTTAAATTCCAAATGGATGAACCAGAAGAAAAAAATGTAGTTGAAATTATAAATAAAATTAATTTTGCCTTAGTTTCTAACGAAATAGACGCCCGTTTTGCAGTGCACGGCAACAAAATTGAAAATATTCAGCCTGTTAATGTTAAAATTCAACTTCCTGCTAGTGTTAATGAATTTTAAGTCTTGATCAAAATTACAAATTTAATTACGCTTAAATAATAATACAATTAAATCTTAGCACGCCACCTGTTGCTCAAGCTAGTGTACTCGATTATATTCTAGAAGATTCAAACCGAATGTTGGTGCTTTGTGATGTTGTGGCCAATCAGAACTTTGCAAACAAAATGTACCCACTGCTTGGAATAATCAATTTATTAGGTGATAATTAATCAGAGAGACATTTAGTATTTTTACCTATTCAGTACATTCCAGTCGAGCGAGAAAACATATCGCGACTCCGTATTTTGCTCTTAAACGAGTTTGGACAAGTACTTGACTTAAAAAATAGACCAACTACAATTGTACTTCATTTTTGATATTGCGAATAATGCGAAAGATTGTTTGCAAGGATCAATTTGATTGCACGTTAGAACTAATGAAGACCAATCAACGAGGATCCGGTCTTGCAGTTCAGGGCAAGTCCTACCTTATTCCATTTAATGGAAGTAGTTCTAAAATGTCAAAAAATAAAAATAAGCGCCGTGAATTTCTCCGAATCAGCGCCAATAGGCAAAAGCGCAAAGCTAGTAAATCTTCTCGAGCTGTAATCTGTACTAAAACTAAAGGCCAACGATTAACATCTAATCGGAAGTGTGTGAAAAGCAAGTGCAAGAATAAATTTAAATTACGTCGCAAGTAATAATATCCCTAAAATGGAGACAACTTTTGGTGGTGTCGGTGCTGTGTTTTAGGACAGCAAAACAGCTATGCGATCAAATTTAAACCTAATGGAAATTTCAGACACGGATATAAGCGTCAAATCTTCAGAAATTGATGCAATTTATTCATCGGTTCCTGTTAAAGACACCTTTAACTCTATTGAACTTCACTGTCCAGCTGATCCTAAAGCATATATGGATCCACACGAGTCTCAATTATATCTTAATACAAAAATTGTTAAACAAAACAACGCTGATTTTGCGTCTACCGATCTTGTTTCAGCAACGTTTATGTTTTTTTACGCATTGTTTTCCAACGTTGAAGTATCAATAAACAATGTTGTTGTTTCAGATTCTAATAATTTCTATGGTATACGATCAATTATTCATTAAATATTGACTAAGCCTCCCAGTCTCAAAGCATCAAGCATGAAATCTGTAATGTACTACCCTGACACGGCTCAAGACACATTTGTGGAATCAAAAAATGCAGGATTCAAAAGCCGGTTTTCAATTGGGGCGCAAAGCGCGTCATTCGAAATGTTAGGAAAAATTGACTCGAAAATTTTTAATCAAACAAAGTATTTAATTCCTAATAATGACTTAAAAATTGTTCTGCGGCGTAGCGTACCAGAGTTTTCCCTCGACTGTGCAACAGACCCTGGCACCCCCAACTGCCCTTATAAAGTTATTATAAACAAGGCTGTCTTGTATGTGAAAAAGCACACTGTTCACCCTGATGTAATGCAATACTATCATAAGCTTTTAACGGCAAATCAGACATGCAAGTACCCCATTCGTCGTATGGAAATGAATAGTTGGACCATACCTCGTGGTGCGCCTTCAAGCTCAAACGACTTAGTACTTTCAGGACCTTTGCCGCAAATGCTGGTTGTTGGACTTGTTGATAGTACTGCATTTATTGGGAAACTAGATAAAAGCTGTTCAAATTTTTAACACTTTGACTTGTCTCAAATTTCACTTGAGGTAAATCAAAACTTCAGTCTCTACAGGCTAATCAACTTTGATTTTGACGCCAAACAATATATTTTGGGTCAAAATTCTGTTCATTGCGCTGCCGAAGACCAACTTATAGGAAACGGAATTTCTCTATCGGACTGGCTAAACGGTAATATATTTTAATTATTATTATTTTAAAAATGTAAACTAAAACACATTTTTGCGTATTTTTTTCATAATGTTTTTGTTTTATTACAGGCAAAAACTTAATTGGATTTGACCTTCTTCCATCCGCCGGTGACAACTTTAGCCTTATAAAAAACGGCCAAGTAAAAGTTAATCTGCGATTTAAAAAAGCTCTTCCACAGGCAATTAATTGTGTAGTTTTTCAACAATTTCAATCAATTATTGAAATTGACGGTCAAGGAAACGTTATCATTAATAATTAATCATTATGAATACTTAAGAACTTGAACAAGCGTTGCATAATCTTCTTGGAATTCAAAAGAGGCACAAAACTATTGACTTTGTTGTAACTTCCGCTGACACAATTGATGAAGATATTAAAGGAAAATCAACACCGCTGGCAATAATTCATAACACGGACGGGCAAGCATTTGGCGGTTCCCATTGGGTTTGCTATTTAATGCAGTCAACAAACAACGTTGAATTCTTTGATTCGTATGGTTTAGATATATATTTTCATCATATTCTTACACCAGGAAAAATTGTTAAAGAAAATTGTTTAGATTTACAATCTACTCACTTATCCGTTTGTGGAGAGTTTTGCCTGTTTTTGTGTATCATCGAGTAATTGGAAAAAGCTTTGAGCAAATATTAGACCTTTTTTGCACTCAAAATAAGCGTAAAAATGATTTAATGGTTTCGCGCTTTCGCGCTCGAATTCCAATGATGGAGGTTTTGACACGTTTGTCAAATTTGAACCAAAAGTGTTGTGTCAATGTTCACAACCCCAGCGCTAAGCGCCGATATAAAAAAACTTGGATGTTTTAAAATTAGATTGAAATAGAATAAAACAATGTAAATGAAGATGAAAATATTTTTTATTAAAAAAAAATTATAAAGAAATTATAAAACGTAGATCTTAAGCCATAAGTGTCAATTTAAAAGAAGTTGTATACGTTTACGCCGAAAATCAATTATTATTTTCAAAATTACAGAAAAGCGATCCCAATATTCATTTTTACACGGATATTGAATCGTTAGAAGGAATGGATTTACGCAATAAGCTAGTAATTGTTGACTTGACGACAAACAAGATTCTGTAACGGAGGGAAAAGATAAAAAATTAATTAAACAGTTTTTTCTCAGATCTAGTCATCACAAAGAATTTAGCATTATTTTACTGCTTCAAAACGTTTTTGAAAACGGGTTACGGAATTCATCTATTAATACACATTATTTAGTGTTTTTTGAAAAAATTCGAGATATAAGCACAATTTTTCATATTGGTAAACAGTTTTGCCCCGGTAAAATAAAACAACTTGCTGATGCGTATGAAAAAGCAACAGCAAAACAAAATCATGGTTATTTGTTTTTTTTTATTCCATCCGAAAAGCAACAGAAAATATCGGCTGAGGTCTGACATATTTCCATTAAGTGATTGTGATGTGTACGTTTTAAAATAATAATAATGACTACGCGATTAGAAAAAGAAGCACAGTTTCTATAAAATCTGGTTGATTTAAAGAAAACACAATTAAAAGATAAAATAAAAAGCTTAGATTTTGAACAAATTAAAGCACTATTTGAAATCATTTTAAACTTTAATATTTTTTAAAAATCTAGAAAACGACAAGCAGAACATATTCTTACTACAAAATTCATAAGGCTTTGCAAAAAAAAATTATTCAGTGAGCACAATTTGAAACGCCTTAATTAAATTTGTTCCGCACCTTAATTGCATTCTTTCGAAAGTTTTTTATCAAATTTGCAAAGGTGAAATAATACTTGATTTACTCCAAAATGTCGTGCAAACTGATGAAAGTGATTAAAGTTGATTTATACAATAGGTTAATGAAAATTTACAACGGTGACAAGGATGACGACAAACCTAAAGATAAAAATATATCTAATGAAATGATTGCTGAAGTTGTTAGTTTAGTGTCCCAAAAAAGCAAATCACGCGTTGAAAGAGTATTACAGATCTTGCAAAAGGCTTCACATATATCGTGATGCGACAAGTTTGAAATATTAATTAATAATCAAATAATAAAATCATCAAATATTGTTGATTTGGTAAGCTACGTCACTCAGTTGCACATATTTAAGGATAAAGAAGTTGTAGGTCTATCTGAATTCATAAAAGTTATTCAAGCGAGTAACGTTCCAGTTGGCTTAATTAACAGTCGTCTAGACACTCCTTTGTTAATTACTTATAAGAAAGCAAGTAACCAAAAGCAGTGGAGGACTTGGGAACAGATGCAGAATCTCACGACTTAACTTGAGGCGTGAAGATGTTATAATACGCACTTGAACGTGAAAAGCAGACGTAGCATATTACACAATGGCGTCTACACCAATTGCAAAAATATTTTTTGCAGTATGTCTCTTTTTTACATTAGTTAAGTTAATCATTTTTTTGAATTCAAACTTGCGTTGGAAAATACCGCAGATAAACAAATTATTATTTAAATACATATATTACACAGTATTTTTTTTAATTTAGCCGGAACAGTGCATACTTAATCTGTCAGTATTTCTGACATGCCTTTATGTCGATGCGCTCAAGTGGAAACAATAATTATTGCTAAAAAAACAATGGACGCAGTAACTTATGCGCTGTCGACTCAAAGACCGGCCGGCTTGATACAACTTGCGAGTGCAAGAGTTAAAAACTACACAGACACGATTGCTGGCTTGGACCTGCATTAAATCGACTGTCTCTCAGCTTTTAACGTTGTTTGAATCAAATTAAACATTACAAGCAATAATATTACTGAATTTGATGATTCCTTGTTGTCATATTGCCTTTTTTTAGGTGATTGTTAATCCAAAAAATATAAAATTGAGAAAGGTTAACTATGAAACAAGAATAATTTGAAATTTATAAGTGGGTTATATTTGTTTTATAGGAATAAGCGCGTGCATTCAACTTGGAATACTAAGCATTGGAATTGTTGTTGGTTCTATGGTCGCTCTGTTTGCAAAACCTAATAACTTTCGTAAAATCAGAAACACTTTCATTTCTCAAACGTTCAAAAAATTTGAAAATACGCTCCGCCCAGATATTGTGCTTAGTGAATCAAAACATTATTCGCCTAGTTCATTAAAAAGGTCTTACGACGTTTGTGGACGTAATTAATAAAACTGACAGATATTTAAAATGGCTGACAAAACGAATAATGCTGCAAACTCTAAATGCCAGTCAATATTGAGCAAAATTTTATCTGGAGCTTTAACCAAAGCACAATATTGTTCTGGTGCCAATGATGTTTTCAAGAAAAAACCAAAAGCTATTATGAAAAATCAGGTTTGCGCTTAATTGGATTTTTTAAAAAATAAAATAAAAATGTAATAAAAAAATAATCTTTAATATTTTGTCACATAACTATTGTTGTACATTTTACCAAGTCTTAAACGCATGTAGCTTTTTCAGGTTAACTAGAATGGAGCATGCTCGACAAAACTGATATAGTTAGTCACAAAAAGTATTTTTGGTAAACAAAAAAGTTGCAAAAGTCAAAATTTATTTTGCTTGCTAGAGCGAAACAAAGATTAAATTTAATGTTCTGTTGCATAACTATTGTCAAGCATAGTATTAGGTTTTAAATGATTGTAGTTACTTTTAATTGCTTTGGGCGGAACGTGCTTGTCATAACTGATTTAGTTAGTCACAAAAAGTATTGTTGGTAATACAAAGTTGAAAAATGCAAAAGTTTTTTTTGCTCTCCGAGCAAAAACGCAGATTAATTTTAATGTTTTGTTGCATAACTATTGTCGCGCATAGTACGAAGTCTTGAATTCATGAAGTTACTTTATATTGCCTAAAGCGGAACGTGCTCGACATAACAGATTTAGTTAGTCACAAAAACTATTTTTCGTAAAAAAATTTGAAAATGGCAAAGCTGATTTTGCTTGCTGGAGCAAAAAAAAGATTAACTTTAATTTTCTGTTGCATAACTATTGTCGCACATAGTACCAAGTCTTGAATTCATGAAGTTACTTTAAATTGCCTAGAGCGGAACGTGCTCGACATAACAGATTTAGTTAGTCACAAAAACTATTTTTGGTAAAAAAAGTTAAAAAACACGAAACTTATTATTGCTTGCTGGAGCGAAACTAAAATTAATTTTAATGTTCTGTCGCATAACTATTGTCGCACATAGTACCAAGTCTTAAAATCATGAAGTTACTTTAGATTGCCTAAGGCGGAACGTGCTCGTCATAACAGATTTAGTTAGTCGCAAAAACCTTTTTTTTTGGTAAAAAAAAGTTAAAAACGTCAAAATTAATTTTGCCTGCCGGAGCGAAACAAAGATTAATTTTAATGTTCTGTTGCATAACTATTCTTGCACATAGTACCAAGTCTTTAATTCATGAAGTTACTTTAGATTGCCTAAGCCGAAACGTGCTCGAGAAAACAGATTGAGTTAGTCAAAAAAAGTATTTTGGTAAACAAAAAAGTTAAAAACGTTAACATTGATTTTGCTTGCTGGAGCGAAACAAAAATTAATTTTAATGTTCTGTTGCATAACTATTGTCGTGCATTGCACTAAGTCTTAAATTCATGTACTTACTTTAGATTGCTTAGGACGGAACATGCTCGTCATAACTGATTTAATTAGTCAAAAAAGTAATTTATATAAAAAAAAATTAAGTTGAAATTTCTTGGTTTGCACAGCATTGCACGTGCCCTATGGATGGCTGTACGTTTACTGGAGGCAAGTATTTTGGGTATAACGCACATATGGAAGCTGTGCATTTTTGCGCGGACTGTGCATTGTACTTTACACATCGCGAGCTACATAATTGCAGTCACCTAGGACAGATGGGTGGTCACATTGATTTCAAAAACCCGAAAGTAGACCAAAGTTTCTTTCAAAAAATTTTAAGACATCATTTGGGGGCTATTATTTTGTATCAACATCGACCGTCTCGAATTTTTCAACAAGTTGAAGATATTTTTGGTAACGTTAACGCTGCTCCTACCAAATTACTAGAGCAGTTAATCAGAATTTACAATAACGCTCTCGTTTGCATTTAACTACCAACAGTTATCGAAAATCCGATTAATAATAAGGAAGATAAAGTGTATTTAGTAAGCAAATTTGAAAAATTATTGCATAAAGATGGTATTGAAAAATTAAAATTTGATGCCGCGTATGATATTATTTTATCGCTGAACTTGTATAATGCTAATGGCTCTGGATGGACTGTCCGTGAAATAATATCATTCGATGTTATTGTGGGAAGTTATAAACCTTTAAAGAATGTAAGACCAAAAGGGTATCTAAAAATGCCTATTCGGCGCTATGGTATTTTAAATTTACAAAAAACAAAAGATCAGTGTTTTCAGTATTGTATTATTGCCTTGCGTCATAGAAAAGATGTGCAAAAAAATGGTCAAAGAGTGAATTAACCGTCAAATTATGACACGTATAGAAATAGTTTTGATTTTAGTAAAACACCAGGACCAATAGATATTTACAAAGACTTAGAAAAGTTTGAACAGTTAAATTTTACAAGTGTAAATGTTTACACAAACGAAAACGAAGACATTTACTCCATTAGAATGTCAGACTTTGATTATAACAGCCACGTAGATTTATTTATGATTCAAGAAAATGTTAGGGGAGAAGATTAATACCACTTTGCTTTGATTTACAACCTAGATATGGTAATGAACAGAGTTTATGCAAATACAGTGAAGTTTTGCAAAGTTTGTTTACAAGGTTTCCAAACTAATAAGCTGTTACAGCAACACGCACTTTCATTGAGGAAAAAAAGTGTTAAAATTAATTTCAAAAAAGAAAACTATCGATTAAAATTCTCTAAACCTTACATGAATTTAGCTTATCCGTATGTATTATTTTGGGAGTTGGAATCATTTATAGTTCCAATAAACACTGACCCTTTAATGAAAAAAGCAAAACACAAAAAACAGCTGAGCACAAAGCAGCAAGCTATTCACTTTGCATTGTCAAAAATTTAGATAAAGACATGGAACTAATAACTCTAGAGCATTACGACGGGACAGATGATATTATGAAACATTTTATAGAAAGAGTTATGCATTGGGCAAATTTAATTAAAAGAGAAAATCGATTAACTAATAATTCCGTCCGGCCATTGACAAGCGAATTATAAAGGCATAGAAGCGCAAGTGTTTGCGATTTATGTTTGCAACCGTTAACTGATAAGAATTTTAAAACGTTGCATCATAATCATACCACGGGTCGCTACGAATCAATTATTCACCGCAATTGTAATTTGCAAGTAAAATATAAATTTAAACTAGTTTGTATTAGTCACAATGGAACTGGTTACGATCACAAATTTTTGCTAGAAGCAATTAACAGCAGTGTAGTAGATATAAAAGATACAAAGATAATAGCCAAAAATTCTGAAAAATTTATATCAAAGAAGCAAACAAAAAATAGTTCCCCTCAATATTTTCCCCGACGATGCTGTTGAACCAATTTTTCAACGGGCTAAGATTCGATTCATAGATTCACTGCAGTTTTTAAACTGTAGCCTTGAAAAGTTGGTATCTAATTTAAAAAAAGATGGAATAGAGCAATTTGATTTACTTAAGAAAAATTTGCATATTATTTTTCCTGATTCAAATATTAAACACCCGACAAACAGGCAACTGGATTTACTTACCCAAAAACAAATATTCCCGTATTCTTTTTTATCAGGGCCTGAGGTGCTTGACGATAAAGTTCCAATTCCAGATAGAGAAAAATTTTACGCTGACTTGACAGACGAAGATATATCTGATGATGATTGGAAACACGTTCAGGAGATTGTATCAGAGTTTCAAATTAAAAGTTTTAGAGATTTTACTAGATTTTATGCTTTGACTGACGTATTGCACTTAGCTCAGTTATGGCAAAATTTTAGATCAACTGGCTTATCATTTTATAAGCTAGACCCTACTTATTGTTATTCGCTGTCAGGCTATAGTTGGGAAGCTTGTTTGTTCACAACTAAATGTGAATTAGGGTATGTAACATGCAATGAAATGTTAGAATTGGCTCAGCGTGGAATTCGAGGTGGAATTTGTCATACTACGCAGCGTAGTGTTCACGCAAAAGCAAAAAGGTTTGGAGATGACGTAAAAGATGAAGAGGAAGTACAAATCTGTTACTTTGATATTAATTCTTTATATGCAAGCGCGATGTTCGAGCCTTTGCCTTGTGACAATTTTAAAATGGTTAACGCCACTGAGTTGGAGAAAATTAATTAGAAAAATATACCAGAAGACAGTGGAATTGGTTATATAATTGAATGTGATTTGGAATATCCAAATCACGTTTAAGATATGTCTTTGTGTGTACCGTTTACACCAGAACATTTTGAGCTTGCGTACGAGCATTTATCACTAGATCAAAAGGAATTGATTGATCGACATTCTGACCAAATCCTAGTTTTCAAAGGCGGCAAGCGACTATTGACAACTTGTTACGACAAAACAAATTACGTTTGTTACTATCGAGAACTTAAATACTATTTGCAAAAAGGTCTAGTTATTAAAAAAATTTATTCGGGAATACGATTTACTGAAAAGCCAGTTTTTAAAGACTATATACTCAAAAATCTAGACAACAGAAAGCATGCAAAAACAGAATCTGAAGGGAATGTTTTTAAACTTATATCAAATTCAGTTTATGGTAAAACAGGACAGTCACCTCTTGATCAAGTAGATGCTAAAACATGTCAAACAAAAGAAGAAGCTGAAAAGTATTTAGCCCAGACGCAATTTGAAGGAATAATGTTGATTCTTATCAATTTAACAATTGTTCTGATAAAGAAAATGAATGTTACATACGATAAAGCAATTTTAATTGCTGTAGCAATTTTAGGGTTGTCAATAATGATTTTTTATAAGGGAGTTTACGAGGTTTTGTATCGTCTTTTTGGAGTAACGCTCCTTGTAGATTACGCTGACACAGACTCAACGATTACGCACTTTTCGATGCCTAGTAAGATATTTTTTGAAATTCTGGTCGACAATTACATGTTTTTTGACTTTTTAAAACTGCCTATAGATCACCCTGTTTTTTTTGGTATAGATGACGCGAAAGAGTTTGTTAATCGTACTAAAAATGTTTACTCTTTATGGAAAATTGAAAGTTTGGACATTATAGAGTTTGTATCTTTAAAAGCAAAACATTATTTACTAAAATTTAGCGATGGAAAAAATATAATACGATCAAAAGGAGTTCCACGATGCGCTATAAAAAACATTTGACATGAAAAAATGAAGCAAATTGTAGAAAACGATGAAGTTGTAAAAATTGCAACAAAGCACATTCGATCGTATCAGCAAAAGTTATATAATGTACTCGCTCAAAAAGTTTCCTATCATTGTATTGACACTAAGCGCTATTAGATAAAATCTGGGGAGAAGTTTTTGAACAAAAGTTATCCATTTGGCTATTATAAAATTCCTATGCTTGAACTTAAAAATTAAATATTGATATCAGTAATAGCAATTTTGATGTATGTAATTATTTAATTCGTCAAGTTTATGCAAATAATAATAACATTTGATCAAACTCATTATAATTTTTTTTTTGTTAATTGCGTAAAATGTATTATAATTAAATTTATGTAAATAAAAAAAGGAAAATAAACATGTGTGAATAATTTTTACATCATTCTTTACAAATGGTCTTAATAATTTTAAGGCAGTTTCCGTCGTCAATTTAATAATTGCGTTGTTTTCAATGGCGAAAACCCCTCTTTTTTAATATTGTCCTTCAAGTTTAGAAGAAGATAAATAAAATCACTCTTGTGTAACTAGCCAGATGTTTTTAATAATCGCTGCTTGGTATAAAATCTAAAAACTTGAAGCATATTTTACTCACTTTGATTTAAAACATCAAAAAGCTAATTGTCTTCTGTCTCACTTGTTATTACTAAATAACTCGTTCGTGCAATGGCGTCTCTCAAAACCCCAAGAAACAGTAAAATTTTTTTTATCATACGCTGAGAAGTAAATGTTTAATTTGTCAATGAAGCAATAACTAAGCTATAACTTGTTTTTTTAATTTATGTTTGCTTTTCAGAAACCAGGAATTTGCCTAATTGCAGTGTGCCCCCGGCTAAATTGAAAAAAGAATTGTCGCAGTTGGCCTACGTCGCTGAGGTGGACCGTCCAGCCTCTGCTGTTTGTGCCGCAGCTGCTGCTGCTGCTAACACGAGAGAAACCTGATCGCAAACACGTATTACACCGATCCTCTTGGAAACTTCAACCCTGCGAGATTGCGCTGTGGTTAATAAGGCTGGCGTAGAAGCTGGATCTGACGCTGATGAATGAGAAGAAGCACCTGACACCTGTGACTGTGATGAAACTCCACCTTTAAAAGAATCAATAAAAAAGCTGTCTGCAAAACGAAAATTAAGTTTTCGAGTAAACCAAGGGGAAAAGGTTGACGTCGACGATGACGTAGAAGCGCCGCCCACCCGTCTAGGAAAAATGACGTTAAAGTCACAGGGAGAGGACCCACTAGAATCGCCTAAGCAGACTGGTGCCCCCAATAAAGACGAGCAACAGGTACTCGCATCTTTTTCTAGGCGTCGTGATATAAAACAACGGCGTGATTACGACTCTGAAGAATACGATGATTTTGATAATGATGATGAGAAGTTGCCCGCGATCGCTATTATTCAATTATCTGACCCTAGGTTCTTTCAGACCGGAGACACTAAAATAGTTAGAGGTTTAAAATGCAGATTTAATTATTTTGATCCACTGTCTTGTTATTATTTCTATTTATTGAAAGCAAATGAGAAGGCTTTGCCCAGCAGAATGGCTTTTACTCAGATAGAAGCTGTTGGGGTTATAGCTTTTTTGAAACAAATTCTCGCTGAGTATGCAAACCTTAGCCATTTAAATGATTTATTGCCCATGTTTGACGGTAATAGCCACGCGGCATTTATGGACGCTAAAGATCTGCATTTCTGGGACCCAGAAATGTGGTGCTTTAGGTCGCATTCCATACACGTTCGTGTGAGTCGGTTCACTTGGAACCCAGTTTATAGGATTCATTTTTTGAAACCTGTCAAACTGAAATCAGATAGGTATCCGAAATAGGTTGGGAGTCATTTTGAACCTCAAATACTTGAACCTAAAAAGCTCATTAAATATATGACCGAAAAGCTTGATTCTGTTAAGCTGTTATGCATTAAGATTACGTTTGTAATGTTAAGCCCATGAAAAAATGAATAAATTCTTTTCTTTGTTGACATTTGTTTATTGTTTTGTTTTTATTTGCAATGCACCTGTACATCGACGGAGGTCACGCGTGAGCGAGCGCTCTCATAAACAACTTTGCGTCCTAATGCATCCACATGCTCAGCCGCCAGCCATAAATAACGCTCTTTTACGCTCGCACCCACCCACCCGTGACCACTAACGAGACTCTATCTGTCTTATTATTATTATCATTATCATTAATTTTGTTTTTCATTTCAATCTCCTCGGCCGTTTTTCATTGCATCACTCCCCACTGCCACCTAACAAACAAACACGCATTTTACTCCAAATTCATTAGCTGTATACTAGGTTCGTCAAGTATCCCATAGGAGCATTTTGGCTTTACTTGCATATACTTTTCTGTCATTTTTTTTCTTGATTTTTCCCATATATCTATATAGATGCGTGCATACAGTTGGCCCCGCATATACTATACATTTACACACCTCCCACTCCCCCCACCCACGCCCCCCTCCCCACTATCCACGCGTGTCCCGGTGCGTCCCATTGGGTCCCATCGGGTCCCGCTCGTCCCTATAGTCGGTCTCGCCCGTCTCTTATGGCCGCTCCCAGCGGATCGCCCCAGCATCTAATGGCCTCAAAATTTTTTATAAATACGGCTTTCTCATGGACTGAATGACCTCGATCGTTTTTATAAGTTAGATTTAACATGGTCTGAACTGACATATTATATTTACTGCTTATGTCTGTCTATCTGTCAGTCTGTCTGTTAGTCTGTCTCTCTGTTAGTTAGTCTGTGTGTCTGCATGTCCGTCTGTCGGTTTGTATGTCTGCCAGTCCGTTGGTCTGCTTGTCAGTACGTCTGTGTGTCTGTCGGTTTGAAAGTCCGTCTGTCTGTATGTCGCTCTTTCTTGTCGGTCTGTCAGTATGTCTGTCTGTCTGTCCGTTTGTTTGTCTGTTTGTCGGTCTGTATGTCCGTCTGTGGGTCTGTATTTCAGTTGGTCCGTGGGTCTGTTTCTGTCGGTCCGAAATTCTGTCTGTCTGTCTGTCGGTCTATCTTTCGGTCGGTCTGTGTGTCTGTGTGTCTGTCTGTCATGGGTTTGTTTCTTTGTTGGTCTGTTTGTCTGTCTGTGGGTCTGAATTTCTGTCGGTCCGTCGGTCTGTTCGTCAGTCTGTCTGTGATTCTGTCAGTCAGTAAGACCATCTGTTTTTCTGTTTGTCCGTCTTTCGTTCTGTCAGTCAGTCTGTTCATCTAGTTGGTGTCAGTCAGCCTTTGTCTGTCCGTCTGTCTGTCAGTCAGTCTGTCTGTCCGTCTGTCTGTCTGTCTGTCTGTCTGTCGGATTGTCAGTCTGTCGATCTCTATTCTGCTATTTGTGTCTGTCTTTTTATCTATCTGCCTGTCCATCTGTCTGTCTGTTATCCGTCTGTCAGTCGGCATGTCGTCTCACTGAATACGTCTTTCTATCTGTCAGTCTCTCTGTCCGTCTAAAGGTCAGAATATTTGTCGTTCCGTCTGTCTGTTGGTCAGTCAGTTTGTGTGTCTTTCAGTCAGAAATTCCGTGTGTCTGTCGATCTGTCTGTCTGTCAGTCTGTCTGTTTGTCAGTCAGTTTATCTGTTTGTCCGTCTGTCAGTCTGTCGGTCTGTCCGTCAGTACGTTTGTCTGTCAGAATGTCTGTCTGTCGGTCTGTAGGTCTGTATGTCTTGCAGTCTGTCGGTCTAAAAGTCCGTCTGTCTGACTGTTGGTCTGTCTTGTCTGTCGTGCGGTCTGTCTGTCGGTTTGTCTGTCGGTCTGTCAGTCTTTCTGTCTGTCTGTCAGACTGTCTGTCTGTCTGCCTGTTCGTTTGTCTGTTTGCCGGTCTGTATGTCTGCCTGTGGGTCTGTATGTCTGTCGGTCCGTCTCTCTGTTGGTAATTCTGTCTGTGGGTCTGTTGGTCTGAAATTCCGTCTGTCCGTCGTTCTAAAATTCCGTCTGTCTGTCGGTGTGTCTGTCAGTCTGCCTGTCTGTCAGTCTGTGTGTATGTCTGTCTGTCTGTCTGTCATCTGTCTGTCTGTCCTATCGTTCGGTTGTCTGTTTGTCAGTCTGTATGTCTGTGCGTAGGTTGGTATGTCTGTCGGTCCGTTTGTCTGTCTGTTGGTCTGTCTGTCTGTCTGTTGGTCTGTCCGTCTGTTGGTGTTTGTCTGTCTGTTGGTCTGTCGGTTTGTTTGTGTGTCCTTATGTGTGTCCTTCTGTCTTTTTATCTGTCATCTGTCTGTCGGTCTGTCAGTACGTCGATCTGTCTGTATGTCCGTCTGTTGGTTTGTAGGTCTGTCAGTCTGTGTGTCCGTCTGAGGGTCTGTTCGTCTGTCAGTCCGTCTGTCTGTCTGTCTGTCGGTCTGTGTGTCTGTCTGTCGGTCTGTGTATCATACTGTCCGTTATCTGCCTGTCTGTCTGTCCGTTCGTTTTTCTGTTTGTCGGTCTGTATGTCTGTCTGTGGGTCTGTATTTCAGTTGGTCCGTCTGTCTGTTTGTCAGTCTGTTTGTGTTTCTGTCGGTCCGAAATTCCGTCTGTCTTTCTGTCGGTCTATCTGTCGGTCGGTCTGTGTGTCTGTCTGTCTGTCAAGGGTTTGTCTGTTTGTATGTATGTATGTCTTTCTGTGGGTCTGAATGTCTGTCTGTCCGTCTGTCTGTTCGTCAGTCTGTCTGTGTTTCTGTCGGTCTGTTAGACCATATTTCTGTCTGTTTGTCTGTCGGTCTGTCGGTCTGTTTGTCGCTCTGTCAATATGTCTGTCTTTGTGTCATTTTGTGTGTCCGTCTGTCGTTCTGTCGGTCAGTCTGTATGTCCGTCCGTAGGTTGGTATGTCTGTCGGTCCGTCTGTCTGTCTGATGGTCTGTCTGTCTGTCTGTCTGTCTGTTGGTCTGTCCGTCTGTTGGTGTGTCTGTCTGTCAGTTGGTCTGTCGGTTTGTTTGTGTGTCCTTATGTGTGTCCTTCCGTCTTTTTGTCTGTCATCTGTCCGTCGGTCTGTCAGTACGTCGGTCCGTCTGTATGTCCGTCTGTTGGTTTGTAGGTCTGTCAGTCTGTGTGTCCGTCTGAAGGTCTGTTCGTCTGTCAGTCCGTCTGTCTTTCGGTCTGTCTGTCAGTCTGTCTGTCTGTCGGTCTGTGTGTCTGTGTGTATGTTTGTCTGTCTGTGTTTTTGTCATCTGTCTGTCTGTTCCTTCGTTTGTCTGTTTGTCGGTCTGTATGTCCGTCCTTGGGTTGGTATGTCTGTCGGTCCGTCTGTCTGTTTGTCGGTCTGTCTAACCATCTGTCAGTCTGTCACTTGGTCTGTCCATTTGTCGGTGTGTCTTTGTGTCTGTCTGGTTGTCTGTCATCTGTCTGTCAATCTGTATGTCCGTCTGTCGATGTGTAGGTCTGTCGGTCCGTCTGTCAGTTTTTGAGTGTGTCTGTGTGTCTGTCGGTCTGTTAATCGGTCGGTCTTAGTGGCTTTCTGTTTGTTCGTCTTTCGGTCTGTCGGTCGGTCTGTATGTCTGTTCGTCTGTCTGTCAGTCAGTCTGTCTGTCTGTCAGTCCGTATGTCTGCTTTTGGTCTGTCTGTGTGTCTGTCGGTTTGTTTGTCTGTCTCTTAGTCTGTCTGATGTCTGTCTGTCGGTCTGTCTGTTGGTCGGTCTATGTGTCAGTCTGTCTGTGTCTCTGTCAGTACGTCTGTGTGTCTGCATGTCCGTCTGTCGGTATTTGTGTCCGTCTGTAAGTCTGTATGTCTGTCAGTCCGTTGGTCTGCTTTTTAGTGCGTCTGTGTCTTTCGGTCTGAAAGTCCGACTGTCTGTCTGTCGCTCTTTCTTGTCAGTCTGTCAGTATGTCTGTCTGTCAGTCCGTCTGTCTGTCTGTCAGTCTGTGTATCATTCTGTCTGTTATTTGCCTGTCTGTCTGTATGTTCGTAGGTCTGTTTGTCGGTTTGTATGTCCGTCTGTGGGTCTGTATTTCGGTTGTTCCGTCTGTCTGTTTGTCAGTCTGTTTGTGTTTCTGTCAGTCCGAAATTCCGTCTCTCTGTCTGTCGGTCTATCTGTCAGTCGGTCTGTGTGTCTGTCTGTCAAGGGTTTGTCTGTTTGTATGTCTGTATATCTGTCTGTGGGTCTGAATGTCTGTCTGTCCGTCTGTCTGTTCGTCAGTCTGTCTGTGTTTCTGTCAGTCTGTTAGACCATATTTCTGTCTGTTTGTCTGTCGGTCTGTCGGTCTGTTTGTCGCTTTGTCAATCTGTCTGTCTTTGTGCCTTTTTGTGTGTCCGTCTGTCTTTCTGTCTGTCAGTGTGTATGTTTGTTCATCTGGTTAGTGTCAGTCAGCCTGTGTGTCTTTCTGTCTGTCGGTTTGTCTGTCTGTCGGTCTCAATTCTGCTATTTGTGTATGTCTTTCTATCTATTTCTATCTGTCTGGGCTCGTATCCTATCTTTAGACAGTACTCGAATAACGCGACAGTGCTACAATAGGCTATATACTCTGCAGTCGGTACGCAAACCAAATGCTGCGTATAACTGGGCAATTAGGATAAAAAATATTTTAATTGAGACTGGATTTCACTCAGTATGGCTAGCGCAAGATCCTGACTTAGTGCATCAAAACATTGACCTTATTGTGGAGCGTATTAACGATCAGTCAATACAAAAGGACATGGCAAGAATTGAGAAGTCTTCATATCATGAATTCTTTAAATATTCCAAAAGTGACCCGGACATTTCTCCTTACCTAATGTTTCATCTTCCTATTCCATATCTGCGAATTTTTGCTCAAATAAGATTAAATTCAAACACACTTTCTGTAAATGGCATGAAATATAAATTTAGTGATGTTGATATGTGTAAACTTTGTGGATGTGATGTAGATGATATTTATCATTCAATTGTAAAGTGCAGTGGTTTAGTTACACACAGAGAAATTTTTTTGGGTATCTATAATTTAGATTCTCTAGACCGAAAAGGTTTTGCTTCATTCCTCAGCTATCAATCGATTGACTGTGTATGTAATTTCTTTAAATTTTGTCAAACAATGTTAAAAATTAAGTGTACATTATAATACTTATTAATTACTTGTGTATCATGGGCAATGCCCGATTAAATGCACAATAAAGAAATAATAATAATAATAATAATAATAATGTCTTTCTATCTATCTGCCTGTCGGTCTGTCTGGCTGTCTGCTTGTCTGTCGTCTGTTATCCATCTGTCTGTCTGTCAGTCTCTCTGTCCGTCTGAGAGTCAGTATGCTTGTCGGTCCATCTGTCTGTTGGTCAGTCAGTCTGTGTGTCTTTCAGTCAGAAATTCTGTGTGTCCGTCTATCTGTCTGTCTGTCAGTCTGTCTGTCCATCCGTCTGTTAGTCTGTATGTCTTTCCTTCTGTCAGTCTGTCTGTCTCTCCGTAAGTACGTCTGTCTGTCAGAATGTCTGTCTGTAGGTGTGTCGGTATGTGTGCCCGTCTGTAGGTCTGTATGTCTCACAGTCTGTCGGTCTAAAAGTCCGTCTGTCTGACTGTAGGTCATTCTCGTCATTCTGTAGGTCTGTCTGTCGGTCTGTCTGTCTGTCAGTCTGTGTATCTGTCTTTCTGTTTGTCTGTCTGTCTGTCTGTTATCTGTCTGTCTGTCTGTTTGTTTGTCTGTTTTCCGGTCTGTATGTCTGTCGGTCCGTCGTTCTGTTGGTAAGTCTGTCTGTAGGTCTGTTGGTCTAAAATTCCGTCTGTTTAACGGTCTGTCTGTCAATATGTCTGACTGTCGGTCTGTGTGTCTGTGTGTACGTCTGTCTGTCTGTCATCTGCCTGTCTGTCTGTTCGTTCGTTTTTCTGTTTGTCGGTCCGTTTGTCCGTCTGTGGGTTGGTATGTCTGTCGGTCTGTCGGTCTGTTTGTCGGTCTGTCTGTGTGTCTGTCTGTCCGTCAGTCAGTCCGTTGGTCTGTTTCTCTGTCGGTCTGTTTGTGTGTCTGTCGGTGTGTATGTCCGTCTGTCGATTTGCAGGTCTGTCGGTCCGTCTGTCTGGTTGTTAGTGTGTCTGTGTGTCTGTTGGTCTGTTAATCTGTCTTTCTTTGTGTCTTTGTGTTTGTCCGTCTGTTGGTCTGTCGGTCGGTCTGTATGTCTGTCCGTCTGTCTGTCAGTGTCAGTCAGTCTGTGTGTCTGTCCGTCTGTCTGTAAGTCAGTCTGTCCGTTAGTCTGTCTGTCTGTCAGTGTGTCTCGCTGTTTTTCTGTCTTTCTGTGTGTCAATCTGTCTGTTTGTCTGTCTGTCTGTCATCTGTCTGTCTGTCAGTATGTCGTTCTGTCTATCAGTTTGTTTGTCCGTCAGTGCGTATGTATGTCAGTCGGTCCGTCTGTATGTTTGTCAGTCTGTTTGTGTGTCTGTTGTGTGAAGGTAAATATGGAAATTTGACTGCAGGGGTATTATTAGTAGCAGCGGGAATGGGACAAGGAAGGTTGGGGATGAAAAACCAACCGACGTCGCCGGTACAAGCAGTAAATTTCCACTGCATATAGCACGGGAGAAGTGTAGTTATAGGAAGGGAGTGGAGCTATGGATATAGCAGGTAAAGTAGGGCAGTTAGAAGAGACGGTTGACGTGGAGCAGGATGACGTAGGCACTCTCGGTCGTACGATCTTTGTCCTCCTCAGCAGGCGAAGAGAGTTTTAGCTTTACTTCCTTTTACACTCTCCGAAGAGAAACAACTAGGTGGAATCGCTAGTCAACGTCTAGTAAAATTGAGGAAAGATAGATCGCCCGCCGCCATCTTGCTTTTATATTATTTATATATATAATACTATCTATCCCTCCCTTTTCTTCTCCTTTGGAGGTTTTATTTAATTACCCGTGTGGGTTAAATTGTGATTACGTTAGAGATCATTAAGGATTATTCGTGGAGTGAATATTTTGTACATTATGTGAAGTGAACGCGAACAGTTACAGAGTTCAATAAAGAACACTCCCGTAGACATTATTCTTGTGCTGTAAACATTAAAATAGCATTGGCATTAATTTGGCTGTCTGAAGCCAGCACAGTAACATTATAGTGATACTCATCGTTCAACGGGTACCGGAGTATTACGGTCATCATTTTCATACTCCGGGTGTGAGTGTCGAAGGTCATACCGACACCTACACACCGGGTCATTATAATTGTGCATCCCATCCATCACAACGGAGCCCCTACCGAACCACCGGGTTCTTCGCAGCCAGTCAGGAGTAGCGAAATTACGTGAGCAGGAACTTCGTAAGCGCGGTCGGCTTTACCCGGTCGCTCTCTCTGTAAATACCAGAGCGGGCCGAGGACGATCTAGCCAACCGAGGACCGCGTCGTCTACCGTGCGCGGTCGAGGAAGAGGAAGAACACCAACTGAAGAGACCGACCCGGTCGCTTTCCTGTTCCAACAGCCTGTCCTGGTCGTGATACGTGGGAAAAAGGGGAATATTGGGAAAATCCAGTTTACGCTGGCGACCCTGAAGGACACAAAACTTCTGTTTTGTTCAAGTACCGATAACAGCACGATCAGGTGAGAACCACCAGTTCCACATTGTTGTTTTTCTTAAAACTTATTTTTAAGTGTAGGGTAGTCGTTAGTCGACCGCGACACACAATATCGATCTTGTCTCGGTCGGAAGGATAGCGTAGTAGCATACAAGCATATACAGTCATACAACAGGGACGCATAAGTACCGAGTTGAGCATAGGCGCAAGCACCTTGGTCGGCGGTTTTGGTTTGGCAGGGGTAGATAAGCACACCGGAGCCCCGAGGCAGGCCAGTCCAGCCTGTTCCCTTAGAACTTGCCGCATAGCGCAGACCGCGACTCGGTCGCGGAGTAGACTCGGTTTCGGTAGTAGCGAGTAACACAGACAACCGCGATATTCCGAAAAAATAAAGTTCCGTATAGGTCCGGTCCAGTTTGAGGAGGTGGTAGTGCGTACGCAAGGGCCAAGGGCGAAGACCAGGAACCAGGACCGGGATGAAGCCAATCTGCGACATCAAGACGGACGGAGTAACGTGGACGGGCCGGAAAAGCGAGCTGATACTGAAGCAGCTCTTGCTCGAAGACCCGCAAACACCGGGAGCATGCGACCTGTTGACAGTGAAGTAGAGGTGGTACATCTACCGGTACCAACTAAAGGTGTAGGAAACTCCCAAGCCTATGACACCATTAGAGGTAGCATTTGCATTCGCTGAATACCAACAGCAAATGATGCAGGCAGAGAACGACGGAGCTAAGGACTTCGAGGGAATAACCGAGTTATGCCAGGGGGAGACGACGTAACTGAAGGACTCGGTCAAGCAGATCGCGACCGCGACGAAGAGTGACCCAGTAGCACCAAAGAAAGCTGAAGCTGCAGGGAAGACAGTGCTGGACTACGTCTTGCAAATGTCAAAAGACATGCAGTCCATGCAACTAACCGTGCAGTCTATACAGGCAGACCAGGGACGCTTAAAAGCCCAGTTGGTAGGGAACAAAAGTCCCAAAGGACAAGCAATCCCGCAAAGGAACCTACTGCAATTGGCCACGGCAAGCACCAGCCAGCAGCAGCAACAGCAAATTTGGGCGAGTACCGGGACGAAGCAACTGCCGACAACACCATGTGTCAGCTTCAGCGCAGTACCTTCGCAACAATCCAGCCAGCAGTCGCAAAACAGTGCAAGCAGTACCGCGTCAGCACCGGACATCGCGGATATGGCAGACCATCTGCTACATGTGCTAGACCAGCAAAACCAAAATACCCGGCAGGCTCAGGAGTTACAGAGAGAGCAGACACAGCTGTTGGCAGGAATGATGGCACCGACCGGGCTGCACATTATACCGCAGCACTTCGACCCAAAGGTAGACATTGCACCAAATTATATCGATGCTTTTGAGGCACACCTGGAGATCCACGGGGCCCAGCGGAGGGCGTATATCCAGATCTTCCAGAAGTGCTTGACAACACCGGCAGAAGCATCTTGGCTAAAGGCTACACTCTTAGATGTAGACCATACCTCGGCAGCGGTAAG
This sequence comes from Dicyrtomina minuta, assembly GCA_949802685.1. Taxonomy (NCBI): domain Eukaryota; kingdom Metazoa; phylum Arthropoda; class Collembola; order Symphypleona; family Dicyrtomidae; genus Dicyrtomina; species Dicyrtomina minuta. Next base: position 1,678,888 of record CATKUY010000261.1, read on the forward strand.
AGCGGAGTTCTTGAAGGCGTACGACTGGTCGAGCGCGCAGTCTGTCTTGAATAGAGTAGTAAATTGGAGACAGCAAGCTCACAAACCAATAAGGCAGTGGGCATCCGATTTCTATTTCCTGCTGAAAAGCATTAAGGAGCCTCACCTATGGGATCAGCGGGAAATTATGAGCCGCATTAAACAAAACATGCATAGCTCGTTATATGGAGCATTCCCACCAGGGACAACGCCCCCTCAGAGGCTAAACGATTTTATCAAGCAGGCAGAAGAGTTTTATAGAAACCGGGTCAGGGCCGAGAAGGAAAGGGAATCTTATCGGCCGTAAAATCAACAGGACCGAAGCAAAGGCCGGGACCGGCAGCCGCCCCAAGGGCAGCGAAACCAGCAATGGAACTCAAGGGACCGCTAACGGAGCAATGAGCGAAATTCCGGTCCCGGTGAGCGCAGACGAGAGCAGAGTCGAAGCCTGCAAGCACAAAACTCACCGGGCCAGTCAGGTCCTGTACGAGACAGATCGGCCAGCCCACAAGAGAGACGAGAATTACCGCGTCGGGATAGGCAACCGGAGCGGAGGACCGGGAAGTGGTGTCACGTGTGTAGCAGAAACACGCACAATACAGAGGATTGCAATTCAGCCAAAGCAAAAGTCATGGCTTTAAAGATACTGGCTCAGGCATGTGCCGAAGAAGAAGCAACAGAACGCCGGACCGAGACACCACCGACTGGGACACTGGAAGGCATGCAGGGCTTACGAGTCTCATCGAAAGGCGAAGAGGACCTGGACGAGAGGCAGTTGTTCAATGCATTGCGGACCGCGAAGAACAGAGAAGAAGGAGGCTCGCTAAGGCGAGACCGGGACCAACAACCAAGTCCCGGTGAAGATCAAGTCCAGAAGGCAATCAGCAAGTTGGAAGCCAAGTTTGAGCCTTCGCACTACTACCGTCTTTAAACTGGGTTCAGACACGGACAGACGAGGGGACCCGTGTCACTTACACTAAATAAACAAAGCCCCTTACGCCCTAGTAAATATTAAGCATAAAGAAAAGCTATTTCCGTATTTCGCGTTAATAGACTCGGGCTGCACCGCGCTCGCGATATCGAAGAAAGAATGCGATAGACTAGGGTTACAGATAAGAAAGTCATTGGTAAAGATGTCGGGATTTGATTGTACGGTAGTCACATCGGGAGGCGTAGTTACATTAGACATGAAAATCGCAGGTCGGTGGTTTAGGGAGGATTTTCTGGTCCATAAGGGTCTAATGTGCCCTATTTTCATCGGGAATAAGTTCCAGTAGAAACATGGTCTGAGTTTCGACGACGTGAAAGGCGAGATGCGATGGGACGTCCCGACCGAGGAAGAGAAAAAGCAAAATGTTGGGTACTTTGTCCGCGGTCTATCTGTAAGAACCGCGAAAGACGTCTGTGACTTGTCACTAGCGTCGACCCTGGACAAGTACGACTGGGCAAAGCTGGGGACGTCGTCCATCCAAGTGTTCGTCGAAACTCTGGTCAAAAAGTATCCCGGGGTAGTACGGAGTGATGGCAGGTCCGGGCTTACGAACGCAATCATCCAAGATTTGCGCATCCCGGAGGACTGCCCGGTGATACAGTGTAAACCTGCTCGAAGACCACCGGCTATAGCAAAATGGGAGGACGAGACACTGCATGAGTTAGAATTGCAGGGTAAGATACGGCGGTCGACTTCGGCATATTCCTCGCCATTGCTTATTATACCAAAACCAAACGGCGATAAGCGAATGGTGGTAAATTATAAAGAGTTGAATAGCTTTACACCGAAGATACAGAACCCGATGCCTATCATACACCAGATCTTGGCGCATCTTTCACCTAACCGAGTCATGTCTAAGCTGGACTTAAAGTCGGGCTTTTGGCAAATCCCCATAACGGAGAACTCTAAGAAGTTCACCGCGTATCACACGCAGAATGCATGTTATGAGTGGAACGTGATGCCGATGGGGCTGAAAAATGCTCCAATGATTTTCTAGGATCTCATGAACAGGTTATTTGGTAAATTTGTGGGTGACTTCCTGCATGTGTACCTGGATGACATTTTCATCTTAAGTGAGACCGAGCAACTGCACAAAAAGCATTTAGACTTCGTGTTTAAGACACTGCATAACTTTAACCTTACTTTAAACTGGGCGAAGTGCGAGTTCGATCTACCGGAAGTCGAGTTCCTGGGCCACATTGTCACGCGCTTTGGCATCAAGAAATGCCCGAAGAAGGTAGCGGCGATCCAGGACTTTTCGTCACCGAGAACGAAGAAAGAAGTTCAGCGATTCTTAGGGGCCATTGGATGGTACATGCGGTTTATACCACATTATGCCACACAATTAGAGCCAATATTCCTTAAGCTGAAGTCGGAGGCAGATCCGAATTTACCGTTCCGGTGGGGAAGGAGCCAACAGACCGCATTCGAGACAATTAAGGCGGAAGTGGCCAAGGAGATCACGTTAAACACAATAAACTACGATCACCCGTTATACGTGTATATCGATGCAAGTGACGTAGGGCTGGGAGCTATCCTGGCACAGAATTATTATTGCGAGTTGACCGGGGAGGACAGGTTCCGGGTGATCGAATGCCGCAGCAAACTGTTAAATGCAGCGAAGCGCAGATACCACGCGCGGGAGAAAGAATGTCTAGCTATCAGGTTTGCCAACCGGGTCTTCGATCCCTTCATCAGATATCAAAAGGACGTGATTCTCAGATGTGACAATCAGGCGTTGACATATCTGAAACATGCAGCCATTAACGACCACCTCTATAACCGGCATATTGTCAGGTGGGCAATAGAGTTGGGAGACATTGTCAATGACATAGACTTTGTGAAGGGAGAGGACAACAAGCTAGCAGACTTGCTCTCTCGCGGCGCGCTACCGGATCCCAAGTATGATAATAACCCGGACGAGCTAGATATGTGTTTAGAGAGTGCTTGCGTATGCTTGGCAACGTTTACAAACACCAGGGAGAGAGTTGAAATCGATATGGACATGCTGGACAAGGAAATGCTGCGGGGCTTGCAGAGAGAGTGCGAAGCACTATCTACTATCACCAAGAGCCTTAGCCGAGTCGGGAAGCGGTCTAGGTATCGCTACGACTATGTTATTGTGGAGAGAATCCTCTGTAGGTATGTCCCAGGTAAAGAGCAGACCGCGTCGCGGTCGATCCTGAAAGAAGGTACACCGGAAGGGGGCTTTTATAGCAACCTGGTGGACAAGTTATGGGAACAGAGACTGGAGGAAGACGAGCGGACCGGGCAACTAGTGCCGCCGGTTAGGGTGCGACCGTCTATGCTTATGAGAAAGGGTAAGCATATTAAGTGGGAGCATCCGTTAATCCAAGCGAGTTTCTTAGACCCGGAGTCAGTAACAGCCAGGAAACGCATAGTCCCGGTCATACCGCAGTCCATAGAGCGAGATGTTATAGCGCACTTTCATGACAGTACGATGGCTGGGCACTAAGGTGTGGAGCGCACATACGACCGAATCAGGAAGCGGTTCTGGTTCTACAATATTCATAAGATCATAGAGGCATATGTAAAGACTTGCGCGGTATGCCAGTTAGTAAAAGCTTCGAACCAGGTGCAACCGGGCAAGATGGGTATTCACTTATACCGAAACAACGTGTTTGAGTGTGTGCACGTGGACATTGTCAGAGAGTTGACCGCAAGCGCGGGCTTCAAGTTTATTGTCGTTTGTGTGGACGAGTTTTCAAAGTGGGTGAGCATGGAACCCTTAACATCAGTATCATCAATTAAAATCTTGAAGTTCCTGCAGAAAGTGTTTAACCAGTTTGGAACACCGAAGCGTATAGTCTCCGACAATGCGTCATATTTCTTGGGAGATGATTGGAATGACCAGCTGCGTCAGTGAGGAGCTACATGCGTCCATGTGGCACCTTACCATCCCAACCCGAACCAGTCAGAGCGGGCAAACCGGGATATCAAAAGTATCTTACGCGCGTTTTGCATAGCAACCCAGACAATGTGGGCAAAGCAGTTAGGGGACTATATGGTAGCACTCAACACCGCGAAATCCAAGTCATCCCGGTACTCATTGTGTCAGTTAAACTTAGGTAGAGACATACTGTTACCAATAGACCGTAAGATGCAATTATTGGAAACAATGTAGGTGACAGAGAAGGAGTACGGGCGGCGATTGCTTAAAGATGTAACTTTCATCAGAGATCAGGCCAGGTTTAATTTGAGAGAGGCGCAATTGCAGCAGAAGAAGTACTTTGACCGGAATAAGAGAGATGTTGTGTACGCGGTAGTAGACCTAGTTAAGATACGCAATAAGAAACTGTCCTCAAAGGAGGAGAAATACGCGAAATCCCTTGGACCGCGTTACACTGGGCCGTGGAAGGTAGTAGAGGTGCATTCGGATTGGTCCTATAGTATTCAGGACCCAGATAAACCCAACAGCAACCCGATGAGGTTCCATACTTCCCTCATGTTACCTTACCACGAGAAAGAGAGCAAAGACCCGGTCCTGGTAGAGGAGTCTGTAATAAGTGCGGACGGAGAGGCGGGACCGGATACCAATGAACAACCACAGCCAGACTCGGTAGTCACTGAGTCTGTACCATCACCAGATACCAAGACTGTACTAGATTCCGGAGGGAGTCACGGTAGCGCGGGCACCGCGACCGAGGGTACGAACCAGAGCACATGTTAGAGAGGAGGTTTTAGACCTATCGACCTGTCTGATGACTATCAAGTAGATATTGATGACCCACTACCACCAAGGCGCTATCCCGGTCGGGATCACAAACAACCAGTGCGCTTGGGTATCAACTACGCGATGACCGAGTAAGACACTGGCAGTGTCTATGAATTTTCGATGTTGATGATGGAAATATCCATTTTATTATAAACTTTTAAATCAAATCTTTTATCTTTTATCTCATTTTTATATATCCCTCAGTCTTTTGCATAGAGTTCTTATGAACATTTTACATAAAACTGAAAAAAAACTTTTAAAAATTTAATAAAACTGAAAACAAAGTGTGTTTTAGGTTAAGGTGGGAAGGATAGGGATGTCTTGGCGGGCACAAAACTATTCTTCCTCACGTCCTATGGTGTGTGCGACGTTAAACTGCGCCTCACGCCCGTCCCGATCTCCACCGTAGGGGCGGGCATAGAAGATAAGATCTAATCCAAAAGGTAAAGGTCTCGAACCTTCACAGGAGGGAAGTCAGAGCGAGCAAGAGGCTCGGGCTCAAAGCTGCGGGAGCAAGTAAACCAGCCGGAGTGAAACTCCATACCCCGAAGACCATCGCCAACGATGCTAGTCAGGGGATGCCGTGAAAGTCTGTCTAGCTCTAAGCTGTGAGCGATCTAAATATCAGCAAAAACCAAAATCCCGTAGGCCTTCGTAAAAGATGCTAGCCAAAGGTGAGTCCGGAGGCCCGCATTAACCGCGCTAGGCCAGGACAGAGCGAGTGAAGTGTAGAAGGTGTGTACCCGTTCCGTAGACCATCTTATATGCTAGTCAGGAGCGAGACCTGGTACGCGGTAGTGAAGTAGCGATCCCGTAGGCCTTCGTAATGTTGCTAGCCAGGGGTTTAGTCAGGAGTATGGTGTGCGCCCGTTTTGAAGACCATCTTAAATGGTAGTCAGGAGCGAGACCTGGTGCGCAGTCTTAGACCAAAAATCCCGAAGGCCTTCTTATAAAGTTGCTAGCCAGGGATTCAGCGTGAAGTATGGTGTGTACCTGTTCTGAAGACCATCTCAGGATGCTAGTCAGGAGCGAGACCTGGTGCGCGGTCTTAGACCAAAAAATCCTGTAGGCCTTTCTATAGAGTTGCTAGCCAGGGGTTCAAAGTGGAGGATGGTGTGTACCCGTTCCGATGACCATCGTAGGATGCTAGTCAGGGGCGAGACCTGGTACGCGGTAGTAGTGAGAGCGGGTTTGTTTCGTAGACCACCGGGGGTGCTAGTCAAGAGGCGAGTCTCGCAGCGGCGGTAAGAGAGTCGGGGGGATGTCCAAGTCGTAGACCATCAGGGATGCTAGTCAAGATATGGAATTCAGTAGTAGCGCGGTGCTAAAAGCTTTGTGAGGGTAAACCAAGCCAAACCCGGACCGCGGTCTGGAGGACGCGGTCATATGCTAGGTTAATTAGGCATAGGTGAGAGCAGGGAGAGTAGAGGCGCGGTCGTACTGACCGCGGTAAGGATGTGGCCAAACAAAACTATAGGACTTTTCAGTCTGGCCTCGGTTCTTGTAGAGTTAGTCGCCGGGGATAAAGTAGACGAACCCAGTGTAGGCGCGGTACTCAAAGCTTTGGCAGGATAAACTAAGCCAAATCTGGACCTTAGTCTGGAGGACGCTGTTACAAACTATGTTAGTAGGTATAAAAGACAGCGGGACGAGTGAAGACGCGGTCTTTCTGACCGCGAACGGTGTGGGCAAAACCTTCTATGGGACAATCGGCCGGCTTCGGATTTTAAATAAACAGCCGCCGAGAACTTCTCATGAAAACATGAATAAAATCGTACAGGCTCGCATCAGATTTGATACAAGGGTTAGTTGCGGTCAGTCAGGGACCAGGAATAGTAGCGAGTAGGATAGACAAGCGAGTGGTAGGCGCGCGCGGTAGATTAGACCTCCTAGTACATCAAGCAGAATCACCGGTAGAGAGCCGCGTGTATAAATATTAAAACTCAACCTGAATTGGGACCGCTCGGAGTGAGGTGTTGCGGAACCAAGAACTCGACAAGGGTACAATTCAGGAGCAGGCGACCGAATACCGGAAACCGTGGTGTGGCGTACGGTCACAGTTTAAAGTTTTCTGTGGGTAAATAAAAAAGGTACGGGCTTAAACGTTAAGTATTTGCTCAAGGCATCTTAGTTCTCACCAGAACACATTAGAGTAAAAGAAATGGCCGGGATGGTCTCGGACCATCTAGAGCACCGGGGAGTACAGGGGCGAGACTGGGCGACCGGGATCGCCGTATTAAAACTAGGTTAAGGATTTGGTTTTAAGTTTTCTTTGCGGTACCACTGGTATCGCGGTGATGGGATTTTTATTGTTTTGGCCGCGCTTTTGCCGCGGCCTTATGCATTAGTTTTGGGAAACACAGCAAGACAGGGGTGAGGGGAATCTCACTTAGACATTGTCTAATCTGTAGACCACCAAAATTGCCTTTTGGCACTGCCCGTAGATCACACATAGCATAGGGGGCACCAAGACGCGGTAAGCGGTGCATAAATATAGACTGACCGCGGTACAGTACCTTTGAGGTAAAGGACTGGTTGCGGACCCGGTTCACCGGATCTGCCGCGACACTAGGAGCACCAGCGGGGATGGTGTCACATTTAATTAAGTTGGGCCACGCTTCGGCGTGGCCACAGGCACGCACATTTAAGTAATGCAACGAGAAGAGTACCGGGAACCGGGCTAGAAAGGTAGGAGGTCGGCTCAATATTGGGTTTTGGCGGCACCGGAAGACTAGAAACCGGGTTTTGATGCAAAGCAAGCGGTTTCATATTGCTTTGTAGCAACACCATGGTGCTGGAGACCGGGAGTCGGAGGTGGTTTACTGGTACTACTACATTGGAACGAGCTTAAGATACCAGAAACAGTGTAGCGTTACGTAAATGAATCCTTGAGTGGGCATATAACTATGCAAGCGGCCGTAGGGGCCGCGTAAGAGGTGTTAAATGCGGTGTTATGTTGTTTTCTGTTTAGAAACCTTAAGGTCCCGGGTCAGTTAATGACACAGAACCGGGCAGACGGCTGAGAAAGGCATACAGCGGCGTTGGGAGGACGTAGTTACGCAAGCAGCGGAGATTTAACAGCGTGGTAAAATCACGGTCGACCGAGTTCTGGATGAGACGAAGTATAGAAGGAGAAGACCATAGTCGACCTGTGCCTAGAGAAGGAACATCATGTTTAAAAGGGGCAGCGGGGACTGCAGGATGTGTATCTGCAAGTAGCGGGAGTTCTGCGGTCGGTAGCAGATTTGCGAGCGCGGAACTCGAACCCGGACGTATGAGCCCCGGCGGACCGGGAGCGATTCTATCAGGAGGTGGCAGAGCGAGTCCTAGCTATGCGAGAGTAAAAAGCAGCGCAGGCGGCAGACGTGTTTGGGAGTCAGAACACGTCCATCCAGAGTGTTGAAGTGAAGGAGCCCGGTGCTGTAGACCCGGTAGTGGTTGTACCAGGCGGTAGTCCGACGGTGACCGAGTCGCCGGAAGTAAGTGTTCTGCAAGAAGTGGTGGTGCGTACGTCGGTCGGGTCTGGTCTGCTGCTGTTCAGTGATTTTAACCAGTTAAGGATGCCATTGCGGTTCGACGCGAACGGGATGCCGTTAGGGATTGGCAAAGCAGATACTAGTGGACGGGATGAAGCCTCGACCGGGATGCATGAAGCCTCGACCGAGACGAACGAAGCCGCGACCGGGACGAATGAAGAGCGGGGTGATGAAGAACCGGGACGGTCGCAGGAATGAGGAGGCATTATGTTATTGTATATGTGTCCATTAGTATGTGTGATGTGAGTTTATTGGGTTTGGGGAGGAATCAAGATTGTATTTTTGTATTTTTGTACTTATTTTTTACATTTTTTTATGTTAGTTGTTAAGGTTTAGCACATAGTGATGTGCATAGGTAATGAGAATTCAGATGGTTCGGGGAGGAACCAGGATTGTATTTTTTTTTTGTACTTTTGTATTTATTTTTTACATTTTTTTTGTTAGTTGCTAAGGTTAAGCACATGTGTGCGGCATTGGTAGGTTATTAATTTTTGACTAAGAAGTTTTTATGACATTGAATATGATGTTGGTGATATTTTTTAAATGTGATGTAGCCGTAAAGGTTTTGATGTAAGGCGGCGGCGAGATAGGTTAGGCGCGGTGTAGGTCGACCGGCCTGGTCAGTCAGTAGCTCGTAGGTTAAGATTTATAATAGGACAAAAGCGGGATACTGCGTCGAAAGGTAAACGGGACGAGCAGCGATAGGTAGTATAGCGGGACCGGGATGCCGGGCGCGGTCGGGAATAGCCAGCCTAGAGTTAGTGTGAAGGTATTCAGGTATAGGCGCGACGACAGTCCGGCTGCAGCAGTACGGCACTCTCTTTGACACCTATTTTTCAATGGCTACGTGCTTCAAGGAGCATCCTACGATGCTGGAGTAAGCACTACCCGGTTGAAGATGGTGGGGGGATAGTGTGAAGGTAAATATGGAAATTGGACTGCAGGGGTATTATTAGTAGCAGCGGAAATGGGACAAGAAAGGTTGGGGATGGAAAACCAACCGACGTCGCCGGTACAAGCAGTAAATTTCCACTGCATATAGCACGGGAGAAGTTTACGTATAGAAAGGGAGCGGGGCTATGGATATAGCAGGTAAAGTAGGGCAGTTGGAAGAGACGGTTGACGTGGAGCAGGATGACGTAGGCACTCTCGGTCGTACGATCTTTGTCCTCCTCAGCAGGCGAAGAGAGTTTTAGCTTTACTTCCTTTTACACTCTCCGAAGAGAAACAACTAGGTGGAATCGCTAGTCAACGTCTAGTAAAATTGAGGAAAGATAGATCGCCCGCCGCCATCTTGCTTTTATATTATTTATATATATAATACTATCTATTCCTCCCTTTTCTTCTCCTTTGGAGGTTTTATTTAATTACCCGTGTGGGTTAAATTGTGATTACGTTAGAGATCATTAAGGATTATTCGTGGAGTGAATATTTTGTACATTATGTGAAGTGAACGCGAACAGTTACAGAGTTCAATAAAGAACACTCCCGTAGACATTATTCTTGTGCTGTAAACATTAAAATAGCATTGGCATTAATTTGGCTGTCTGGAGCCAGCACAGTAACATTATAGTGATACTCATCGTTCACCGGGTACCGGAGTATTACAGTCATCATTTTCATACTCCGGGTTTGAGTGTCGAAGGTCATACCGACACCTACACACCGGGTCATTATAATTGTGCATCCCATCCATCACAACGGAGCCCCTACCGAACCACCGGGTTCTTCGCAGCCAGTCAGGAGTAGCGAGATAACGTGAGCAGGAACTTCGTAAGCGCGGTCGGCTTTCCCCGGTCGCTCTCTCTGTAAATACCAGAGCGGGCTAAGGACGATCTAGCCAACCAAAGACCGCGTCGTCTACCGTGCGCGGTCGAGGAAGAGGAAGAACACTAACTGAAGAGACCGACCCGGTCGCTTTCCTGTTCCAACAGCCTGTCCTGGTCGTGATACGTGGGAAAAAGGGGAATATTGGAAAACTCCAGTCTACAGTTGGTCTGAAATTTCGTCTGTCAGTCTGTCTGTCTGTGTGTCCGTCTGTCAGTCGGTCTGTCTGTCTGTCCGTCGGTCTGTGTGTCTGTCAGTTGGTCTGTCTGCCGGTCTGCATGTCTGTCTGTATGTCTGTAGGTTTTTCTGTTTGTTTGCTAGTGCGTCTGTGTGTCTGTCGTTCTGTAAGACCTTCTGTCTGTCTGTCTGTCTGTCTGTCTATCTGTCTGTCTATCTGTCTGTGGCACTGTCTGTCTGTCAGTCTCTGTGTCTGTCTGTGTGTCCGTCTTTCTTTCTGCGTGTCTGTCTGTTTGTATGTTATCTGTATCTCCGTCTCTCGGTTTGTAGGTCGGTCAGGCCGTCTGTCTGTGTGTCGGTCTTTCTGTCTGTTGGTCTGTTTGTCTGTCTGTCTGTCTGTCTGTCTGTTGGTCTGTCTGTCGGTCTGTCTGTCTTTCTGTCTGTTGATCTGTTTGTCTGTCGGTCTGTTTTTGTGTCTTTTAGTTTGTCTGTCTGTCTGTCTGTCTGTTGGTCTGTCTGTCGGTCTGTCGGTTTGTTGGTGTGGTCTTATTTGTGTCCGTCTGTATTTTTGTTTGTCATCCGTCTGTCGGTCTGTCAGTACGTCAGTCTGTCTGTCTGTTTGTCTGTCGGTCTGTTTTCGTGTGTTTTTGTTTGTTTATCTGTCTGTCTGTCTGTTGGTCTGTCTGTCTGTCGGTCTGTCCGTTTGTTTGTGTGGTCTTATTTGTGTCCGTCTGTCTTTTTGTCTGTCATCCGTCTGTCGGTCTGTCAGTACGTCAGTCTGTCTGTATGTTTGTCCGTCGGTTTGTAGGTCTGTCTGTCTTTGCCTTTCTGTCTATCTGTCTGTCTGTCTGTCCGTCAGTATGTCTGTCCGTCGGTCTTTTTTCTACTATTTGTGTCGGTCTGTCTTTCGGTCTGCCTTTTAGTTTGTCAGTCTGTTGGTCTGTCTGTCTGTCGGTCTGTCGGTTTGTTGGTGTGGTCTTATTTGTGTCCGTCTGTCTTTTTGTCTGTCATCCGTCTGTCGGTCTGTCAGTACGTCAGTCGGTCTGTCTGATTGTCTGTCGGTCTGTCAGTCCAATTGTCTGTATGTCTGTCTGTCAGAATTTCAGTCTGTCTGCCTGTCTGTCGGTATGACTGTCAGTATGTCTTTCTGTTAAAATATACATAGCATAGAGAGATGCAAATAGAGTCATTTAATAGGAAGGTAGTTAATTGTACCTTTCCTAACTAAATTTAACATCCACAATTTAGTATAAATTGGGAATGTGATTGTCCAATAATGATGATCTTATAAATTGGATCAGTCATTTTTTAATAATAATTATTATATTATTATCATTGGAAATATTCATGTGGAATTTATAGTTACAAATTATCAAGTAAGAAGTATGTTGTTACTTCCTTTCAGATTATTTACTTATTGGTTTAATATTGGAATAATGTGCAACAATGCATTCCACAGTAATGACATCGTTTATTCCGTAAACATATTTTGGACCTTTTGTCATACTATCTCAAGTTATTGCAAAACTTGATATTGCCACTCAGCTGATTGTGCATGTAGTTATTAGATATAATTCGGAGTTACTATGTATTATCATACGAGCCTCAGCATGAGCTCATATCATTTGGGATTAATTGGATTAATAATATTCTTTTACAGAAAGGAAATTACAATTTCAACAACAGTAAGTATGTGTGAAATTGTCAAGCATTGATAAACAATTGGTATTTTAATGTATACAAAGATCAGATGTTAAAGTTGTATTTTGGGAATCTGTATTTTAATAAATTAAGTTGTCCTAAAGAACTCGACAGAGTAACAAGTAGATATATTTATCTCGTCCTCAGCCTTTCGACTGAGTTCCACTTTATTATCCTACTTCTTTATGGCATTTCACCAACACATAAATATATATTTGAATATATTTAGGAGTATTTAAATATAGTATTTTTACACGTTATCAGCACGGCTGAGACAGCGGTCACCATACACTTAGGTCAAGTCGTATTTACGGAGTAGCTATTTTAGCTATTAGTAAGATTAAACGGGTTAAAGTGATACCCTTGTAGAACAAGTATTTTTCAGGTTTAAGTCCGGCCGGCATTTGAAAATAAAAGTTTTCACAGGAGTTAGGAGGAGTGTCAAAATTGTTAAAGTTCAGTTTGACATCCTTAGAAATCTTAACATTTTGAGTAAATTCCCTGCTAAACAATTCAAACATTTCAAATCCATAAAATTTTTTACTGTTTGCAATTACCTATTCAGATTAATAAAACCGAAAACAAAAGCCATAAACTTTTGCCTTTTGGTAAATAAAATCTGACGAAGATAGACAGCCTGTCTACTCCCCAGAATTAAAGGCACCTGTACTTATTAGTTAGGGCTCCGGAAGGATTCAAACTCTGATCCGCAACCGCAAGAGAAGAGGCAATACCGCCGAACCTCACCATAATCCAAATTTGATGAAGAAGAGGCAATACCGCCGTACCTTCTACATACTACGTACACGAAGAGAAGAGGCAATACCGCCACACCTCTCCCTACGTACCTGAAGCGAAGAGGCAATACCGCCGAACTTCCCGCAGTACTTACTCCTGAAGAGAAGAGGCAATATCGCCGTACCTCCTACAGAAGTACTCACCCGAGTGAAGAGGCAATACAGCCGAACCACTACAGAACATAGACAGAGAAGAGGCAATACCGCCGTACCTCCTTATTATTGAAGATAATAGGCACTATCGCCGAAATTATCCTGAGAAGAGGCAATACCGCCGTACCTCCTTATTATTGAAGATAATAGGCACTATCGCCGAAATTATCCTGAGAAAAGGCAATACCGCCGTACCTTCTTATTATTGAAGATAATAGGCACTATCACCGAAATTATCCTAAAAAGAGGCAATACCGCCGTACCTCTTTATTATTGAAGATAACAGGCAATTACGCCTAAATTATCCCGAGAAGAGGCAATACAGCTGAACCTCGACTTATTGATTAATTTTCTAAAGAAAAGGCAATACCGCTGTACCTTAACCGATTTTACCGAGAAGAGGCAATATCGCCGAACCTCCACTTACTAAACCTAAAGAAGAGGCAATACCGCCGTACCTTTACTGAAATTTTTCAAAGAAGAGGCAATATTGCCGAACTTCAATTTAACCTTTCTAGAGAAAAGGCAATACCGCCGAACCTTCGACATCAAGCTTATTGAAGTTGATTTCAGTCGAAAAGAAAGTAGATCTCGCAGAATTATTTGACAGTTTCGAGATATTAGAAGGTTGCGAAGAATTGATTGAGCACCACGCTAATATACTTGCACTTAAACATACGGAAGAACTTCCACGCTACTGTGGTGAAGATTTCACTGAAACCGTTAAAGACAAGAAAACGGGAAAACCCAAACTCGATTGGAAGAGACACGTTAAGATCACTGATATCTTTGACAGAATTCACGCATATTACGAAATACAATACAATAAACAAATTCAGAAATAAGATATAATCCTAGATAATTACGGATTGCTAGATTTTGTTCCGGACGTCAAATCCATGACAAGAGGCTCCGACCAAATCCAATCCTGGATCAACAGAATCCAGAGAATAACTGTCAACAGGACGAACAAAGAGATCGCGATCGAGACGATCCGAATAATCAGAACAGGAATTCAGCTACATTTGGCCCTCTCACCGAAGACGAGATAAAAATAGTTCGAGCACCATCTACTGTCTCACCAGTCCATCACCAGACCCAAAAATTAACTTTGAGAAGTTAACTCTAGAAGTTAACTGTACAATGTGTACTCGATCTAGAAGTCAAAAGTCCAGATGACCCTTGAACAGATAGGTCTATGCAGAATCGGTACTGGAGATGAGAAGAATATTGAAACCATCGAAAATGACGATGCTACATTCAATACAAATACACAGATATCCAACAATTGGAATGCCGGAGATGCCTGCTGTCGAGCTACAATTACCGCAGCAGTAGACAGAAATATTCAACCCCGAATTTAAGGCTTCAATACAGCCCTTACCATGATGGGACAACTAGATACCGTATATGGAATTGCCACCACAAATCTCAGAGCAGATTTAATGGTAAAGATGTTTAGACTCAAAGTCAACACAACAGGGACAGATTATGTCACCAAATTACTGAACCTTAACGTGAAAATTTCAGAGACTGGAGACGCAGTACTCGAAGAAATGTTGGTCAGTCTGACTGTTCATCAATTAAAAGAGACGAACAGATATGTACACTTCTTGGATACCTAGTACATGAATGACGACGATGACAACAAGCTCATGTCGGTCATCCAGAAAGCCCTGAAGCATCATGACGATAATGCAACTAAGAATCCAAGAGTCGGAGTTAATCAAACTGGAAATGCCTTCCAAGCTCAACGACAAGCAAAACAGAGACTTACTCTCAAAGAAACAAATTTGAAACGAAGAGCCGCATACAAAGGCGAACCGTCACAAAACGGGAAAGAAATACATCCCGCAACTCTAGGTGGAAACCAAAGGAGACAACCTGGAGAATTAAAGTTCTCTGAAAGATGCAACTGGTGCAGACATAGAGGTCATAAAGAAGCACAGTGTTAAAAAAAAGGAACATAATTTTCCGCAAGCCACTGAGGACCCACTAGAAAGAGCCTTCCACCAGCCTTCCCCAATACGAGGCAGAGGCAGAGGTCGAATGGCAGCAAGAGGGAGAGCAGCTCCCGCATATCAAGCTAACACAGCTCAACATACCCTAGGCGCACTTCTAGCCGCCAATACAGAAAATATTCCACAACAGAATAACTCGCCTCCACAGCCATGAAGGAGTCAGAATAATTCAACTGGAGGAAACAGAGCAAGAATTGCCGTTCCTTATTCAGATTTGATGTTGGACTACAGATATTCTTAGTCACATCCAAAACTATACCGTGATGCCGTCTTTACCCAGACACAAGCCATCAATACTAAATCAGGAGGACGTGCTCATATGATCTGTCCATGCACAGCTCTAGAAATGTATAGAAAGAGCGAAATGGAAAGAAATCTCGAAGAGGTCGCACTACAAGCCACTCGATCAGAGAAGATGTACAATGCTATTGCATTCTTTCCTTTGACAGACTGCTACATGGTCTCAGAGAAGCCATGTACACTTAAAAAAATTCTGAAATTATTACCAGTCAATTTTACCTATTACAATTGCGCTTCAACGCCACAATGCTATCCAGCGGAAACAAAATTGAGAACTAAATTTCTCGAACAGAAAAAGGAAGTCAATTCTAAAGCCAAGGAAGATAAAGTCCCCTGCACTGAAAAAGCCCTCAGCATAGGCAACCAGACCTTATTAGACAGGTCAGAACTAGATACTATTATTAAGTACAATCCCACCACAGATTGCTACATTATCAATGAACTCCCATACGCACGGGAAACTATCAAGTGGATTGAAGGAGGAAAATCGGACTCCCTTATTCCAGTGCATATTAGGCACATTCAAGCCTTGAACATTTCAAGCACTGAAATTGAAACTGTAAGCCCAATCACTGGCAACACCAAAGGAGGGGCTTCTATTATGAGCTCTCCAGAATCTATAAGGCCTACTATAGGCCACATCAACATTAAAGAGGCACCAACTAAGCCCTCAGAAAATACAAGCCCATATAATGGCACTGATCAAGAGGCAAAAACTCAACTGGAAGTTATAAAGCCCTCAACGGTAGCTCCTCTCAGCCTACCACATGCATTTATGATCAGAACTCAGGCCAACTCAGATCAATACAAGATTGACAGCCTTAAGAGACATTTCTAAAGAAATGAATGGAAATACGTACAGACATTGCTTGCAATAAATACAAAGACAGGATGTCTCATGCTAGGTCACAGTCACCTACCAAATTAACCCACCAGTGGACCCTTTTCCTACAGGACCACTTGGCACAAATGCAAGACAAATCTGTATTGCATCCGTTATGACGACACGCTCGACTTGTAACAATTCAAAGAGGGAACAATTTTCCGCTCTACCCAAGACTCATCAGACAGCAGTACTCATTCGGAGTGGGACATGATAGATCCAAGAACCGGAGAAACAGTCAATTTAGACGACGATTGGACCATAGCAAGGTGCCATGGTCCACGCAAGCAAGGTCGAAGAGCCCTTCGTGCAGTGGAATTATTTTCACTCAACGCTACAAGACAGAGTATGAAAGACTGGATTTGTCTACTACTCGACCCCAGAAAAATGTATCTGGGCATTAAAAAAGATATTGAATTCGCCCCACAAGAAACTAAAGAAGAGAACGATAGACATCTACTCAATTTCCTACGACAGAAATGGAAGCCTACATCTGGCAAATACTATCTCGAGAAGATAAGAAATAAGCCTCAAGCAATTTTGAGCAAAATTACAATTGACAGGTCAATACAGACGACCGAGAAGCACACTCCTCAGACCCAAGTCACCCTTTCCAGGGTAGGAGGGGCTGGTGCCAAAGCTTACAATACAGAAGCTGTAGCCTATTTACAATTGGACCTACTGAAGTCACCTTTAGGAGGGCAGAGTGTCGCTCAGAATTCTCATTCGCAGAGGACAGCTCAACAGTCGGATTCACGGGAAATAAGATCAGCTTACAAACTGAATTCATTTGCTCATGATTGACCCACAACACAGAAACCGAAACAAGAAGAATGTTTCTACAGTCCACCAACTAAGAAAGAAAGAAAGCAGGGAACAGTCGAATACTGTCCCACTAAGCATAATTTATGCATTTAAAATTGTGGACATGATTACTACATCAAGAGATGTAAAGATTGCATTTGAAATTACAAAAAAGGCATGAACCGAAACTGTCGGCCAATCGCGCGGAGGGAAGACATGGATCGAAATTACAAGGACCAAAGGGAAGACCTCACCTCTAGCCTAAGCATATCAAAGCAACCTGGAGGCTCGAGTGTCTTTAACCTTCATAAAGATATAAACCGGAAGGACAGAAATCGAAGTATTCGTCCGAAACCCAAGAATTACGCACATCAGCCTGGATCGTCAGGTCGGACTCCAGCCCGCGTACCCTATAGAATGGAAACTCATAAGCCTACCCTAGGGGGTAGCCACATCAGAAGTAGAGCTTATCTAGCTAATCACAAATACATTCGAGCTGCAACTAACTATTCAGAAATTGAACCAGACGATTACACACCAGTAAAGGAGCACTTTGTTTGGCCCTGTGATACTGGAGCCTCCATGCATTTATGCGGAAGGAGAGAATGGTTTACAACTTATAAACCATTTTCCGACGGACCAAAAGGCATTCGACTCGCAGATAATTCAAGCGTAGAATCACCTGGATCCGGGACAGTGGTAGTCTCAGCCTATAATGGTCACTGCTGGGAGCCACAAGAACTGAATGACGTTTGGTACTTACCAAGGTCAGCGAATCTATTTTCAGTCTCCTCAGCATGTAAGGACAGGAATTTAGAATTTATGGGTGGAAATGAGGATATCAATTTCTATCAAAGTTACAATGAGAATGGAGAGCCTCTCAAGAAAAAGAGACTAATATTCCGAGGAATCATGGTTCGACATGAGAATGAAAATTATAGACAACTCACCATTATGTTCAAGCCTGTTTATAAATTACCCGAAGCTATGTTAGCTGGAGTCCTCGGCGCAGTTCAACGCTAGCACGAGAAGATAAGACATATCTGTCACCCATATATAGCAAAGACTATCAATACTGAAGCAGCTTTACTAGGAAAAAGAGGAAAACTTGAACCTCCACACGATTGCGTTGTATGCAATAAAGCAAAGGCCACAAGGCAGCCTTTTCCAGATCAAGATAATCAAGATACATTTGAAACTGGAGAATGTATTCATGAAGATTCATTCCATGCAAGAGTCTATTCAAATCAAGGAAACATATATTTCCTATAATTGAAAGACGATCACTCCGACAACAGGAGAATTATATTTCACTAAAACAAGAATGAAGTTGAAATTGTACAACAAATTATTGATTTCGCCATTTGGCTCGAAACACAGACTGTAAACAAAGTCAAATTTATCAAAACTGACTCTGGGACTGAATTTGACAATCATTGAATGCATGATTTTGTCAGACAGAAAGGAATTACATATGTTCCGACACCTGCGGAATGCCAAAAATCAAATGAAAAACTAGAAAGAGAAGTCCGCACTATCAAAGAAACAGCAACAGCAATGCTCATTGAAGCAGATTTGCAGAATAAATTTTGGGAAGATGCCGTACATACAGCAGCGTACCTGCATAATCGGATCCTCCACAAGAATAAGAATCAAACCCCATTTACTATGATCCATAGGAAACCTACACATTTAGGACACATCCATATTTTTGGATGCAACGCAGGCGTTAAAATAATGAAAGGTCAAATTTGGGAGGGGAAGACATATATCGGGATATTCGTCGGAAATGTGGAACACAACCGAGAATATAAATTCTATGATGTCGAAACCAAGAAATATATCTATGGCAGACACGCTGATTTCTTTGACGCCCGTTTTCCGGATCAACCACCCCCGTCACATTTAAACCGGGATATGTAGTACATGGGTCACAAATATGGCAACAAGAAGACAGAAACAGAAGGCGCACACATTTTACAAGCTATGACACAGACGAGGATGATAATACCGTCACAAAAGTCATTCAGCCAAGTCTCAGAAAGCCTTAGACTGGACAGTATAATTCAGACGCCCCAGACTCAGACGAGCATGATTCAGAAGCCTCACATCAAGATGAAGATATGCCTGGAGTGTTGCTAGACGATTATACTATCCCAGAACTAATGGAGTCAGATGACCAAAGTGAGCCGTCCTCCATACCTGAGCAGTCACAAACTGAAACAAGAGAAAACAAGAATGTACCGCACAGAGAGCAACTCCATACGACATTCTTTAAACCCAATGAATATAATTGAAGAGAACATGAGGAAGGCCCTGGAGCCTCCACAGATATCATGAATTGCATAGTGGGAGCAGAACCACCATTACCAAAGCCAAAGAGAGGTAGATCAGCTGGAATGAAAAGTAAGCTGAAGACCCCTCCACCAACGGATCAAATTACTCGATCAGAAGCAAAAAAAAATAAGATTGCAGAGCCAGAAGTTCTAGACCTGGTAGAAAATGCCTCAGAGAAACATATATTTGCAGCAAGCAAATTACCTGGACCTATCCGGAGGACACGCTTACCAGAAGCCTTAGAGAGGAAATATATACCTCATCAAAGACCAGTATTCATACCTGCCAACTTCGAGCAAGCATTAGCCTTAGTGGACAAGAATTACTGGATTGAAGCAATGAATCAAGATTTTAACTCACTCATCAGCACTGGAACTTGGAAGCTAGTTGAGAGACCTAAGTCAAGATTCATAATCCCCTGCATGTGGATTTATGGTTATAGGCCTGATGGAGACCAATACAAAGCCCGACTTGTAGTACTCGGCAACAAACAAATCAAAGGAATTGATTATACAGACACGTTCGCGCCCACCGCGAGATATGAGCTCTTTAGACTCATGCTCAGCGACGCTGAAATTAATAAGAAGTACATCACGCAGTTAGACGTGAAGACTGCTTTTCCACATGCGAAACTAGAAGAAGAAGTCTATATGCACCAGCCTCAAGGTTTTAAGGAGGGCAATAATAAGGTGTGTAGACTCATCAAGTCACTATATGGACTATGTCAGTGTCCAAAAAACTTTTACAAAAAAGTACGGAAATTTATGCTATCCATTGGATACAGACAAAGTGTCTATGACAAGTGCCTCTACATTCTCAGATACGAGGATGTCAATGGAGAAGAACACAATACATACATTTGTTGGTATGTAGATGACAGCCTTGCTACATCCACACACAGAGATGACATGGATGAACTCATACGATTATTTAAGACTAGATTCAACATTACTGAATCAACTGACGTTTCCAAATTCTTAGGAATGGATATACGTATTACGGACCAGTACGTCCAGATCAATCAAGTGACCAAGATCACAGAATTAAAGATTAAATTTCAGAAAAAGGGAATTACAGCAAGGTTAAAACACCTATGAGAAGAGATTATAATCTACAGAAGAATGTTGTGGAAGATTTACATGAAGATCCACCATTTCAGTCATTGGTAGGATCGCTATTATTCATCAGCCGTTTAAGGCGGCCCGACATCTCATTTGGCGTACAGAAACTTACGCAGAGATTTGCTAATTATGATGAAAAGGACTATAAAGCAGCTTTGCACGTCCTTCATTACTTAATTAATACGATTAATCAATCCATCAGATATTTATATTTGGAGGATGGAGTACCTAATTTTGAAGTACAGTCAGACGCAAGTTTTGCGGACGCACCAGGAGCAAATTCAATTATGCAAGGATGCATATTACTGAACAGAGTAGTATGGCTTTGGACCTGAAAACAAGAAACCTAATTGCACATTTAACATGAATAGCTCAAGTCTGTGACATTAACAGTATGGCAAGAGCAGCCATCTGGGCACACCATTTATTGTGTGACATGGGATTACGACAATGGAATGAGCCAATCCACCAGTTCACAGATTCAGAAGCTGGATGGAAACTGATTGCGAATATGGAAGGCAATCATGAAAGGACCAAGCACGTACGCACTAGAATATTTTGGGTCCGAGAACTTATTGAAACCGATCAGCTAATATTAGCTCATAAGCGCTCAGAAGAATTACAAGCAGATTTGCTTACTGAATCCCTATTACAACCGAGACATGGAAAACTTATAAATGCCATGGGAATGGTTGATATCAGCAAGCCGACACCAATCAAGGCAGTCGCAGCGTACATACGCTTAGAATCGAAATTCGAAAGATTCACAAGAAAGAAAACCACGGGATTTTGTACATTACGGACAATATGGAGAATGACACCGAAAAAAGAGATTTGTTTTCACAGCTTTTGCAGTCACAGCTATGTTCGTGATGACCAGCGCAGGACTTGGAATGTCCATGCATGCCACACATCAAGCCTGAATAAATCAAAAGCATACGTATGATTTTGCCTATTATTTTAACTCACTTGAAGCAAAGGTTCGAGTACTTACAAACAATCAAGAATTATTGAAAGAACACATAACAATTTTGGCATCAGAAATGAACAACATAGTAGCGGATGTAAACGCACTACCGAGCGTACTTACCGATATGGAATTTGACGTAGCGTTTCTGGCATCAAGACTCTCTACCAGCATAAGCATATCAAAGCAGACTGGGAAGTTATGGCGAAAACATAGGATGGACGAGAAGTTTTTTGAATATCTTAATTTTACCCTACCTTGCGGAGATCAATGCTTTATGGATATGGCAGACTTTAGATCGTGCCACAATGATTTTGAATTAGAAAATATTACCATGGAATTCATTATTCCACTCATAATTCCGAATCTGACAGTAGTAGAAGCTGACCCATTCACTCTACTGACGATCCAGAAGAATCAGACTTGCAATCTCAAATATATTGGACCAAGAAATGCCCTAATATCAACAGTTCAAGACTGTGTATACGACACCGGTTTAGAATTCAAATATAAAAACCGAGTAGCAGCAACTACTAGACAAACGTGTAGACCACGCAGTAGTTTCAAAGGCAAAAAAGGATTTCACGCACTTACGAATTGTCACAAAACGACCCTTCATGATGAAGAAGATGCCGTACAAGTAAAGGCATACGATGGCAAGTATTATATTAATTGCCTCGGACTGGAATTGACAGTCAATGATCAAAGGAAAATCAAATGTCGAAACAATGTCATTACACTACCGATTAGTACGACCTTCCGTATCCTGAACAATACTTACCAGGAAAGCGTCATGGACCTCATTTTTATTGATAGAGAGGACCCGACATTTGTTGAGAAAATAAGCTGGCATTTGACGCCACAACTGGACATGAATAAGCTGAATGTAACATTTCGTATACAGAACACAGACATAGACTTCATTTATTGGGACGAACCGAATGACACAGGAAGCTACCTGTCAGCCTGGACTGGACTCGGAGTTGCAGTTATTGTCTGCTCAGCATTATTTACTCTCTACTGGAAGTATAAAGGAGGATTGCAACTGCTTAGAAAAAAGCATTGTAGCCGCGGTCGGAAGCCGCGGCCTGAGCCAACGGAACCATCACTTGAGGAAGAAATAGATACCCTCAGATCGAAAAGAAGTTCGAAGCTAATGGACATCGAAAACGTGTTCAGCCCATACCACTCGCACGAGTGTTGCCCGGCACACCAGGACCGGAGGAATACCGAAATTCTAGATTTAATCCAGAACGACGAAGCGTCATAGATTTACGAGAAACATGAATATTGATTGGCATAACATAATTGGTTTTAATAATTTAAAATAATATGTAAATGTATTTTATTTTCCTATGTATGTATATTAATTTTATTGAATTGTTAATTTGTAAATTCCCCATCTAAAGGAGGGTGTTAAAATAAACATAGAATAGAGAGATGCAAAAGGAGTCATCTAATAGGAAGGTAGTTAATTGTACCTTTCCTATCTAAATTCAACATCCACAATTTAGTATAAATTAAGAATGTGATTGTGCAATATTGATGATCTTATAAATTGGATCAGTCATTTTTTAATAATAATTATTATATTATTATCATTGGAAATATTCATGTGGAATTTATAGTTACAAATTATCAAGTAAGAAGTATGTTGTTACTTCCTTTCAGATTATTTACTTATTGGTTTAATATTAAAATAATGTGCAACGATGCATTCCACAGTAATGACATCGTTCATTCCGTAAACATATTATGGACCTTTTGTCCTACTATCTTAAGTTATTGCGAAACTTGATATTGCCACTCAGCTAATTGTGCAGTGAGTGAGATTCATCCTTCTGTAAAGACAGGAAGCACCATTGCCATATGTGCAATGGTGCACATAGTTGTGAATGTAGTTATTAGATATAATTCGGAGTTACTATGTTTTATCATACGAGCCTCAGCATGAGCTCATATCATTTGGAATTAATTGGATTAATAATATTCTTTTACAGAAAAGAAATTACAATTTCAACAACAGTAAGTATGTGTAAAATTGTCAAGCATTGATAAACAATTGGTATTTAAATGTATACAAAGATCAGATGTTGAAGTTGTATTTTGGGAAATCAGTATTATTATAAATTAGGTTGTCTTGAAGAACTCGACAGAGTAACAAGTAGATTTTATCTCGTCCTCAGCCTTTCGACTGAGTTCCACTTTATTATCTTACTTCTTCATGGCATTTCACCAACACATAAATATATATTTGAATATATTCAGAAGTACTTAAATATAGTATTTTTACACTTTCTGTCTGTCGGTCTGTATGTGTAGGTCTGTCTGTCTGTCTGTCTGTCTGTCTGTCATCCCTTTGCCTTTTGTCTGTCATTTATCTGTCGGTCTGTCAGTCTGTATGTCTATCGGTCTGTCTGTATGTCAGTCTGTCAGTTTGTAGGTCTGTCGGTCTGTGTGTCTGTCTGGTGGTCTCTTCTGTCTGTCTGTTGGTCTGTCCGTCTTTCTGTTGGTCTGTGTATATGTCTGTCTGTCTGTCATCTGTCTGTTTGTCGGTCTGTATGTCTGTCTGTGGGTCAGTATGTCTGTCGATCCGTCTGTCTGTTTGTCAGTCTGTCTGTGTGTTTGTCGGTTCCAAATTCCGTCTGTCTGTCTGTCAGTCTGTCGGTCCGTGTGTCTCTCTGTCTGTCTGTCTGTCTGTCTGTCTGTTATCTGTTTGTCTGTCTGTCTGTTCGTTTGTCTGTCTGTTTGTGTGTCTGTCGGTCAGTAAGACTGTCTGTCGGTTATTTTGTCTGTCAGTCTGTCTGTGTGTCGGTCTGTTTGTGACTCTGTCTGTTTGTCTGTCATCTGTTTTTCAGTCAGTTAATACGTCTGTCTGTATGTATGTCCGTCTGTCAGTTTGTAGGTCTGTTAGTCCGTCTGTCTGTTTGTTAGTCTGTCTGTGTGTCTGTTGGTCTGTCAATCGGTCTTTCCTTAAGTCTTTCTGTTTGTCTGTTGGTCTGTCTGTCCGTTAGTTTGTCTGTTTATCGTAATTTTTTCTGTATTTTGTGTCTTTGTGTCTTGCTGTCTGCCTGTCGCTCTGTCTGGCTGTCTGTCTGTCTGTCTTTCTGTTTGTCTGTATGTCTGTATGCCTGTCATTAGGACTGTCTGTCTGGTGTCAGTCTGTATGTCTGTCTGTCATCTGTTAGCCCTCTTTTTTGCAAGCTTGGTGAAAATTCACTATCAAATTTATTTGTTGCATTACTGCACTCAGATTAATAATTTTTGTTCATAATGATAGAGACTGTTAATGTGCTGATTACTATTGTATTGCGTGATTTTTAGCTCAATAGGTTTTGAGATTTTTGTCAATTTCCAAAAAATTAAGGTTGGACTTGTCGTGTGAAAATTTCATGTGCCGCCATTTTTACGCAAAATTTGAGCGTGTACGCTTCAACTAATAGGGTTGGCGTATTTAAATCGTTAAAAAAAATTGGACGCCCAAATTCAAAATGGCGGCGCAACGCTGACTATAAACGTTAAAATGTTATTGTTTTTAAAACTTTGCTAAACTTACCAGTTGTTAAACTTTCAAATTTCACGTGCTTTTGCAGATTTTTAAGGGCTTTTAAATGAGATATGGCACGTGCGTTTAAAACTTTGAACGGCAGCATTGAAATAGGTTTTGATTAACAAAGCAATTTTAAGTGACATTCACGGTCCTGTAGCGCTGCGGCTATTACACACACACAAAAGGTAAGCACATCAGAAATGTAGCTGTGTAATGTGCCTACGTAATAGTTCACTATGCTTAGCTCTAGAGTGCCTGGTTAAGGAGAAACAATGATTTTAAAAAAGTGAAAAAACAACAATTATTTGCAACTAATTTCCTGTACAAAATCACAGTTGAAACAAAAAATGTGCAGAATGACATGATTAGGCATTTCAAGTGGTTTACAGAAAAAAATTAAAAAAGTGAATTTCGCAAATTTTGTATACCACGTGACAGCAAGCTTTTCTATTTTAGTCTAAATTGGCAACAAAGCCAACGTCAAATTGTGCGCGCTACAAAAGTTCACTAATGTGCTATATTGGATTTTTACCAAAATAGCTATTTACAAAGTTTTGCGGGCCAAAAGTTTCAAAATAGCTTACTTATGCAAAGGTTAATGCGCAAAAACTCAAATTTCGTGTTTTTGCGAATTTTTAAATATTTTTGGTTTTTTGACCTGCGTATTAAAGGACACACTTAAAGCAATTTATAAAGCCAAAAAAATTTTAATTAGCTGTGTTAATATAGTTCTGAGAAAGATTGGCGAAATTCAGTTAACCCTCCTTCTTGCAAGCTTGGTGAAAATTCACCATCAAATTTATTTGTTGCATAACTGCACTCAGATTATTTATTTTTGTACATAATGATAGAGACTGTTAATGTGCTGATTACTATTGTTTTGCGTGATTTTAAGCTCAATAGGTTTCGAGATTTTTGTCAAATTCCAAAAAAATAAATGCTCGACTTGTCGTGTGAAAATTTCATGTGCCGCCATTTTTACGCAAAATTTGAGCGTGTACGCTTCAACTAAAAGGGTTGGCGTATTTAAATCGTTTAAAAAAATTAGACGCCCAAATTCAAAATGGCGGCGCAACGCTGACTATAAACGTTAAAATGTAATTGTTTTTAAAACTTTGCTAAACTAACCAGTTGTTAAACTTTTAAATTTCACGTGCTTTTGCAGATTTTAAGGGCTTTTAAATGAGATATGGCACATGGTTGTGCGTTTAAAACTATGGGCGGCAGCATTGAAATAGGTTTTGATTAACAAAGCAATTTTGGGTGAAATTCACGGTCCCGTAGCGCTGCGGCTATTACACACACACAAAAGGTAAGCACATCAGAAATGTAGCTGTGTAATGTGCCTACGTAATGGTTCACTATGCTTAGCTCTAGAGTGCCTGGTTAAGGAGAAACAATGATTTTAAAAAAAAGAAAAAACAACAATTATTTGCAACTAATTTCCTGTACAAAATCACAGTTGAAACAAAAAATGTGCAGAATGACATGATTAGGCATTTCAAGTGGTTTACAGAAAAAAATTAAAAAAGTGAATTTCGCAAATTTTGTATACCACGTGACAGCAAGCTTTTCTATTTTAGTCGAAATTGGCAACAAAGCCAACGTCAAATTGTGCGCGCTACAAAAGTTCACTAATGTGCTATATTGGATTTTTACCAAAATAGCTATTTACAAAGTTTTGCGGGCCAAAAGTTTCAAGATAGCTTACTTATGCAAAGGTTAATGCGCAGAAACTCAAATTTCGTATTTTTGCGAATTTTTAAATATTTTTGGTTTTTTGACCTGCGTATTACAGGACACAATTAAAGCAATTTATAAAGCCAAAAAAATTTTGATTAGCTGTGTCAATATAGTTCTGAGAAAGATTGGCAAAATTCAGTTAACCCTGCTTCTTGCAAGCTTGGTGAAAATTCACCATCAAATTTATTTGTTGCATAACTGCACTCAGATTATTTATTTTTGTACATAATGATAGAGACTGTTAATGTGCTGATTACTATTGTTTTGCGTGATTTTTAGCTCAATAGGTTTTGAGATTTTTGTCAAGTTCCAAAAAAATAAATGCTCGACTTGTCGTGTGAAAATTTCATGTGCCGCCATTTTTACGCAAAATTTGAGCGTGTACGCTTCAACTAAAAGGGTTGGCGTATTTAAATCGTTTAAAAAAATTAGACGCCCAAATTCAAAATGGCGGCGCAACGCTGACTATAAACGTTAAAATGTAATTGTTTTTAAAACTTTGCTAAACTAACCAGTTGTTAAACTTTTAAATTTCACGTGCTTTTGCAGATTTTTAAGTGCTTTTAAATGAGATAAGGCACATAGTTGTGCGTTTAAAACTATGGGCGGCAGCATTGAAATAGGTTTTGATTAACAAAGCAATTTTGGGTAAAATTCACGGTCCCGTAGCGCTGCGGCTATTACACACACACAAAAGGTAAGCACATCAGAAATGTAGCTGTGTAATGTGCCTACGTAATGGTTCACTATGCTTAGCTCTAGAGTGCCTGGTTAAGGAGAAACAATGATTTTAAAAAAAAGAAAAAACAACAATTATTTGCAACTAATTTCCTGTACAAAATCACAGTTGAAACAAAAAATGTGCAGAATGACATGATTAGGCATTTCAAGTGGTTTACAGAAAAAAATTAAAAAAGTGAATTTCGCAAATTTTGTATACCACGTGACAGCAAGCTTTTCTATTTTAGTCGAAATTGGCAACAAAGCCAACGTCAAATTGTGCGCGCTACAAAAGTTCACTAATGTGCTATATTGGATTTTTACCAAAATAGCTATTTACAAAGTTTTGCGGGCCAAAAGTTTCAAGATAGCTTACTTATGCAAAGGTTAATGCGCAGAAACTCAAATTTCGTATTTTTGCGAATTTTTAAATATTTTTGGTTTTTTGACCTGCGTATTACAGGACACAATTAAAGCAATTTATAAAGCCAAAAAAATTTTGATTAGCTGTGTCAATATAGTTCTGAGAAAGATTGGCAAAATTCAGTTAACCCTGCTTCTTGCAAGCTTGGTGAAAATTCACCATCAAATTTATTTGTTGCATAACTGCACTCAGATTATTTATTTTTGTACATAATGATAGAGACTGTTAATGTGCTGATTACTATTGTTTTGCGTGATTTTTAGCTCAATAGGTTTTGAGATTTTTGTCAAATTCCAAAAAAATAAATGCTCGACTTGTCGTGTGAAAATTTCATGTGCCGCCATTTTCACGCAAAATTTGAGCGTGTACGCTTCAACTAATAGGGTTGGCGTATTTAAATCGTTTAAAAAAATTGAACGCCCAAATTCAAAATGGCGGCGCAACGCTGACTATAAACGTTAAAATGTAATTGTTTTTAAAACTTTGCTAAACTTACTAGTTGTTAAACTTTCAAATTTCACGTGCTTTTGCAGATTTTTAAGGGCTTTTAAATGAGATATGGCACATGGTTGTGCGTTTAAAACTTTGGGCGGCAGCATTGAAATAGGTTTTGATTAACAAAGCAATTTTGGGTGACATTCACGGTCCCGTAGCGCTGCGGCTATTACACACACACAAAAGGTAAGCACATCAGAAATGTAGCTGTGTAATGTGCCTACGTAATGGTTCACTATGCTTAGCTCTAGAGTGCCTGGTTAAGGAGAAACAATGATTTTAAAAAAGTGAAAAAACAACAATTATTTGCAACTAATTTCCTGTACAAAATCACAGTTGAAACAAAAAATGTGCAGAATGACATGATTAGGCATTTCAAATGGTTTACAGAAAAAATTAAAATTTAGGATGGACGGGACACTACGGGCCGAAGAGGGGGAGGGAGATGGATTGCACTCACGATTGGCATTCTGGATGCAATCTATCACATCTCCTTTCTGCCCAGTCCTCCCGAGCTCATGGGGTGGGGACGATGGAGTGGTTGCACTTTAACCTGACTTACCTCTGAGCTACTCATCCGCTGAAAATAAAAGCTAAAACTAATACTCTAAAAACAAATCTATTAAAATCTAATTCATGCAAAATAATTATATTCAGAACTCAAAGTAAATATTGCGAATTCTCATCCCAATAACATAGGTAGGCGTAGGGACTGCATTTAGTGGTTCATCCCTGCCATCTCCAGGTCTCTAGTCCGTAAACTAGAGTGGTGGACGCCCCCAAACAACACCTCTACCATCTCCCCATCATGTATATAATGTAAATAAAGAATAAATGCATAGGTTAGGTATCTCAAAAATATAAAAATAAAATATAATTAATTCATATGTCCTAAAAATAATACAAATTTTCATTCAGGACTTTTAGGGTAGATGCGGCAGAACTCAGGGGTTAAACCGGCCCGATAAAGGTCACCGGTTTGACCCTCGTTTTACTAGTGTGTCTGTGTGTCTGTCGGTCTGCAAGATCTTCTGTCGGTCTGTCTGTCGGTCGGTCTGTCTGTCTGTCTGTCTGTTGGTATGTCTGTCTGTCTGTTGGTCTGTCTGTCTGTCTGTTGGTCTGTCTGTCTGTCTGTCGGTCTATTGGTTTGTTTGTGTGTCCTTATGTGTGTCCGTTCGTCTTTATATCTGTCATCCGTCTGTCGGTCGGTTAATACGTCGGTCTGTCTGTATGTGCGTCTGTCGGTTTTTGTCTGTTTGTCAGTCTGTCTGTCTTTGTCCTTCTGTCTGCCTGTCGGTTGGTCTGTCAGTCAGTTATTTTGTTTCTGTCCGTCGGTCTGTCTGTCAGTCTGTCTGTCTGTCTGTCCGTCAGTATGTCCGTCTGTCGGTTTTTTGTCTGCTATTTGTGTCAGTCTGTCTTTCTTTCTGTGTGTCGGTCTGTCTGTTTGTTTGTCGTTCTGTCAGTCTGTTTGTCAGTCCCTATGTGTGTGTGTTAGTCTGTAGGACTGGCTGTCTCTTTGTCTTTCTATCTGTCGGTCCGTCTCTCGGTCTGTCCGTCTGTCTGTCTGTCGGTCTGTTTGTGTGTCTGTCGGTCTGTCTGATTGTCTGTTGGTCTGTCTATTTGTCAGTCTGTTTGTGTGTCTGTTGGTTTAAAATTCCGTCTGTCTGTCTGTCGGTTTGTCTGTTTGTCCATCTGTCGGTCTGTGTATGTCTCTCATCTGTCTTTCTGTCTGTCGTTTGAAGTAGAAACAGGGCTTTTGCTATTGGGGTCAGGTAATAAGAGCAGTGGAGGGAACAGGATAAAGAAGCTGAGGGCGACAGTCGGACGACGACGTCGGGAGAGCTTGAAAACTTTTCGCGGTTTATAGCAGTGGGGAATATGTAGGTATAGACAGAGAAGCGGGATAGTGGGTATAGGAGAGTAGTGAAGGGCGGAGCGGAGAGCGACCATTGATGAGTTGGTTGATGACGTGGCGGTCGTATGATTTTAGGCTGAGCTCGTCCAGACGAGGAGGAGAAAAAAGCACTTTTATTCTAGAGCTGCTTTAGTACAGAAGGTGGTACGATTATTGAGCTAGAAATAAGTGAAGCCCGCCGCCATTTACCTTGTGTTAATTTCATGTACCTAAATCTTCTTTTATCATTTATTAAATAACTTTACTTTCTTTATTTGTTTCCTGCAGTTAAGTAGTGTGTAATTATCCCTGAGTGGACCTTAATAGAGTGTGTGTAATTTAAGGTTGATTAACGTTGTGGATTAAAGACTGAGATCGAATATAATTGTCCCACCAAGACCAAGAAGCTTCAAGAAGCAAACAAGTTGATCAATTCAGCAGAAACCAAGGAGACTGTACCAAAGCAAAAATCAACTCACGATTTTGTCATGCAGATGTCAAAGGACATGCAATCTATGGCCCTTACGTTCTAGACGATCCAGAAAGACTATACGGCCATCAGAGCACAATTGGCAGGGACAGCGGGAGCAGGCATATCAACAATACCGCCACCACCGCCGCCGCAAGTGAATCTATTACAGTTAGCCACGGCAAGCGGCGGAAGACAGCTACAGTTTGGGCAGAAGATCGGACTAGCAGTGGTACTGCAGGCACATCCATCAGCGAACCAGCATCATGCTGGGGGAAGCGATAGCGCACTGATAAGATCAATATCAGCTTCGACCACAACGGATATAGCGCATCAGTTACTGGAGCTGTTGGATCAGCAGACGCAGAACACGACAGAAGCGCAAGAGCTACAGAGGACGCATAACCAGATAATAGCGGGTATGATGGCTCCAACAGGGCTGGATATGATATCACAGAAATTTAATTCAAAGACGGATATAGCTACAGCTTACATTGAAGCCTTTGAATCACACTTGGAGATCAGGGAAACACAACCAAAAGCCTACATCCAGATATTCCAGCAATGTCTGACTACACCGGCAGAAGCGTCGTGGCTGAAAGCGACGCTGCTAGAAATAAATCATACATGGAAAGCGGTAAAGCGTGAATTCTTACAAGCTTATGAAAGGTCTAGCGCACAATCTCTGTTGAACAAAATTAGTAATTGGAAACAACAACCAGATGAGCTGATACGGCAGTAGGCATCAGAGTATTATACGCTTATCAAAAGCATCTGGGAGCCGCAGCCATGGGCACAGACCGAGATAATGGCCAGACTCAAGAGAAACATGCATAGTTTGCTCTACGGCGAATTTCCACCGGGAACCAGAATACCAACGAACCTCAATGACTTTATTAAACAGGTAGAAGAGTTTCATAGAAACTAGATGGAAGTAGAGAGAGACAAGGAACGATACTGACTGCGGAACCAGATTGATCGAAGCAGGAGCCGCAACCGATACTTAGCACGAGGCGAAAGTCATTCTAAGTGGGGCTCAAGAGACCGGCAACAGAGCCGAAGTACCTGCAAGGAAGCAAACTTTAGGGACCGCAGCAAAAGCGGAAACCAGGATCAGGTTCGACGATCCGGCTTGCCTAGGCAAGAAAAGCTTCCAGAAAAAGATCAAATAGTCCACGAAGAGGCGCCGAGGAACCGCGGAAAGAGAAACATAGAGACCAAAGGACCGGAAAATAATGTCAACTGTGTAGTAGAGCGACTCATAATACCGAAGACTGCCGATCCCAGAAAGCTAAGGTGATGGCGATGCGCATATTAGCTAACGTATGTGCGGAAAAGCCAGTCGAGGATCCAGAGGAGGACCCTTCGGGAACCGTAGAACTGAAAAACCTGCAAGGTTTATTGCATATACCGATGCAGCAAGAGAAACCGGACGAGAGACAACTATTTAATGCTATGCGGACTAGAAGCTGGCTTTATTTCGTCGGAGTTACCACAGGACTTCGCTGCCTCTTTAAACTGGGTACAGAAACGGACAGACAAGTGGACCCCTGTCGATTACATAAGGTAAATAAAGCTTCTTACGCCTTAATAAAAATCAAACATAAACAAAAGTTTGATGATAGTTAAATGCCACCACAAAGCCAATGTTATTTAAATAGAGCACGTTGTTAAGGAACTCGGGGTTTTTATTTACAAGAAATGATATGTGCTGCATTAGAACCTCGTCATTTAATTTGATATCTTATTACAGTATAATAGTTTTATTGGTATCGTATTATAGGTATGACGTAATTCCTGTATAAACGTTTTGGACTAAAAGCATAAAGTTTTGATAGATTGTGTTTTGTATTTTGTTGTTGATGAGATTGTACTGTCTCGTATAAGAAATATTTTTAATTCAGAATCTTGACATTTTTTTTATTTTACAATTAAATTGAGTGCTATTATCGTACGTATAAATTCATTTAAATTTAAGTGCATAGACAGATCTGAGTGGTAAGCCCTACCAGAATTTAGGTTAATAAGTTCTTTAAAAAAATGTTCAACAAAAGTTATTATACGTGGTTATTGCCTTCAAGTTTTGGTAGTATATCAAGACTTCATTCTGTTCATCCTACAAGTACAAAAAAAAGTGTAGAGAATTTTCTACAGCCCCAAGATACCTATACAAAACATAAGTTTACAAAAACGAAATTTGTTCGTCGTAAATTTTCAGCACCGTGTATAAAATATTTATGGGCAATGGATCTAATTGATATGAAAAAGTATTACAGAGTCAACAAAGGTTATAAATACATTTTAGCAATAATTGATATTGCCAGCAGATTTGCCTATGCAGTTTGTGTACGTAACAAATCTGCTACAGAAGTAACACATGCGTTTTAAAGCATTGTATCATCAACTAACAAACCAGAATATTTGAATTGTGATCGTGGTAATGAGTTCAATAACGAACAATTTCGTGCATTACTGAAAGAATATAATATAATTATGTACAGCAACTATTCAGAGTTTAAATCTTGTGTGATTGAACGTTTTAACCAAACATTTATGTCACGTTTATCAAAATACTTCACGCACAATGAGTTTTTTGAAAAATGTAAACGGTACTACAATGTTCTTGACCAAATTGTAAGCTCGTATAATAATACCTACCATCAAGGAATCAAAATGACGCCTTCTAGTGTTAACAAATACAACCAAATGGATGCATGGTTAAACCTAAACAAAACTCAAATTAACTCTAAATGGAAGTCCACATCAAAGTTTAAACCGTTAGATGTCGTAGGGATTTTAAAACCTAAGAGGTTGTTTGAAAAAGGATATTCACGACGATTCACTGATGAAAAATATTCAATTATTGAAGTTGTAGATGAACATCTAGTGACTTATAAAATTAAAACATAGGCTAATGTAAACATCGAAGGAATGTTTTACGAAGAGGAGTTATCTAAAGTAACATCGCAAAGTAATAAATGTTGATCTTTATTTTGAATCAGTAACTTGAACCAGTCACATCATGTCGTTTTACGTCTATATTCCTATTAACGATTTTAGTTTATATTTTACAAAAAACGCAATGTCTAACTTTAGCGTCAAACTACCGCAACCGTTTAAATTTAATCAAAGTGAAATGGAAGTAGCATTAGTAGA
Organism: Dicyrtomina minuta; assembly: GCA_949802685.1. Taxonomy (NCBI): domain Eukaryota; kingdom Metazoa; phylum Arthropoda; class Collembola; order Symphypleona; family Dicyrtomidae; genus Dicyrtomina; species Dicyrtomina minuta. Next base: position 1,712,708 of record CATKUY010000261.1, read on the forward strand.
AATAATCATTTACCACATTTAAAACATTTCAAAAAAGTGCGTAAGCGTAATATTGCTAACGTTTTTGATTTGTTTATTAGGTATATGTGATATTATTGAACCGCAAATTTACGGAAGTAGGTTAATGAACCTATTACGAGTTGTAAACGTAAGCACTGAAACTAATGGAGGTTTAAAGTTTATTAAACCATACTACGTAAACGTTGAAAGGACTTTCGTTGACGTTAATAATTTTAAACTTGCTAATGCAAGTAGTGAAGAACTAAATCTACACTCGTCTAACTTAGTGCTTACTCTACATTTTCGAAAATCTAATAATGGAGTGGGAACTGGAAAATCTTTATGATTCACACACAAAGCTTTAACACCCGTTCTCTATGATGATTGCAGGTAATACTACCAAACTTACTTAAATTGAATATGTTTATAACATACTGTTTATGATTTCAAAGTTCATCGCAGTCTGGAAAAACTAGCTTCACAGCTAACGTTTTATATAATTTAAATAAATTAGTGGATGAGCAACCTGACAAAATAATTTTTAATTATAGCACTTACCAACCGTTGTATGATAAATTGAAGTGAAAAATTTTAAACATTTTATTTGAAACAGGACTGGACTTTGATGTTTCAGACAATCAAAATACTCTGCTTATTATTGACGATCATGTGACTGAATCATCCAAGGATTTAAAAATTCAAAATTTGTTTCTTTAAGGCGTACATCATCGATCAATTTTAACGATATTTTTAACTCAAAATATGTATCCACAAGGAAAATTCTCTCGTGACATAAAGCTTAACACAAATTACATTGTTTTACTTAAATCACCTATGTTTTTGTCACAAGTGCAATGCATAGGACGTTTGTTGTATCCTCGTATGAATAATTTCTTTACAAAAGCGTACTTGGATGCAACAAAACCTCCCCACCGCTATTTATTCGTGAATCTGCTTCCAAAGTGTCACGATCATCTTCGAGTTCAGAGTGAAATATTATTACAAGAATCTGAGATAATTTATATACCAAAGTAATAGTATAATTTATACTGTCGACGTTGAAGGGTTTTTTGTAAAGAATAAATTCATAGTAAAAACTTGCTTATGTGTGTATTGACAAAATTAAATCTGAAAACTTTGTTTTTAAAAACCCTTTTCCCTTTTGTTTATTAAATAAAAAAGAAAAACAAACAGTGTTTTATTGCGAAAACTACTTGCACAAAATTTGTTGGAACGAAGGACAAATTCCTTACTTTTGGCAAGCAGAACTTTTGTCTAACATAATTGTTGACAGTTATCTTGTTTACGTAAAAGGATTTCGAAAAGCAGAATATTTAATGTCAGTTTTATCTAACAAAACAGATGTAAACAACTTGGAACTTTATTGTTGTCCATCAGTTAAGAGTATTTGTCAAAAAGTCAAAATCAATTGTGATGTTCCATCGCATTATAAATTTAATCTCCACTGTGCAATAATAAAAGTGAACTTTTATGCATCATTTGTGAAAAATACACTAACTAAAAATGTCTGTGAGGATTAAAGAAAATTTAGAGTTTATTGAAAAAATTAAATTAGCTTCTTACAAACAGAAAATTTTAATCAGGGAGGCAACAGAAGATAAAATTTTAGCACTAGCTAAAATTGCACATAACACATTACTCAAAACTCTTTCAATAGACGCATTACAATAACAAAAACTTAAAAGACATCGTCACAGTAGTAGTGTGACACTATTGCGTTTCGGGTATATACCCATACACAGTGTATTTGTTCTATGATTCGACAGGCAAGTGAGACGGTACATTGAAAGTGCCGCTCGCTGAGCCAGAAATCAATCCTGAACTGTACTATTTGGTCTTTTTGCTGACCTTGCCATGGATATAATACGAAATTCCTGTATGTACTCTATGCAGTGCGGGATTATACTGGCGCCAACCAAATATAGTTTAACTGTTTAAGGTCGGCGAGGCTTTACATCATCTAGCAGCTCCGCCAGTACCAATAGACGGAGCCTTTAGAGCTGTATACCTCGTTCACCATTCCTATATGGGGAGCCTATCCTTATGACGAGGGCCTTATCGTGCATGCTGGGGAGCGTCAGGTTTAGAGGCGAGAGAACGCACGTGGTCCGCATTTGATAGAGAGAGAATGGGGACAGAGGGCATTCCACCCCTAGAAGCACACGGCCTGAGGAGAGTCAGCAGATTACGTCCGCTGATCGTCACTCATCGCTGCCCCCATTCCCCCATCAACCCTCTACCGACCACACGCCCTCCCTCGCCTCCCCCCCTCCACTCCCAACCTCAGCTACGGGACCACACAGTAGGATGCCTCCCCGTGAGAGCAAGGTATTAGGGAGATCTCACTACAACATGCAAGCAAGTGTAATCGATCCTTGACCCCCCCCTATCTCTTTTGCCGTCCATTGGCACACGAGACTACCTTGCCCCTCTTGACATCGTCACAGTATACGGTCGTTAACAAAAGTTAAACTATTAACAAAGTTCAAAAAGAAAGTATTACAACAAAAAGGTGGACTTTTACCTCCTATTGTCACACCTCTGCTGTCAGCAATTGAAAGCGTTGCCGGAAAAGTAATTGCAAACACAATAGGTCTGTGAAATGGCAAAGCGTATGAAACTGATTTCAGAGAAAGAATTTGATACATTGAAAGGTCTTGCTAATGATCCTATTAAAACAAGTTGTGATACAAATTTACAAGACGCTGGTACTTCAGCTTAAGCTATTTTGTATTCCAACTCTATACCAGAAGATATAAAGACCCAACTTTACGGGTCCATGGTAAAACATCTGACAAACAACTATAACGACCTACTTAATAAACCTAATAAAGTAACATTAACGAGTGAAAAAGACGACACGAATAGTAAATTACCAAAAATACAAAGCCAACCTGAGAGTGAAAAACAAAGTAAAAATAATTTGTCACCAAGCGATTTAGATTTAATTGACTTTATACCATTGACATTTATCAAAAATGCTTGCAAACTTATGTCAAAGTTAAAAAAACATTCACAGTATATACAGTGGGATGATGATGGTCAAGTATCATTTGATAATGGTGTCAGCTATGCACCGGATGTAAACATTGGTGATTTAGTTTCTGCTGTGGTAAGACCTCAGTTATCGTTTGATAAGAATGGACCCATTGGATTCACTTGCTTTAAAAATCTTATTAGAAAGCTACGCATTCCACTTTCATTAGTATCCTCAAAAAATCGACAGGAAATAATTGAATTAGTAAGCAAAGAGAAACAACCTTCCTAAAATAAAGACGCAAGTTCAAATTCGAATTCTCGTCAACGCCTTGCGATTGTTAGTAGTTTAAAAAACTGGCAACGATTAGATACTGTAAGAAAAACAGATAACTTATTCAGTAAAATATGATATCTATTAAAAAAGAAAATATCAACATTAAAACAGGTTAAATATGCTTTAAAGAGTATGTAACTATTTCATCACGAGAAACATCATTTCAAGATCATCGTTGGTGTAAAATTAGGACTCATAATGCAACTCTTATGGCGTCAGCAGGATTTTTTCACGAAGGTGAAGCTGATATAGCTACGTGTTACTACTGTGGTCTTTGCCTACTTGATTGGGGTCCAAACGACAACATATTTATTAAACATGCAATATTTAGTCCAAAATGCCCGTATTTACTTGTTAACCTTACTAAATTCTGGAAAAACGATCAAAATCCTTTAAACAATGTGAGTAATAAATTGAAAATTTTGATAAATTAATTATTAAAATGCATGTGATACTAAATTTTGCTTGATAGGAAGTTTCAAGTTTTTTCAGTGACGTGTACTCAAGGCTTGTTGATGAACCCAATTTTGAATCCTCATGGCGAAAAGGTTTTAGTCATTATATGTCTTTTTTGCAAATATTTTATCTTATTTTAACTTTAATTTTATTAGGTACATTGGTTTATAACATTTAAGGGTTAAACATGAAAACGTCTAAGTTGGATAAAGAAATTTGCAAGATTTGCTTGATTAATAATGCATCATATCCAATGCTTCCGTGTGGACATTTAGACTATTGCAAAGAATTTGTGGCAACGCAAAATAAGTGTGTCATCTGCAGAGCGAGTTATACGCCAATTATCAAAACGTTTAAAAGTTAACAGTCTGTAGTATCAAAGAACCGTATCACTTTGATATCAGTTTCATTAATTACAGTTATTTAATTTAATATTGATAATTATTTAGTTTACAAAATGAAAATCAATTATTTGTGGAATCACGACGTTTACCATAAGAAGCTAGAAAATCTCAGTGACAATAACTCCAATACGACTATTAAAATTAATAAACAAGTAAGTGGTGGTCTTGGAAAATCAAAAGAAGCATTGATTCCTATATCTGCAAAAACGTTTGTTCCTAGTACGAGCCAAACAGTGACTGACGACTACTCAAGCATGAAAACTGATGATTTAGTTATACTTTAAAGAAAGACAAGAAAGTTACGAAAATTTTCTCAATCAGGACGTGGAATAAAGCAAACTCGTTCTGTCACATACTACACACCCTGTAAAAAAAGCGTAAAGTCAAGAAGAAAATCAAAAAAACGTTTCCACCTAACAAAAAAGACATTTTTTCATAATATCTCTGAAACATGAAGCCTCACAACCTGCTATTGGGGGTCAGGTAAATATTTTCCCGTTACCTTTAACCGATACTACAATTGATTACAGTCTGTACGCGGAGTACAAACCTGTTGTTAAAATTTAAGACTCAGACGCTAAAATTGAATTTCGCGTAATAGGAAACTCAAGTCAATATTTGGATTTAGAAGACTCTTTCTTGTATCTTCGCGTAAAAGTCATCAACGTGGACAATTCAGACCTTCAGAAGAAACAAGATATTAGTACTACTAATTTTCTTTTACATTCATTGTTTTCCTAATGTGATTTGTATATTAATAGCCGTCTTGTATCAACAAGTAACAATTGATATGCGTATAAAGCTTATATACAGAACCTTTTTTCCCACGGTACTAAAACTTTGCAGTCACTAAAATCGTGTGCTTTATTTTAAGAAGACACAGACAAGTGTGATGCCAGTGATACAAATGAAGGATACTAAAGTCGAAAAATTTGTGTAGTCGGATTAAAACCGTTTGAGCTTATTGATAAATTATGTTTAGACTTATCAGAGCAAGATAGGTACATCCTTAGCGATACTGATCTTACAATTTCATGAAAAATATTGTCAGATGCGATTGCACTTCTTCGTAACGAATCATGCGTCATAATTAAAAATTCATTGCAAGAAGAAGTCACCGTCCAATATCCAGGAACAGCAAAAGTTTAATTTCTGGACGCCAGCTTTTTTGTGAGAAAGCAAATACTTTACCTAAGTATTATTTTAGCACACTAAAAGCTCCTTGACGCCGGTCACACGGCAAAGTATCCATTTAAGAGGACAAAAATAACGTTTTTCACTATACCAAGAGGTAACCAATCCTTTATTTCGGAAAATTTGTGTATGACATTAGTACCGTCAAGACTAATATTTGGGTTTAAATCAAGTTCAGCGTTTAATGGTAACTTTAAAGAAAATCCATTGTTTTTAACATTTCGATGTGTGCTACGTTTTACTTTCTGTCAATAATATGAACACTCCAATTCGTCCTCTGAATTTGAATTTTCGAGATAATCAATATTTGCTTGCCTACTACATGTTATTTTCCGGCACTAGTAACCTGAGACAAAATCAAGACTTAGCGCTTTTGAGATACGACTACCACATTGGAAACTGTTTTTTCGCATTTGATATTAATCAAAGCAATAACGACTCTGATATTTTAACTTTAGAAAAAAACGGCAACATTAGATTAGAGTTAAAATTTGCTAAGGCTTTAGAAGCAGCAACTAACTGTATTGTTTATTCGAAGCATCAATCAGTGTTAAAAATCGACAAGTTTCGACAGTTCAATTTATCCTAATTAACTATGTCACATGTCGATGCACTTTGCACTACAGATATTTTTAACATACTAGCAAGATACCTAAAACACGATGAAACTAAAATATATGTATTGGCAATTGATGAATTAAGTAATATCGAAGGTAGTGCCTTCACTTGTGTATTTAACTTAGATCCATCTCATTTGCCAGGAAAACACTAGTTAGCAATACACAAATCAGAAAAGTCAATAGTTTATTTTTTTGATAGCTTTAGTATGGGTCTGTTATACTATAGAAAATATGTAATTAATTTAATTAATCAATATGGTTGTGAAGTAAAATATAACGTCAATCAACTGCAATCAAAAAGTCAAGTTTGTGTTGTTTACTGCCTAAATTTTGTGCTTCAAAAGTCGCGTTTTGTAACCTACGAATGTTATTTACAATCATTTACACCTAATTTATCACTAAATGATACAAATATACAATTGTTCTATAAGTCCTTAAAAAATGAATGCGTTCAATTAGATTGTTCATGCGTACAAAAATCTACATGTATTCAGTCTTGCAGTAGTAAATAAACGCTTTTTAAAATAAATAGATAAGAATTAATAATTTAAATGTAAATCAGTAACAACTGGTGCAACCACAACATTTTCCAATTAATCAGTTTGCTATAAATTTAAGACATTAAGTTGACTAAGACGATAATGTTATATAGTTTAAATTAAAAAAATATGTTGAATTTAGATTGTATATAAAAATAATAAAGGTGTATTGAACATGATTCTTATGTGAAATGCAATAAATAAAACTGTTAAAATTAAATTGAATTACTGTAAGATAGAAATCAAATGTTTTTTATGTTTGAGTTTTTTTCTTCATTAATATTAATTAACTTGTAATAAATGATAGTTATAACTTTAGATGCCTTCTACAACCCGTTTTTTTAAAATGCTCAGCCAATAACAGAAGTGCTTCCATCAGCGGACCAATTATTTTAGGTAAGAAGGCTGCAGCCTACCCCTATTCTTCTTCAACATCTTGACCTTTTTTTCGTGTCAACCCTACCATGTTTTTTTTGCTATAATCATGATACGCATATTAAAGAAACCACCTATCACCCAAATCAATGTACAATGGATCTTTTGGCTTTCCTAACCCACGCTTCATTGATAAATCAAATACTTTAACACCATTTTTAGATTTGTTAGCTTTAGGAGCTCGACCTTTACCTATAACTTTTTGATCTGGTTTCGGCTTACGTTTTTTCATGACTCCCTCATTTATTCCTGTAGCAGTCTCATTTTTACGCTTTCTTCCAGGTTTTGGCTTTGAAAAGTCTCCTTGATTTGTTAATTCCTTTTTTTGACCAACCAATGCTTCAGTTTTTTGTGTTTAAACTCCACTATCCGTCTTATCATTTAGTATTTCAAAAATCTCGTCTTCGTCATTATTATCATCGTCGTTTTCATCGCCATCATCTTCTTGACCGTCCATTTCCTCCACGTCCTAATCTTCCTCTTCTACTTCTTGATCCACACTTTCATCGTCATTGTCACAATCCTCAATGTTTTTTTCCTTTACTTTTGATTCTAAAAACAGTTAGTCAATAATAAATTTATGCACTGGTACAAATAAAATAGCAAGTCGCAATAAAAAACAATTCAACATCTTTAAATTTAAACAGAGGTTTACGTTATTTATTGTTTTAAGTTATTAAAATGTATTTTTCTACCTGTTTCTGAAAACTGTTCAGCATTCCCACGTCCCTTTAGCAGCTTAGATGTCGACGGGGCAGAAAATACCTTTTTAAACCGTGTTGATCTGGTGACTACGGTTTCGGATCCACTTGTAGAAGCTAATAAATAAATTTTTGACATAACAATTTAAACAATATTTTAAAACGTTCAATTAATTTATATTTTTGTTGTTATTTTTGTGCACTTTTAAAAAATAGGTAATATGAAATCTAAAAAGGTAATATTTAAATAATTTAAGTACAAATATTGCTATAATTATAAAACAAAATTTACCAATTGCACTTGAAAAAATATTTTTTTTTCACAGCTGTACCAGTTTCTGTACATGAGTCTGCGCATGAGCTTCCCAAATCGAATTGGGGGGAACTTCACCAGGGGAAAAAAGAGCGGCTTTTGTTTTACCTTATAAACATCATATAAAATAATAATATTATTAGACATTATTTTTATTTCACATAACTAGTAATTAAAACATAAAATATGATACAAAATTGGTAATCCTAAATTTTAATTCAAAAATGTTGAAAAAGAAATCAAAGTTTTAATTAAATATAAAATAGGATAATATTTGATATTTGTTTAAAAATGTGGTTAAATTCAAATTAAATGATAATCAAATCAATTATCACATACAGAATTATTTCATGTTGCTTTTAAAATGCATTTAGGTTTAAATAATGAGTAAAATCCCTTACCTCCCATTGTTTATCAATTATATATATTGATTTAAGTATAGATGTTTGGAGTTTAGACTACCGAATTGTTTGAAGCTAACCGTCTAGCATGCAGATTCGTAACGAAACTAGTTGATGATTTTAAAAAATACATGGCTAGCCATATTAGTCTAAATATATCGTCAAAATACGGTTACAAACCCCTTTAGTGTATTTTTACAGGCATGCTGGTTTGTTCATGTTTCAATTGTGCTGACGTTATGAGTTCCCACGTCTTGCAATTTTTATTTTTGCCAAACCGCTTAGATTAAATAAGCACAATTGCACTTTCGAAGTAATTGTCTATATGCACAAGGATAAAAACTTGTTGATATGCATACAAAATCAGCTAAGTATACATTTTTATTAAAGATTTTATGTACTCTATAGTATGCAACAAAATGTATTCATAAACATGCAGTGTAATTAGTTTTATCCAGTTTAAAATGTCGAGACACACAAATGTCACATTTCAATTCTGTAATTTTTAATATTTAGTAATATATTACATGAAAAGAAAATCAACTTCCAGTAAATATGTTATCTCAAAAGCTTCCTAATATTTTTAATTTCAAATAAAGTTTACCTGTCCCACCTGTAAAACAAAGTTTAAATCTAAATCAGTTCTTGCATTGTACATTCAAAAACACGACACTGACTATTACAAATGTGCAGTATGTTCCAAGCAGTTTTTATCAAATTACTTTTTTTAACTACACACAAGGAAACACCATCGCACGGTAAGTAATTTATCCTTACAATATCTATATTATTAAAAACTAAGCCAGTTAAATACGAAAATGTGACATGGTCTAATGAAAAATGCAACAGAGTCTAACGTTAAATGTTTTAAGGCCTAATGTTAAATGTTGCAAGGCCTAATGTTAAATGTTGCAATGCCTTATGTTAAATTTTGTAAGGCCTAATGTTAAATGTTGCAAAGCCTAATGTTAAATTTGCAAGGTCTAATAATAAATGTTGTAGAGCCTAATGGTAAATTTTGCAGAGCCGAATGGTAAATGTCGTAAGGCCTAATGGTAAATGTCGCAGGGTCTAATGGTGAATGTCGCAGGGCCTAATGGTAAATGTCGCAGAGCCTAATAGTAAATGTCGCAGAGCCTAATGGTAAATGTCGCAGAGCCTAATGGTAAATGTCGCATAGCCTAATGGTAAATGTCGCATACCCTAACGGTAAATGTCGCAGGGCCCAATGGTAAATGTTACAAGGTCTAATGGTAAATGTCGCAGGGCCTAATAGCAAATGTCGCTGGGTCTAATGAATAAATATTGTATAGTGATAAATGCTGTAAGGCCTAATTTTATATGTCTCAAGACCTTATATTAAATGTCATAAGACCTAATAATAAATTTTGCAGGACGTAGCATTAAAACCAACTAAAACGAACTAGGCAAATTTTCTTTTACAGGTCACCATGAGCAATACCTTTAGAATAAAAATTTTGTATTGAAAGTTTTATATATTTAAATAATTCTTTAACCGTTTATTTCAATTTTATTTCAGAATTATCATAAATGCAAGTCTTGTTCTAAAGTATTTGAAACTTCTAAATTTTTGAAGTCTCATATACGACGAAATCACAATTTAAATTGTCTGACGTGTAACAAAAAATTTTTGTCGCTTGCGTTTCTTTACAGTCATCACGTTAATCGACATCGAGTTCCAGGTCATCAAGTGCCGTAGTAAACTGCTGAACGCGGCCAAGCAGAAGTACGATGCGCGAAAGAAGGAGTGCCTGGCAAGGTTTGCGAACAGGGTTTTTGATCCATTTACGCAGTACCACAAGAATGTCATTTTTAGATGTTATAACCAAGCGTTGACACATCTAAAGCATGCGGCGATTATTGATCACATCTACAACTGGGACATTGTCAGATCGGCAATTGAGCTGAAGGACATTGCGAATGACTTGAAAAACATGAAGAGAACGGAAAATAAGCTCGCGGATCTACTATCGCGAGGCGCAATACCAGATCCTAAGCAGCATGATGATTGGAACCAGCTCGACATGTGCTTTGCGACGCTTACGAACTCGAGAACCGACGTACAGGTCAATATGGATTCGCTGGACAATTACATGCTTTGCTGCTTGCAGAGAGAGTGCGAGGCACTATCCACCATCGCAAAGAGCCTCAGCAGAGTAGGAAACTGGTCCAGATACCGTTATGATTATGTGGTGGTAGACGGCGTTTTGTGCAGATATGTCCTATGTAGAGACCGCAGTTAGATCGTTCCTCAAAGTAGGTCTACCGGGAGGCAGCTTTTATAGCAATTAGGTAGACAAGCTCTGGGAGCAGAGATTAGAAGAAGAAGAAAGGACAGGGCAGTCGGTTAATACAGTGAAGGTGCTACCATCAATGCTCATGAAAAAAGGGAAACATATCAAATGGTCACATCTGCTCATACAGGCGAACTTTTTAGATCTAGAGTTGGTATTAACCAGAAAGCGAATAGTACCAGTAATACCGCAGTCCATAGAGCGGAACGTCATATCACATTACCACGATAATACGATGGCGGGTAATTAAGGATAAGAGCGCACATATGATAAGATCTGCAAAAGAATTTGGTTTTATAACATGCTAAATACCGTCAAGGCATATGTCAAAACTTGCGAGTTATGTCAGCTAGTTAATGCATCTAACAAGGCTCCACCCAGTAAGATAGGAAAACACTTATTCCGCAATTATGATTTTGAGTGCGTGCATTTAGACATAGTGGGCGAACTGACCGCAAGCTCAGGGTTTAAGTTTATAGTGGTATGTGTGGTAAAATTTTCAAAATCGGTGAGCATGGAACCGCTGACATCGGTATCATCAGTGAAGGTACTTCGATTCTTAAATAAGGTGTTCAACACTTTTAGGACACCATAAAGGATTGTATCGGATAACGCTTCATACTTCTCAGGCGAATCCTAGACGACTAATTGCGCCATTGGGGAGCGACATGTGTGCATTTAGCGCCGTATCATCCAAACCCAAACCAGTCCAAAAAGGCAAACTGGGACATTAAAAGTATTCTGAGGGCGTTTTGTCTAGAAAGACAAACGAATTAGGCAAAACAGCTTGAGGACTATATGGTAGCGTTGATCACCGCAAAATCGAAGTCTTTAAGGTAATAACCGTGTCAGTTAAACTTAGGCAGAGAAATAATGCTACCAGTTGATTGCAAAATGCAGCTAGTCAAGACCCTTGGCATAACAGAGGACGAGTTTGGTCAGAGGCTAATAAAGAAGGTAACATTCATTAGAGACCAGGCTTGGTAAAATCTTAAGAAGGCACAGATTCAGCAAAAAAATACTTTGATCAAAACCAAAGGGATGTAGTAAACGAAGTGGGGGACCTAGTTAAGAAAAGAAATAAGAAGTTGTCATCGAAAGAGGAAAATTATGCTAAGTAACTTGGTCCGCGGTACACGGGACTGTGGAAAATAATGGAAGTCCATTCGGACTGTTCATACAGCATACAAGACCTGGAAAAACTAGAAAGTACCCCATCTCTATTTTACACTTCTCTGATGTTAACATATTATACACAGGAGAGTGTGGAACGAGACCCAGATATAGGTGAGAGTCCAGTAAGCGCAGAGGCAGGGGTACCGGAGACCCAAAGGGAGACTGATCCGGTAGAACCTAAAGCTACAGCATCAGAAGTAGCAGATACCAAGTCATTACCAATCTCTGATGTAAATCAGGGAGAACAAACAACCGCGACAGGTGCGACCGACCAGGACACGAGTTGGTTGGGAGGCATAGGGCTTTTAGATCTGTCCGATAAATATGAGTTGGACATCGACGACCAACCACCACCAAGGCGATACCCAGGCAGAGAGCATAAAAACCCGGTTTGGTAGACGTAGATCGCAAGCAAAAGCGTAGGAGCATTAGGCATCTTTCCAGGTGGCAGGTACCGTAAGACCGTAAAATCTACGCTAGTTTAGGTACTTTCATTGTGTAGACGTGAAGCGCAAGCAAAGCGTAAGTTAAGCCCTATGACCACGATGAAGTGTTAGTCTATGGAAAGACGCGCAAGCCAGGAAGTTAAAAAGACTCGGAGACCACGTAGAAGTGCTAGTCTAGAGTAAATAGCGGAAGTAGGGGAGATGAGGGGATTTGCGCTTTATAGACCATCAGGGATGCTAGTCAAGAAGCGAAATCCGGTATCGCGGTAGGAGATTAAAGGTTTGAAAGTATAAACAAGCCAAACCCAGACCAAGTTCTGGAGGACGTTACTTGAGGCTAGAGTAAGCGAGAAGCGTAAAAGAGAGTAGAGGGGATTGGAAGGCGGTCGGACTGACCGCCGGTACTCGTGTGACAAAAAACTTCCATAGGACAGTGGCCGGCTTTGGATTGCAAATAAACAGTCGCCAAAAACTTTTCAGTACAGCGGGTATCGAATCTGAAGCAGAAAATAGAGCGGTCAGGCGTAGTCCAGCAAAACGCAATTAAGTAAAGATTGAGACGTAGGCGGCCTGGAGGTCCGGAAGTTACCATCATTATAGAACACCGGTAGTGTTCCGGGTGTATAAACACTAAAATTCAGCCCGAGTTGCGGCCACTAGGAGTAAGGCGTTGCGGAGCCAAGACCTTGACAAGAGACTTGTCTGTCTGTTGTCTGTTTGTCTGTCAGTCTGTCTGTGAGTGTGTCTTTCAGTCGTTCTGTCGGCCTGTTGGTCTGTCTGTGAGTGTGTTTTTCATTGTTTTTGTAGGCCTGTCTGTTTGTTTGTTTGTCTGTTGGTGTGTATGTCCGTCTGTGGCTCTGTATGTCTGTCGGTCCGTCTGTTTGTTAGTCAGTCTGTGTGTGTGTGTGTCTGTCAGTCTGTAGTAACGTCTGTCTGTTAGTCGGTCTGTTTGTCTGTCTGTCGGCCTGTTAGTTCGTCTGCCTGTGCGTCCTTTTGCTGTTTGTCTGTCTGTTTCTCTCTTATCTTTCTGTCTGTCTGTCTTTTAGTACGTCTGCCTGTCTGTATGTCCGTCTGTTGGTCTGTAGGTCTGTCTCCGTCTGTATGTTTGACAGTCTGTCAGCCTGTCTGTCGTTTTGTATGTTGTTTTGTCTGTCTGTCTGTCTGTCTGTCGGTCTGTCTGTCTGTCTGTCTGTCTGTCAGTATGTCTGTCGGTCTGTTTGTTTGTCGGTCTGTCGGTCTGTTTGTCTGTCAGTATGTCTGTGTGTATGTCTTTCGGTCTGTGTGTCTGTCGGTACGTCTGTCTGTCTGTTTGTATGTCTGTCAATTTTATAGGTTTGTCAGTATGTCGGTCTGTCAGTCTGTCTGTCTGTCTGTTTGTCTGTTTGTCTGTCTGTCTGTCTGTCTGTGTGTTGGTCCGGCTGTCTGTCTATCGGTCTGTCTGTCTGTCTGACTGTCAGTATGTTTCTATGTCTGACTGTGTTTCTGTCTGTCTGTCTGTCGGTCTGTGTGTTGGTCTGTCTGTCTGTCCGTCTGTCATCTGTCGGGCTGTCTGTCTGTCATTACGACTGTCGGTCTGTCGGTCTGTATGTACGTCTGTATGTCTGTCCCCGTCTGTTGGTCTGTTGGTCTTTCTGTCTGTCTGTCTGTCTGTTTGTCGGTCTATATGTGTGTCTTTGTCAGTCTGTCGGTTTTTCTATATGTCTGTCTGTCGGTCCGTTTGTCTGTTTGTGAGTATGTCTGTGTCTTTCATTAGGAAAGTCGGTCTGTCTGCCTGTCGGGCTTTTTGTCTGTCTGCCTGTCTATATGTCTGTGAGTCCGTGTTTCTGTCTGTCCGTCTTTCAGTCAGTCTGTCAGTTTGTTAGTCTGTTTGTGTGTCTGTCGGTCTGTAAGACCGTCTGTCGGTCGGTCTGTTTGTCTGTCTGTCTGTCCTTTGGTCAGTTTGTCGCTCTGTCAGTATGTCTGTGTGTCTGTGTGTCTGTCTGTCTGTCGGTCTGACTGTCTGTCGGTCTGAAATTCTGACTGTATGTCTGTCGGTCTGTTGTCCGTCTGTCTGTCTGTCGGTCTGTTGTCCGTCTGTCTGACTGTCGGTCTCTCTGTCTGTTGGTCTGTCTTGTCAAGTAGAATTCTCCTATCTCTCCCTTTTTACGGCCAGTATACAGAAAATCCGGTGGCTGAAACAGCGGTGCGGCTATCGCCGGGTCTGCGGTCCTGGCTCTACCTCTATCCTTACAACGAACCAACTGACCGACCGTCTTTGCTCTCCTGGAGGATAGATCACCTCGTCCGGCTTGGGCCCGAGACTTTGCTTCGCGGTCCAACGCCTCTCGTCCGTGTCTCTTCTGTAGCTCTGTCGCTCTCAACCACGCAACGCCGGTCTGGCTTCGCAGCACACGACGCTTCGGTACGGGCTCCGTGGTGGAGGATAAGATGCACAAGTAGCGTGTGCGGTGTGTCGGTGCCGGTATGTCGCTTCACTACCAACACCCAGAATCAACTTATGACCGTGATGATTCTAGTACCCGTCCTATATGCTCCACTCCACTTATTTGCCGGCTTCTACAAGCCTTATGTCCCTAACGAAATCAATGTTCACTAACGTCCAATTTGAGAGATAAATTAATACGATCTCTGTCTTTAATTCACAATGTTTTCAACCTCAATCAATGACCAATTAACTTATGTCTACACATAAACAATTAACGAATAATTAATTACAAATAATAACGAAAGGATATTAGGTTAATCGAAGAATAATAAATGTAACTCATTCAACACTAATAACCCAAGAAAGGGAATATGGCGGGCTTCACCTATTTCTAGCTCACAATTCAATACCACCTTCTACACTGGAACAGCTCTAAAATAGTAAAGTCTTGCTCTCCTCCTCGGCCGTACGAGCTCAGGCTCAACATCATACCACTGCCACGTCACCAATCAACTCGTCAATCGACGCTATCTGCTCCTTCCTCTCTTCCCTTCCTATACTCCATATCTCGCTCCTCCGCCTATACCTACATATCCCCCACTGGTATAGACCGCGAAAAATTTCCAAGCCTCGACGTCGTCGTCCGGCCGCTGCTTACAACTCCTTTGTCCCGTCCCCTCTGTCGATATTAATACATGACCCCAATAGCCAAAAGTCCTGAATCTACTTCACAGTCTGTGTGTCTGTCTGTTTGTCTGTCATCTGTATGTCCGTCTCTCGGTCTGTATGTCGGTCAATATGTCTGTCTGTCTGTCGGTCTGTTTTCTTCTATTTATTTCTGTCTGTCTTTCTGTCTGCCTTTCAGTCTGTCTGGCTGTCTGTAGGTCTGTCTAGAAGTGTGTTTGTCTGCCAGTCTGTTGCTCGGTCTGCTTGTCAGTCTGTCTGTTTGTCTATCTGTCAGTCTGTGTGTCTGTCTGTCAGTCTGTGTGTCTGTCTGTCAGTCTGTGTGTCTGTCTGTCAGTATGTTCGTCTGTCGTTTTGTAGGTCTGTCGGTCTGTGTGTCCCTCTGTAGGTATTTCTCACAGTCAGTCGGTTTGAAAGTCCGTGTGTCTGTCTTTCAGTCTGTCTTGTATGTCTGTCTGTTGGTCTGTCAGTCGGTCTGTCGGTCAGTCGGTATGTCTGTCTGGCTGTCAGTCCGTTTGTTTGTCTTTTTTTCGGTCCTAATTTGCGTCTGTGGGTCTGTATGTCTGTCGATCCGTCTGTCTGCTTGTTAGTCTGTCAGTGTGTCTATCGGTCTAAAATTCTGTCTGTCTTTCAGTCCGTGTTTCTGTATGTCTGTCTGTCTGTCGGTCTATTTGTTTGTCTGTTTGTCGGTCTGTATGTCCGTCGGCTCGTCTGTCTGTTTGTAAGTCTGTCTGTGTGTCTATCGGTCTGAAAATCCGTCTGTCAATTAGGCTGTCTGTCTGTAAGTCTGTGTGTATGTCTGTCTGTTTGTCTGTCATCTGTCAGTCTGTTTGTCTGTTCGTGGGTTGTATGTCTGTCGGTCCGTCTGTCTGTTTTTTGGTCTGTCTGTGTGTCTGTCGGTCTGTTAGACCGTCTGTCTGTGTGTGAGTTTGTCTATTGGTCTGTGTGTTGGTCTGTCTATCTGTCCGTCTGTCTGTGTGTCTGTCCATCTGGTTAGTGTCAGTCAGTCTGTCTGCTTGTCTGTCTGTCTGTCTGTCAATACGCCTGTTTATCTGTGTAGACTGGATTTTCCCAATATTCCCCTTTTTCCCACGTATCACGACCGGGACAGGCTGTTGGAACAGGAAAGCGACCGGGTCGGTCTCTTTAGTTGGTATTCTTCCTCTTCCTTGACCGCGCACCGTAGACGACGCGGTCCTCTGTTGGCGAGATCGTCGTTGGCCCGCTCTGGTATGTACAGAGAGAGCGACCGGGGAAAGCCGAACGCGCTTACGAAGTTTCTGTTTACGTAATCTCGCTACTCCAGACTGGCTGCGAAGAACCCGGTGGTTCGGTAGGGGTTCGTTGTGATGGATGGGATGCACAATTATAATGACCCGGTGTGTAGGTGTCGGTATGACCTTCGACACTCACACCCGGAGTATAAATGAGATGACCGTAATACTCCGGTACCCGGTGAACGATGCGTGTCACTATAATGCTACCGTGCTGGCTCCAGCCGGCCAATAAATGCCAATGCTATTTAATGTTTACAGCACAATATTATTGTCTATGAGAGTGTTCTTTTATTGTCTGTATCTGTAACTGTTCGCGTTCACTTCACATAATGTACAAAATATTCACTCCACGAATAATCCTTAATGATCTTTAACTTAATCACAATTAAACCTACACGGGTAATTAAATAAAACCTCCAAAGGAGGAGAAAAGGAAGGGATAGATAGTATTATATATATAAATAATATAAAAGCAAGATGGCGGCGGGCGATCTATCTTTTCTCAATTTTACTAGACGTTGACTAGCGATTCCATCTAGTTGTTTCTCTTCGGAGAGTGTAAAATTAAGTAAACTCAAAACTCTCTTCGCCTGCTGAGGAGGACGAGGATCGTACGACCGAGAGTGCCTACGTCATCCTGCTCCACGTCAACCGTCTTTTCCAACTGCCCTACTTTACCTGCTATACTCATAGCCCCGCTCCCTTCCTATACCTACATTCCTCTCCTGCTTTACGCAGTGGAAATTTACTGCTTGCAACGACGACGTCGGTTGGTTCTAAATCCCCAACCTTCCTTGTCCATTTCCCGCTACTGCTATTAATATCTCCGCAGAACAATTTCCCTATTTACCTTCACACTATCCCCCCCACCTTTTTTAACCGGGTAGTGCTTACTCCAGCATCGTGAGATGCTCCTTGAAGCACGTAGCCATTGAAAAATAGGTGTTAAAGAGAGTGCCGTACTGCTGCAGCCGGACTGTCGTCGCGCCTATACCCTATTACCTTCACACTAACTTCAGGTTGGTTACCCCTGACCGCGCCCGGCATCCCGGTTTTGCTACACTATCCATTCCTGCTCGTTCCCAATATCCTTCAACACGGTATCCCGCTTTCGTCCTAACATAAATCTTACCGTACGAGCTATTGACTGACCGGGCCGGTCGACCTACACCGCGCCTAACCGATCTCGCCGCCGCCTTACACAAAAACCTTTACGGCTACATCACATTAAAAAAAACCCCAACATCATAATCAATGTCATAAAAACTTCTTAGTCGAAAATTAATAACCTACCAATGCCGCACACATGTGCTAAACCTTAGCAACTAACAAAAAAAAATGTAAAAAATAAATACAAAAGTACAAAAATACAATCCCGGTTTCTCCCCGAACCCGCTGAATTCTGATCACCTATGCACATCACTATGTGCTAAACCTTGACAACTAACATAAAAAGAAATGTAAACAATATGTACAAAAATACAAAAATACAATCTCGGTTCCTCCCCAAACCCAATGAACTCACATCACACATACCAATGGACATATATACTATACCATAATGCCTCTTTATTTCTGCGACTGTCCCGGTTCTTCATTACCTCTCTGTTCTGTCTTCCCGGTCGCGGCATCCTCCGTCCCGGTCGAGGCTTCATCCAGTCCACTAGTATTTACGTCGCCAATCCCGGTCGGCATCCCTTTCGCGTCAAACCGTAAAGGCATCCTCAATTGATTAAAATCACTAAACAGCGACGTCCCGGGCAGACCAGACCCGACTGACGTCCGCACCACTACCTCCTAAAGGACACTTACTTCTGGCGACTCGGTCACCGTCTGACTACCGCCTGGTACAACAACTACCGGGTCCTTAGCACCGGGCTCCTTCACATCAACACTCTGGAAGGACGTGTTTTGACTCCAAAATGCGTCTGCCGCCTGCGCTGCTCTTTCCTCTTGCATAACCAGGACTCGCTTCGCCACCTCTTGATAAAATCGCTCCTGGTCCACCGGGGCCCATACATCCGGGTTTGAGTTCCGGGCTCGCAAATCCGCTACCGACCGCAGAACTCTAGCTACTTGCAGATATACATCCTGGAAACCGCGCTCCATCTCCAAGTCCCGAAACATTGGCTCTCTCAGTGTCCGAACCAACATCCATGGCTGCGCTTGCAGGACAGTGTCTATTGCTTACATCAAATCATACGCGCTCACCGACGCTGGCCCGTGCACTAGTCCCCACAACTGGCCTTGAAGCACTTCTTTCTCCCCGGTTGGCGCGCCCGCATCATGTGCTCTAACTTCCACCCGGTTCCAAGCCGACTGCATGACATTTATCCAAAACATGATGTTTTCCTCGCCCGGCTTCCGTAAATATGACTTATCTATCCATTCCTCCGGTTGCTCTGGCTGATCTTCGTCTGCCGACAAGCACACAATCACCGTGTGCCCGACCGCCCGACAAACCTGGCAAACCTTTCCTATCTCGTACATCCCCGGTTGTGTAGGGGAATATACCGGGCCCTTGGTCGTGTCCGCCAGCCACCGTCTTTGCCACTTGGTGTGGTTGTCAGGAAGCAGGAGCCAGCCACTGACTGCGTTGAATACGTACACCCTCCCTAATACAGGATGCCTACTATCCCATACCCGGGTGTCCGTATCCAACAACAGCTTCATGACTCGCTTACTTGCCTCCTTAATGGCTTTCGCTTGAGCTCTAACCTTTCCTATGAAGCCGGATGCCAGAGTCCTCTCGTACTCAATTGTCGACCGCGGCTGCATCTGAACCCGGTCGTCATCCTCGGAATCTTCCTCGCTATCCTCGGTCTCCTCGGCCAGGTTCACCGTCTTAATCTTTTTGGCTGGCGTCCTTTTTGGTGTCGATCGCTTTTGCTTAACGGATTTAAGTCCCGGTGTCACTTCACCTTCTGGCACTACTCCGCTTTTGCTCCTGGTCCTGGCGGGGGTTGATTTACCTGCGGTCTTCTTATCCGCTTTCTTAGCTGACTTCGAGCTTGACGTCCCGGTCTGACCTTTATGCAGCTTCTTATTTGCTGCTTCAATCGCTTCGTCCTGCAGCTTCTGGTGCTGTGCGGCGATACGCGCTTTCTCTCTTTCCAGTGCAGCCGCCGCTTCCCGGTCTTTTTCTTCCTTCCGTCTCTGCTCCAGTGCAAGTCAATCGGTCCCTAACGAGCTTTTAAAAAAAATGACCGAGGGTTCCTTTTTCTTAAAAAAACTACCTCAATTTGAGCCAGCCTAAGCCCGGGAGGAAAGACTCGTCCACTAAGCATGGGATTTCAAAAAAAAATGAGCCCGAGCGTGCCTGCTATGTTTTCGATTTTACTGACCAGAGCTTCGGTCAGTGCAATCGGTCCCACCGGTCACCGGCTCCGTGTCTTACACTGCTCTGCTCAGCCCGAGTCACACTACGCTGCTCGTCCCAATCCGCAATAAACACCTCCGGCCGACAATCAACGTCCCTAACCGCAGAGGCGTTCGACTTGCATCCATCTGCTTTGAGCATCTGTACTGTTGAGTCCAACAAGCTGAGCGCGTCCATGTGCATGAGTGTTTGCACTGGCTTCTGCAACTCTCTAAGCCTGACCCAGCCTTCCAACTTCTTCTTCCCTTGCATCATCCTACCCGCGTCCTTCTCTTTAACTCCGGTGGTGTCCATTACACTCCACAAATCAATGAACTCCGCGAAGGCACTAAACGCGTCCTTAAAATATGTATGCACCTCTTCCTGCTGCGCGCACCGGTACTTGGACGCCCATTTCGACATAGTATCCTGGGTCTTCAATTTATTCGACTTGCCCAAGATCAGCGGTACCTGTATCATCCATGCTATGGACCGCATCAATAGCCACCCCCCCCCCCGGTCGCAGGTCTAGTCTATATGCAAACTCCCTACGCAGCACCAGCAGAATTGAGAGAAGGCCCCTCGGGTCGAATTTCTGCTTACGGTTGAACTGTTTCTTGTCCACTAGACCGCGCACTTCCTTTAACAGCATCAGGACATCTTGCTTTAGATGCGCGTCCGTAAACTGGGGGGGCGACTATCGG
This sequence comes from Dicyrtomina minuta, assembly GCA_949802685.1. Classification (NCBI taxonomy): domain Eukaryota; kingdom Metazoa; phylum Arthropoda; class Collembola; order Symphypleona; family Dicyrtomidae; genus Dicyrtomina; species Dicyrtomina minuta. The sequence goes on from CATKUY010000261.1 coordinate 1,733,490, forward strand.
CATTCGTTCACTTAAAATGTCTATCCTATCCTTTTCTGCCTTCAACCATCGCTCGTAGCCCATCCGCGGCATAAAGTAAGATTCCGCGTACAGCCGCCCCAAGTTCAACACTCCTAGCACTACTTTTGACATAAACTCTACTTGCGTGTCCCGGAATGTTACTTTGTCCTCCTCTCTTCCTGGTCTGTTGTCCTCAACCATGTCCACCCGGGACACCTGTATTCCTGGGAACACTGTGCAAACTACCACTTCCACATGGCGCAGTGCATCCCGCTTATACTTTGCCAACCACAGTTTTTGCCACAAATATTTTACATCGACCGCATGACGCGGTCGGGTATCCGCAAAGTTCTTTAACAACTCGAATTGTGATCCCAGACCGTAGAACCACTTCGTCGCCTTGTGATCTTCCAGCCACTCCAACGCATACACTCTAGCTGTGTGGGGTAGAGTGGCAAACCCCAAGATCACCACGTTATTCCCATCGGTGACCGCGATTACGGATATGTAACCCCTTTTCGTAGTGTGACGGGTAGCCCGCCACACATGCACCCCAACGTGTGTCGCCCTTACTAACCCTTCCAACGCAGCTTTGACTTCTTCCTCAGTACTGGTGTCCGCGCTCACCACCAACTTCTTTGTCAGGAACGGTTTCGTTTTCAACGATTTCTGGTCCCAGGACCCGTCCCGCTCCACAAATGAGTGGATTCGCCTCGCCGGCAGGTCCTTCTTTGTGCTGTACCTAAAGGCTTCCTTATCTTCGACCTGCTTTTGGTAGGCCTCTGTTAGTCCCTGAAGGGACTCATGAACTTGCGGTCGCTCCGCGACCCAAGTCGTTCTGCGTTCGAGTGCTTCCGCTTTGATGCTTCGCGAAACCCACCCAAACTCCACCGGGTTGTCCAGTAGACCCGATACGAACGCTTTATTGTTCAATCCTTCGCTGCACGATGCAGCCATCCACGACACAGTGCCACAGGCCTGTGCAACATCCAGCTCCCATTGCGGTGAGGTAGCCATGCTAAAAAAAATTTAAAACCTCAGATTAGACAATGTCTAAGTGAGATTCGTCTCACCTCCGTCTCGCTGTGTTTCCCAAAACTCATGCTTGGGGCCGCGCCAAGGCGCGGCCAAAACAAAACAGAAAATTCCATCACCGCGGTACCCGTGGTACCGCATATAAACCTATAAGAACCTAATCTACTCTTTAGTGCGGCGATCCCGGTCGCCCGGTCTCGCCACTATACTTTCCGCTGCTTTGGATGGTCCAAGACCATCCCGGTCGTCTCTCCTACCCTAATATGTTCTGGTGCGAACTTAGATGCATTAAGCAAATACTTAACGTTTAAGCCCGTACCTTTTTTATTAACCCACAGAAAACTTTAAACTGTGACCGTACACCACACCATGGTTTTCGGTATTCGGTCGCCTGCTCCTGAATGGTACCCTTGTCGAGTTCTCGGTTCCGCAACACCTCACTCCGAGCGATCTTTATTCAGGTTGAGTTTCAATCTTTATACACCTGGCCCTCTACCGGTGATTCTACTAGATGTACCAGGAGGTCTATTCTACCGCGCGCGCCTACTACTCGCTTCTCTACCTTGCTCACTACTGATCCCGGTCCCTGAATGACCGCGACTACTTTTCGTATCAAATTCGATGCGAGCCTCTACGATCTTATTCATGTTTTCATGAAAAGTTCTCGGCGGCTGTTTATTTGAAATCCGAAGCCGGCCGATTGTCCCATAGAAGGTTTTGGCCACACCAACTGCGGTCAGAACGACCGCGTCTCCACTTGTCCTGCTAATTTTTATACTTACTAACCTAGTTTATAACAGCGTCCTCCGGACTAAGGTCCAGGTTTGGCTAAGTTTATCCTCCCAAAGCTTTGAGCACCGCGCCAACACCGGGTTCGTCTAATTTATCCCCGGTGACCAACTCTACAAGAACCGAGGCTGGACTGAAAAAGTCCCATCGTACTGTTTGGCCACGTCCTTATCGCGGTCGGTACGACTGCGCCTCTACTCTCCCCGCTCTCACCTATGCTTAACTAACCTAGCATATGACCGCGTCATCCAGACCGCGGTCCGGGTTTGGCTTGGTTTACCCTCACAAAGCTTTGAGCACCGCGCTACTACTGGATTCCATATCTTGACTAGCATCCCTGATGGTCTACGACTTGGACATTCCCCCGACTCTTTTACCGCCGCTGCAAAACTCGCCTCTTGACTAGCACCCCCGGTGGTCTACGAGACAATCCTGCTCTCTCTACTACCGCGTACCAGGTCCTGCTCCTGACAAGCATCCTAAAAAGGTCTTCGGAACAGGTACACACCCCACTTTACTCTGAATCCCTGGCTAGCAACTTTATAAGAAGGCCTTTGGGATATTTGGTCTACGACCGCGCACCAGGTCTTGCTCCTGACTAGCATCTAAGATGGTCTTTGGAACGGGCGCACACCATACTCCTGACTAAACCCCTGGCTAGCAACATTAACAAGGCCTACGGGATTAACACTTTACTATCGCGTACCAGGTCTCGCTCCTGACTAGCATCCAAGATGGTCTACGGAACGGGTACACACCCTCTACACTTTTCTCGCTTTGTCCTGACCGAGCGCGGTTAATGCGGGCCTACGGACTAACCCCTGGCTAGCATCTTTTTCAAAGGCCTACGGGATGTTGGTTTTTGCTGATATTTAGATCGCTCACAGCTTAGAGCTAGACTGACTTTCACGGCATCCCCTGACTAGCATCGTTAGCGATGGTCTTCAGGGTATGGAGCTCTACTTCGGCTGGTTTACATGCTCCCGCAGCTTTGAACCCGAGCCTCTTGCTCACTCTGACTTCCTTTCTGTAAAAGTTCGAGACCCTCACCTTTCGGTTTAGATCTTACCTTCTATACCCGCCCCTACCGTGGAGATCGGGACGGGCGTGAGGCGCAGTTTAACGTCGTACATACCATAGGACGTGAGGAAGAATAGGTTTGTGCCCGCCAAGACATTTCTATCCTTCCCACCTTAACCTAAAACACACTTTGTTTTCAGTTTTATAAAATTTTAAGTTTTTTTTTCAGTTTTATGTAAAATTTTCATAAAAGAACTTCATGCAAAAGACTAAGGGATATATAAAAATGAGATAGAAGATAAAAGATTTGATTTAAAAGTTTATAATAAACTGGATATTTCCATCATCAACATCGAAAATTCATAGACACTGCCAGTGTCTTCCTCGGTTATCGCGTAGTTAATACCCAAGCGCACTGGTTGTTTGTGATCCCGACTGGGATAGCGCCTCGGTGGTGGTGGGTCATCAATATCTACTTCATAATCATCAGACAGGTCGATAGGTCCAAAACCTCCTCTCCAACCTGTGCTCTGGTTCGTACCCCCGGTCGCGGTGCCCACGCTACCGTGACTCCCTCCGGAATCTGGTACAGTCTCGGTATCTGGTGATGGTACAGACTCAGTGGCTACCGAGTATGGCTGTGGTTGTTCATTGGCATCCCGTCCCGCCTCTCCGTCCGCACTTATTACAGACTCCTCTACTGGGATCGGGTCCTCGCTCTCCTTTTCGTGGTGAGGTAACATAAGGGAAGTATGAAACCTCATCGGATTGCTGTCGGGTTTATCTGGGTCCTGAATACTATAGGACCAATCCAAATGCACCTTTACTACCTTCCACGGCCCAGTGTAACGCGGTCAAAGGGATTTCGCGTACTTTTCCTCCTTTGAGGACAGTTTCTCATTGCGTATTTTAACTAAGTCTCCTACTGCGTACACAACATCTCTCTTATTCCGGTCGAAGTACTTCTTCTGCTGCAATTGCGCCTCCCTCAAATTATACCTAGCCTGATCTCTGATAAAAGTTACATCTTTAAGCAATTGCCGCCCGTACTCTTCCTCTGTGACCTTTATTGTCTCTAACAATTGCAACTTGCGGTCTATCGGCAATAATATGTCTCTCCCTAGGTTCAACTGACACAAAGAATACCGGGATGACTTCGATTTCGCGGTATTAAGCGCTACCATATAGTTCCCTAACTGCTTTGCCCACATTGTCTGGGTCGCCATGCAAAACGCGCGTAAGATGCTTTTGATATCCCGGTTTGCCCGCTCTGACTGGTTCGGGTTAGGATGGTAGGGCGCCACATGGACACATGTAGCTCCCCACTGACGCAGCTAGTCATTTCAATCGTCCCCTGAGAAATATGACGCATTGTCGGAGACTATGCGCTTCGGTGTTTCAAACTGATTGAACACCTTCTGCAGAAACTTCAAGATCTTTATTGACGATACCGATGTCAAGGGTTCCATGCTCACCCACTTTAAAAACTCGTCTACACAAACGACAATAAACTTGAGGCCCGCGCTCGCGGTCAACTCTCCGACAATGTCCACATGCACACACTCAAACACGTTGTTCCGGTATGAATGAATACCTATCTTGCCCGGTTGCGCCTGGTTCGAAGCTTTGACCAACTGGCATACCGCGCAAGTCTTCTCATACGCTTCTATGATCTTATGCATATTGTAAAACCAGAACCTCTTCCTAATCCGGTCATATGTGCGCTCAACTTCTTGGTGCCCGGCCATCGTACTGTTGTGAAAAGGCGCTATGATATTCCGCTCTATGGACTGCGGTATGACCGGGACTATGCGTCTCCTGGCTGTTACTGACTCCGGATCTAAGAAACTCGCTTGAATAAAACGGATGCTCCCATTTATTATGCTTACCCTTTCTCATGAGCATAGACGGTCGCACCCTTACCGGCGGCACTGGTTGCCCGGTTCGCTCGTCTTTCTCCAGTCTCTGTTTCCACAACTTGTCCACCTAGTTGCTATAGAAGCCCCCTTCCGGTGTACCCTTTTGTAGGATCGACCGCGACGCGGTCTGCTTTTTGCATGGAACATATCTACAGAGAATTCCTTCCACGATGACATAGTCATAACGATACCTAGACCGCTCCCCGACCCGGCTAAGGCTCATGGTGATAGTAAATAATGCCTTGCACTCTCTCTGCAAGCCCCGCAGCATGTCCTTGTCCAGCATGTCCATATCCACTTCTACTCTCTTCCTGGTGTTTGTGAACATTGCCAGGCATACGGACGCACTTTCTAAACACAGGTCCAGCTCGTCTGGGTTTGCGTCATACTTGGGATCCGGTAGCGCGCCGCGAGAGAGCAAGTCTGCCAGTTTGTTGTCCTCTCCCTTCACAAAGTCTAAGTCGTTGACGATGTCTCCCAACTCTATCGCCCACCTGACAATATGCCGAATATAGAGATGGTCGTTTATGGCCGCATGTTTCAGGTGTGTCAACGCTTGGTTGTCACATCTGAAAATCTCTTTTTTTTTGAACCTGATGAAGGGATTGAAGACCCGGTTGGCAAACCTGATGGCTAGACATTCTTTCTCTTGCGCATCGTATCTGCGCTCCGCTGCATTTAACAGTTTGCTGCGGCATTCGATTCATCGGAATCTGTCCTTCCTTGCTATCTTACAATAGTACTCCTGGGCCAGGATGGCCCCCAGGCCTACATCACCTGTGTTCGTATACACGTATAACGGGTGATCGTAATTAATTGTGTTTAGCGTGATTTCCTTTGCCACTTCCGCTTTTATCGTCTCGAACGCGGTCTGTTGGCTCTTTCCCCACCGAAACGGCAAGTTCGGATCTGCCTCTGACTTCAGCTTCAAGAATATAGGCTCCAGTTGTGTAGCATAGTGCGGTATTAACCGCATATACCACCCAATGGCACCCAGAAACCGCTGTACCTCTTTCTTCGTTCACGGTGAGGGAAAGTCCTTGATCGCGGCTACCTTCTTTGGGCACTTCTTTATACCGTGGCGTGTAACAATGTGGCCCAAGAACTCGACCCCCGAGAGATCAAACTTGCACTTTGCCCAATTCAACGTGAGGTAAAAGTTATGGAGTGTCTTAAACACGAAATCCAAGTGCTCTTTATGTAGTTGCTCGGTCTCGCTAAATATAAATATATCTTTTAGGTACACATGCAGAAATTCACCTACAAATTTGCCAAATAACCTGTTCATGAGCTCCTGGAATATCATTGGAGCATTCTTTAACACCATCGGCATTACATACTACTCATAACACGCGTTTTGCGTGTGGAACGCGGTAAACTTCTTAGATTTCTCCGTAATGGGGATCTGGTAAAACCCGCCTTTAAGTCTAGCTTTGACATGACTCGATTCGGTAGAAGATGCTCCAAGATCTGGTGTATGATAGGCATCGGGTTCTGTATTTTCGGTGTATAGCTATTCAACTCTTTGTAATTTACCAAAACACTTATCGCCGTTTGGTTTTGGTATATTTAGCACTGGCAAGGAATATGCCGAAGTCGACCGCCGTATCTTACCCTGTAATTCCAGCTCATGCAGCGTCTTGTCTTCCCATTTCGCTATCGCCGGTAGTCTTCGAGCCGGCTTGCACTGTATCACCGGGCAATTTTCCGGGATGCGCAAGTCATGTATAATTGCATTTGTGATTCCCGACCTGCCATCGCTCCGCACTACCCCGGGATACTTTTTAACCAAGGTGTCGACATAGACCCCGATGGAAGATGTCCCCTGCCTGCCCCGGTCGTACTTGTCCAAAGTCGACGCCAGTGACAAGTCACAGACGTCCTTTGCGGTTCTGACTGATAGACCGCGGACGAAGTACCCGGTGCCTCTCTCCTTCTCTTCCTCGGTCGGAACATCCCATCGCATCTCGCCTTTGACGTCGTCAAAGCTCAGACCATGTTTCCACCGGAACTTATTCCCGATGAATATAGGGCACATTAGTCCCTCTTGGACCAGGAAATCCTCTCTAAACAACTGACCCGCGATTTTTATGTCTAATGTTACTACGCCTCCTGCTGTAACTACTGTACCATCAAATCCCGACATCTTTACCGACGACTTTCTTATCTGAAACCCTAGCCTATCGCATTCTTTCTTTGAAATAGCGAGCGCGGTGCAGCCCGAGTCTATTACCGCGAAATACAGAAATAGCCTCTGTTTATGCTTAATATTTACCAGGGCGTAAGGGGCTTTGTTTATTTAGTGTAAATGACACAGGTCTTCTCGTCTGTCCGTGTCTGAAACCAGTTTAAAGACGGTGGTAGTGTCGAAGGCTCGAACTTGGCTTCCAACTTGCTGATCGCCTTCTGGACTTGGTCTTCACCGGGACTTGGTTGTCGGTCCCGGTCTCGCCTCAGCGCGCCTCCTTCTTCTCTGTTCTTCGCGGTCCGCAACGCATTAAACAACTGCCTCTCGTCCGGGTCCTGTTCGTCTCCTGATGAGACCCGTAAGCCTTGCATGCCTTTCGGTGTCCCGGTCGGTGGTGTCTCGGTCCGGCGTTCTGCTGCTTCTTCTTCGGCACACGCTTGGGCTAGTATCTTCAAAGCCATGACTTTTGCTTTTGCTGACTTGCAGTCCTCGGTATTGTGCGTGTTTCTGCTACACACATGACACCATTTCCCGGTCCTCCGCTCCGGTTGTCTATCTTGACGCGGTGATTCTCGTCTCCCTTGTGGGCTGGCCGATCTGTCTCGTACAGGACCTGCCCGGCCCGGTGAGTTCTGTGTTTGCAGGCTTCGACTCTGCTCCCGTCTGCGCTCACCGGAACCAGGATTTTGCTCATTGCTCCGTTGGCGGTCCCTTGAGTTCCATTGCTGGTTTCGCTGCCCTTGGGGCGGCTGCCGGTCTCGGCCTTTGCTTCGGTCCTGTTGATTCCACGGCCGATAAGTTTCCCTTTCCTTCTCGGCCTGGACCCGGTTTCTATGAAACTCTTTTGCCTGTTTGATATAGTCATTTAACCTCTGCGGAGCCGTTGTCCCAGGTGGGAATGCTCCATATAGCGAACTATGCATGTTTTGTTTAATGCGGCTAATAATTTCCCGCTGATCCCATGGGTGAGGATCCTTGATGCTTTTCAGCAAGGAGTAAAAATCGGATGCTTACTGCCGTATTGGTTCGTGGGCTTGCTGTTTCCAATTCACTAGTCTGTTTAAGATTGACTGCACGCTTGACCGGTCGTACGCCTTCAAGAACTCCGCTTTTACTGCTGCCCAGGTGTGATCTACATCTAGGAGTGTAGCCTTTAGCCAGGATGCTTCTGCCGGTGTTGTTAAGCACTTCTGCAAGATCTAAATATACGCCCTCGGCTGGGCCCCGTGGATCCCTAGGTGTGCCTTAAATGCATCTATATAATTTGGTGCAATGTCTACCTTTGGGTCGAAGTGCTGCGGTATAATGTGCAGCCCGGTCGGTGCTATCATTCCTGCCAACAGCTGTGTCTGCTCTCGCTGCAGCTCCTGAGCCTTTCGGGTATTCTGGTTTTGTTGGTCTAGCACGTGTAGCAGATGGTCTGCCATATCCGCGATGTCCGGTGCTGACGCGGTACTACTTGCGCTGTTCTGCGACTGCTGGCTGGATTGTTGTGACGGTATCGCGCTGAAGCTGACACTTGGTGTTGTCGACGGTTGCTTCGTCCCGGTACTCGCCGAAATTTGCTGTGGCTTTTGGTGGCCAGTGCTTGCCGTGGCCAATTGCAGCAAGTTCCTTTGCGGAATCGCTTGACCTCCGGGACTTCTGCTCCCTACTAACTGCGCCTTAAGGCGTGCCTGGTCTGCCTCAATGGCATGCACGGTTAATTGCATGGACTGCATCTCCTTTGACATTTGCATGACGTATTCCAGCACTGTCTTCCCCGCAGCTTCAGCTTTCTTCGATGCTACCGGGTCACTATTCGTCGCGGTCGCGATCTGCTTGACAAAGCTCTCCAGCTTCTTCGTCTCCGCCTGGCTGAGCTCGGTTATACCTTCGAATTCAGTTGCTCCGTCGTTCTCCGCACTCATCATTTGCTGTTGGTACCCTGCGAATGCAAATGCAACCTCCGATGGTGTCATAGGCTTGGGTTTTTCCTTCACCCGCAACTGGTACTTATAGATGTACCACCTCTTCTTCACTGTTAGCAGGTCGCATGCTCCCGGTGTTTGCGGGTCTTCAAACAAGAGCTGCTTCAGTATCAGCTCGCTTTCCCGGCCCGTCCACGTTACCCCGTCCGTCTTGATGTCGCAGATTGGCTTCATCCCGGTCCTGGTTCCTGGTCTTCGGCCTTGGCCCTTGCGTATGCACTACCACCTTCTCAAACTGGACCGGACCTATACGGAACTTTTTTGGTATATCGCGGTTGTCTATGTCAAGTACTACTACCGAGACCGAGTCTACTCTGCGACCGAGTCGCGGTCTGCGCTATGCGGCAAGTTCTAAGTGGACACACTGGACTGGCCTGCCTCGGGGCTCCGGTGTGCTTAACTACTCCTGCCAAACCAAAACCGCCGACCAAGATGCTCGCGCCTATGCTTAACTCGGTACTATGCGTCCCTGCTGTATGACTTTGTATGCTCGTAGACTGCCCTTTCGACCGAGACAAGATCGATGCTGTGTGTCGCGGTCGACTAACGACTACTCTAATTTTAAAAATAAGTTTTAAGAAAAACAACAATGTGGAACTGGTGGTTCTCACCTGATTGTGCTTTCTTCGGTACTTGAAGAAAACGGAAGTTTTGTGTCTTTCAAGGTCGCCAGTGTAGACTGGATTTTCCCAATATTCCCCTTTTTCCCACGTATCACGACCAGGACAGGCTGCTGGAACAGGAATGCGACCGCGTCGGTCTCTTCTGTTGGTGTTCTTCCTCTTCCTCGACCGCGCACGGTAGACGACGCGGTCCTCGGTCTGCGAGATCGTCCTCGGCTCGCTCTGATATTTACAGAGAGAGCGACCGGGAAAAGCCGACCGCGCTTCTGAAGTTCCTGCTCACGTAATCTCGCTACTCCTGGCTGGCTGCGAAGAACCCGGTGGTTCGGTAGGGGCTCCGTGGTGATGGATGGGATGCACAATTATAATGACCCGGTGTGTAGGTGTCGGTATGACCTTCGACACTCACACCCGGAGTATGAATGAGATGACCGTAATACTCCGGTACCCGGTGAACGATGCGTGTCACTATAATGCTACCGTGCTGGCTCCAGCCGGCCAATAAATGCCAATGCTATTTATTGTTTACAGCACAATATTATTGTCTATGGGAGTGTTCTTTTATTGAACTCTGTAACTGTTCGCGTTCACTTCACACAATGTACAAAATACTCACTCCACGGATCCAATAATAATCTCCAACTTAATCACAATAATTTCCATACGGGTAATTAAATAAACCTCCAAAGGAGAAGTAAAAGGAAGGGATAATAAACAACATATATATAATTAATGTAAAACAAAGATGGCGGCGGGCAACCTATCTTTTCCTCACTTTTACTAGACGTTGACTAGCGTATCCACCTAGTTGTTTCTCCTCAGCGCGTGTAATAGGAAGTAAAGCTAAAACTCTCTTCGCCTGCTGAGGAGGACGAGGATCGTACGACCGAGAGTGCCTACGTAATCCTGCTCCACGTCAACCGTCTTTTCCAACTGCCCTACTTTAACTGCTATACTCATAGCCCCGCTCCCCTTCTATACCTACATTCCTCTCCTGCTATACGCAGTGGAAATTTACTGCTTGCACCGACGACGTCGGTTGGTTCTAAATCCCCAACCTTCCTTGTCTCATTCCCGCTGCTGCTAATAATACCTCCGCAGTACAATTTCCATATTTACCTTCACACTGTCTGTTTGTTTGTCTGTCTGTCTGTTATCTGTCTGTCTGTCACTCCGTTTGTTTGTCTGTTTGCCGGTCTGTATTCCTGTCTGTTAGTCTGTAAGTCTGTCCTTCGGTCTGTCTGTGTGTCTGTCGGTCCGTATGTCTGTCTGCCGATTTTAGGTCTGTTTGTCAGTGTGTCTGTGTCTGTCGGTCTGTAAATCTGTCTGTCTTTGTGTCTTTCTGTTTGTCCGTCTGTCGGTCTGTCGGTCGGTCTGTATGTCTGTCCGTCTGTCTGTCAGGGTCAGTCAGTCTGTGTGTCTGTCCGTTTGTCTGTCAGTCAGTCGGTCCGTCAGTATTTCTGTCTGGCTGTTTGTCTGTCTGTCTGTCATCTGTCAGTCTGTCTGTCTGTCCGTACGTCGGTCTGTCTGTCAGTATGTGTGTCCGTCTGTGGGTCTGTATGTCTGTCAGTCCGTCTGTCTGTTTGTCAGTCTGTTTGTGTGTCTGTCAGTCTGAAATTTCGTCGGTCCGTCGGTCTGTCTGTCTGTCTGTCCGTCTGTCAGTCTGTCTGTCTGTCTGTCTGTCTGTCTGTCTGTCTGTCTGTCTGTCTGTCTGTCTGTCCGTCAGTGTGTGTGTCTGTCGGTCTGTCTTTCTGTCTATCTTCCTGTCTGTCGGTACGTCTGTCTGTCTATCTTTCTGTCTGTCGGTACGTCTGTCTGTCTACTGGTCTGGATGTCTGTCTGTGTGTCTGTATGTATGTCGGTTTTTCTGGCTGTTTGCTAGTGTGTTTGTGTGTCTGTCGGTCTGCAAGACCTGTCTGTCTGTCTGTCAGTCGGTTTGTCTGTCGGTCTGTCATTCTGTCTGTCTGTCTGTCTTTCTGTTTGTCTGTCTGTCTGTTGATGTCTGTTGGTCTGTCTGTCTGTCAGTTAATCGGTTTGTTTGTGTGTCCTTATGTGTGTCTGTCGGTCTTTATGTCTGCCATCCGTCTGTCGGTCTGTCAGTACGTCGGTCTGTCTGTATGTCTGTCTGTCGGTTTTAGGTCTGTCAGTTCGTGTCTGTTTGTCAGTCTGTCTGTCTTTGTCTTTCTGTCTGCCTGTCGGTCGGTCTGTCAGTTAGTTATTTTGTGTCTGTCTGTCGGTCTGTCAGTCAGCCTGTCTGTCTGTTTGTCCGTCAGTATGTCTGTCTGTCGGTTTTTTTTCTGCTATTTGTGTCGGTCTGTCTTTCTGTCTGGCTGTCGGTCTGTATTTCTTTCTGTGTGTCGTTCTGTCTGTCAGTCTGTCATCTGTCTGTCTGTCTGAAGGTCAGTCTTTATGTCTGTCTGTTTGTTTGTCGGTCTGTCAGTCTGTTTGTCAGTCCGTATGTGTGTCTGTCGGTCTGTAGGTACGGCTGTCTCTATGTCTTACTGTCTGTCGGTCCGTCTCTTTGTTTGCTGGTCTGCATGTCTGTCTGTAGGTCTGTATGTATGTCGGTTTTTCTGTCTGTTTGCTAGTGTGTCTGTGTGTCTGTCGGTCTGCAAGACCTTCTGTATGTCTCTCTGTCAGTCGGTCGGTCTGTCTGTCTGTCATTCTGTCTGTCTGTCTGTCTGTCTGTCTGTCTGTCTGTCTGTTTGTCTGTCAGTCTGTCATCTGTCTGTCTGTCTGAAGGTCAGTCTGTAAGTCTGTCTGTTTGTTTGTCGGTCTGTCAGTCTGTTTGTCAGTCCCTATGTGTGTCTGTCGGTCTGTAGGTCCGGCTGTCTCTATGTCTTTCTGTCTGTCGGTCCGTCTCCCTGTCTTTCAGTCTGTATGTCTGTCCGTCTGTCGGTCTTTTTGTGTGTCTGCCGGTCTGTGTGTCAGTACGTCTGTCTGTCAGTCTGTCTGTCCGTCTGTGGTTCTGTATGTCTGTTTGTCCGTCTGTCTATTTGTCAGTCTGTTTGTGTGGCTGTCGGTCTAAAATTCTGTTTGTCTGTCTGTCGGTCTGTGTGTTTGTCTGTTTGTCGGTCTGTGGGTATGTCTGTCATCTGTCTTTCTGTTTGTCGTGTAAAGTACAAACAGGGTAAGACGGAAAGGGAATTTCACACACACATACATAACACAGATTCTTATTTAGATCCTTAATCTTCCATTGGACAGCTGTAGCCATCTGACGGTCGAAGCGAGGATCCTCGAAATGAATGAAATAAGTAGAAGTTTCAACTCATTGCTCTCATCTTTACGTCTAGAAGATTCTTGGGGAACTAGGAATAATGCAACCCGGAGGCAAAGAGCTCAAGACTTGAGCTTGACGCAGAGAAGAGAGGCGAGGAAGGAAAAAGGAGACAGTGACTGGATTGAGCTGGAGGAAGGGGGAGACCAGCAATTCTTTTCTTTAAATTAATTTTTTAAAATTTCTAAATTTTTCCTTAAAAAACGGTGTGGAAGGGACGGAAGAAAATTGAGACTTTAAAAGGATTCAGAAGGCTGCAAGGGGATTCCTGTGATCAAACTTGTTGGTGCAGGAATATTGCTAGAAATAAAAAAAGGAATATTTGTAGTGATAATTTCTACATTTTTGTATTTTTATTGTGTGTGTTCTCGATCCTCTTCCTTCCTTTCTACGAGTTTTGTTTAAGTTTTGTAAAGTAATTTGAGGTCAAGAGACCAAAATAATATTAATAAAATAAGAAAACAAAATTATATATTGTGAACGCACCGGATCTGAAATCAACATGGAATTGAAACTCACTTTGTACTGCTCCAGCAGTACTCGTAAGAATGTAGCATAAAATTCATGGTGTAAATTATTGGACGCAAACATAAAATATAAAACAAAAAGAAAAATCATTGACCTTAAATCTAGTGGCCCTTAGCCGTCCGCTGATCAGGGAAAAGGATATTGTTTCATTTTGAGAATTATATTTTCCTTTCTGGTTTAAATTTAAATATATATTTATCCGTAAACTTACCTTCACTCTTCGCTCGTTCTCCAAGTTTCACTCATTTATTCGGCAAATCTTTTGATTCTTATACACTCATAACCTGTAAAAATAAAAATAAAAAATGAAATTAATAATAAAAATTTGGCATCTTAGTCGTCGGGCTGAAGTTCTTTGGAGCTCCATGGTCGTAATTTAGGGATGAAAAAGTGCTCAGAAAATCCTAAAAATATTGTTAAAATTGAAGATGCGTGGGGGAAGCGAACTGACGACCTGGGGTGTCCTTGTGGGTTCGTTGCTCCCTTCGTTCGTTGGCGACAGTGCCGTTCGGTGGCTGCACTCCCTGTCCCAATCAAGCTTCCTAACTTATAAAAGTACAAAAATTACTATTACTTAACCTAAAATAATTAAATTAGAATAAAACTAAATTAAAATACTTAACTTAGATCTTTAAAATTCAAGACACGTGGCTGTTCTGGACCTGATGGCTGGCCACGGCGTGTGTCCGTTGCAGGAGATGCACACTGTCTCGGACACAGACGACCGTAGGCGGGCACTCATCTCCAGTGCTGATCTGGTCGGGGACTCCAACCACGTCCTCTACCTCAGCGCCACGTGTCCTCCTGAAATCAGAATAAAAATAAATGAGTTTAATCCTAAAAAGTAAAATAAAGATTGGCAAAATAAAATGTAACAAAATTGAAGATTGGCAGCCGCAGTACACGGAAGAGTCGGGAGCGGAGGGAGCCCGTTACTCGATATGCAAACGTCGGCGGGTTTGCCTTTTTGCCCTTGCTCTTGCTGTCTCCTGCGGTACCTCAAGAGTCGGACGCAGTCTCTGACCACGTCCCCGCCAAGTCTCACTAAATAAAATCAGAAACCAAAAGTAACTTATCATTCCACATTTAATAAAATTATTTAGCAAAATTTGCAGTGACTGAACGAATTTCCGAGGGCCTACGGCGGTAATGTCGGCGATGTGCTCCCTCCGTTTAGGTCGTATCGTCGACAGACATCCGCCGCCCCTCGCAGGTCTGGGAGCTCGAGGTGACCGGGAAATGACTTCTTTTTCCCAACCCTGGTTACCCTCACCGAGCTACAAGTCACCATATCTAAATCATTCGAAAAAAAAGTTAAATACCACATAAAATCACATCAGCATACATAATTATATTTCAAAGTCAAAATCAGTAAGAGCAGAGAATCTTACCGCCGATAGCCGTATGGAATTCTTGGATAAATTCTTCATATATTCCCTTCCCCCCATTGAGTCACTAGCCCAACTAGTGTGGTGGATCACCCCCGTTAAATAACTAAAACTACCATCTGACCCCATTAATAAATCTCGGAGAATGCTTTACTAAATTAATTTATAAAATTGTATATTCATACATTTTAATTTATTACATAATCGGTGGTTTCGTAACTAAAAGGGATGAGGTGGTAAGGTTAACTCGGCAACTTGGTTTACAGTCGCCCTTCCTGTCAGAATAGAAAATAAGAAAACCTTTTTAAGGGCTTTTGCTATTGGGGTCAGTTATTAATAGCAGTGGAGGGAATAGGATAAAGGAGCTGAGGGCGTCGGTAGGACGACGACGTCGGGAGAGCTTGAAAACTTTCCGCGGTCTATAGCAGTGGGGAATTTGTAGGTATAGACAGAGGAGCGGAATAGTGGGTATAGGAGAGAAGTGAGGGGCGGAGCGGAGAGCGACGGTTGATGAGTTGGTTGATGACGTGGCGGTCGTAATATTTTAGGCTGAGCTCGTCCAGACGAGGAGGAGAATAATGCACTTTCATTCAAGAGATGCATCAGTACACAAGGTGGTACGATTATTGAGCTAGACATAAGTGAAGCCCGCCGCCAATTTCCTTGTGTTAATTTTATATACCTAAATCCTCTTTTATAATTTATTAAGTCTGTGTGTCTATCGGTCTAAAATTCCGTCTTTTAGGCTGTCTGTTTGTGAGTCTTTCTGTCTGTCGGTCTGTGTGTCTGTGTGTTTGCCTGTCTGTTTGTCTGTCTGTCCGTTCGTGGGTTTGTATGTCTGTCGGTCCGTCTGTCTGTTTTTCAGTCGGTCTGTAAGACCGTCTGTCTGTCTGTGTGTCTGTCTATTGGTCTGTCTGTTGATCTGTCTATCTTTCCGTCTGTCTGTGTGTCTTTCTGTTTGTCGGTCATATGTCTGTCTTTCTGTCAGTACGTCTGTCGCTCTGTATGTCCGTCTGTCGGTTTGTAGGTTTGTCAGTCTGTGTATCCGTCTGTAGATTTGTATGTCTTTATGTCCGTTGGTCAGTTTGGAGATCTGTCAGTCTGTGTGTCCGCCTGTGGGTCTGAATGTCGGTCTGTCTGTCTCTCTGTCGGTCTTTGTGTCTGTCTATGTGTCTGTCTGTGTGTCGGTCTGTTTGTCTGTCATCTGTATGTCCGTCTGTCTGTTTTTCAGTCTTTTTGTGTGTCTGTCGGTCCGTCTGTCTGTCAGTCTGTCCGTTTGTAGGTCTGTATATCTGTCTGTCCGTCAGTCTGTCAGTGGCGTACGCAGGATTTTTTTGCGTGTAGGCCAGATGTTTTAAGCCCCACCCCCCCCCCCTTCCTATTGCGAATTTTAAAAAATCACATCTAAGGCTCTCTGAAGTGCTAAATGTTTCTATACTTGTTTTAGTATATATATATTTAATAAAACTAAAAATTAATGATAAGGGTCATGATCGTACATCGCACGAATAATAATCAATTTAAAGGTTAATATATGAATACACATAATTAGTAACATTTTATACAAGCATGTTGAAAGTCCGAATTTGAAAATCTTTTTTTAAGTTCTCAAAATACCGTGAAAGAAAAATCTGAATCGCTTTATTTGGAAATTTGAATCGGGGGGAAATGAAAAGCAGGTCATTGGGGGTTAATTGTCCCTGTTTTTGAGTACGAAGGACTTGTAGAGCCTTGAGTACCAAATAATAAAAAAACTTTCGTACTAGAATAACGATAAGATACTTGGGCAAAAAACAATTCTTCGATTTTTGGCAAGTCTTGGGGTTTGAATTTATCGAGAATATTTAAGATCTTGTGTTGACAAATTGCTTGCTTTTCCATGTTGCTGGTGTAAGATTTAATTAATGTAAAATTCTATCGATGTTTCATGTTGCCTTAGAAATGATCAAATAATGATGTCATCACCCAAATAAGAACCCAAAGAATATCTTAAATCCAAGAATAATTGAAACACCAAGGATGTCCTATAATTCAAGAATAACTTCAAATCCAATGGCATCTAAGAATCCTAGAATAATAAAAACGCAAAGGATATCTTATAATAAAAGGATTTACATAATATACCCGACGATATCTAAAAATCCAAGGATATCGAAAATCCTTAATATATTTAAAACACCGAAGGAGTTTAAAATTACAAGCATGACTAAATACCTTCAACTGATATAATCCATTCCAGAGCTAAAATCATGAATCAATTACTTTTCCTAGTACATGTGATGTTTGGTTTGTTTGTTGTTACCGTATATCAAGCATTGTTGTAATTGAAATTACAAGTACAGAGAGAAATGCCATTCAAGGGTTTCTAGCAACGGGCACTATGTCTTGACACTTGGTAAGAGTACGTGACCTTTAGGTTCTTTTTCAAAATGCAGGTATTTAAGGGACGGTAGAGTTATAGGTGGGTTAATTTACCATTGCCAGTTTTGCTACACTTGAGCTAACTAAATAATGTACATATAATTAAAGGTAGCATAAGAACCCAAGGATGTCTAAGCACCCAAGGATATACAAAAACCCAAGAATGTCTGAAACAATATGGTGTATTAAATCTCAACGGCGGTCATTAAACACCTATAGATGTAATAAAACCCACTTATGTCTAAATACCCAAGGATGTAAACTTAAAAAGTGCAAAACACCCAAGGATGTCTTCCATCCTATAGAGGTCTAATTAAAACCCAAAAATGTGTAACGACGAGAAATTTCAACAATTTCAGTTTTTTGAAAATGAAGTATTTAACTCAGTGATAATAACTGTAAGATTGTATTACTCTAATCGTAATCTACTTTTTTTCACATGTTTTTTCAAAAAAAAATATATGAAGCCGATTCGGCGTAATCACCTCTGACCCTTTCCTCGTTAGATGTCTTACAACCCAATAAGGTCTAAAAACCAATTGATGTCAAACACCCAAAGCAATGTGAAAACCTAAAGATTAATAAAACCCAAAATACCTAGGACCCCAAGGTTGTTGAGAAGCTCAAACATGTCTAAATCCTAAGGATAGCAAGAACCCAATGATGCATACAAACCTAGGGATGTATACAAACCAAGGATGACTAAATAACCAATCATTGCTAAAAACCCAAACATGGCTAAAAACCCCGAAGATGTATAAAAACCCAAAAAAATCCTACAACCCAAGCATGTCCTAAAACCTAAAGTCTTCTCAAACTCCAAGAATAGCTGGACCCTTCAAGATAGCTTAACTTTAAGGATGTCAAAAACCTTAAGGACACTCGCGCCTACTAGCTAGATTTCCCTTGAGGTTTCAAATCTTTCAGGGTAGGTTGAGGAGGACTCAAAGACACCTAGTGTAAAAACTGGTCAGTCGCCCATGCTTTTCATCACCTGTCGCGACGTTTTATATATTTAAGAGTAGGTTTCATTAACGAAGGGGTCTCGAGAGGAAGGGGGAGACGAAGCGCGCTTAAGTAGGAACTGGATACTGTCATATACTGGATATCAGCTGCTACAAGGTTTTTAATCTATTTGGGTGAGTTTAAAGATTCCCAGCCTCCTTCAGAAAGAAAACTGGTCGAACTCGCGGAGCTTTCAAGTATTGTTTTTAATATATGTCATATAGTTGGTTGCGGACAGGAATAGTTTTTATGGAAAACGTGCTATGAATAATTCTTATTATTATTAAAAATGATCACATTTTAAAAACTAAACCTGTAAGTACATTATTATAGCTTTAAAGTTGTTTATTTAAATAAACAATAAGTACAAAACAGTATAATTTAAGCAGGTGAATCCATTTCATAATTAGATGATAATTTTGCTTACTTTTCCTAATAAAAATTTATTTTTTTAAAACTTTCGGGGTAGGCCTAGGCCTACCTGGCCTAGGCCTGCGTACGCCACTGCAGTCTGTTAGTCAGTCTGTCTGCGTGTCTCTCGGTCTGTCAGACTGTCTGTATGGCTGTTTTTCTGTCGGTTTGCCGGTCTGTCTCTTGAACTGTCTGTGTGTCTGTCTGTTTGTCTATCATCTGTCTGTCGGTCAGTCAGTACGTCTGTATGTCCGTCTGTCAGTGTGTAGGTCTGTCGGTTCATCTGTCTGTTTGTCAGTCTGTCTGTCTGTCTGTCTGTCAGTCAGTCTGACTGTCTGTCGTCCTCTTTTCTGCTATAGGTGTGTGTCAGTCTTTCTGCCTGCCTGTCGTTCTGTCTTTCTGTTTTTCGGTCTGTCTGTATGTCCTTCTCTCGGTCTGTATGTCAGAATAAGGGGAAAGAGTAGGTTCTGGAGTGTTTTTTATTTAGTGAAGAGATCAATGGATTAAGTGGATTATGGGGAAGATAAGGAAGAAGATGGGAGGCTGGGAGGGTGGGATACTTGGGAGGCTGGAGGTGTGGAGCCAGGCAAGGGAGATATAGGTAGGTATGTAGGTAGGTAGGGTGAGGGGAGATGAGTACAGAGCGAGATATCTAATTCAATTAAGTACAGTGTAATAGGACAAAGACAGACAGAGAGAGAGAGAGGGAGAGATACATAGGGAGCAATGTAGGTTAGTTGGTAGGTATAGATAATGCCTAATTAAAGGAGATGCAAACTGCAATGTAGTGAGGATGACTGAGTGTAAGCGGGAGCAATGTAGGTACATAGGAAGGCGCGTGATAGCTAACTCAATTAAGTGCAAAGCAAATGATGGGGCACCTACGCAGTTGTAGTATCGATTAAAAAAAATCAATAATTTCAACCTGGACCTGGATGGACAGAGTGTGCCGGGGAAAGGAGAGAGTGGCGAGAGATGACTAATTCAATTAAGTGGCACAAGAGAGAGAGAGAGAAAGAGAGAGAGAGAGAGAGGGAGGGAGAGTTATTATATTGTATGCATAATTGTGTTAATGTACCTATGTAGGTACTAATGATGGGACTCCATTGTTTGTATGGTGAGTCCTGTAATGTGAAAAAGTGTTAAAAAATTAAAAAAAAATAATGTCGGGTAAGTAGGTACGTACAAGCATGTACCTAATGCCCTGACCAGCATGCAGAAATAGGATCGGAGTTGGACAAAAGAGACACGGCTTGTCGATTATTGATCGATAGTCTTGTCCGAAAGAATAAAATGAATTGTAAATTTTGTTTTCAGTGCCAGTCTTATGGCTATGCCCAGGATACGAAGAAGTTATCCCTGCATGCCTTTCTTGCTTTTACCACCTCTGCCTATATCTGCCTTGACTCTTAGCTTCCTCAAACCTAAATTTGAATTTTTTTTGTTCCTTCTTTTCATTTCCTAACTTTTGTATTTCACTTTGATTTTTTATTCTATTATTTGCCCCCTTAAAATTATATTTTGATTTGCGTTTTGTTTGACTTTATTCTTTTTCCACTTTCTTTTACTTTCACTTTTATTTTCTGCCTCTGTTTCAGTTTTACAAGTTCCCTAGTAATATTTCTTTTGTACAAATAATGTTTTGCCTCACGTAAAGTTAGTATATAATAAAATACGTTGTGTGTAATAAAATATTTTGCTGCAAGTAACCCGACACAAGATTGTCTGCGTTTCTAGTGAGATGTATGGTGTAGACATGTTAACACTAGCGTAAATGGAGCTTTCTATGTATACGTATGTAAATGCCATGTTATGTTATGTAAACGTTGTAAAAATCAAAACTTAAACGTTTTGGCACTTTACCTACCAGAGGCAATGTGAATAGCAGTGCAAAACGTCCTCCCAAAAGTTTCAAAACTTTCTCTGTTTTAAAACGAAATTTTATATTTAAACTTGATATTTCGATTATAAAAAATATGGCGAATTTTATAGCTGACACGAAATGTTTGTTTTCGCGCTAGAAAAATATTCCTTTTTTGTTTGCGGGGCAATGTGAAAATAGTTAGTGTTATTGTGTGCTCCTGATTTTCAGAACTCATAATATTAAAAAACTTAAGGCTTTTACGCGCAGCCAAGCGAGCAGCATAACATCGTAGAAATGTCTTTGCCCATGTAGCAATATGTATTGGTGCAATGTGTGTCCTTTCAATAAATAGTTGTAGAAACTGCTTGTTTACAGGGTATACTCGTTGTTGCTAATGTAAACGTTGACACATATAACCATCTAAGTAAACCCCTATACAATCCTTATTTTTAAAGAATAGCCACTGTTCGCAGTGTTTTTTATATAAGTTGTATTACAAAAGGCAAAATGTGAAATTTTAAAATAGGCAGTCTCTACTGTATTTTCACTTCACCATTTTAGTAAATAACATGATTGGATATGCATTGTGAGCCCTTGCTTTTAACGTTGCAAATAAATACAAACTTAAAATTATATTTCTTGCCTATGTTTTTTGCTATCTAAATAAATATTTTACTGAAAGTGAAAGTCGCCGTTGCAACTCACCCACCACTGTCTTATATTCATGCTATAAATATTAAATTTAAATTATAAACGTTTAAGTCTAGAACTCAAATTTTACATTTTATACATTTTTATTTTACTTTTTAAATTTCCACCTATACAAATTTAGAGTGTAAAATATTTTACACGTTGGTTATAAATTATTGACAAAGTATTATTATATTTCACACACACGACTTGCTACTGCTTTTTGAAATTGAATACAAGACTAAAATTTAAATTTATTACAAAAACTTGGCAACATTCATAAGAGACATAACTAGTACACACATTAATATTGCCTTTGGACACACTACAAAATTCACAATACTACAAATGTTTTATATTATTACGTCTTAAAAATTGCAAGTTGCAGTGTAGAACTTTTATTTTGCCAATGCTGTTTTCGTCGTCTGCATTGCAGTCTTTCTCAAATTTGTCAGAGTCGTCATTGTCTGAATTAGTGACGGCAACATCAGAATAGTCAATTGGTTGTTCAGGTTACTGTTGAAACCCTGAAACTGCAGTAGAAATAACCCCATCCTCATCGATTTCCACACGTTGTGGTGCAGGCTGAACTTTGACGGCTGGTTCTTGGTAATGTTTTTCCTGTGTGACTTCTTGGGCATTCAACTGACGAGACCAAGGTGTAAAATCGTGGGGTTCCAATGCAGCAAGCTTTGCGTTTTGTGTGATCAGAAAGTCAACCAAAGCATTGATTTCCATTAGACTGAATGATACAGTGCTGCCAGCATACCCAGGGTATTTCTGAGCGTAGTTGTCAGATGGGTTGGAGTTGATAAACATTTTGATTGCTCTAGTCATGGTGTTGAATGAAAAGCGGACTCGCACAGAGCGTAGAGTGTAATGCGGGCTTTGCCAGTGAGTAAACTTCTTGGCTGGATTTGGTGGTTCTTCTGAAAGCTCAGAACTGCTTTTGTTCTCAAAATACGGCAGATGGTCCGTAATCTTTTTTTCTGGCAGCGGGTGGTTCTTATTTTGCTTTAGCATTTTACTTGCCGAGTCCAGAATATTATGACTTTCAAAAACGGTGAATGAAACCTTGGAATGGTTGAAGTTGCCCTAATTCTTGCGTCCAAAGTAGTAGACATGGGTCTAAAGATACGGATCGTAGACAAGCCGTGCTCAAATTTAGTCTTCAACTTTTAGAGTCTCGTAAATAACAGTGGTGTCAGACGTCTCAAAAAATGTCCAGTTTTGAGCAGTAATGCTACGCGCATTTAAGCCGGTCGAGTCTCTGCTGTTGTAGTTGTCGTTTTTAGTTGACAATGCATTGACTGATTTGCAGTCAGAGTTCCACTTGCCATGTCTAAATTTTCTTCCAAGTGTGTTTGGTGCAACACGAGGACTGTTTTGAATTGTTTGCTTTGGCAACATTGAAAGTCTGTTTCTTTCTTGGTTTAATGTAGAATTGACAAACTGTTCCTAATGTTGTCGCAATTGCTTCATTTCTTTTTGTTGTTGCATGGCTTTGCAGTTTAGTTGAGAGTTGTATTGAACAAGAGAGAAAAATGAAAAGATAAGTTGACTTTGAAGTTTGAACTCAAAATGATTTTAAAAATGGCGAGCTTTGTCTATTAATAACATTTATTAGAGTACACTAGCTAACTACTGTAGCAAAATTTAAGAGTGGCCCCTTAGTGTTAGCAGTTATGCTAATTAATGGAAACATCTGATCAAGGTGGGGGTCATGGAATTGCTTAGTGTGATTGGTCGAGGTAAAACATAGCCCCAACTACCACCTTCTCTTACAAGTCCATAACAAGAAACTAAAAATACAAGGCTCCAATACTTGTCCATTTTAAATTCAGTTGTCCAGCAAAATCCAATTGAGAAGTCCATATCCAGAAGAGCTACTTTTGTATGAATGTTGCGGATCCGAACAATTTGTACTGTAGCATGCTGACTTTTATTAGCTGCCAGTTCTGTGGCGCTTCGGTTTTTGCTAAACGAAGTTTATAGGCTCGACCAACAGAACCCAAATACTTTAGTAGAGACCTGAATGCCAGATTTTATACTTATAATTTTAGTTTTATTCAACATCGATTCACTTTTGGTCAGTGCCACGGAAGTATAATGTATTTTTCTTTACAACTTTAGAGACTTGTTTGTGCAAAAACTCGCGACGGTCAACTTTGGCTACAGCCACCACCAGTTTTATTGCAAAGCGCACCATCATTAGAACGAGAATCACATAAGCCATCAAGAAAAGTTTGTTGTAGACACTTAAAATGTTGCTCAAGCAAACGTACTTCTATTGAGTTTGCCGAGGTTGTTAAAAAAACGTTGCAAATTTATAGAGAAGCAATTTGGCGGGGCTTACTTAGACTTTTATCGGAAACAATGCCCCAACAACCGCTGTTGCCGCAGTAACGTTTCTATGCTTTTAATTTAAACCACTCGCTTTGTCCAATTTGTTTTTACAAGCATCGACTTAGCGCCAGAGACAACTAGGATTGTAAATGTGAGTGTAATTTGTCAAGTTCTATTTCTGACACAACTTGAAAGTAAGAACTTCTCTACTCAATTGATCAAATGTAGTTTGACGATTTGACGCAAGCTCCAATATTAGAAATGTCACAACCTCCAGAGGTGTCGTATACTTTTATGTCACCCGCTTAGAAACAAATTATCGATCTTGTAAATAATCAAATTGAGTTGCCTGAAAAACATTTTTACCAAAACCCGTTGCGAATGATTGTCACAGGTTCTCTAGGAGCTGAAAAGTCTCAGACTCTAAAAACAATAAACCATATACTGTCACTAAAACAAAGCTGAGATAGCAGGTTTTCGTTTCGAACTGTTTCGTTCATGGGCATCTGTGCTTCAAGTTTAAGGAGATCTACATTTCACAGTTTTTTTAAGATTTGTTCCTATACCAGCGGAAATTTGTTAGACCAACTAAGCAATGAAATATCACAAGTAGATAGACTTGCTTTTTAAAACGTCATGGTTTTATTATTAGACATTGTTTTAACTCAATTTCACTTGCGTAATGTAAATGCTGTAACTAACAGTCCTTTATGCCAAAATACTGTACATTTCTATATAGAATAAAATACATGTCGCAGTGGTAGTTTAAATTTTAAAATTATAAAACTAAAATATATTAGGTTAACCTTGTCAATAATATATTGGCTATTAATAAATTGTGTATAAATGTTAATGTGGCCAAAAGTATATAAATAGCATTGTTTTAAAGAGTCAGTATGCATTTACAATCGACAGTTGTTCAATGTAGGTCAGTAATAATTACAGCTCTAAATATGGCAGAAATCCGTAAATCATATTTAAACTCTAGGTTGAAAGGTTCGTATTCGGCCCTTTGTGGTTTTCTCAAGAATAACAAAAACTTTTATAATAAAGCAGTAGTAATCAAGGAGTTGATCCAGCTGCGTTCATTTTCAATGCACCAGCCTGTTCGCAGAAACTTTAAACGACGAAGAACCTTAGTGAATATGGAAGGGGAAATTTACTGTGCTGATTTGAAAATCTTAGGAAAAGAATTTGCAAAAACAATTCTAGCTATGCAAATATTTGATTCGTTATTGATGCATTTTTGAAAAACCTTTACTGCCGTTTTTTAAAAAATAGGAAACCCGAGTCAGTTATTAAAGCTTTTAAGGATATCTTCAAAAAATCAAACAAGACTCCAATATATTTATTCACAGATCAAGGTGTGTGAGCTTGCACTGCCTTACGTATATTATAATAATATTATAAAATAGTATTACTGTTATATAAATCTAATTAATTTAATAATATATAAATTTTAGCTTGACTCTGGTATAATAATTTAAATACAGGCACAGAGTTTTAAGCCAAGTCGTTAAGAATGTTTTTAAAAATTCTTGGAATCAAATACTATAACACGTATAGCGAGACAAAATCTAGTATAGTAGAGCGGGTTATAAGGTTAGTCAAATAGCATGGTAAGCCTATATAGATCTAGAAACAATATATGAGAGCCACGTATACACATGATAAATTTATGCTTTGTTTTGTATAAGACAATCTTTCAACGGATTGCTAGGTACATGACTGAGAAAAATACAACAAGGATAGTAGATATTTTTCCCGCATTTGTAAGAACTTATAACAACAGCTTTCACTCAACAATACAGATGGCGCCCTCTCAGGTTAATCGATTGAACGAGAACGAGGTCTGGAGAACAATGTTTTCAGATATAATTAACAACACTGACAAAAGAAAGGCAAAGTATTCCCCTGGCGACCGTGTTAGAATAAGCTGAACAAAACACTTGTTTGACAAAGGTACATATAATACACAGAGGTAGGCAAACAAACAAACTATATATAAGGAGATACACTTTAGGTTCAACATGCATTCGTGTTTTGTATTTCAAACATGATATCGCCAATCTTACTCGGAAGAATTGTTCCTTGTGAAATCAGTTAATTTTGAGACTATACCTATAACCTACTACCTTCTAGATCTTAATAACACGCCTATAAGAGGAGCATTCTATAGTGAAGAGTTAAGCCTGGCCTAATATCTGCTACAATGGAGCCATCTGGATTTCTTCCTTTGTTTTTCAATGCTATACAACAGCAATTTTCGCAAAAAAGAAGAAGACTAGACGGCCATTACTGCTCGCCGTTAAAGCGAGATTACATTGGTTCCGAGATTATATACGTGACAGTTTCAAGTGACCAGCAAAATAGTGTTTATACAGACAACACTTTAGCAAGCTTTGTAGCTGTATTGTCTTAGCCTTTGAATCTACAAAACTATGACGTTGGACTTGTCAGCTTAAGGTATACTTCAAGCCCACAACATGCTATAATGAAACCTGTTCAGAGACCACCAGCACGTAAAGTGCGAAACACAACTGCTGTCGAAGTAAATGAAAATGGCAAATTATTTCCAAACTACAAACCAACTATCAAGACATTTTTCAACTTTTAAAAACAAGAAACGACCTTGAAAGAATTTATGAGTGGACTCACTACAAAGTTAAGGCAGCATCAAGACACTATGCTATTTGACGTTGCACAGAAAGCATTGAGTTTGAATCCTGGCAATATACATATGCTACTTCAGAACAAATCTCAATCAAATAGTGTAATCATTGAAATTTATAAATCACTTGCATCGTTTTGCAAGCGAAACAGATCAAGATTTATGTCAGGAACCCATTATCCGTATGCCAATGTACTTGAAACTGACATAGATGAATTTCCAATGGGTGCAAATTTTAATTTTTGGGCTAAGAAAATTCAAAGTATGGAAAACGTTATACAGCTATACTAAGGCTTTGAGAACTTTTTAATGTTTAAAAAAGAAAATAACAACGGAGACTCTGATTTTCGCAAATTCTTTGAACGTTTTAACACTGAGATGAACGACCTAGATTTTTGTAATATAAATTTAAAAATTGAATTCCCCTTGGATAAAAGTATTACAAAGTGCAAGCTTACATTTGAATGCAGTAAGAACGAGTATGTAGTTTTGCCTGAGCCGATTGCCTTGTGTTTAGGACTACAGCAACACGACAAGTTTTATAATGGTGTTTACAAATCTGAGTTTGATTTGGATGAAGAGTTATACAACAAAATTTTAGACTATAAGTGTATGGACTTGCGATTATTCAAAAAATATGCAAACTTCATACCAATGAAAGAACCAGAAGAACTTGATTTGGATCACGTGGTCCAAAAAATGAACCGTACTCTGTTGGAAAATTTGTGATAATGGAAAAATACTTGTTAATCGATGTTTTGGCTTTGATGACAATTTTGTATTTAAAGCTAGTGAATCTGCGCAACTGAGACAGGAATTAGTTAAAGAAAAAGAACGTGAAGTAGAAAAAGAAGAGTTTGATGAGGACGTTGAGCCTGAACACACTGTGCCAGGCAAAAGGCTGCTTGTATTATGCAGCCTAGTTGAAAACCAGTTGTACGCCTCTCATTCACTACCGTTACTACGAACAGTCGATATATCAAACAAATACACTAATAATACTGTCCAAAGCTTTGTTTCTATACTGTTTGTGCCATTACATGGACAACAACACCAAGTAATGAGATTCAGTTTAGTCAATGAGTACCGTTCGCTTGTGCAACTGGATGTCAATACTCAAACTATAATTGAATTGCAGTTTCGACCTCGCAACTTCTAAGCAAACAACATGCCGCCATGTATAAAAGGCAGAGACGTGCAAATTTACAAGTTATTCTCATCTAACCTTTGAAGTGACAACATTAAACCTTTTGAAGAGCAATTTATACAATCTTTTATTGCAAACCAGTCTAAATGCATTAAAAATAGTGCTTACATATACGTTATTGTTTATAAATAATGCGTAAGATACTGTGCAAAAACATTTACGACACAAATTCAAGTGTAGTGGACGAAGACATTGTATTTTTCGCAAATACAAATACCAGCAACAAAAACCAAATGGGGACAGGCGACAATAGTGTAGCAATTGAAACTGCTAAACCTGTCAAAAATACATTAAACGACTCAAGTGTGGAAGAAAATCAATATCTTGTGCCATTAAAGCATCGTAGAACCACTAAACGAACATCCACAGGCCGTAAATGCAGAGTCACTCATTGCCGCACTTCATGCAATAAACACAGAATTACATCACGTAAACCACCAGCTCAAGCAACAAAGAGTAGAGGAGGAAGGATGGTGTACAGACGCACTCAAGCTAAAGGCTCACAAGGCAGGCGTGTTAAAAAAAGGACGCAAATTGGGTGTCGGCTGCAAAAAGCCCCAGTCTTTCGTGTTAGACAAACTGTGTCAAGCAGGAGTTCTACTTTGACTGATGCAGGACGTAGGCGCAATATCAGCCGACGACGATAAGTTATAAACTGCTGTTTGCTAAATTTGTGTCATTTAACATCCTGACTACCACGAAGCAGTATTAAAAGTCTATAATCAGCTCCGCAAACCATGGAAACACAAGGCTTTTACGACGAACCGACGGTGTACGAAGGGTTCCAGAAGTCTATACAAAGCAACCTAGTGCTTAATTAACTTCGTCCGACCAATATAAGTGTTGAAAATGCACCCGAATATTACCCATATTATCCAGTGCTTAGTCCAAGAGACAATGAGAATACTCTCATATTTGATATACTAAAATCTCCTGAAAAATACTACAACTTTAAAAAATCCCACTTAGAACTTACTTGCCGTGTGCTTCTTAGTAATGGAAAAGATGTCGCTGCTACCGGCGTGGTTGCTCCGTGTTCTATGCTGTTCTACGGCCTATTCAGTAACATATAATTCTTTTTTAATATCCAGCTTGTGAGTGACAACTCAAATCACTATGCCATTGGTTAACACTTGAAACAGGAACTTTCATCTAATTTAATAGAGAAGAAAAAAGTAAAGTATGTTGTCCCGAGTTTTGTAAAAATATGTTATGGTATCCTTTGGCCTAAGATATAACTATAAGAAGTGTATATTGTAAATATATAAAAATTAGGTACCGTTTTTGTAAACCTATTGTATATTGTACTAATTTTAAGAATAAATCATTGTATATATAATGTAAAAAACACAGTTTATTGTAACATTATAGTAGTAGTATAGAAATAACATTGTAAAAAGTATATATATATTTGTTCTTTGTATAATTAAATAAGTCATAGGTTAAAGTTAAAGCAAAATTGTAAATAAAATACACAGAGTACTAATATATATATATATATATATATATATATATATATATATATATATATATATATGTTAATTGTATAAATAAGCTTCTAGTAATTGTTTAAATAATAATAAAAATGTATAAAATGTGTATAATTTAAGATAAAGTAGCAAATTGTATAAGATATAGTTGTATAAATAGTTAGTATATTATAATATATATTAAATATAATCTTTAAATATACTTGTTTTTTGTGAGTTCTGATCAGTTGTTGTTTGCACTTGACGATTGCAACATTAGATACTGTTGACTTTAAATTATTACCCCCTTTTACGGCTTTGCTATGTAACCCTAGTTTTTCTAGTAAAAGTACTCTGTGTTTAGAAATTGTAAGACGCCGTAGGCAAATAATTGAAAATAATATTAATAAAGTTTTGTATATAAGTATACATACTGACTAACCAGAATTTTCAAGCACTGATTTCCTAGAAGATAAAAATATAAATTTAACTTCTGATATTGAAAATATTGAGTCATTGATTGGAGAAATTGACAGCCCATGCCTTGTTGTTTTGGACGATCATTTAAACTTTATGAAAGCAAATTATACGGCTAGACAATTAGTTTAGAAAATATTTACAGAATTGTCGCAACATATGAATTTCAGTGTAATACTTATTTTGCAAAACGCATTTTCTAAAGAACTGACAACAACTAGTTTAAGTACGAAATATCTAGTTATCTTTGACGTTCCTAGAGACCGTAGCATCATCAACCAAATTTCAAGACAAATTGCACCTAGTCGTAAGAAGTTTTTACAAGAAGCATACGAAAAAGCATGCAGTCTACGCCAACATAGTAACTTGTTCTTGGACTTGCATCCACAGTGCCCGAACCCACATATGTTTGTACGTAATAACATTTACCCTGTCAATATTACTGACATCTATGTATACAAATAATACTCACCATGTCGGTGGAACTACAGACAAAAAGTCGGTTTGAAACAAACTTTAAATATCTATCACTATTAGCAAACGCAAAACCAAGAGAATACTCGACTTACATTTAATCTGCAACTGTTGATTTGCTTTATGTTATTGCAGAGTGTATATTTAATTTAGACAAGTTTTGCAAACATATAGACGCGCGATATTCAAACCAGGTAAAGACACTTGTAAAGACCTTGAAACGTACAAGTCTAGACAACTTGGACAATTTATATATAAGGAATAGAACATTTGTGCGCCGAATCCTAGCAACGATATTCCACAAAGTTTACAACGGTGAAATCTGTCGTGTTACACTGCTGTCAGATATAATTTGTGCCGATAAAATATACAATAAATTCAAATAACCAAACTAGCTATGGCTACTGTAATGAAAGCAATTGAACTCAAGCTCTATGCTAAGCTAATGAAAATCCGAGAAGAGCAAAAGGCTTTGAACGTTGCCAAGCAATACCACTGTATGCCAGATAATAAAATCGAATGTTACAAAGAAGTTCCAATGCACGTAAGCAGAAACTACAAAGAACCAAGTGAAAGTTCCTCCATCATTGCTCCATCTGGCGTCGATAGGTTAAAACAACTACCTGTTCAAGAGTGGCTGAGCTACGAGCAAGTAATATCGTAAGCAAATAGCTTGAAACCACTGCTTAAATCAGTTTGCAACTGTGCATATTCATACGTGAGAAATCGCAGCCATACGATTGCATCTAAAAAAGTGAAATCTCGATACATATAAATAGAGCTGCCATTAACTAGACAGTGTCAGTCTACCTTGTAATGCCAAAGTGTTTAATACAAAGATATACAATGTTTCTGCGCTGTGTAGTGTTCTGTTTCTGCGCACTTGCCCTTCTCCTACTTGCAACATGTTGCAACATTGCAGTTCATGCCCATCGTGAATTGAATAATCCGATGGTAGACCATAAAAGCACCGCTCCAAGCTTTGAAAGTACATTACACAATAATGGTTTATTTACAAAGGAGAAGATAGCATTAAAAGCAATACAAAACACTTTGCAGCAAGACAACCCGTCTTCTTTTAGCCCTAATAATACGCCATCTGCCGTAACAAACCCAAGTTTAGTCAACAAGTTGATTCTTTAAGCTTTAAAATATATGCTTGAAGATTTAAATACTCAAAACGGAATTATACTAGATGTAGTTGACAAGTACAACCAACACGAAGCAAAACCGGTAGTAAATACAACGTTTGACTTGATTAAAGAGTGCAAAATTCACCATTACGTTTAACACAAATATATATATGTGTATATAGTACAAAAGATATAATGTGCATATAACACGTGTACCATTTTGAACCATTGCTAAATGTGCATCCGTTTCTGTTTCTCTTTCTGAGCATCTGCAGCCATCTACGTGTCGTTTATTCTGGTCCTACTTCTCTTTGTATTCAAAATGATCAAGATTTATCGCAATGGAAAACTATGGTCCCTGGTTAAATCAGAACGGGTTTACCAGAAACAGGTGGCCACTTCCCACCACAGATCGACTATAAGTACCGCAGCAGACTCATAGAGACCCTCACACCATCTCAAGCACTCCTCCTAACATCAACGTTTCTATCCCCAAACAACTTGCCTCGAAGAACAGCATTAGAACATACGAAAAGCATCGACTCTACAACACTACTTGTTCAACATGGATCAACAAGCCTTAGTACCAAACACGGCCGTTCAGTACCACGAACAACCAAACTTCCAAACTGTTCGCAAAACTGGAACTACCGACTATGTACGTATATCTTCTGTTAAGTGTTTGTGCATTTTATTCTGTACCTATTTTATTGTTTAATATACATTGGATTCTAATATTATTTTGTTTTTTGATTTAAAGCGCTTCAAGTGTTCCATCCCTAGATGTCTGTTCGAATGCAGAACGTAT
Organism: Dicyrtomina minuta; assembly: GCA_949802685.1. Classification (NCBI taxonomy): domain Eukaryota; kingdom Metazoa; phylum Arthropoda; class Collembola; order Symphypleona; family Dicyrtomidae; genus Dicyrtomina; species Dicyrtomina minuta. Next base: position 1,765,206 of record CATKUY010000261.1, read on the forward strand.
GTAGCGTCTCAAGCTCACGTTGAGGATATTCACCACTGTGGAGATTGCAATCGATTTTGTTCTGACAAAACCCATCACACATGTCTGCACCCTGGCGAGCGTCGTGCACACTATGACAACAGAAATCAAAATCTAACTGGCGGTGGAACCAGTCGCTTAGAAGCAACCTACGGACTTGATACTACTACCAGCAGTGAAGATAGTCTTGCAGGCCTATCTCGTGGCACTCGTCGTTCGTCATTGATAGATCTTAATGTATTTCAAGAGTCGTCAGGAGCTCATAAGGGACTAATGGTGACCTACATTCATCAACCAACTAAAGAGTCTCAAGACATTACATATATTTTGACTGAATTGCACGAGTCTATTGTAAAATTGTTAACTTAAAACTTAGCTGTACATATTAGTATTCAGGCTCAACTTATAATAGCAGTAGCATTAGAATTAGAAACAATAGTAGAAAATGAACCAAAAAAAAATAGATCGTGGCATTAGGCTAGTGTCCAAGAATTACGATATAATGAATAAAGACGAAATTAAAAACTTTATTTTCAATAGTGCAAGTGAAGTTAAAAACACTTAAATGATTTTAATAAGCACGGTACTGGTTGGATACTTCAACAAATAGAATCAATTCAATTTAAAGTAGGAGTTTTAAACTTGTTTGCAAATGCTGAAGCAAAAACATATATTAAGTTTCCAAAGTTAAATTATAGAAGAAGCGCATATTTAAATATTAAAAACAAATGCAATAACTGCTTTAAATTTTGTGTTGCTGCTCACATATACCACAAAGAAATCTTGGCTGGAAATAAAGTTAACAAACAGCAGTCTAAATCTAATGCTACTTGCTATGCCAATCTTGAATTAGAAAGTCCTAAACAGTATATTCATTATTTTTTGCAATTTGATTTTACTAATATTAATTGTCCTTTGCGTATTGGCAAAGATTTAAATAATTTTGAAATTAAAAATAATCTTGGCATTAATATTTGGAGTCATCGCGATGACGACATTGTCCCTATTAGACGGTCACGTAGTTCTGAGTTAACTGAACTGTGTAATTTATTTTTAATTTATAATCAAAAAAAGGGCGACAAGACCAAGTCGTACCATTTAGTTCCTATTACTGATCTTATAAATTTATGTTTAATAGACGATCCCATTAGGCTTTTTATTGCGAATTGTGTTTAAGGAGTTTTAATTCTGAAAAGAATTTAAAACAGCACAGTGACAACTTTCAAGTTCGTAAAGAGAGAAAAATCATTTTTTCTGAACCATGGGAAAGAGTCAAGATTGCAAAACCATGGCAAACACTTCTGTACCCCTTTGTCATTGTTTATAAGTTCTTTACGTTTGCAAATCCTATTCAAGATTTTAAACTTGCAAAAAACAACACAAAGTATACAACTAAAATCACACCTTCAGCTTATTATTTTATTATTATTAGACGAATGCAAAATAAAGACAACGTTGTTTTTATAGAGTATTTTGATGGACAAGATGTGGTACAAAATTTCTTCACACGTATATTTTAATAGGCAAACAGGTTACTTACAAATATTAGAGAAACGAATAACAAAGTTAAACCAACAGAAAGCGTAAGAGCACAGTTCAAACAAGCTACGCACTGCGACCTGTGTAAGCGCGAATTCAGTAAAGAAACCAAGACGATCAGGACCTTCAGCATAACTACCACCATGGCAATTTTGAGTTTGCTGCGTGTAGTCGTTGTAACCTCAATATCAAATACAAGCACGAGATCCCACTTATTTTGCACTACGGGGGTGCTTTTGATTATCATCTTTTAATTAATGCAATGAAAACTAATTTTTTTTCGTCTAAAAACGTAAAAGCGCTTGCAAAAGCCCCTAAAGAATTTATTTCAATAACGATAACTGCAAAAGATACATAGCTTCCTAATTTAAATTTAGAATATCCCTCTGAAGATTTACAACAACCCAACTATACTGGCAAATCCTTTGCTTCAATAGTTAAAATACGTTTTATGGATGCAAATTTATTTTTTGACTCTGATTTATTTGAACTTGTAGAATCACTTAACGCAAAATCCTCTTAGCCACTTAAGATAGTACAGCAGTGTATATATAAATTTTTACCTACAAAAAGCCATGATTGTTTTGCAAAGAAACTTAAAGTATCAAAATCGTGCCATAAGGATCTTGTGCTATTACAAAAACCTTTTTATTTTCCTTTGTTGTCTCTGACTAGTAATACAAGTCTTAATATTCCCATCCACTCAAGATCGTGTTTCACAAAATCTGTATTTGATAATTTGCCAATACTAGACAGTGGATGGGAGCTTGTTCAAAACATCTGTGCAAAATTCAACCTTTTTACATTAGCTGATTACATGCGTTTTACTTGTTCGTTAGATACAGTATTACTTGCAGAAGTTTGGCAAAACTTTAAGAAATTTGGAATAAAAACATACGAAATGGATCCTACATATTCTTTAACTTTGCCAAGCTTCTCATGGGAATGCTTTTCAAAACATACAAAAGCTACAATAGATTACATAAGAGATTACAGGGTAAATGACATTGCAAAATAAGGAATAAGGGGAGGTCAATGTATATTTGCAAAGAAACATGTGACTGCTAATCACAAACGTTGTCCGGGTGGGTTAGACACATCACAGCCACGACGACACTTATTTTCACTAGATATCAATAGTTTAAATCCACATAGTATGAAGTCACTCATGCCAGTGCCTGATTACAAGTACATGGAAACAAAAGATCTTATCAACATTGACTGGACTGACCCTGAATGAGGCAGTTCGGACGGCAGCTATGGGTACGTGCTGGTATGTGACTTGCAATACCCAGAGCATTTGGAAAATCGCAACGCAAACTTGCCTTTTGCCACGGAACAGAGAGTAATAAAGCTTGAAGAAATGCCGAGCCAGTAAAATTTAAAATACTGCAAAAATGCTTCGATTAAACATTTTATATCCCGTCCAAGACTTGTGCTAACTATTTATGACAAATGCAATTACACAGTTCATTTCAAGGAATTGCGCTACTATCTTTCAAAGGGGCTTGTTTTTTTAAAATTACACTGTGGTGTAAGATTTAATCAGCAACGTTATTTTAAAACATATATAGATGCTAATTTAGAAAGACGAAAGCAAGCAAAACCCCCTTTTGAAAACAAATTACTTAAATTAAATTTCAATGTGTTATACGGCAAGACTTTAAAAAAAGTTAATGATTATGTTAAAACTAGTATTTGCAAAAGTACCGCCAATGCTAAAACATTACTTGCATTACCACAATGTAAAGATTTCGATGGTCTGTCTGATTGTCTAAGTATTATTACACAATACCTAAAAAAGTATCGTGCAAATGATTTGTCACTCACAGGATTGGCAATTTTAGCTTATGCAAAAGTGTATTTCTATGAAAAGTTTGATATTCTGTGTCGATTATTCCAGAATTGAGCTTAATTTGATTATTCAGATACCGATGCATATGAGTTAGATATATTAGACCCCTTGAATACTTTGTGGAATGATATAGTTAGTTCACGTGCAGAATTTGATTTTAGCAAAATTCCACGAAATCATGAGTTTTTTAAGCGGTACGAAAATGAGTATCCAGAATTGTATCTTTTAAATAAAGACGAGAGTGGCAAAATAAGAATACAGAGCTTAGATGTATGAATTAAAATTAAACCTAAAATGTATAGTATGTTATATTTAAATAAAAGCGAACAACAGAAATGCAGAGGTGTTCCGGCTATTGCATTACGCCAATGCAGGCACGACAAGTATAAACAAATGCTTGAAACAAACAAGCTGTGTAATATTATTGTAAATTCTATACGTAATGTAGATCATAACATGCACGTTGTGAGTGTTAATAGATTATCATTTAACACATTAGATATATCACGGGTATTTTCAGACCCTAACGATTGTAATTTTAGTTTGCTTTTTGGCCATAAAGATTTGTTGAATAAGTAAACATATTATTCTGTAAAAGTTTTATATTTATAGTATTATATTGATGTAACCTAGATGTTTAATGTCAACGTTGTTTGTAAACTACATATATTTATTACATACTAAGCTCTAGCTTGTAAGAAGTGTATATATTTCTAGTATAGTGTAGATGTAACCTAGATATATAATGTATGTATAAGCTGTTAAGTATACTGTTCAATAATTAAGTGTTCTGTATTTGTAAAACTTGTATATTTATAGTATTATATTGATGTAACCTAGATGTTTAATGTCAACGATATTTGTTAACTACATAAATTTATTAAATACTAAGCTCTAGCTTGTAAGAAGTGTACATATTTTTAGTGTAATGTAGATGTAACTTAGATGTATAGTGTATATACTGTTAAGTATACCTTTAAATAAATAAATGTCTTGTATTTTATGTATATAAATGTTGTATAAATTGTAATAAATTCAAAAAACATGTTGTCTTGTATATAAACCTGCCTTGTGTACTAATACAGACTATGGGCATTTGAATGGCCTGTGTGATGCATCTTGTTATATAGCGCTGCACACATGCTTACATCGCTGTCTCAATTTGCATTCGATTTAGCACACATTGGTATAGACACAAATAATTGGCAACACTCACTATGCATTGACTATCAATATCGGTCCCATTGAATTGCATCTCTTTTTAATTAGGCATTATCTATACCTACCTACCTACCTACATTGCTCCCTATGTATCTCTTCCTCTCTCATTCTGTCTGTCTTTGTCCTATTACACTGTACTTAATTAAATTAGATATCTCGATCTGTGCACATCTCCCCTCGCCCTACCTACCTATATCTCCCTAGCCTGGCTCCGACCCTCCAGCCTTCAGGGTATCCAACCCTCCCAGCCTCATATTTTCTTCCTTATCTTCCCCCTAATCCACTTAATCCATTAATCTCTCCACTAAATAAAAAACTATCCATTTCCTACTCTTTCCCCTTATTTGTCAGTCAGTATGTGTGTTTGTCTGTTGGTCCGTATGTGTTTGTGTGTCTGTGTGTCGGTTTCTATGTCATCTGTCCGTCTGTCGGTCTGTTTTCTTCTATTTGTTTCTGTCTCTCTTTTTGTCTGCCTGTGAGTCTGTCTGGCTGTCTGTCGGTCTTTATGTCGGTCGGTCTATCTGTGAGTGTGTCTGTCTGCCTGTCTGTCGGGCGGTCTGCTTGTCTATCCGTCTGTCTGTCTGTCAGTATGTCCGTCTGTCGTTTTGTAGGCCTGACGGTCTGTGTGTCCGTCTGTAGGTCTGTTTATCTCACTCTCAGTCGGTCGGAAAGTCCGTCTGTCTGTCAGTCTGTCTTGTCTGTCTGTCAATCTGTCTGTCGGTCGGTCTGTCGGTCGGTCGGTATGTCATGTATGTGTTTTTCTTCATATGTGTTTTTCTGTCTAAAATTCTGTCTGTCTGTCGGTCTGTTTGTCTCTGTGTATGTCTGTCTGTCTGTCTTTCATCTGTCTGTCTGCCTGTCCGTTCGTTTGTCAGTTTGTCGGTCTGTATGTCTGTCCGTGGGTTTGTATGTCTGTCGGTGTGTCTGTCTTTCTGTGTGTCAATATGTCTGTTTGTCTGTCTGTCTGTCATCAGTCAGTCTGTCGGTCTGTCTGTACGTCGGTCTGTCTGTCTGTCTGTCAGTATGTGTGTCCGTCTGTACGTCGGTCTGTCTGTCTGTCTGTCAGTATGTGTGTCCGTCTGTGGGTCTGTATGTCTTTAGGTCCGTCTGTCTGTTTGTCAGTCTGTTTGTGTGTCTGTCAGTCTGAAATTTTGTCTGTCCGTCTGTCCGTCTGGCAGTCTGTCTGTCGGTTTGTCAGGCTGTGTGTCTGTCGGTCTGTCTTTCTGTCTGTTTTTCTGTCTGTCGGTACGTCTGTCGGTTTGCTGGTCTGCATGTTTGTCTGTGGGTCTGTATGTATGTCGGTCTATCGGTTTGTTTGCGTGTCCTTATGTGTGTCTGTCGGTTTGTAGGTCTGTCGGTTCGTGTGTCAGTCTGTCTGTCCTTGTTTTTCTGTCTGCTTGTCGGTCGGTCTGTCAGTCAGTCATTTTGTGTCTGTCCGTCGGTCTGTCAGTCAGTCTGTCTGTCTGTCTGTCCGTCGGTATGTCTGTCTGTCGGTTTTATTTTGCAATTTGTGTCAGTCTGTCTGGCTGTCGGTCTTTCTGTCTTTCTGTGTGTCGGTCCGTCTGTTTGTCTGTCCCTATGTGTGTCTGTCGGTCTGTATGTCCGGCTGTCTCTCTGCCCTTATGTCTGTCGGTCCGTCTCTCTGTCTGTCAGTCTGTATGTCTGTCCGTCTGTCGGTCTGTTTGTGTGTCTGTCGGTTTGTCTGATTGTCGGTCTGTCTGTCTATCAGTACGTCTGTCAATCTGTCTGTCTGTCTGTCCGGCTGTGGTTTTGTATTAGGGTTGGCAAGCTTAAGCTTAATCCAAATCTGAAAGCTGAATCAAGCCAAATTTGATGTTACGCTAAATCTAAATCCAAATCTGAAAATCAGAATATATGTAAGCTTAATGCTTATTTAAATGTGAATGTCTACAGAAAGCTGAATCCGTAAGCTGAATTGTTTTGGCTTGCGAGAAAATTTAATTTGTGTTTAAATTTTTTTACTAATCCTGTATATGCATAGATGGACATTTAGTTTGCACTCACGCTCATCTCATAAGGGATGCTTATATGAAGTATGCACTTACCCTCACGCTCACCCCCACGTCATCTAAAACTTGCATCTTGCACTCACTCTTATGAGTGTAAATTTTAAATAGAAGCAACTAACGCTCTTCCTCATAAGGCATTTCTCAATGCGCCTTAATTCAATGTAGTCAAATATGTGTAGAGCCATATTTTTATTGCAATTTCTTAAAATTGTATTTTTTATTAAACCAAACAGTTCTACGTGGATATTGTTTCGATCGATTAAAATTTATATGTTATTACAGTAAATAATATAATGCATTGCTTTGAGTAAAAAGCCGCATTAAAGTAAATATTTTTCTTTTGGGTTCTGTTGGTACCATCGCTAGCTTTAGCTTAAACTTGTGATTGATAAAAAAATTCCTACAGTTGCATTACTAATAAAAATAAATATTCTAATCAACATCCCGTGAGATTTAGTAACAATACAATTATTAAAATTTTGTATTTATGATAAACATAAAAACGCTCTAAGTTTAACGAGTTATTTAAATACTTTAGTTTTTTATTTTAATAACAGTTTAATTTACAATAGTAAAGCCTAATTAAAAAACACAACGTTGACTGTTAAGCGTATAAAAAGCAGCTGTATACATTTATTTGATCTTTTCGAATTAAAATTTTGAGATTCAAGATTTTAAGAAGGAGATTCTCCTACCAGACTGCGAGCTGAACAGTCGCTCTTAAAATTGGTTCCTGGGCACCTTAAGCCTACGGTTGACTAGGTCAACCCACCTGTACTGCTGCTAGGTTCTTGGCGCCTCAAAGGCCAATGCTCAGGCTGAGCTCATCTGTACAGCTGCTGGGTGGGCCAAAACCCCAATTTTGAGCAGAAGTTTTCTGCGTGCACTGGATTAAAATTCTGGACTTTTCTAAATATTGCTGCAGTTTCAAGTGTGGTGCCATCAATTTTTGGGGTCATACGCACGTTTCAGTAATTAATTAGATATTAATCAACATTCACAAGACAGTAACAGAATCAAAATCAACTCACAAGTCAATCATCCTATAGTTCAAGAAAGAAGAAAAGCATCTGTTTACGTTCCTTTCCTGAATAGCAAGTAGTACATGGGTTGGTTCGACTATTTACTTACTTACTTTTAAATTATTCTAGCTCATTAGCAAATCTAATTAGATAGGTGTGGTAAGTACCAGGAAAAAAAATAGACTTTTATAACTCAAACCCCTTATCCAAGAGATGATAACCGCCGTTTCTTTGCGGCATGATGCAGGTTCAAATTTCGCTCGGTGCAATATGTCTGATGGACCTAAGATCCACCCTGGGTTCAATTATAATGTACTGTCCTCCTGGGTTTCAAATTTTTAGATTTTATTCCCCATCTTTCGGAAAATTCTGACATATTGCTGAATTATTTTGCTCAAATTTGTTTATTTTGTATGTATATTACTATTAATAAGCTTAAGTTCCTACTCTACCTATTTCTACTCCTAATTACTTTAACTATGTCATATAATAAAGCTGGAAAAAATAAAATATGTATGATATGTAATCGTGCAGATGCACCAAAGCTTGCCATAAGATGTAGTGTTTGTCAAAACCTATACCACAACACGAATTGTCTTTATCTTCTCATTAGAAACAAAGAGTTTAAAACCTTAATTAATTCAAAATATTGGAGATGCAAATTGTGTTGTAATAATAATAGTAATACCAGTGCTGAGTATGAAACATTTCTTCAAAATATAGGTAATAATAATGACTCTTTTTTCATTTTTGACAATCAAAATCTTTTATCTAACTCCTTTTAGTTTCAACTACTGCCAAAAGGCTTTACAGTTATGCACATAAATGTATGTAGTCTGCGCTTTAAAGTTCACCAGCTTTCAATAATTATATATCATTATTGTGTAGATATTAGGTGTGTCACCGAGACATAGCTTAATGTAAACACTAATGATAACGAAGTCCATATTCCAGGATACTACTTCTATAGAAATGAAAGAGGCGCAGGCGGAGGTAATGTAGGTATTTATGTTAAGGATAGCATTAAAACTGAACTAGTTACTGCATCTATTCACTCTGCTGAATCTATAACTATTACTGTCAAACTACCTTAAACTAAACACTTTGCTATAGTCAATGTATAAAGACCCTCTGGGCATTTGGTATATGATGATAATTTTTTCTATGGTATGTCAGAACTGATTTCCTCTCTTCATCAGCACTGTTTAGATATACACATTCTAGGTGATTTTAATGTTGACATATTATCTAAATGTAACAATACACGTAACTTATCTCAATGTACATACATACCTAATTTAGCTCAAATTATTAGTGAGCCTACCAGAACAACGCTAACTACTTGTACATTAATAGATCATATCTATACTAATAATTACACATTTGTTAAAACTACAGGGGTCATTGAATGTGCGCTTTCTGATCATGATATTGTCTACTGTGTATTAAAAAAGCTCAAAGTGCACATTGCTTCCAAAACAATCATCAGTAGAAAATATAACAGTATAAATATAGATGAAATCAGCCTCCAGCTACTTAATACAAAATATTCAATTTTAAATGAATTTGATTTGGTTAATGAGAAGGTCAAAGTATTTAAAACATTGACCCATTGTTCACTAGAAAAGTATGTACCAATAGTAAAAAAGCGTATACAAACAAAACCTAATGCTTGGCTAGATAGTAAGCTAAAGAAACTAGTACATAGAAAAAACCACTTAAAGAAAAAAGCAATGAGACTTAAGTTACCACAATGCTGGGTAGAGTATAAATTTTGTAGAAACAGAAGTTACTCTGTTAGTAAGGTATGCTAAAATTAATTTCTTTCGGTGTGAATTTGAAAATCCTAAAACTTCAAAAGAATCTTGGGATGCGTTTAAGCTTCTGCTTGGTAAAAAAATTATCAACTACGAGTATACTTAAACTTAAAATTAACAATTCCATAACCATTGATAAACATTCAATCACTGAAAGCCTAGCTGAAGCTTTTGTTGTCAACCATTTGAATGAAGACAATGAATTACTACAACTATCCGAATCATTAAAATTAAATGACCTTTCATTTCCATTAGTTACAAAAGAGGATGTTTTAGTATTGATTAAGGACACAAAGGGAAGTTTACCCTCTAGAATGAAAAATGTGCAGTCTAAAATTATTAAAATGTTTCTCGATATATTTGATCCTATTCTAAGGGATATATTTAATTATGCGCTAAAAACAGGACAGTTTCCTTTGGAATGGAAAAAGGCTATAGTAACTCCAGTACTTAAACCAAAAACTAACAAATTGTTACCCACGTCATATAGACCAACATTAATTCTACTTTTTCTCTCAAAGTTATTTGAAGCAACAATAGCTTCTAGGATAATGACGTTTGTTGAAAATAATCAGTTATTATCAAATATGCAATATGGCTTTCGTCTAGGTAGATCCTGTTTACATGCACTGGTTAAATTATCTCATAAAATATATAGCTCAATTGAAAACAAGAAACTCTGTGCAGTATTATTTATTGACTTACGAAAGGCATTTGACATAGTTAAATATGTCAAACTAATTAAAAAACTCCACAGTAAGTATCACGTTCCTGTATACCTTATTAGAATATTATGTAGTTACTTATCAAACCGCGACTTTTCCATAAAACTCAGTGATTATATATCTAATCCATATTCTTTGAATGGTGGAGTCCCCCATGGTAGTGTATTACGTCCTATTCTTTTTATATTGTACTTTGATGACATTACAGAAGTATTAAGAGACTTAACTCTTTATGCTGATGATATAGAATTTGTAAGTACTGCTAATACGTCTGTACGGTTAAAAATGGATTTAGAAAATACACTTGAAAATATTAACAATTGGTGTAATACAAATGACATGGAAGGAAATTTTATCAAAACTAAATTTATGAAATTTTCAAAGTTTAAGTCAAGACAACGCTGTGAGTTTAATACCATAGAATACCAGAGTCATATTGTACAAAAGGTTAACAATTTTAAAAATCTTGGTGTTTACTTTAATAATTATCTTAAGTTTGATATCCATTGTTATTATGTAATTTAGAAAATTTTATTTAAATGTGCTCAACTTGTAAAATATAAACGTTTCATACCAGAAAATCTGTTACATATTGTATTTAAATCCTTAATATTCTCTCAAATTCATTTTAGTTTTCCTGTTTGGGGAGCTGTTTCTGACAGGCTTCCACAGAAATGCCAAAGAACTATTGATCATTTCTTAAAATGTATTAATGTTAAAGGTTACAATTTTAATATAAATGCTAAACATGTTCCATCTATAATAATAAATAAATATATATATATATATTTATATTATTTTATCTAGTTGATATGTTGTCTTTGGCCCTCACAACCCCTTCATGATACATAGATACATTCGTAATTATACAAAAAATGAATTGATCCTTGGATTGAGTATTAGTATTGTTTATATAGTTAAGCGTTTGAAAAATATATCAAAGTAATTGTCATAATAGTAAGAGTACATATTAATGTATGTTTTTGGTTATGTGTGCGCTCTGTTATAGTGATATTAGGAGATTGTCACTGCTGCTTTTTTTTAATGTTGAGAACTTCTACCTAAAAGTTGTACATTTTCTGCATGAAATCCGCTGTACATGCTTTGTCATTAAATAGTATTTCTATATAGTTAGTCTTTGTTATTCCAGATTTTTTGATGTTTAGTTTTTCTTGTTCCTTACAATATTTACGGCAAATAAGTATCACGTGATATATGTCTTCCTTCTTATGATTACAGAATTGGCAACTTGTAGGGCCATTTGTCCTTCATAATTTGTTTAGCATCCCTAATTGAATTTTATCACCGTTTATTTTTATATAGGGGTGACCGAACCGCAGTTGTTGAATAAGTTTGATAACTGCCCATGAGACGTTTTGGAGGTAGATCCTGCTTACTGTTGCGTGTGATTTGAGTTGTCTAAAGTGTTTCATAGGTACACTATTAAGCATGTCGAGGACGTCTTGGTTAATTAGGTTTTGTCGGGCTTTTGCGATGAGGATATTGGCTTGCTTTTCAAAGAATGTTCTATCTATACCTAACAATACACGCAATAGAAAGAAAAAGTTGGATATGTATAAGCTTTATGAATCTTTCTCTATACTTACTGTATTTGAAAGACTTACATACATTACTACCTCAATGACTCGTATACTACCCAACTAATCATAAAAATTATCTTGTCGGCTTGAAATCAAAAGAGAAGACAGTGAACGTTCTTCCTGACATAAACATTTTCTGAAAATAAATAAAAGCTCCTCTTTCTATCACAACTCCTATCAGTATTAGGCAGCTAAGGTCTGGAATTCTAAACTGTTTTCTATACATGCTGGTAAAAACTTCAAGGACTTTCAGTTTGACCTAAACAAATGGATAATTAATCAAAGATATTTGTAACACTTTAGTTTAACTAATACTAAATGACATGTATTATTAATTATTTTATTTGTTACTAATTTTAGATAATAGTATATTTATGTATGTCTGTATGTGGAAATCAGTGCTTGTTGCTGACATATTGGACAATAAAGCCATTAAATTACATTACTTTTAAAATTTTAAATATTTTGCGATTTTAGATTAACCTAAATCAAAATCAAAATCTGAAATTTTGTGGCTTTTTATAGCTGAGCTAAATTGAAATCTAAATTAACAAATTTAGCCTATCTTCATCCTAATCTAAATCTGAATTGTTGATAATATGAAAAGCTAAATCTAAATCTAAATCTTTATTATTTAGCTTGCCATCCCTGTTTTGTATGTCTGTTAGTCCGTCGGTCTATTTGTTAGTCTGTTTGGTTGTCAGTAAGTCTAAACTTTCGTCTGTCTGTCAGTCGGTCTGTGTGTTTGTCTGTCCGTCGGTCTGTGTGTATGTCTGTCATCTGTCTTTCTGTCTGTCGCGTGAAGTAGAAACAGGGCTTTTGCTATTAGGGTTAGTTATTTATAGCAGTGGAGGGAATAGGATAAAGGAGCTGAGGGCGTCGGTAGGACGACGACATCGGGAGAGCTTGAAAACTTTCCGCGGTCCATAGCAGTGGGGAATTTGTAGGTATAGACAGAGGAGCGGGATAGTGGTTATCGGAGTGAGGTGAAGGGCGGAGCGGAGAGCGATGAGTTAGTTGATGACGTGGCGGTCGTATGATTTTAGGCTGAGCTCGTCCAGACAAGAAGGAGAATAATGCACTTTTATTTTAGAGCTTCTCCAGTACAGAACGTGGTACAATTATTGAGCTAGAAATAAGTGAAGCCCGCCGCCAATTTCCTTGTGTTAATTTTATATACCTAAATCCTATTTAATTATTTATAACATAACATTACTTTCTTTATTTGTTTTCTACAGTTAGGTAGTGTGTAATTATCCTGGAGTGGACTTAAATAGAGTGTGTGTAATTTGAGGTTGATTAACGTTGTGGATTAAAGACAGAGATCAAATATGATTATCCCTTATTTGTCGTGTAGAATTCTCCTATCTCCTCCCTTTTACGCCCTTTGTATAGAAGATTCAGTGGCTGATACAGCGGTGTGGCGGTCTCTTGGTCTGCGGTATTGAATCTTCCTTTACCACTACCGCGAACTGACCGACTGAACGACTTCGCTTGTCTGGTGGATGGATTACCTCGTCCGGGTTAGACCAAAGACTTCGCTTCGCGGTCCTACACCTCTCGTCCGTGTCTCTTCTGTAGCTCGGTTGATTGCAACAACGCAACGCTGGTCTGGCTTCGCAGCACACGACGTTCTGGTACGGGCTCCGAGGAAGATGAACAAGTAGTACGTGCGGTGTGTCGGTGCCAGTATTTCGCCTCACCACCAACAGCCAGAATCAACTAATGACCGCAATGATTCCGGTACCCGTACTATATGCTCAACACTACCTAAGTGCCAGCTTCTACTAGCTTTATGCGTTTCACGAAATCATCGTCCACAAAAGTTTAACTTGAGGGATAATTAAACTTGATCTCTGTCTTTAATTCACAATGACTTTCAACCTCAATTTATGTCCAATCATCTTAAGTTCTCTCGGCAACAATTAACCACTATTTAATTACAATTAATAAACGGAGAAAATAAAGATATTTATATTATAATAAAAGGTAGTTATATATATTAATAACACAATAAAAGTATGGCGGCGGGCCTAACTTATTTCTAGCTCATATAATAGTACCACCTTCTACACTGGAGCAGCTCTAGAATGAAAGTGACTTGCTCCCCTTCTTGGCCGTATGAGCTTAGCTTCAACATCATACCACTGCCACGTCAGCAACCAACTTGTCAACCGACGCTATCTGCTCCGTCCTTCCTTCCCTTTCTATGCTCCATATCTCGCTCCTCCACCTTTACCTACATATTCCCCACTGCTGTGGACCGCGGAAATTTTCCACGCCTTGACGTCGTCGTCCGGCTGTTGCTTACATTTCCTTTGCCCCGTTCCCTCTGTTGCTATTAATACATGACCCCAATAGCAAAAGCCCTGAATATACTTCACACTATCCCCTTTCCACTCTTTTCAACTGGTTAGTGCTCCTCCGGCATCGCAGCATGCCTACTGAGTACGCCACCGTTGAAATTGAGTTTAAAAGTAGAAAAAGAACCTGAGACCCGCAGCTAAACCGCCCTTTCGTCTATAGTATCACTACTTCACACTGGGCCTACCCCTATCTGACCCTGTTTCTCGGTACCACTCCTTGGTATGCCGGTCATAACTCCTTGTGCAGCCCCGACCGGCGTTACATGTCATAGCATACAAACATTTCTTATCACTTGTCATCATTTTAAAATAAAACCATAGTTATACCGAGTCCTGCTTCCGCCGGACCGCACTCCGGTACTCTTATAACTATATATCACAAACAAGTCATATAACCGTAATACCGCCGAACCGCAGCTCGGTAACTACAAACATAATTTTACAAAAATATAAACATACCACACTACTGCCGAACCACAGCTCGGTAATCCTAAACATAAATTTACAAAGTCATACGACCGTAATACCGTTGAACCGCAGCTTGGTAACCTCAAACATACATAAAAACAAACTTTATCGTCAAGAGATAAAAAAATGCCTTCATTTATAACTGCCCTTCGGCATAAAATAACATAAATAATGCACAAAAATGCAATAAAACTTAACCTATAACATAAAACTTAGTACAAAAGTATACAATCTTGGTTCCTCCCTGAACCCTTCAACTGCCTCATCTTCCTGAGTCTTCCTAGCACTGTGATGGCTTGTCTTTCTCATCCTCGGTGACTCCGATCTCTTCTGTTCCCGCTTATACCAGTTGTTGATAGTCGGTACCTGCTGATTACGGATCCTATACATGTACATATGTCGCGTCTGTCCACGACGAAGACAATATGTACATGTATAGGAAATATTTTCACTATATTTCCTATACATGTACATATATGTCGTCGTCGTCGTCGTCGGTGTAAACCAATAGTTGGTTTAGACCAAGCACCAAGGATTGAGCTGTACTCTCGATGACGTCACTATGTGTATGTATACGTATTTATGAAGGTGACCGAACTATTACGTGTCATGTACGTGTTTTTAACGTTTGCTATTGCATATATAAGTAGGAGTTTCCATATTTTAGTTCATTTTCACGCTGGCGTTCCTAGCTCCAATCGTAGAGGCTGGCATTTCTGCTGCCACAAGTGCTGCGGGTTTTTCGTCTATTTTAACTGGTCTAGGCATTGGAGGTGGTGTTTTAGTGAAACAGGCTATAGACAAAGGAGCTACATATCCCGGTCACAAATATTTAGGCCCGGGCAACCCAGCTGATAACGGTGAACCAGTGGACAGTGACGACAAAATAGCAGAAGAACACGACGATTTGTACCAACGTGCTAAAAAGCCACAAGATATACAGAGTGCTGACTACCATAGTATTAATCAATTTGATGCAGATTGGAAGACTCACGGGAATATACATTCATTATTTGGAAAATACGGATTAAAATTGAAATACGGAGTGGAATCAAAATTCGGAGTTCTATATCCCCATTTACCTAAAAATACCCACAGTACTACTCCAGCTCCACTACCACTTACTTCACCCATGTCATTACATGCGTGGAGCATAGACACACTGAACAACATGGACACGCAGCCTACAAATGAGTTGCAACAGCAAGGACCTAGTGGAACTCAAGCCCCCTCTGGTGATAGCGAAAATGAACGCAAACGCAAAGCAGACACACTGAATTCAAGCGCGAAGCGCCACCGTCCTGGCTTTGCACCAACCAATCCAGACAAAACTGAACAAGGTAATATTGTGTCATACGTGGATCGCCCAACTAATTACCATGGAAGTTACACTCGTCATTTTAAAAAAGTGCATCATTTTTTAACACATGGAGTGGCAAATGTCGCGTTTTCGGGTAGTGGTGACAATAAAGACAAACGCTTTTTAACAACATCTTTGGCTGCTCTACCTGTTGACAATGTGTGGTTTTATTTAACGCCCAAGGAGTTTGCAATTTTAAATCCCGGTGAAACCTGTTTAGGTGTTAAGGTGACAGTGTCCCAACGCAATGTACGTGTTGGATTTGAAACAGCTTCCAGCGCCACCCAACTAGCAACATTGAATGAAACTAAAATTGGAATGCATGCCATTGGATTGAACTTGACTGGATATGGAGGTAACGCGTCATATACATATGATGCTAAAGAAACCATGAAACCAACGTCGGCTACACAACAGGTTGTGTCAAGTAATATTTATACAGCCATGTATGGGGGTGATGGTGACAGCCTATCAAGCATACCTGCTTCCCAGCTTGGTGTCCCTATAGTGTTGAATAGATATTTTACAATGGCAAGTGAAAAAGGCACAACAAACAATGCAGCTCAAGCAAGCGGGTGGCCCAATCTAATGGCGCATGTTCATCGCTATAATGCTGCTGATCTTGGAATGGAAGGCGTGGCCGAATATACTTACACGCCAGAAATGGGAATTTTGAAGAATATGCCAAAACATGTTGACTGGGGTGCCCCTAAAGGGGAATTGCTAGTGGGTGGTGGAGCAGGCTATAGACCTGGGAAACAATTGGAAATCAATGAATGGGGAGAATCTAGTTTTGGTGTTGGACAGACACGACAAGCACGTGTTGACGTCACTGATTTCACATATACTGATGGTATAGAAAAGTCGCAGTATATTGTACGTGGCATAGATAATGTTACAGCCTACAAAACACAGCCGTCTTTCCATGTGGGAATTCTACCAGTGCCAAAAATTACAACTACTACTAATGCTGTATTGCCTACTTCGTGGACTGACACACAAGCAGTATGGGAAGTTACAGCGGAAATGACAACAATGTGGCGTGAACATACAACCCGGCCCTATGGAACTTCAGCGTGGGAACCTGCAATAGATGAAGTTGTATGGACTATATCTAATGTAGCTCCTGAAGGGCATATGCAAGTACTACGTGGTACTGGAGTTAACACAGGACAAGCATTTCCGAATGAGAAATAATTCATTATATATGCACTTATTAGTTATTGTAATTATGCAATGAATTACATGATAATAAAAACACAAAATTTAAATGCACTGATTTTTTATTCATTTATTATACCATATTTTAACATGAGTGGATACAAACATAAAGGTGTAGGCTTTTTATCATATGCCCTAAGCTTTGGACATGCTGCCCACCTGTACTGACAAATTCTATCACTGAATGCAGGGTCACTCAGGAAGTTCACATGATTATTCGTAAGTATAATCACAGGAGTCCTATAGATACTTGAGTCAGGTTTACCCTTTACACGAACTGTATACTGGTCACCACCAGTAATCATCTTTATAGTATCGGTCATAGCACTTTCATAATTAGGTTCATTCCAAATCAATAGTCTCTTATTAACTGCCTCCATAAAGGCAAACCCATTAGATCTATTGGCCATCCCTAATTGACCAGTAACCATATAAAAGCCACATACAATGTCAAAGAAAAAATTTTTGCCAGCCGACGGAGGCGACAGTACAGACAACGAATTCATTTTAGGAATTATCATTTCACACACATTATATACATCCTGGAGAAATTTTGTAATCAAATGATGATCATTAGAAAATTGAAATTTTAAGAGTATATCAACTACATCTAATGATTCAGACATATTATAGTATACATCATCAACAGATCGAGAGCCAGAATAAAATTGCGGTTTACAGCCATTAGAATTATAAAAAAACCAGAAATCACGCATTTTCCATAACACCATTTTGGCTTGCCACGTTTCCAATACAGTTTTTACAATTTTTTCAGAATCACGTAAATACATCAAATGTTCATTATCTAACCAATGTTTAGAATAGGGGAGATTATGAATAGGGGTTACAGGGTATGTTTTTAAAATTGTTTCAACTTCTTGGAGGATGCGTCCTTTGTCTCCGCTGCCTCCGCCGAGATCACGGCGTGCTCTTTTATTCGCTCCAGTGCTTTGTAGACCGCCCCGTGATTGCCGAATGTAATTTTCATTCTCGTTGTGGCACGAGTCCACCAATCCTTGGTCGGCATCGTCTCCACCTCGTCCCGCCGGTAAACCTTCAGATCCAAGTAATAGTCGTCGAACCCTTCTTCCCAGTTGAGCGTAGCGTACCCGTCTTCCCGGGCTTGCGTAATAGTGCATGAGACGTTGCCAGTCTGCCCGGCTAAGCTCGCTGAACGGAAGGCACTTGCGAACCTGTCCTCGAAAGACCGCTTCTTGTCCCCCTTCCTTCCTAAAGGCACAGCGGCAAGAACGGTTTGAGTAAGGACAGGCGTGGAGGACGTGGATGTGGTCGTCGTGGCTGATGACGATGATGAACTCCCCGGGGAACTTCGAGAAGGCGCCAAACATTCGATCCAGAACTCTTTCAACATGCTCGGCAGATCCACAATGTATGACGTCGCTGTAAAAGACGGCACTAGCTGGCACATTGCATCCAGAAAGTCCTCTGTAGAAATCGTCAAAGGTTCTGAAAGTGTCTCCCAGTTCCCAAGAATTTGCTCTCTCAATATGATCAGCAATGGCACTAGATCGTCTGCCACGTCGTGCTCGTACTGCGAGTTGATGCTCAGTAGTAACATCTACGTGATCTTCTTGCTCATCCTCCCCTCCGGTATTGCCTCCATTCCCGTTGTCAGACATTGCAATGCGCTGCTCATGTTAGAAAAGACGTCTACGTACTGCTGGTGGTGGTTCGGTTTCAAGATACTCGGCACACTCTTCGATGGTAATTTCTTCGTCCCAATGGCTTAGAAGTTCCTTTAGTTGAGCAACCACCAATTCGTTTATAACTGGAATTAAATAATCACAATTATATGCACGATAAACACAGGCTTCGTTACATTCGTCGCAATATTTAGTGTTATTTAAATCCGACAATGCTACAGGTGAGAGAACCTCTCCGTGTATATCTATCTCATTAATAATTTTATCTACTGCGTCTTCTTCGCTAACTCTATTTATGAGTAAAAATTCTGTTAGTTGTCCTTTAATGCAAGAAGAACAATATCTACACCCAATATATGTGAACCAAATAAAAGAAAAATGTTCAAATCTATGAAAAGCAAAACTTAAGTCTGGACTATCTCGTGACCAAGTAATAGCAACTTCTGTCTGTTCTTCACTATCTGAAGCCCCTAACTCCTCGTCAGTTTCTAATTGTGCTAAAATTAATCCAACTACCTGAGTTACAGGAGATGGTTCTCGTTGATGTGATAAACACATAATGATACCTAATGTTAATGATGCCAGGCTTTTATATCCAAATTATATCATGTATTATTGTGTATTCCATTGCATTCCGAGTGCAATTAATTATAATGCATTTTTATGAGTTTTAGTCGTAATGCACTTGAATTTAATCATTTGCAATTCAAGTTTGTTGTTTGCATCAAACAACTTTTTTCCAAGGTGCCATTAATTATTCTGATTTTTAACTATTGTAGATTTTGACATTGTTGCAAGTCAGTACACACACCAGTACTGAATCAGTACTGCTGAACTACTATATACATGAAAGTACTGAATCAGTACTGCTGAACTACTATATACATAAAAGTACTGAATCAGTACTGCTGAACTACTATATACATAAAAGTACTGAATCAGTACTGCTGAACTACTATAAAAATTACATACAGTGACGTCATCGAGAGTACTGCTCGGCTCCAGTCGCTGCATCTTCTGCCTAAAATATTGATATCAGTCGAAAACGGTCCAAGTTGTACAGCTGTGGTCCTAGTATTTCCAAGATTCCGGCCTCTACCGACTCGCCGGTCCGGACTCTACTCATATTGTGCTGCACACTCCCCGCCTGGCTCGTACTCGGTGTCTCCAACGACGACATCTCCAGCGACATAGATGCTGAATCACCTCCACGCGTTGTACTGAGACGCTCATCAATCATGCTCTAAGTTCGAGCCGCCCACATCTCTTGTTTTACAATCACCAGGGCCGCCACCTCGCCAAAAAATGATTCTGGGTCCTCCAGTGACCATGCGGCCGGGTTTGAGTTCTGCACCCACAAGTCCCCTACTACTTGTAAACTCTCAGTCAGTTGCGCCCGCAGAACCTAAAGACTCCGCTCCATCTCCGAAATTCGAAACAATGGTTCCCTCGGCGCTCGCACCAGCATCCACGGTTTCGAAGCTAGCACATTCTTTGCCGCTCTCGTTGTATATAGCTTACAACAGTGGATGAGAATGTGAATGAAATAAAAATGCTATGTAGTAAAAACTACATAGTCTTCGACCAAGGCTCTGATGAAAACCAATGATGATCTGTATATAGTCAGATCTGCTATTTATTCACTTTTTTGTCCTAATGAGTATAACAGTATACATGTTTTATGTCTGCAGAGAGAGAAAGACAGAGAGTGAGGGTAACCTCGTTCCACTCTAACGCTCTGTACGAAACTTGTTACGTAGGCATGGCCAATGCCTTTGTCACAATTACTGAGTAGTCAAGAATCTTGTGCACAGATCCTTAACTACAACAATACGAAGGCAACATTCTGCATGTCTTCATGTATACTATATTATTATTTTATAATTTCACTATATACTACAATTTACATATAGGATTGTTATACTATATAAAAAGAATACAATACACCTAACACAAACAAATGAAGCTGTCCTTAGCTTATATAATATATAGGTATGTGTGTGTACAGAGAATAATTCATACATAAGTACATAGAGTTGAATTTTGTTAGTTGTCGTTGTTTCTCTCATTAAGAAGGTAGTCGTCCTATTCCTATAAATATTTTTAAAATTCTTTTTTCTTGTTTGTTTTACATAAAATTAAATTATTTTTTGCCTAATACAAAACACGCTACTGGATTACACCGTCTGTCTCGTTGTAAACAAGGGGTGATCCTTTAAACCTTACTCTCTTCATGGAGGCGTTCATTTATTAGGCGTTTGTTACAACGATTACCTCCGGTAATGGTGTTTACTACGTATTAGCATTGAGTTCTATAAAATCTAAATAAGAAGAATACAATACACCAAAATAATATATATAGGAAAAATGAGAAAACAACGACAACGCATCTTAAAAGCTAGAATACGGTATTTATTTAGCAGAAGAGCGTAAATTATAGCGTGGAGGAGGCATTTCATTAGGAGGAATTAGTGGTTGTAGTGGTATTGCTTTCGGTATATTCTGTAGTGGTCGTCCACGTCGTCTTATTGGAGGCAGCTGAGAAACAGGAGGCATTGAAAGTGAATTTTTCACGGCAGCAGCGTAGGTAGTAGGAGATGGGACGGAGTCTATCCGCGTGTAGTACTTTTTTAATTTCAAAATGTGTACAATTTTGCAAATTTTTGGATCGAGCACCTGCTGTATTTCGTAATTAACATCGTTGAGCTTACGAAGGATAGAAAAAGGTCCAGTCCAATAGCGGAAAAGAGAAGGAGCTTGTCCTGGCTCACGGCGGGGGTGATAGTATAGAACTTGATCGCCGATGGCAAACGTAAACGGTTTGTAGGTAGCTCTCACTTTTTTAGCATAGGCATCTTGGGCAGAGCGTAAATTTTGGCAAACTGTCTGATATATAGTTTGAAAGTGAGTTTGGTAATCAAGAATTGTAGTGTCTGGTGTGTGTGGAAGAATAACGTCTGGGAGAAGTTTTGGTTGTTGTCCAGTCATAATATAAAAGGGAGATAGGCCGAAACTGCGGTTTAAACTAGTGTTGAGGGAGAATTGTGCAAATGAAAGATAGGTATCCCAAAAACGCTGGTGGTCGTAGACATACATGGACAACGCTGTTTTTAACGGTCCATGTTGTCGTTCTAATGAACTTTGGGACTATGGATGAAAAATAGTAGACATTTTATGGGTAGCTTCCATCATTTTAGTAAGGTGTGCAAAGATTTCAGAGGTAAAGTTGGAACCTCTGTCCGTGTGTATTATTTGAGGGACCCCATGACGGCATATTATAGATTCTAAAACAAATTTGGCAACCTGTATGGATGTTCCCTCAGATACCGCTCGAGTCTCTAGCCATTTAGAATGATAGTCTTGGGCAGTTAATATGTATTTTTTCCCGGAAGAGTAACGCACTAAGGGGCCAACCATATCAATTATCCATCTCTGACGTGGGGAACTTGGTATAGGGATGTATTGAAAGGAGCCATATGGCTTACGGCTGAGAGGCTTCTTGCCTTGGCACTTATCGCATGATTGTATATACTTGAAAATATCAGTTTGAAGAGTAGGCCAGTAGTATCTTGAGCGAAGCTTTAGGTAGGTACGCGTCATACCAGAATGACCAGACAATGGATCGTCATGAAAAGCTTTAAGTAGGTCTGCAATTTCATTCTTGGGAATACATAGCAGATATTTTTCGCCTTTTCAAGGGTTTCTATAGTAAAGGCAATTGTCAATAATCTTCCATTTTTTCCTATCCCTGGGAGTAGTTGTATTATTTGAGAACCGAGTGATAATTTTATGCATCCAGGGAGATTCCTTTTGTGTGGGGATTGATATTGAAGTAAGTGAGGACAACCTGACAACTTGTTTTTCTGGCGTTCGACCGAGACGGGAAAGAAGGTCTAGAGTATGATTTATTGATCCTTTTATATGCTGAATTTCAGTAATATTATATTTAGATAACTTGAGGGCCATACGGGTCATCTTAGGGGACATTTCAACCTTCTTACTGCGTAGAATGCTGCATTAAGCACAATGATCTGTGCGTAATATAAAAGGCAACCCAATTAAATACTCTTTAAGTTTATGAGTAGCCCAAGTCATAGCTAGGAGTTCCAAGTCCGTGGTAGTCCATTTAGACTCCGCGTCAGTCAGGGATCGACTAATATAAGCAACAGGGCGTAATTTTTGATTGTGTTCTTGTTCTAGAAAAGCTTTCAAGCCAGATTACAAAGCATCCGTCGTAAGGTATGTAGGGAGAGAGGCATCGAAATGTGCGAGGCAAGGGGGATGAGTCAGAGCATTTTTTAAATCCTTATAGGCAGCATCGCAGCTTGATGACCACACATAGGGTGTGTCTTTTCTTAACAATAGTCGTAATGGCTCTATA
Organism: Dicyrtomina minuta; assembly: GCA_949802685.1. Taxonomy (NCBI): domain Eukaryota; kingdom Metazoa; phylum Arthropoda; class Collembola; order Symphypleona; family Dicyrtomidae; genus Dicyrtomina; species Dicyrtomina minuta. The sequence goes on from CATKUY010000261.1 coordinate 1,788,494, forward strand.
CGTGCACTAAAATTCTGTATGTACTTACGAAAATAACTGAAACTGGCAATTACTGATTGTAGTTCTTTAAGCTTCGTGGGAACCGGCAATTCCAATATTGCTGTAGTGTTGTTCTTGTTTGGGGTAATTCCTTGTCGAGATACATCGTGTCCGAATACACATAACTCTTCGTATGCGAACTTGCATTTTGTTGGCTTGAGTTTTATATTTGCATCTCGTATGCGTTGAAATATGCGTCGTAAGTGTTGTACATGACTGTCAAATGTGGGAGAATGTACAAGTATATCATCGATAAACGCAGAAGCGATATTGTACAAATCAGAAGACAACATTACGTCTATGAATCGTTGAAAATATGAAGGTGAATTCCTATCACCCATAGGCATTCGTAAGTATTGAAATAATCCATGCTCACATATAAAGGCGAGTTTTTCCTGGTCTTCTTTCTTCACAGGGATTGCATGAAATCCACTTGCTGCGTCTAACGTAGAAAAGTATGACTTGTTTTTTAGTCTTGACAGGATGGTATTAATTGGTGGTAATGGATACACAAAAGGTTTTGTCACAGAATTCAGACCCCTCAGGTCTACACATACTCTGTGTTCTTGTTTACCACTTGCATCTATTTTCTTTTTTACAATCACTACGGGGGAACTCCAACTTGAGGTGGAAGGGGCAATTACTTCTGCTTTCAGCATTTTTGTTATATGTTCTTTAAGGATTTTATTTTGAAATTCACTTGTTTTATTGAGGCGTTGCTTGATTGGAGGACTATCCAAAGTGTCGACTTCAAACTCAATGAGGTCTGTCTTGCCTAGTTCTCCTTTCCATGAAAATATGTCAGAGTATTCTGTAATAGCTTGCATAATCTGTTTACGTTTGTCAGATTTCAATCGAGGGGAAATATCTATGAGGGATGCATTAACAGTTGGTTTTGGTGAGATAGGCAGATTATTTACTGATGTGGGAGTAGAGCGAGTACCTACGTGTAGAATAGATATAATATTGCCAAGTCTGCAATTTTTTGTAAGCTGTTCGGGACTAGAGGAGGGATTGGTGGCAACTATGTATGTAGAGTTAACTAAAAGAACTATCCGTGGTAACAGGATTTTATTTGTTGTGTAAAGGCGTAGAGAAGGGCAAAATAATTGATCGCTTGAATATTTCACATCAGATATAATAGGTTATGTAATTTGGCTACGAGCAGGGATTGTTATATCGTTAGCAAGGCGTAGTATATTCTGTATAGTACGTGATTTTTGAGCTGTGGGGATGAATGTGCTGTTTATTTTATTTGCTGCAAATAGTTGTTTTGGCCATAGTTTTCTCATTTTGTTGATAACTCGTCTTGAATTTTGTATGTTATTAGTAGTTGCTTCAGGTCTGAGTCCAATTTTTTGCAAAATGTTAGAAAGAGGGTTTATAAATGGTATGGGACCAAAGTGTAGGGATTGAAGGTGCTTGTCTTGATGGTTTGTATTAACTTTAAAATATTCGAGAAAGTCGTTGCCTATGAGAACTTTTTTATTATGCCTATTAGTTATTAGGAAGGGGTAATTAATTGTCATTGTTCCTATTTGAATTGGAATTTTAATAAATCCTGAATCTTGTATGGGCGATCCACCATATGCAGTAAGTTGTATGTACTTGTTTGGGAGTATATCGAGCTTAGGGGAGACTGGTAGAAGGGATTTACATATAACACTAATAGTAGCACCTGAATCTATCTGTGCTGTCGCATTCTTATTTAATAGCTTTATGGCGACTATGACGTCGGAGTGTAGAGTTTCAATCGAAACATGTATCTTGTGGGGTTCGGAGAGTATAATAGGTCTTACTGATTTTAAAGGTAGGGAAAGTTGAATGGAATCAGGCCTTGTTGGTTTTCCGCTGATTCTAACTGTTGAATGCGTGCATAAGAGGTGCGATTAAACGAGTTTCTACCTCTTTGTTGATGTGAGTTGCTTGGGACGTGGGCTCCACCACCTGGCTGTCTGCACTCAGGGCGAATATGTCCATGCCGCCCACAATTGTTGCATTGTGGGGTTCGTGTCTGCTGTTGAGTATTATTTTGACGATAATTATTGTTTTGGGCATTGCCTCTAAAATTTCCTTGTCCGCGTCGAAAGTTGTTATTGTTGTTTCTGTAGTTGTTGTTTCTTGCATGACCACTACGAAGTTGAGATATTTCGGTTTCCATCTTCTGCATTTGTTGTACAATATGTGCAATATCTCCTTGACCAATATTAGCTATCTCTGTTTTTATTGCTGCAAAAGGGAGAGATGGGGCAACTGGGATGGATGTTGTACCTTCTTCAAAGTTCTTGATGATAGCAGTAAGTTCTGTCCAAGTCTCTGGTATTTTTTGTGCTCGAATGAAATTTTGTGGGTTTACTTGGAATTATCAATAGTGATTCCTACTTTCGTTTTTTTGTCTAGTGATTTTAAATGTTCCTCGATGTAGTATCTTATCATAATGAGAAAAGATGAAGCTGCTTCTGTTGGCTTTTGTATTATAGCTAGAACGTCTTGTCGTGTCAATCCTTTATGTGTGGAAAATTCATTTAGGAATAAAGTTGTGAGATTGTCAAATTAAGAATTGTCATCTATATTTTTACGATGTAGGGCAGCCCAGTAACGTCCAGTAGGTGAATCTAGTCCAAGGGCTAAATTTTGTTTCTTGAGTTCTTCAGTTTTGATATCAGCAGCAGAAATCCATGTCTTCAATAAGTCGATATAATTTTGCGGGTCTGTGGCTTGTGATAATTTTGGAAGGAGGCTGTATGATGCCATTATATTAGTTTTTAAATCTTCTTTTTCTTCCTCTTCTTTTTTGTCCTCTTCTTTTTCCTCCCTGGTTTCTGTAGTGTCAAGTTCCTCTGGCTTAATTTCAGTGACTAGTTCTAGATCGTTATTAACTAAACCTTGACTCACGTTAGATTCAGAGGATTGACTACTTACTTCTGTCGACTGTGGAGGAGCTGAAGCTGCAACTGTTAGGGATTCACTGGAAGTTGAAGTGACTTCAGGTAATGTTGTCACAAATGAGTCGATTTTTTTTTGTGGTATGTCTGCACGTTTTGGGATCGCAAAATTGTTTTCTAATAGTAATTCACAAAATTCGTTAAGTAAAGAACTTACTGCCTTAATACGCTTATGGGGCTTTTTGTTGGCTTTTATTTCAAGAAGAGCAAGCAAGTCACTTTGATGTTTTTGGTATAGTTCATATACGTCTAGCCAATAATCAAGGCGAATTGGTTTATTTTTTGGCTCTCTTGCAACTAATCCAAGTTTTTGGGTATTTTGAAAAACAATAATTTTGTGGTCATTGACAGAAATTATTTGGAGCTGAGTTTGTAATTGTTGTAATTTATTAAGGTCGTTAACAGGAGGGAGGAAATTCATTGGTATTTTACTAAAACTGGAGAAGATACACCTGAACCAAACAATATTTCGACCACGAAATAGTGGAAAACAAAATCATGGGCACAAAAATATAAATAACGAAAAATAGGCCCGAAATTCGACAAGCAGAAACACCATTTCTGTTGTCTATAGCTTACAACAGTGGATGAGAATGTGAATGAAATAAAAATGCTATGTAGTAAAAACTACATAGTCTTCGACCAAGGCTCTGATGAAAACCAGTGATGATCTGTATATAGTCAGATCTGCTATTTATTCACTTTTTTGTCCTAATGAGTATAACAGTATACATGTTTTATGTCTGCAGAGAGAGAGAGACAGAGAGTGAGGGTAACCTCGTTCCACTCTAACGCTCTGTACGAAACTTGTTACGTAGGCATGGCCAATGCCTGTGTCACAATTACTGAGTAGTCAAGAATCTTGTGCACAGATCCTTGACTACAACAATACGAAGGCAACATTCTGCGTGTCTTCATGTACACTATTATTATTTTATAATTTCACTTTTTTGCCAGTGTCCCACTTAGAGTGTCCCTTTTTCGTTTCGCCGGCTTACTATGCGCCGTTCCTGTTTTATCTAGCTTTAGCGTGCTCTGATCCTGCCTAGTTTCATTCTAAATCTGGGTAGCCGCCGGTGTATCACTTTTCTTTTTCTTCGGAGGTCTCTTTGACTTCCCCGGTATCGAACCCGACTCTCCACTCTGATCCCCCTTCCGAGCCGCCTCTGCATCTCTCTCCTTCTGCTGCTCTAACCGGCGCATCTTCAATTTCGCTGCCGCTTTCTCTTTGGCTATGCGCTTCTTCTCTGCCCGGTCTGCGCTTCTGACCTCGTCCCAATCCCGTAACATGAATTGACTCGACTCGTGTTCATCGCGCCAAGCCGTGTAAGACGATTTGCACCCGTCGTAATCATACAGCTGAACCTCCGCGTCTAAAAAATCTGTAATGGGCATCTGCATTGCCATCTCCACCGGGACTTGTAACTTATTCACGTCTACCTATTGTTGCAGAACCTTTTTCTCCTGCATCATGCGTTCCAGGGCCTTCCGTTTATTCCCAAGCAAAACCAACACACACCACTGATTCACAAACTGCTCAAATCCAGCATGAGCGTCTTCAAAGAAATCCCACACTTCCTCTAACTTGGTACACTTTGCCCAGAACGCCCATTTTGACGGTGTGTCTTCCGCATTGACCGCCGCATTCTTGGCTGACTTCACGTGAAACGGAACTTGAATCATCCAAGCGACCGCTCCTATAGACAGCCACTCTCCCGGTTGTAAGTCCGAACCGTATGCCATCTCGCTACGAACCACCAACAGTATCAGGAATAACCCTCTCGGGTCTATTTTTTGTTGAGTGTCAAATTTACCCCGTTCACTTAACACTCTGATCTCGTTCAACACCATCTGCATATCCTGTTTGAACCCGGGCACTGAAAAATGCAGTTTGACCACTGGCATCTGGGTGCTCATTATTTTTATTTGGACTTCGGCGGCCCGCAACCACCGATCATAACCCATCTGTGGGATTGCTAAAGCTTCTGCATACAACCGACCCAAATTTAGCACTCTCAATGTCACTCCTGTCATATACTGGACTTGCGTCCTCCTGAGGACCACTCTGCCTTGTTTGTCTTTCGCTGGTCGGTTATCCTCTGCTATGTTCACAATTAATAAATCCAACCCCGGGAATATCGTGTTCACTGCCTCCTCCATCCTTCGATGCATATCTCTTTCATATTTCCAATTCCAAAACTGCTGCCATAAATGTTTGACATCAACCGTGTGGCGCGGTTGTGTGTAGGCAAAATTTCGCAGTAACTTAAATTGCGGTCCCAGATCGTAATACCACTTAGTAGCTTTACATTCCGCCAACCATTTCAAAATATATACTCTTGCTGCATGGTGGAGAGCCGCAAACCTCAATAACACCACTAAATTACCGTCCGTAACCCCAAATACCGAGATATATCCTCGCTTTGTGGTGTGCCGGTTGGCTCTCCACACATGTATCCCCACATGCCAAGCCTTGTCTAACCGGCCTAACGCCGTCTTCACCTCTTTCTTCGTGCTGGCATCCGCGACTACCGTCAACTTCTCAGTTGGAGTCGGTCTGGTCACCAATGCCGTCAGATTCCAATATCCGTCCACTGTCACGAACGATCTTACGTCCATAGCCGGCAGATCCTCATCTGCTTCGTAGCTCCCTGTTCCATCTTCGATCTTTGTACGATATTTCTCCACTATCGTAGAGAGCGACTTTTCCTCTTGCGGTTTCTTGTCGACCCAGATTATCCTGCGATCCAAGCTGCCGCTCGCTTAGCTCTTGAAAGCCATTTAAACTGAACTGGCTTATCTCGTATATTTAGGTTAAACACCTCACTGTTCAACCCTCCCGTGCAGGACTCACCCTTCCACGTCACGTCTTTGAAGGCTTTCGCCATGTCGGACTCCCATTGCGGTGGGGTAGTTATGCTAAAAAAAATTTAAAACCACAGATTAGACAATGTCTAAGTGAGGTTCTCCTCACTCCCGTCTCGCTGCGTTTTTCAAGCATGCCATGCACACAGTCACATTAAAGCGTAACCGCGATTAATATCAATACCAGCGCCGGTCGACCTGGTGCCTTTAACTTAACTATGTGTGGCGGTGGTTCCGGTAAACCGGTCCCATCACCGTGTTCCCCCACTAAGTCCGAACCTGACTCTTTCCCTGCCTTTGATAACCTTCTGCTATCCCACTACACTACCACTTTTTACTCTACCCCGGTGCCTTCTAAGATGCTTATAGCAAATACTTAACGTTTAAGCGCGTTCCCTTTTTTATTCACCCACAGAAGCTTTTAAACTGTGACCGACGACCGCACCACTGATCCTCGGTATCTGGTTATTGGACACTGAGTTGCTCCCTTGTCGAGTTCTTGGCTTCGCAACGCCTCACTCCGAGCGACCGCAACTCATGCGAAAGTTTAGTGTTTATACACTCGGAACTCTACTGGTGTTCTATACTGATGTTAACTCCACACCCTCGGTTCCCATACTGGCGGTCCGTTGTATACGCGCCTACTCTACGCTCTCTACCTCACCGCGTTCTGCCGATCTACGCTTGGCCGCCCAATTTTCTGTTTCAGATTCGATATTTTTGTCTTGAAAAGTTGTTGGCGACTGTTTATTTCAAATCCGAAACTGGCCATTATCCTATGGAAGTGTTCAGTCACACAGATTTGGCGGTCAGTACAAACGCCATTTAAACTCCCCTATTCTCCCCGACGCTTCTATCCTAACCTAGTAACTTGTAACGTCCTCCATAACTGGGTCTGGGTTTGGCTGGTTAATACTCCCATAGCTTTAAGCGTCTACCGCAGCACCGGATTCTGCTTCTCGACTGGCATTTGAGATGGTCTATGAAGCGAGAAATCCCCTATTTCTCCAACTTACGCTACCTGCCTTAGACTAGCACTTCATCGTAGTCTCCGTGTCTCTACGTTTTTTTGGCTTGCGCCTCACGCCCTAGACTAGCACTCTAACGTGGTCTTCCGGGTATATGCTATACGCTTTTGCTTGCGCTCTATGTCTACACGATAACAGTACCTGAACTAACGTAGATTTTACTGTCCTACGGTGCCTGCCTCATGCGAAAATGATTGATGCTCCTACGCTTTTGCTTGCGCTCCACGTCTTAACGATGACAGTTACCTAAACTAGCGTAGATTTCACGGTTCCACGGAGCCTGCCTCATGGGAAGATAATTTGGTCCTGAGCCGAGTGCTCTTTCATAACATCCTTGTCCCTAACCTAGCGCAGATTTTACGGGTTTTTGGGTCCGGATGCCTGGTATTCTGGTGTGTATCCGTAAACTAGCAATTAAGGTCTCCGGGATTTGGATTTTTGGTGATCTTTAAATCGCTAACAGCTTCAAGCTAGCCCGATTGGATCAGTGTCCTCTAAACTTGCAACGCGATGATGGTCTTGCGGGGTGTGGAGTTTAACTACTGCTCGTTTATACGCTCTAAGAGCTTTGAGCTCGACTTCCATACCCGTAAAGGTTTGAGACCTTTACTTTTTAAGGATCAGATCTTAACTTTTATGCTTGCCCCTACGGTGGTGATCGAGACAAGCGTGCGGCGCAGTTTAACGTCATACACGCCATAGGACGTCAGAAAGAATAAGGTATGTGCCCGCCAAGACACCCTTATCGTTCCCACCTTAACTTAAACACACTTGTTTTCGTTTTATAAAAGAAATTTTATTTTGTTTTTTGTCATGCTATTTTATACATTTTTGAAAGAAATTCTCGCACTATGCTTTTGAACACACGGAAATAGAAAATTTTAGAAGGTTAAAAAAAGATTTTAAAGATAAACGATTTAAGATTGTGGTAATGGTTTTATTTAATCGACGCTTTCCCTGTTCTCCTCAGACATAACATAATTGATCCCTTACCGAGCCAGTTGTTTATGCTCTCTGCTTGGGTATTGTTTCGGTGGTGGTGGGTCGTCGATATCCAGTTCATACTGGTCAAACAGGTCTTAAGGCCCTATGCCTCTCAACCAACCCGTGTTCCATTCGGTCGTGCCTGTCGCGGTTGTTTGTTCTCTCTACTTTGTATCGGAGTCTGGTGAAGACTCGGTATCTGCTACTTGTGGTGTTATAGCGTTGGGTTCTATCGGGTCTGCCTTTCTTTCAGTATCCGGTGTTTCCGCCTCTGCGCTTACCGGACTCTTATCTAAACCTAAGTTTTGTTCCACACTCTCTTGCGTATAATATAGTAACATTAGAGAAGTGTGAAAGCGGAATGGGGTACTTTCTGGTTTTTCCTGGTCCTGTATGCTGTATGACCAGTCCGAATAGACTTTCACTATTTTTCACGGTCCCCTGTACCGCGGACTAAGTGACTTAGCATACTTTTCCTCTGTCGATGACAATTTCTTATTTCTTATCCTAACCAAATCCCCCACTTCATACACTACCTCTCTTCGGTTTTGATCAAAGCATTTCTTTTGCTGAATCTGCGCCTTCTTAGGATTATACCGCGCTTGGTCTCTAATGAATGTTACTTCCTTAATTAGCCTCTGACCAAACTTGTCCTCTGTTATGCCAAAAGTCTTGACTAACTGCATTCTGCGGTCCACTGGTAACATATTTTCCCTGCCTAAGTTCAACTGGCATGGCGAATATCTCAAAAATTTCGATTTTGCAGTGTTCAACGCTACCATATAGTCACCCAGCTGTGTCGCCCAATTGGTTTGTGTTTCTAGACAAAACACCCTTAGAATGATTTTAATGTCCCGCTTCGCTCTCTCAAACTGGTTTGGGTTTGGGTGATACGGGGATACATGCAGACACGTCGCTCCCTACTGCGGCAATTGGTCGTTCCAGACTTCGCCCGAGAAGTATGAAGCGTTATCCGACACAATCCTTTTCAGTGTACCGAAAGTGTTGAACACCTTATTCAAAAATCAAAGTACCTTGACAGACAATACCGATGTCAGCGGTTCCATACTTACCCACTTCAAAAATTCATTTACACATACCACTATAAACTTAAACCCTGCGCTTGCGGTCAGTTCGCCTACTATGTCTACATGCACGCATTTAAAAACATTATTGCAGTATAAGTGTATTCCCACTTTACCGGGTTGTGCCTAGTTAGACGCCTTAACTAGCTGACAAACCTCGCAAGTCTTGACATATGCTTCAATGGTTTTTATCATATTAAAAAACCAAAATCTTTTAAGGATCTTATCATATGTGCGTTCTACTCCTTAATAACCTGCTATCGTATTATCGTGGAAATATGATATAACGTCTTGCTCTATCGACTGCGGTATTACCGGTACTATTTGCTTTCTGGTTATTACCGACTCTGGGTCTAAAAAGTTTGCCTGTATGAGCGGATGCGACCATTTAATATGCTTCTCTTTCTTTATGAGCATTGATGGTAGCACCTTTACTGTATTAACCGACCGCTCTGTCCTTTCTTCTTCTTCTATTCTCTGCTCCCAGAGCTTTTCTACCTGGTTGCTATAAATGCTGCCTCCCGGTGTACCTACTTTGAGGATCAATCTAACTGTGGTCTCTACATGGGACATATCTGCACAAAACCCCGGCTACCACCACCTAATCATAACGGTATCTGGACCGGTTTCCAACTCTGCTGAGGCTTTTTGCGATGGTGGATATTGCCTCGCACTCTCTCTGCAAGCCCGAAAGCATGTATTTGTCCAGCGAATCCATACCGATCTCTACGTTGGTTCTCGAGTTCGTAAACGTCGCAAAGCACATGTCAAGCCGGTTTGGATTATCATCTTGTTTAGGATCTGATATTGCGCCTCGCGATAGTAGATCTGCGAGCTAATTTTCTTTACCATTCACGTATTCCAAGTCATTTACGATGTTCCCCAGCTCGATTGCCCATCTGACAATGTGCCGGTTGTAGAGGTGATCATTGATCGCCGCATGCTTTAGATGTGTCAACAGTTAGTTGTCACATCTAAAAATGACATTTTTTTGGTACCGCGTCAATGGATCAAAAACCCGGTTCGCAAACCTAATTGCCAAGCACTTTTTCTTCTGCGCATCGTACTTTCGCTCAGCCGCGTTCAACAGTTTACTTCGGCATTCGATGACCCGGAACCGGATTTTATCCGTGATGTCGCAGTGGTATTCCTGCGCCAAGATCGCTCCCAACCCTACGTCGCTTGCATCTGTGCACACGTATAGCGGATGGTCGTAGTTAATAGTGTTGAGAGTGATCTCTGTCGCTATTTCCTCTTTGATCGCATCGAATGCCGTTTGCTGTGGCTTGCCCCATCGAAATAGCAAGTTTTGATCTGCCTTTGTTTTTAGTTTAAGGAAAATTGGTTCCAACTGGGTGGCATTATGCGGTATAAAGCGCATATACCATCCAATTGCACCTAAGAATCGTTGCACATCTTTTTTTGTCTTTGGTGTCGGGAAGTGACGAATCGCCTCGGCTTTCTTTAGGCATTACTTAATCCCAAACCGGGTAATAATGTGGCTTAAAAACTCTACCTTCGGTAAGTAAATTTCGCACTTCGCCCAATTCACTGTTAATTTAAAGTTATGCAACGTCTTAAATGCGTACTCTAAGTGTTTCTTATGAAGTTGCTCGGTCTCGCTAAAAATAGAAATGTCATCCAAGTAAACATGCAGGAATTCACTGACGTATTAACCAAATAATGTATTCATGAGCTCTTGGAAAATCATCGCGTTTTTTAACCCCATTATTAGCACATTTCACTCGAACAATGCATTTTTGGTGTGAAATGCGGTGTATTGTTTCGAATTCTTGGTTATCGGTATCTGCCAGAACCCCGATTTTAAGTCAATCTTGGACATATACCGGTTAGGCGGAAGATGTTTCAGGATTTGGTGGATTATGGGCATCGGGTTTTGAATTTCTAGCGTGTAGCTATTTAACTCCTTATAGTTCACTAATAGGCGCTTGTCACCGTTCGGCTTCGGAACTATGAGGAGTGGTGATGAATACGGTGATGTTGACCGCCGTATTTTTCCTTGCCTCACTTAATCCTGCAACGTATCGTCTACCCACTTTGATATAGCCGGCGGTCGGCGCGCCGGTTTACATTGTATTATCGGACAGTCTGCCGGGATGCCTAGATCGTGTATCACCGCATTTGTAATTCCCGAAGTACCGTCGCTTTGCACTATCCTGTCATATTTTTTGGCTTAAGTTTCAACGAACGCTTGAATAGCTGTTAACTTCACCCATGTTCCATCATATCTGTTTATTGTTGATGCTAGTGACAAGTCACACACATCTTTGCGGTCTTCGCCGACATACAGCAGACAAAATATCCCTGTTTTTGCTTCTTCTCTTCCTCCGTGGGGTCTTGCCACTTCATTTGGCTGTCCACGATGTTGAAACTTAGGCCGTGTTTCCATCGGAATTTATTTCTAATAAAAATGAGACACAATAATCCTTCCTGAACTAAAAAATCTTCTCTAAACAACTGACCCGCAATCTTGATATCTAGTGTTACCACTCCGTCTGCCGTAACTACTGTACCATCAAACCCCGACATCTGAACTTTGGACTCGCTAATTGGTAAGCCTAGTCTATCGCATTCTTTCTTTGATATCGCAAGCGCCGTACATCCTGAATCTATCAACGCAAAATACAGGAATACCTTTTGTTTATGCCTAATATTTACTAGGGCGTAAGATGCATTATTTAACTTATGAAGTTGACACGGGTCCTCTTGTCTGTACCCAGTTTAAAGAGGCAGGAGTGTCTTTTGGCAATTCTGAAGGAATAAACTTGGCTTCTAATCTACTAACAATCTGCCGAAAGTCGTCTCCCTTCACGTTGTGCTGCGGTCCTGAGTGTTTAATCTGCTTCGTTTTCTCCTTTTCTTTGTTCTTCGCCGTCCGCATTGCATTAAACACTTGGTTCTCATTTAGCTCCTCTTGCTGCATCGGTGTATCCAGTAAACCTTGGAGGTTCTCCGGTTCTGTGGTACTTGGAGGGTCTTCTTCTGGGTCTTCTGTTGGGCTTTTTGCACATACGTTTGCCAGTATTCGCATTGCCATTTTTCTAGCTTTCTGGGATCGGCAGTCCTTAGTGTTATGAGTCGCTTTACTACACAGTTGACACCACTTTTCAGTCTTCCAGTCTCCGTGTTTCTCTTTCTGTTGCGCTTCCACGTCTCTCCGTGGACTGCTTTATCTGTTCCTTTGTGGCTCATCTCGTCTCGGTGAACCGGGTCGCTGAGTCTGTTTGCGGTTTCCGCTTCCACTGCGATCTCTAGAGTTTGATTCTCTACCGGTGCTTCTACTCTGCTGCCAATCTCTCGAGTTCCATTGAGCTCGGTTGCCGCCTGGCGCTAGGTACCGATCGCAGCTCCTACTACGCTTGTTCTGATTCCATGGTCGGTGCCGATCTTTATCTTTCTCCACTTCCATTTAGTTCCTACGAAACTCCTTTAGTTGCGTAATGAAGTCGTTGAGTCTTGTCGGTACCCTGGTCCCCTGTGGGAATGCATTGTACAAAGAGCAATGAATATTCTTTTTTAGCCTTGCCATGATTCTCGTCTGTGCCCATGGTTGCGGTTCCTTGATGCTTTTAATGAGCGTGTAGTAGTCGGATGCCCACTGCCGAATCGGTTTATCAGCTTGCTGCTTCCAATTTACAATTCTGTTCAACAAAGCTTGTGCGCCAGACCTTTCATAAGCTTGCAGGAATTCATGTTTTACTGCTTCCCACGTATGATATATGTCCGGAAGCGTAGCACGCAGCCACGACGCCTCTGCTGGTGTGGTCAGACATTGTTGAAAGATCTGAATATAAGCCCTTGGTTGTGTTTTCCTGATCTCTAGGTGCGATTCGAACGCTTCGATGTAAGCCGTAGCTATGTCGGTCTTTGAATTGAACTTCGGTGGTATAATATATAACCCGGTCGGTGCCATCATGCCTGCTATTATCTGGTTGTGCGTTCTCTGAAGCTCTTGCGCTTCTGCGGTATTCTGCGTTTGTTGGTCGAGCAGATCCAGCAAATGATGTGCCATATCTGTCGTAGACGGAGCTGATGTTGAATTTATTGACACACTTCCACCTCCGCTAGCCTGATGTTAGATTGCCAGTGCCTGCGCTTGTGATATCGCTGATGATCCGGTTCTCAGTCTGAACTGCCCTTGCCTTCCACTGTTTGCCACGGCCATCTTTAATAGGTTCTTTTGTGGCGGTGGTGGTGGTGGCAGTATTACTGCCATCCCTGCTCCTGATGTCCCCGCTAACTTTGCTCTGATAGCCGTATAATCTTCCTGGATCGTATGCACCGTAAGGAACATACTTTGCATGTCTTTTGACATCTGCATGACAAAATCGTGAGTTTTTTTCTGTTTTAGTACCGTCTTATTGAGTTTTGCCGCTTTATTCAGCTTGTTTGCTTCTTGGAGCTTTCTTTATCGCATAAGTCCAACATCCTGAAGAAGTCCTGATTTGCGTCTTGCTCCGCTTGCAGCATCAACTCATGTAGCTCCGCGAATCTTCTTGCCACCTCACTTGGTGTCATGGGGCCCGGTGCTTCGTTTTTCATTGTCTGCCATTTATACAGGTACCAGCGCTTTTGAACTGTCAACAGAGTGTACCCTTACGGTAATAGCGCTTTGGTGCGTAGTAAATCCTTAGACAACAACTCCGCTTCTCTTCCTGCCCATGTTACTCCTGCGGTCTCCGCTTTCAGTATAGGCTTCATCTTAGTCGTATTTGGTTCTTTTCTTGCTTGGTTGTTACGGCCTGTATCCCTACCTCCTTACTCTGGGACAGACCTATACTGTTTCGACTTCTATCATCTCAGCTGTCACCTTCACTTCAGCGTTTCTTCTCTCCTTCAATTCCTTTATATTATAATTTATTTTATTGAATTATATTTCCATTATTTGGTCTATTTTCATTTCGCTGTCAACATCCGTTTTAAATTGCGGTCGACACGTATCACCAGCTGTTAACACTAATTATTATTCATACGCACATCTATGTTGAAACCAAACTGACACATTTCAATTATTCCTTTACTACTTAGTATTGTAATTAATCACAATTATTTATAACAACAGCTGCACTGTTTTTCACAATTCTTTTGTTGCTACTTAGTATTGTAATTACTCACAATTATTTATAACAACAACCGCACCTTTTTGCTCACTCATAATGTGCGCAATTATTCTATTTCGTTCTTTTGTTTCCCTAACAACACAGAATTACACACCCCAATTCACTCTTTAAATTTTCAGCACTCCAATGTAATTATTATCATTCACTTCACAAACTTTGCCAAATAAAGAAAGAAAAAGACAATCACAGATTCTCACCATATCTCTCTGATTTATTCTACTTCAAAACCAATTCACTCATTCTATCATTTCAACATCGAGGATTGAAATTCGGATTTTATCCATACAAAAAGTCCATTACGTTTCATATACGGAACTCTTTTATTCGCCTGAACCCTAACTCTGGTTGATCTACTCTCTCGTATTGCAATCCTAAAACCTTCATCACCTTTACATGTGCTCTGCCGCTGCTTTTACGTGGACAAACTGGACCGTGTAGCCGCAAAACTCCGGTGTGCTTACCCACCATTGCAAAGCCGTGGTCTATGCTGTTATGCGAATGTTACGCTCTCAACCACGCAACGCCGGTCTGGCTTCGCAGCACACGAGGTTCCGGTACGGGCTCCGTGGTGGAGGATAAGATGCACAAGTAGTACGTGCGGTGTGTTGGTGCCGGTATTTTGCCTTACCACCAACACCCAGAATCAACTTATGACCGCACTGATTCCGGTACCCGTCCTATATGCTCCACACTACCTAAGTGCCGGCTTCTACTAGCCTTATGCGTTTCACGAAATCAATGTCTACCAAAGTTAAAATTGAGGGATAATTAAACTCCATCTCTGTCTTTAATTTACAAAGACTTTCAACCTCAATTTATGTCCAATCAACCTAAGTTCTTTTAAGAACAATTAACCACTATTTAATTACAATTAATAAACAGAGAAAATAAAGATATTTATAATATAATAAAAGGTAGTTATATATATTAATAACACAATAAAAGTTTGGCGGCGGGCTTCACTTATTTCTAGCTCATATACTAGTACCACCTTCTACACTGGAGCAGCTCTAGAATGAAAGTGACTTGCTCTCCTCCTCGGCCGTATGAGCTTAGCCTCAACATCATACCACTGCCACGTCAGCAACCAACTTGTCAACCGACGCTATCTGCTCCGTCCTTCCTTCCCTTCCTATGCTCTATATCTCGCTCCTTCGCCTATACCTACATATCCCCGACTGCTATAGACCGCGGAAAATATCCACGCCTCGACGTCGTCGTCCGGCTGTTGCTTACAACTCCTTTGTCCCGTTCTTTCTGTTGCTATTAATACATGTTGGGTACTGAACCGAAGTTCAAAGTATATTTTTAGTTTTTTTCCTAAAATATTCGAGGTCATTTTAATCTTAATATATGTAGTAGTTTGTAGTTTAAAATGCCGTCATTTACCGATTTAATATAAATATTGAGTAATATTACTGCCTTATACTAGTGTGTAGTTGAAATCGACTGAGGTGTTTATATCTGTACTTTGATTTACGTGGAAAAGTAATTAATTTGTGTCTTTTTCTTAATCCCTACATTCAATGTAAAGTCGGCCGCATCGGCCGACTCCACTTCTGTTTATTAGTTCAACTCCTGAGTTCCTTAAATAGCTCAGTCTTCAACTTATGTTAATAACTAAATTCTAGAATTATTTACCGTTACTACTTATCAGGCTGACTCAAGTCAGCTTTGAACTAAACTCCTGATTTGTCGTGTTAACTATTTACTCGTAATAAGTTGATCCACGTTGACTCCGTAGCCTTAATACACCAAAACTACATGTTTATTTTTGTTAAATTTAACAATGTACCGTGGGCCATGCCTATCTCAATCGATCCTTATAAATTACTCAACCTTAACCATTTACTCCCGGAATTTAACTTCAACTTCCTCCTGAACTAGAACTCTGTCCTTTTTCAGTCTCTGTATCTTTTACTATTGACTACTGTAAATTATACACTTTACTTACTTTGTCTTTTACAATAATAAAATAATTAGTATTTTGTAGAAGAGAGTTTGTTGCTGTTTATTTACGTTGAGTCCACTAGTAGAATTATAATCCAAGCATTCGAGTCGCAAGAGTACGGATGTTTTTGCTTGTTAATATCCTTTATTTTGTGTACGAATGAATACGAATGAGCGTAGCATAAAGTTAAATATAGCTGAAAAGTTTTTATGAATTGCCCTACTCACAAATGATTTCATTTATGGAGGCTTTTCAGCAATAAGCCACGTATTAAAGAACGTGGCATGTAGTTAAACTTGTAAGATCCTATGTCAAAAAAACCGATTCCTTAATTCTTGAACTAATGACAAATAGGATTTCTGAAGTGGTAATTTTTAAATAAAGTCATATATAAACAATACCTATATGCACATTTTATGATTCTATGTTAAATAAATCCGATTGCTTAATTGTTGAACATATGAGAAAAAGGATCTGTAAAGTAGTGTTTTCTAAATAACGTTATTTACGAGCGGTCCCCGTATGCATATTAGTAAAATCCTATGTCAAATATATCCGATTACTTAATTCTTAAACTGATGACAAAGGGGATTTCTCAAGTAGAAATTTTTAAATAACGTCATTTATGGACGATCGCATGTTAAATAAATTCGGCTTCAAGGCTCGGTTGAGTAAGTAACGCGAAGTGTAGTGTCCGCAAAACATTGAGTTTTTTGTGCGTTTTTTGAGGAAGTGGGAAGACTTTGGTAGTACGGAAAGATGGAGAATACTGTCGGGATTAGGGACCAGGTCTTGGATGGTCCGGGTAAGTATCTCTTGTCTCCGAAACCCGGGGTTTTCTGAAATTGGTTGGGATTTTTTAAATTTAGTTTTAAATATCTGTAGTGGAGGGAAAATACACTTTGGTCTGGTATGCTACTGTTCAGTGCCTCGGTTCCTATGCTGGAGCCTACCAGGTCCAATAGTGTATTTTTTAGTTAGTATGTTGGTTAGCAGATGGCGTTGCATATGCATTTATGACATCGTAGCCTTAGTTTGTTATTTTAGGCTTTTGTCTAAAACTACAATTGGTATTAGCATTTGGATTTGGATTAGTGGATGTAGTGTTGTAAAAGGCCATGTCCCTGGTTCCCAATACACAGTTCCCATGTGTAATTGTGGATTGCCTTTATACGTGGTCAGGTATAGCACACATTTG
This sequence comes from Dicyrtomina minuta, assembly GCA_949802685.1. Classification (NCBI taxonomy): domain Eukaryota; kingdom Metazoa; phylum Arthropoda; class Collembola; order Symphypleona; family Dicyrtomidae; genus Dicyrtomina; species Dicyrtomina minuta. The sequence continues at coordinate 1,805,730 of CATKUY010000261.1, forward strand.
ATGCATGGTAGGTGTTGGTGTTGGGGCGGATGTAGTGTCGTTAAGTATCGAGTCCTTGGTTCCCAATACATAGTTCCCATATGTACTTGTGGATGGTCTTTGGACTTGATTGGGTTCGGCATATATTTGATGAGAAACAGTATGAGATGGTGGTGGAGAGGATGTAGTGTTGTTAATAATCGTGATCTGGGTTCCCAATATGCAGTTGCCATTAGTACTTGTGGAGTGCCTTTATGCACGGTTATGTACAGTACACTCCCTATATTCCATAGTAATACGTGGTTGTCACTGGTGGGTCATACTGTGGGCGGCTGCGGTAATGGATTCCCATGTAGGACGCATATGTATATATGTAGTTTAACATTATTCTCAGCCGTTTACAGTGTGACTCCGCTTGTTATGGTTAGGGCATGGTGCTGTTGTGTTTTGGAGTGCCAGTTTGTTGACAGGGCTGCAATCATGTATGAATGGTTGTTATTTCATGTTTCAGAGATGGCGATTGAGATGGAGGTAACCTCTGTGGTTACTGCTGAAGTTGAGGATGCTCTTCTTGGGGATTCCTCATGTGACTCGGACATGACGGTGGTGCGTGTGAAAGACGTCAAGGCAGCCAGTGTTGTGTCCTGCAGTAATAATGTGGGGGTTTCTGAGATTAAAGGGGTGACTTCTGGGGTAAAGGCTATAAAGCTTCACAGGAACTTTGACAGTTTTGGTTCGGGGTCCGCTAGTGTGAGTGGGCCTGTTAATCAGCAACTGGGAGGTAATACTCCATTAAACACCAGGGATGGGGGGGATGCGAGAGCTGTTCTTGTACCTCGTCGGTCCTCAGTGAGTACTCTTAATACTGCTAATGCTGATTCTGCGGGCACACCTAGGACTAGGAAGGCGTTTCCTAATAAGAAGAAAAGGGCGCAGAAGAAAAGAAGGTTGAGGGAGGCTGCCCTGGCCAGCGGTGGTGGGTCGGGTGATGGTGAACCCGTAGTGCAACCGGGGTCTAGTGGCTTTCCTGTTCCTGGAGCTGCTAAGAAGAAGTTCCGTGACAAGGATTTACTTGTTAGGGATGAGAAATCCAAAGCGGTGGTGGCTTCTGAGGGTAGTTTAGAGTCTGGGGGCACTAAGGTACTTGTGCTTGTTGATGGTTTTACGAAGCGTCCGGTTCCTCCAGGCGACTTGAATTCGGTTCTAGTTGGGCTGGTCGGTGTACCTGATGATCAAGGTATATCGCGGGCAGCGTTTGACTATTTTAAAAAGGAGCTGTTGGCTTTGGTGAATAAGGTGGTGGACTCTAGTGGATCGGGTTGTTGTAGGTTCAATGGAGTCCACTATGTGCATGGGCGGATCAGGATTGATGGTGAGAATCCGGCTGCTCGTGACTGGGCTAGTGCTGCCTGTGAAAGCATTGTGTGGGGTGGCACTGGGGAAGAACAGAAGAAGTTCTTTCCTGGTGCGGCACCTGTTACTGTGGCTGAGTTGTGGAAGATGAGAGTGGAAGTGGAAGGACCAGCGTCGGGAATGCATCTTCCAGATGCATTCTCAGCTTTCTTGGTCCTTTTGAGAGATCGTAACCTTGGGTTAAAAACGGGTCATTGGAGACCGCTTGCGGAATTGCCTTTAACCAAGGACCGGCAGCCTTGGCACGTCTGGCATCTCAGGATAGATGCAGACTCTGGCAAGTTCCTGTCGGGTCTTGGTTTTAGGCTCTACTTTGGGTTGGGTATGGTTCAGTTTGTGCGGATGGATGTTCAGGCGGAGGCTGCTGGCGGCGGCACTTTGGGTTGATGACTTTCAACATCGGGTCAGGTCGACTAACTGGGGGGGTCAATCCCATGGCCCTTTCCACTATTGACCTGACCCAAATTAACATGCACCACTCAAAAGCGGCGGCCTTGAGCTTATGCGGCCTACGCGATAAAGTGGTGCGACACAAACATCACCTAAATGGTGCTGCCGCCCGTAGTCATCCGGTTTGTTCTCATATTTGTCTCATTCAGGAACCATATTGTTATCGTGGAGCAGTTAAAGGTTTGAGTAGAGCTTACCAACTCTTTGTGACTGGGTCGCATGTGATTCCTCGATCATGCGTTCTAGTTTCAAAGAACGTTAAGGCTCAGCTTTTACCGCAGTTTACGGACAGGGATGTTGTCTCTGTTGTTACGAGTTGGAAAAATGGTCCTGTTGTGTTTGCCTCTGTGTACATGCCTGGTGAAGCAACTGATCCACCTGGGGATCTGGTGCGCAAATTGGTTGAACATTGTGAAGTCAACAAGCTGCCTCTCATCATTGGTGCTGATGCTAATGCACATCACTTGGTTTGGGGCAGTACCAATACTAATCGCAGAGGTGTTGAGCTGTTTGATTACATTATGACCACTGACTTGTCAGTGGTGAATCATGGATGTACTCCAACGTTTGTGGTCTCTAATAGGAGTGAGGTGATTGATATTACTCTGGCAAACAGGCTAGCTGAGGAATGGATCCAGGAATGGACTGTATCTGATGAGGAATCAGCCTCTGATCATAAGTACATCCGGTTTCGTATCTCAGTTGGTCTACCGGATGTAATTCGCTGTAGGAGTATCAGAAAGGTTGACTGGGTAAGATACTCGAATTGTGTTCAGGGGCGAGTTCATCTGTTAGTTGATAGTCAGCTACGCAGTATTGAAGATGTTAATGCTGAGGCTTTGGCTATCAACAATACACTGATGGACTCCCTGAATGTGGTATGTCCAATGAGAGTACTTAAGCGTAGGGACAGGGTCTCAGCTTGGTGGACGAACGAGCTCACAGCTCTCCGTAGTGAGGCTAGTACTTTGTACGAGAGACTTGGACGCTACCAACGGGACCCTGTCCTCTGGGCCGAGTACAAGACAGCTAGGAATATTTATATGTCTGCTGTTCGTAGTGCAAAAAGGAAGTCTTGGACTGATTTTTGTAGTGGAGTGGGTAAGTTTGGAGATGCGGTTAAGTGTCTTCGTAGTCTGGAGGGTGGTGCCACTAGGACACCGGGGTCTATCATGGACACCGTGACAGGTCGTCCAACGGTGTCTATGGATGAGACCCTTGATGTTCTTTTGCGGCATCACTTTCCGGGGGATGCAAATGAGCAGGCGTTCATTCCTGATCATGGGTTGCGATCCCTAGGCGCGTATGGGTGCTCAGGGATTGTCACTGAGTACAAGGTGCAGACTGCTGTATGGAGCTTCAAACCATATACTTCTGCTGGTTCGGATGGCATACAACCTGTGCTTGTGCAAAGGTGTCTGCCGGTTATTATTGGGCGGCTGGTGGCTCTGTATCAAGCATGCTTGGCACTGGGCACTGTTCCGCTTTGTTGGAGGGTGGCTAAGGTAGTCTTTATACCTAAGCCGGGTAGGGGGGACTACTGTAAGGCCTCTGCATGGAGGCCTATTCAGCTGGCCCCAGTGTTGTTGAAGGTCCTTGAGAGATTGGTGGATGGGCACATTAGGACACCTGAGCTAGAGAGTAGGCTCAAGGCTAATCATCAGTTTGCGTACTTAAGGGGACTTTCAACTGATGCGGCTATACACAGGATGGTTGCATATGTTGAGAGGGCCCTGGAGTCCGGACAGATGGTCCTTGGTGCCTTTGCTGACATCGAGGGGGCCTTCAACAATGTTTTGTTCAGTGCCATTGGGGCGGCGCTGGACAGGTTTGGTGTATGCTCTTTGCTTAGTAGATGGATTGACTTTGGTCTTAGACACAGGCGAGCCGTGTCTGAGGTCAATGGTATTTCAAGACATCGGGATGTTGAAAGAGGATGTCCGCAGGGTGGGGTTATTTCGCCCCTCTTGTGGAATCTTGTTATGGATGGTCTGTTGACTAGGTTACGGCAGAGAGCGTCGTCTACTCTGTCGCAAGGGTATGCTGATGATACCGGTTTGCTACAAGGCGGCAAAGTTCTAAGTACACTCACACATCGGATCACTGATGGTCTTGACATCATCAGTGACTGGTGTGTGGAAGTTGGACTTAGACTGAATGCCGAGAAAACCTGGCTGGTGTTGTTCACGAGGAACACCAGGCTCTGTCCCTCCTCCATTAGGTATAGGGGTATGTGCCTGGAAGTCCGGCGCAGTGTGGCTTACCTAGGTGTTGTCCTGGACAAGCATCTGACGTGGATGCCTCAACTGAAATCAGTTCTGAGCAGAGCGCAGGTGACTTTGGCCAGGTGCAAGCGCATGGTAGGGAGGAAATGGGGGCTGGCTCAAAGTGTTGCTAAGTGGACCTACACATCGCTTGTTCGACCTGTGTTTGAATATGCGATTGTTGTCTGGTCCCCGGCTCTTGAAAAAAGTTAGTATGTGAGAATGTTGAACAGGGCGCAGCACCAGGCGTGTCTCATGATTACCGGGTGTCCTAGTTCAACGCCGAGAGCGGCCATGGAATGTCTAATTGGTCTCATTCCCCTGGACATTTGTCTCAAGGCGGTGGCCATTAGATCTATGCATAGGCTGAAAACAAGGGGGTTGTGGACGGTTAATCCGTTTTTTGGTGGTTCGGGTAGTCATTCGGCTATTTGTGAGAGATGGGGCATAGGTGTCCCAATGCTCAGGATGCCTGTCGACTGGGCTTATGAGAACCTGGAATGTCGAAGGTTTACTGTGGCAATTGGGTCACGTGCTGAATGGGTGAGGGACCTGTCCCTTGAGGGTGGTGGTGTGGTGTGCTACTCAGATGGCTCACGTGATGGTGAGAATGCTGGTTGTGGGGTGCTTGTTGAGGATAGAAGCCACGGGGTGATATCCACCCTTCTGGCTGAATCCGTGTATTTAGGTGCTGATGCCTCTGTCTTTCAGTGTGAGATCTTTGGAATTTCCCTGGCGGCTCATTGGTTGCTAGAGAATGAACTCTGGGATCTCCCTGTCAGAGTCTTCAGTGATAGTCAGAGTTCTCTGCGTGCGCTATCTAGGCCTTACACTGTATCAGGTGTTGTAGGGGACTGCCACTCGTACCTCAATCGACTTGCTGACAAGGGTTGCAAGGTTGAGTTGGTTTGGGTCCCTGCTCACTCTGGGTTCAGGGGTAATGAGGAGGCGGATAGGCTTGCAAAGGCTTCGCATGATGGTAGTAGTGCTATGCAGTTTGGTCCAAGACCAATACTTCCAGTACCTATCTCCGCAGTCCATTGCGCTATTGCGGGATGGGCTAGACGTGAGCATGATAGACAATGGACTGGCTTGCGTAGTTGTTGGATGGCCAAGCTCTGGATATCGTCGCCATTGTATGGTAATGCCTCCTTGGTGCGATATCCTAGGGATCAATTAAGGTGGTTGATTGAGCTTGTTACTGGGCATGGGGCGTGGGGAAGCCATGGATGGAGGATAGGTGTATTGGAATTCCCATTGTGCGTGCACTGTGGGGATGAGGATGATACTCCTATACACTTCCTGACTTCATGCCCAGCCTTTGTTTTAGTGAGAAACCTCTACCTCGGTGGTTGTGTTATCTCGATGGATTTGCTAGGTCAGGCATCAGTGGGTCAGCTCGTGGCGTTCTCGCGTGCCACGGGCAGGCTCGCTCAGTGACCTGGTGTAATTGTGTTTTTTTCTATCTCTCTCTGTCTCTTTGTCTTAAGGGGGTGTCTGCGATAGGCCATTATAAATAAGGCCTCGGCGGCGTCAGTCTTCAACTGAACCCCTTCTAAATAATAATAATGTTAAATAAATGTAATTACTTAATTCTTGAACTAATGACAAAAGGGATTTATAATGTAGTGATTTTTAAATAACGTCATTTATGGACGATCCCCGTATGCATACTAGTAAGATCCTATGTAAAATATATCTGATTACTTCATTCTTAAACAAATGACAAAGGGGATCTCTAAAATGGTTATTTTTGAATAACGTCATTTATGAACGATCCTTGTATGCATACTAGTAAGATCTCATGTCAAATATATCCGATTACTTAATTGTTGAACTAATGACCAAGCAAATTTCGAAAGTGATAATTTTTAGATAACGTCATTTACGTACGATCCCCGTATGCATATTAGTATGATCCCATGGTAAATATATCTGATTTACTAATTTTTAAGATAATGACAAAGGGGATCTTTAAGTTAGTTATTTTTATATAATGTCATTTATGGACGATCCCCGTATGCAAATTAGTATGATCCTATGTTAACGTATGCATACTAGTAAGATCCTATGTTAAATAAATCCAATTACTTAATTCTTTAACTAATGACAAATGGGATTTCTAATGTAGTAAGTTTTAAATAACGTCATTCATGGACGATACCCGTATGCATACTAGTAAGATCCTATGTCAAATATATCTGATTACTTCATTCTTAAACAAATGACAAAGGGGATCTCTAAAATGGTAATTTTTGAATAACGTCATTTATGAACGATCCTTGTATGCATACTAGTAAAATCCCATGTCAAATATATCCGATTACCTAATTCTTGAACTAATGACAAAGCAAATTTCTAAAGTGGTAATTTTTGATAACGTCATTTACGTACGATCCTCGAAGCTGGCTGGAAATGGTGCTATGTATTTCGTTTCATAGCTGGGCATATGTCTTGCGCTCAGCTATGTTTATCGCTACTCTCGTTTTTAAGGTGCTTACTTCTAAATTTCTTGACCTTGGTCAGTTCAACATTTAATTGCTAAGCAATGGTCAGTTCGATTACAGTGAAAAAACAATACAGACCTGCCGGCTCGCTTTTGTGATTGTTTTAAAAAAGTTCTAAGACAATAGTGTAAATGGTTTAACCTGTAGCGTGGGGCCAACAGACGGACAGACAGACGGACAGACGGACATGACCATTTCATTAGATGCTTGCTCAGCATCTAAAAAGTAGTGAGACGGTCCCTGGCAATCAAAAAGAAGAAGACGGGATCGGGACAAGATGAAGCCTATACTGAACGCACAGACTGTAGGAGTGACATGGGCTGGAAGAGAAGTGGAGCTACTGACCAATGACATGTAAAGCATCGAAGCGCAGATACCGGAAGGGTATGATCTGTTAACATTCCAAAAGCGCTGGGTCCTGTATAAATGTCAAACGTTGAAAAGGAAAACACCGGGCCCGATGACGCCAAGTGAGGTAGCAAGAAGATTTGCGGGGGCACATGAGTTGATGCTGCAAGCAGAACAAGATGGAAAACTAGATTTTTTCAGGATGTTAGAGTTGTGCGATGGAGAAACCAAGAAGCTTCAAGAAGCAAACAACTTGATCAACACAGCAAAAACCAAAACGACGGTACCGAAGCAAAAATCAACTCACGATTTTGTCATGCAGATGTCAAAGGACATGCAAACTATGGTCCTGACGGTCCAGACGATCCAGAAAGACTATACGGCCATCAGAGCACAATTAGCAGGGACAGCGGGAGCAGGCATATCAACAATACCGCTACCACCGCCGCCGCAAGTAAATATATTACAGTTAGCCACGGCAAGCGGCGGAAGACAGCTACAGTTTTGGCAGAAGACCGGTCCAGCAGTGGTTCAGCAGGCACATCTATCAGCGAACTAGCATCATGCTGGGGGAAGCGAAAGCGCACTGATAAGAGCAATATCAGCTCCAAACACAACGGATATGGCGCATTAGTTACTGGAGCTGTTGGATCAGCAGACCCCAAACACGACAGAAGCGCAAGAGCTACAGAGGACGCATAACCAGATAATAGCGGGTATGATGGCTCGGACGGGGCTGGATATGATATTTAGAAATTTAATCCAAAGACGGATATAGCTACGGCCTACATTGAAGCCTTTGAATCACACTTAAAGATCAGGGAAACACAACCAAGAGCCTACATCCAGATATTCTAGCAATGTCTGAGTACACCGGCAGAAGCGTCGTGGCTGAAAGCGACGCTGCTAGACATAGATCATACATGGAAAGCGGTAAAGCGTGAATTCTTACAAGCTTATAAGAAGTCTAGCGCACAAGCTCTGTTGAACAAAATTAGTAATTGGAAACAACAACCAGATGAGCCGATACGGCAGTGGGCATCAGAGTATTATACGCTCTTTAAAAGCATCTGAGAGCCGCAGCTATAGGCACAGACCGAGATAATGGCGAAACTCAAGAGAAACATGCATAGTTTGTTTTACGGCGAATTTCCACCGGGAACCAGGGTACTGACGAACCTCAATGACTTTATTAAACAGGTAGAAGAGTTTCATAGAAACCAGATGGAAGTAGAGAGAGACAAGGAACGATACCGACAATAAGCAAAGCTCAAGAGATCAGCAACAGAGCCGAAGTACCTGCAACGAAGCAAACTTTAGGGACCGCAGCAGAAGCGGAAACCAAGATCAGGTTCGACGATCCTGCTCGCCTAGGCGAGAAGAGCCTCGAGGAAACTGATCAAATAGTCCACGAGAAGGCGCTGAGGCACCGCAGAAAGAGAAACAGGGAGACCGAAGGACAGGAAAATGGTGTCAACTGTGTAGTAGGGCGACCTTTAATACCGAAGACTGCCGATCCCAGAAAGCTAAGGTGATGGCGATGCGCATATTAGCTAACGTATGTGCGGAAAGGCCAGTCGAGGATCCAGAAAAAGACCCTCCGGAAACTGTAGAACCAGAAAACATGCAACGTTTATTGAATATACCGATGCAGCAGGAGAAACCAGACGAGAGATAACTATTTAATAATATGCGGACCACGAGAAATAAAGATAAAGGGGGGGCAAAGCGGACTAAACACCCAGAATCAACGCTGAACGCAAAATAAGACGACTTTCAGCAGACTGTTAGAACTCTAGAAGCTAGTTTAATTCCGTCAAAGTTACCAGAGGGCTCCGCTGCCTCTCTAAACTGGTACAGACACGGACAGACAAGTGGACCTCTGTCGATTACATACGTTAAATAAAGCTTCTTACGCCCTTATAAACATCAAACATAAACAAGAGTTATTCCCGTATTTTGCGTTAATAGACTCGAAATGTACAGCGCTCGCGATATCAAAGAAATAATGTGATATATTAGGTTTAACAATTAGAAAATCTAAGGTCCAAATGTCCAGGTTTGACAGTACAGTGGTTACGGCGGGCGGTGTCGTGACATTAAATATGAAGATTGCGGGTCAGTGGTTTAGAGAAGATTTTTCAATTCGGGATGGTTTGATGTGTCTCATTTTCATCGGAAATAAATTATGATGGAAACACGGCTTAAGTTTTAACGACGTAGAGGGCAAAATAAAGTGGGAAGACCCCACGGAGGAGTAGAGTAAGCAAAAACAGGGATATTTTGTCCGCTGTATGTCGGTCAAGACCGCGAAGGATGTGTGTGACCTGTCATTAGCATCAACGCCAGACATATATTATCGGGCATGAATGAAGTTAACAGCCATCTAAGCGTTTGTTGAAACTTTAGCCGAGAAATACGACAGGGTAGTGCGAAGCGACATGACGTTGGGAATCACAAATGCGGTGATACACGATCTAGGCATCCCGGCAGACAACCCAATAATACAATGTGAACCTGCACGCTGACCGCCGGCTATATCGAAATAGGTTGACAATACGTTACAGGTTTTGGTGATGCGAGGGAAAATACGGCGGTTAACATCACCGTATTCATCTTTACTCCTTAAAGTCCCGAAGTCGAACGGTGACAAGCGCCTGGTGGTGAATTATAAGAAGCTAAATAGCTATACACCCAAAATTCAAAACCCAATGCCCATAATCCACCCAATCCTGGAACAGCTTCCGCCTTACCGATATATGTCCAAGATCGACTTGAAATCGGAGTTCTGGCAAATACCGATAACCAAAAACTGAAAGAAATACACCGCATTTCACACCTAAAACGCATCACATGAGTTGAACGTTTTGCCAATGGGAATAAAAAACGCTCATATGGTCCTCAAAGAGCTCATGAACACATTATTTGGTAAGTATGTCGGTGAATTTCTGCATGTTTATCTAGATGACATTTTCATTTGTAGCAAGACCGAGCAATTTTATAAGGAACACTTAGAGTATGTATTTAAGAAGTTGCACAACTTTAATTTAACGGTGAATTGGGCTAAATGTAAGTTCGACTTACCGGAAGTTAAGTTTTTAGGCCACATTGTCACCCGGTTCGGCATTAATAAATGCCCCAAAAAAATATAAGCGTTCGCCACTTCCCAACACCTAAGACAAAGAAAGATGTACAACGATTTTTGAAGGCGATTGAATGGTACATGCGCTTGATACCGCATTATGCCACTCAGTTAGAACCAATTTTCCGGGTCCACCTAAACATGGGACTGAATAGGACCGAATGGGACGGGACCAAGCATGCAAAAAAGGCTTATTTTGAGAGTTCAGTCCCATTTGTTTTCTTGTGCGAATAAGTCATGCAAACAGACAAATGGGACCGGACAGGACCAGGCCTGTTTACCAGGGTATACATACCAGTCCTCAAATGGGACCCGATGGGACCGGGCTTTTGTATGCACGCGTTCACAGCTGCCAGCGAAGATGAAACATACAGGACTAAATAGGACTAGGCATGCGTAAAACAATCAGGGAGCGTTTCACAAATTACATAAACATACTGCAAGAAACCGCGGAGTTTAAAATCTCCAGCTGTATATTATATCATAATTTAACCTGTGTACAGTGTAGGTACCTACGTGTCTAGTCCAGGAAATAAAGTTCACTCAAACTCAAACTCTAGTCCTGTACAGGTTTAATTACCAATAATACCATTTATTATCATCAGGTGCGCATTTATTATATATTGCGATAATATTCATAATCAAAATAGTTGACTTTGAATAATAAACAATACGCTATATAACTATTACTTTATGATAATTGGAGGAAACCAAGTATTTTACTACTTCAGTTCAGGACTTTTGGAAAGTGAGAATACACTACCAATGCATTAACTTTCTGGAAAGGTTATAAATATTAGGGCCTTGATGTTCATACTAGGAGGAAAATGTAGCTACTTCGTACGAGTTGAAAGAACATTGAATTTTATAAAACGTGATAGGGACATGGGACAAGCAGAGGAAAGACTAGAGATAGCGTTTCATATTTAATCTGCACAATGAAAACAAAATTCTACAAAAAATACTTGAGGATTGATGACACCACTATTTTGCCACCTAAACGGTATCAAAAACGTGAGCTTAAACTTTTATTATGCTAAAACTTGATGAAAGTATTAACTAATAACAAATAGGAATAATAACTTTTTAGCACAGTAAACGGGTATTTTCCTCTCGCTCCTTTTCCTCCCAGACAATAGCCCCTACGGAGAGTTTTTTTAAATTCCAAAGTTGAAAATTGAAGTTCTTCAATTTCTCAAGAATTTAGATTCAGCAGATCTGCAGACGACATAGGCTTACATTCACCATTCAGACCAGTACCAGTTGCCAGCTCGGCGTTTGATATTATGTTTAAAATTAATTGACAAGAAAATTGTCGTTATATCTTTGTTCTTTTTCCCATTATCATTTTTATGGTGACAAAGTACAGTCAGTAGGAGCTTAAATAATAACTGAGAAGAAAACGCATTCAAGCAGGAATCTGGCTTTAGCCAAAATCCTATTATAGTTAACAAAAACAAGCGGAAGCAAACAAATCCGAAGCAACTTTTGACCAGAACAGCATCTTTGTCAATCATGGAACAGTCCTCATCATCCACTGCAAGTCATCAATACTCCTGCTTCTGGTTGAGTTGTAAGCACTGCCAACATGTTTTGAGGGATGAGCTGGAGCTGTTCTGCCACCAGGTCAACAGCCACCCCAAGTATCGGGAGGAGCTGAATGAGCAGCGGGGCAGGAGTGTGGTGAATAGTGGGACTTCTCACGAAATCGAAATGATCTACGATCAACAACGACACTATACATGAAACGAAACTCGACTAATTTCTTGCAGTCTCGGTCAACATCGAATTCCGGTTCCGGTTCCAGCTCCAACAGCTCAACTCAACAACAACAACAGCAGCAGCAGAAGCAGTCAACCACGAGTCCATCGACAACAGTTACCCCCTCGTGGTATCCCCCCTCAGCGGGTCACATTCCAAACCATGTGGATGCCAAAAATTACTACACCAATCCAGTCGAGTACTACGTGGTCCTTCCGAATCAGAGCCAAGGCCAAAGTCAAGCTCAGTCTGTTATCACTGCCACTGCGTCTGCAACTAACAACCCAGTAGTTAATTAGTTAATATTCCGGCTCCACGGCCACTCGTTATAAATCAGCAGGTGGCCCACGCAGCACGCAGCCTCCACCCTTCGCTTATTTTAGCAAAAGCTAAATGAAAGACATCAACAACAGCAACATAGTTTCTTCATCAACAAACTCAGGAAGCGAGTCTAATAACATTACAAAATGTTGGCGAAAACGACTGGAGTAAAGTTCTTTTCATTCCATCCTTGATTTGATTGGTGTATTATTTATGTCCTGTAATAAATGCCATGAAGGATGAATGATTAATGATTACGACTGTGTTACATATAATGATGTATAAGTAATGTTATACATAGTGTTATGCATGGGACTACAAATTCAAATACCGATAAAGTTAAATAATAATCACAAAAAAAAGAACGTCCAAAGTTACTTCAACTTTAATTATTACGATTTTCAAAGGGGTCGAAACAATCTGATTTATTTTACTAATTTGATACTAAACTTTATTAAATCCTAAGAAGCTGAACACAACACTGCGCAATATTATGAGAATCAAGACGCATACGGTTATTGCTGATCACATCACGATCACAGAATATATTTTATACGATGTCACATCGTAATAATATGAGATTAATTAATGTTGAAATTTTAAAGTTAAAAACCAATTAAAAGCCAAATAAGCTTTTAAAGTCCACATACAACCAGTAAAATTAGTATTCGAAATATTCGAATAATATTGAACGAATATGATAAAGCAAATTACCTACATAGAAACTCAATAGTCAAGTTTAGTTGAAATGCATGAAAAGTAATAAAAACTGTTTAAAAAAACTAGATCGTCTGTGAAGAACAAAAATGATCCATATCCATTTTTAGCTAAAAACAATATCAACTATCTACAAAAATATTCACAGTCTTAAGAGCATTTAAATAGAACATTTTGCACTTTCCAGAAATATGTAAATACAATACAACATTTTGCACCTTTTCAAAAACATGGAATTAGAAATTTTTGCCACTCTTCAAAAACATGCAAGTAGGACATTTTACATTGTTGAAAAACATGAAAATAGAACATTTTACGCTTTTCAAAAACTTCTTAATTAACATATTACGCATGTTTCTCATTTTGTTTTTATGACATAGCTCATTTTGATATTAGCTTAAATTTGAAATGGGTAATTTTGGTTCTTTAAAGACGATATTAGTATAATAGTTATTGCTTTACTTAATTATGTAGGCAGTACACATTGAAATATTATTCCTAAAACGAAAGATTAAAAAGTGCATTAAGTAAGACTGCTTATAAAAAAATCAGACTACTATTAAAATAGCAATACAAAGTACAAACCTACATACACAGAACACAGTTAAAGATTAAGTCGTATTTTAATGCTGACAAAGACAATACAAAACCTCATTTTTCTAGTGTCAGTAATTAATTTGTTTACACACACGTACGATTCACTTAGCTACATTAAAATTTCTTTTTAAATTTTTATCACTAGTCTTGGACAGGTTGTTAGTGGGTTTTTTATTTTTACTATTTGTACTTGATATATTGCTGGCTGTGGATTTTTTGTCTGTAGTTGCAGTAGTGGGAGTAGTGGCAGTGGCAGTAGCTTTGGAAAGGTCAAATCCAACACTTTTGAGAAGGTTGACGGAGGGGCCTGTGGGGAATTCTTGGCTCTGGAATGACTTGATCATATTTTTGAGAGCATTGGTGCCGATGTTGACTGGCTGGAATTCCTCGACATCCCCGAATTCATCTTCATCCTTCTTGTGAATATTGGACTGGGTCGTGGAAGCAGTAGCAAATGTTTTTCCCACGTCCGTTCCTGCCAGCTTCTCATCCATCTCACCCATGAGTTGAAAGAGCTTCGAGTCCTTCTCTCCTTCTTGAACTTGTGTTTGTTCATGATATCCGTTATGGCCTCATCGTCACTGTACGACATATGTCATCCTCCTCTCTTTTATCCCAGTCATTGCATTGTCGGGCTTGCCTAGGTCTACACACATACACAAATTGATACACATTTATTAGTAAAACGTAATATTAAACTCTGCAGTTTAAATCTATAATCTACAAATTGCCAGTTTAAAATTGATGCTATTGGATATTACCTAGCAATAATTTGTTCATGGCAGATACAAAATCATTGGCTCGGAAATCAAGAGGACCCATAGGAACATCCATAGAAGACCCCTCGATATTTGTTGGAGAAGCCACTGCTTTCAGCTCGCTTCGAGATCTTGATTTTGTTCTGCTGGACCTGTACAATTAAATTTATTGTTATTGTTGTTATTCATATTACAGAAAAATTGTATGATCCTGTTTGAACTGAAAATCGCGAAGAACCTATTACTGATATTATAGGATTTGCTTTAGTAATGCTCTCAAAAAGTAAATTAGAACTAAAATGTAACTCACGATGGGAGATCGATCCCTTGCAACTCTGCCATAGTGCTCATAAACTCTTCCAATTTGGTTGGAATGTCTTCAGGTTTCGGTGAACCAAACGAAGCGCCAGCTCCTTCTAAACGAAACTGCTTTTCTAGAAGCGTCTCCAGTCTCCAGGTTTTATTGAGTAATGTTAAACCATAGCTCATCTGAAATGATAGAAACAACCGATTATTTCAAAAATATAGTAAAAAATCTAAAATCATTCATTTTTTAATGCTAAAGAAAACAATAAGGGAACGTGATAAATAAAACAAAAAATAGGCAATGCGTGAGCAACAAAAGCCAAAACCAATAGCAAACTTGAATTAATAAAATAAAATTGTGTATATTTGAAATGGAAAAATTGTCGCAGATCAGGACTTGAAATTATTTTCCATTATTTTACCTTCATCTGGTGGAAGATTCAATGCATCTGCTTTAAACTTTTCCGCATTCACTGGAATAGTTTGAACTATGTCTTACTATGTTGAATAGTTTATTCGCCAGCGAATTAATCGAGCTTTTTTTTGTATTCTGCCCATTCCTATTTTTCTGACTCTGGACTGCAACACCTTCCCGGTGAAATTCGGTGGCTTTGTTGAGCAAATCTTGATATGGTTTTGATCCTTTGAGGAAGCCCTTGAAGTAACCGTGTTTTTTTTAGGCTGCAAACATATAGCTGCCATTTGGCTGAGGAGCCCATGTCATTGTTGTTAGATGCCGAAAGGGAAGGAGGAGGTTCTATGGTAGCTTTTGACAGTATAATCTCGAACCCTATTGTCTACAGTGATTAAAAAAGAATCAATTATAAATCATTGACTAACATCATCATAAAATTAACCGATGCAGAGCAAGCGATAACAGAAATCCAGGAGGAATATACGGTTTGACTTACCAATTTAGCTCCCAGGCTATGAGCTTTAAACTCTGCAGAAGCGGGTCGCGGGAAACCCCAGCCAGTTTTTGGATCTGGTAAAAATTTCTGCTTCGATAACATGGCATACAGACACTTGCTGAAGCGGACTCGACTCTTGACTAAACAATCTTCCGGTTTGAAATTTTTCATAAGTCTAGAAGTCTGTATCGAATCATAAAGAAACAATAAACAAATTTAAATATTTACCAAAAATCATGTTGCACTAATTAAGACTAAAAATTTGAATAAAGCTTAAATTTTGACTTTAATTTTAAGACATACTTTTAATTTAATTGGATCTCCGTAGTAGAAAGCGTTGACAGCAGGAGCAATAAATTCGGGATGTTTACTTAGTATAGCTGCCAACTTTGGTGGAAGGACGAGATTAGCATGATGGAAATTTTGAAGCATTTTTGCAGGGTAGTTCCCAATTCGGTCTTTGATGCTCCGATTTATTACACCCGTCGCGATAGTTAAGCCGGGATTCTCACGAACTGCGATCACGGAAGCTAGAAGACTAGGAGTGCCTCTTGGAATAGGAGTTTTAACTCCAGAGCCAGCCCCAGATTTTGTTGATTTTGGAATTAAATGAAAATTTGCGTTGAATCAGTATACCTATGTACATCAAGTAAACGACCGTTATAGGGATTTAGATTGTTAAAAAATATCGTATAAAAATAAACAATTAATTTTGGGTACTGCTTTTGGTACCACCATTACCACCTTTACCACCCTTTACCACCGCTACTATCACCGCCTATAAAAATTTTAGAATTTCACTCTAAACAATATTCGCAATTACCACCAGCAACAAACGCTGTTAAAATAGATTACCACCAGTACCACCCCAAATAAAAACTATAGAATTCAGCTCTCAACAATACTCGCAATTCAAAAATAATCGATTTGAACAGTGTTTGTTGGTGGTGGTAATTGCGAGTTTTGTTGAGAGTTGAATTCTACAGTTTTTATTTGGGGTGGTACTGGTGGTAATCTATTTCAACACTGTTTGTTGATGGTGGTAATTGCGAGTATTGTTTAGAGTTGAATTCTACAATTTTTACAAGCGGTGGTAGGGGCGGTGGTAAGGGTGGTAATGGTGGTACTAAAAGCAATACCCTTAATTTTCTCTAAAAGATCTCTAATTTTCTTTAAAAATTTAAATGTGTTACCCGCTGCAAGCATGCTTTATCAGACTCAGCCGGTCCCATTTCGGCAGATTGTCTGCAGCTTCAATGAGTAAGAATTCACCGTAATTATCAATGACACTGGAAATAATCAGATATATTCAAAATGAAACATTGAGCTATAAATATTCACGACTGATTGAAATTTTAATTACTGTTAACATTGTATGCATGATAACCGAAATGCTGAATAACTATAATTATTAACTGACCGCACAACGGAGACAGAAAACTCTTTTGTGAGTTGGAGGAGTACCCAAGTGACAAACTATTTATTCTCTATGTTGTCTCCAAAACGGGTAATGCCGTGAAAGCTCAGTAACTAAGACGAATTTACATCGTTAGTTGGGGCTTCTGACTCATCGTAAAGATACCATTGACTTTCTTGAAGAATAATTGAATCCTTCTGCTAAATATAATCTTGAGCTAAGCTTTGAATAGCAGCATTACACTGTAAGAGGAGCTCTGCAGGATTTGTTGTTTGTACTTTGACTCTGATCCGGTGAAAAGAAAACCAGGTAGTACTACTCAATATAATCTTCGTGACCGTCCTGCTTAAACCTTTTTTCCAGATCAATGTTGTCCATAATTCTTCCTTGGACTCTACCTACAGGTTGATGGTGCAGATAAAAAAATTTTATTGGTTTAGTAGGCAATTAGTGTATTATAAATTCTTCGCAATTATCAACTATTAGTCAGTCTAACTAACTAGTCATGGTCAGTAGTTAGCAAGCAAAAATAGAGTCATTAATTGCATAGATAATTCATAATTTAATAATATTATTTATTTCTATAAGTTGTAAGTAGGTCAAAAGTAGGCAGTACGGTACATACAACTTACTACAATTTAATGGCTATTAAAATATTTATTTCAAAATAAATAAAACTAACTTTTAACCTTATTAATCACCAACCAATGACCATAACCGCCAAACCAACGTCAAACTTACATACACTAGAAAAACACTAGCCGGAAATTATCTAGCAAAGACAAAAGATCTCACTATCACACTATTAACTATGAACTAGCACAGCACTGACTAGGGTCAATGGTACACCTATACAGGACTAGAGTTTGAGTTTGAGTGAACTTTATTTCCTGGACTAGACACGTAGGTACCTACACTGTACACAGGTTAAATTTAATTATGATATAATATACAGCTGGAGATTTTAAACTCCGCGGTTTCTTGCAGTATGTTTATGTAATTTGTGAAACGCTCCCTGATTGTTTTACGCATGCCTAGTCCTATTTAGTCCTGTATGTTTGATCTTCGCTGGCAGCTGTGAACGCGTGCATACAAAAGCCCGGTCCCATCGGGTCCCATTTGAGGACTGGTATGTATACCCTGGTAAACAGGCCTGGTCCTGTCCGGTCCCATTTGTCTGTTTGCATGACTTATTCGCACAAGAAAACAAATGGGACTGAACTCTCAAAATAAGCCTTTTTTGCATGCTTGGTCCCGTCCCATTCGGTCCTATTCAGTCCCATGTTTAGGTGGACCCCAATTTTCCTTAAATTAAAAACGGAGGCAGATCCGAGTTTGCTATTAGGGTGGAATAAAAAATAGCAAACGGCATTCGATGCGATTAAAGAGGAAAAAGCGAAAGAAATCACTCTCAACACCATTAACTACGACCATTTGCTATACGTGTAACCAAATGCTAGCGACGTAAAGTTCGGAGCGATCTTGGCGCAAAAATATCATTGCGATATCACAGATTAAACTCAGTACCGGGTCATCGAGTGCCGTAGTAAACTGCTGAACGCGGCCAAGCAAAAGCGCAATGCGCAAAAAAGGAGTGCCTGGCAAGCAGGTTTGCGAACTGGGTTTTGGATCAATTCACGCGGTACCACAAAAATGTCATTTTTAGATGTGATAACCAAGGGTTGACACATCTAAAGCATGTGGCGTTTAATGATCACCTCTACAACCGGCACATTGCCAGATGGGCAATTAAGCTGAAGGACATTGTAAATGAATTCGAATACATGAATGGAACGGAAAACAAGCTCGCGGATCCACTATTGCGAGGCGCAATAACAGACTCTAAGCAATATGATGATCGTAACCAGCTTGATATGTGCTTTGCGACGTTTACGAACTCAAGAACCGACGTAGAGGTCGATATAGATTCGCTGGACAAGGACATGCTTTGCTGCTTGCAGAGAGAGTGCGAGGCAATATCCACCATCGCAAAAAGCCTTAGCAGAGTTGGAAACCGGTCCAGATACCGTTATGATTATGTTGTGGTAGCCAAGGTTTTGTGCAGATATGTCCCATGTGGAGACCACAGTTAGATCGATCCTCAAAGTAGGTACACCGAAAGGCAGCTTTTATAGCAACCAGGTAGACAAGCTCTGGGAGCAGAGGATAGAAGAAGAAGAAAGGACAGGGCGGTCGGTTAATACAGTAAAGGTGCTACCATTAATGCTCATGAAGAAAGAGAAGCATATTGAATGGTCACATCCGCTCATACAGGCGATCTTTTTAGATCAAGAGTCGGTATTTATTAGGAAGCGAATAGTACCAGTGATACTGCAGTCCATAGAGCGAGACGTTATATCACATTACCACGATAACACAATGGCGGGTCATCAAGGAGTAAAGCGCACATATGATACGATCCGCAAAAGATTTTGGTTTTATAACATGCTGAAAACCGTCAAGGCATATGTCAAAACTTGCGAGGTTTGTCAGCTAGTTAATGCATCTAACCAGGCTCAACCCAGTAAGATGGGAATACACTCATACCGCAATAATGTGTTTGAGTGCGTGCATGTAGACATAGTGGGCGAACTGACTGCAAGCTCAGGGTTTAAGTTTATAGTGGTATGTGTGGACGAATGTTTGAAATGAGTGAGCATGGAACCGCTGACATCGATATCATCAGTGAAGGTACTTCGATTCTTGAATAAGGTGTTCAACACTTTTAGGACACCGAAAAGAATTGTATCGGATAACGCTTCATGCTTCTTAGGCGAAGTCTGGAACGACCAATTGCGCCATTGGGGAGCGACATGTGTGCATTTAGCGCCGTATCATCCAAACTCAAACCAGTCCAAAAGGGCGAACTGAGACATTAAAAGTATTCTGAGGGCGTTTTGTCTGGAAAGACAAACGAACTAGGCAAAACAGCTTGGGCACTATATGGTAGCGTTGAACACCGCAAAATCAAAGTCTTCATGGTATTCACAGTGTCAGTTAAACTTAGGCAGAGAAATATTGCTACTAGTTGATTGCAGAATGCAGCTAGTCGAGACATTGGCATAACAGAGGACGAGTTTGGTCAGAGGCTTATGAAGGAGGTAACATTTATTAGAGACCAGGCTTAGTAAAATCTCAAGGAGGCACAAATTCAGCAGAAAAAATACTTTGATCAAAACTAAAGGGATGTAGTGTACGAAGTGGATGACCTAGTTAAGATAAAAAATAAGAAGCTGTCATCGAAAGAGGAACAGTATGCTAAGTCACTTAGTCCGCGGTACACGGGACCGTGGAAAATAGTAAAAGTCCATTCGGACTGGTCATACAGCAACAAGACCTGAAAAAACCAGAAAGTACGCCATCCCGATTCCAAACTTCTCTGATGTTACCATATCATACACAGGAGAGTGTGGAACGAGACCCAGATATAGGTGAGAGTCTAGTAAGCGCAGAGGCGGAGATACCGGAGACCAAAAGAGAGACTGATTTGGTAGAACCTAAAGCTACAGCACCAGATGAAGCAGATACCAAGTCATTACCAATTTTTAATGTAAATCAGGGATAACAAACAACCGCGACAGGTGCGACCAACCGGAACACGAGTTGGTTAGGAGGCATGGGGCCTTTAGATCTGTCCGATAATTATGAGCTGGAAATCGACGACCTACCACCACCGAGACGATACCCAAGCAGAGAGCCACTATGTGGTTCTACGATTTAGGACCCCAATTTGAGTTACTGCGAAATTTTGCCTACACGGTTTCACGTCATAAGGTGGATGTCAAACATTAATGTCAGCAGTTTTGGACGAAATAATATGCACGGATGATGCTTTGAAAGATGAAAGAGGCGGTGAGCACGGTATTTCCGGGTCTGGAGTGGTCAGTGGTGGACATAGCTGAGGATAACCGACCAGCGGGAGATAGAAAAGGCAAAGTAGTGCTCAGAGAGACGCTGGTCCGGTACATGACAGGAGTGACGTTAGGAGTGCTGAATTTGGGCCGGTTATGCGCGGAGGCCTTGGCAAGCCCGCAAATGGGTTATAAGCGGTGGTTGCGGGCCACCGACGAGCAAAAGAAGATACTGAGCACCGAAATGCCAGTGGTCAAGCCGCAGTTTTCAGTGACCTTGTTTAAACAGGACATGCAGATGGTGTTAAACGAGTGTTAGGTGAACGGGGTAAATTCGACACTCAACAGGACATAAACCCTAGGAAATTACTCTCGATACTGTTGGTGCTTTGTAAAGAAATGGCGTATAGTTTGGAATTGCGACCGGGAGAGTGGTTGTTCATGAAAGCGGTCGCTTGGATGATCTCAGTTCTGTTTTATGTGAAGTAGGCCAAGAATGTGGCCGTCAAGGCAGCGGATGCACCGTTGAAATGGGCTTTCCGTGCAAAGTGCACCCAGTTGAAAGAAGTGTGGGATTTTTTTAAAGACGCTCACGCTCAGTTTGAGCAGTTTGTGGATCAGTGGTGTGTGCTGAACGTAACCGGGGAAACGCGGAAAGCACCAGAACGAATGATGCAGGGGAAGAAGACTCTGCAACAATGGGTAGATGTTGATAAGCTGCAAGGGCCGATACAGATGGCAATAAAGATGCAAATCACTAATTTTTTGGACGCCGATGTCCAGCTATATGACTATTACGGGTGCGAGTCGTCTTGCTTGGCAGAGCGTGATGAAGATGAAACTGGCCAAGTGATGCTCCGAGATTAAAGTGAGGTCAGAAATGCAGACCGGGCTTAGAAAAAACGCTAAGCCGAAGCAAGGGCTGAGGAAGAGTTGAAGAAGCGCCAGGTAGAGCAGCAAAAGAATGATGCGATAGAAGCGGAGGCTGCTCGGTAAAATGATCAGAGCAGGGCATCGGGTTCGAAGTCTGGAAAGCCGAAGAAGGCCCGCAGGAAGAAAAGCAATACGCCAGTTAGAACTCGAAGCAGGAGCCAGGGTGAAGCAGAGCAGGGCTTGGAAGCACCGAAGCCGGATGAAAAGAAGTCGGTTCAGAGTAAAACGGTAACAAGGAAAAGGGACACTCCGGGCGAGACCTCAGTGAAGAAGTCGAAAATGGTAGACTTGACCGCAGATTCATCAGCGGAGTCGGATTCCTCGGGTACCGACCGAGAAGATCAGTTGTGGACAACGACAGGATATGAGAAGTTGTTAGAGTCTTAGTTCATTTTGCGGTCGAGAGCGAAGGCAAAGGCGATCCGTAAAGCAGGGAAGCGCGTCATGCAGCTGCTGAAGGACACAGACACCCGGGTATGGGATAGCAGGCATCTGATATTAGAAAGGGTGTACGTGTTCCATGCGGCTTGCGGATGGCTTCTGTTCCCGGAGAACCACATCACGCTGCAGAGGAGGTTGCTGGCAATGACAAAAAAAGGGCCGGTGTAGGCTCCAACGCAACCGGGAATTCACAAGCTCTGAACCATTTGCCGAAAATGTCGAGTGGTCAGACATATAGCAACGTCTTGTATGTCGAAGCAGATGATAAAGCCGAAGTTAGGAGATGAGTAAATCGACATTAAGAACCCGCGGTTGGAGAAGCCGGGCAAAGAGTATGTAATGTTTCGTATGGATATTACACAGGAGGCGTTTAACCTGGTCGAGGTTAGAACACACGAGACTGGTGCACTTGATGAGGACCGGCAGTTGTTGTTGACGCAACTAAAGAGTTTGGTCCACGGTCCGGCGTCAAAAAGTTTGTATGATATCATATGCGCCGCAGAGAATGTGTTAGCTTCGAAGCCGTGGATGCTGGTGCGGACACCAAGAGAGCCGGTGTTTCAAAGCTCAGAGATGGAGCGGAGTCTTAAAGTGCCGAGGGCGCAATTGACTAAATGTCTTCGGGTAGTAGAAGACTTGCGGGTGCAGTACTCAAACCCGGCGGCATGGTCTGCAGAGGACCAGGAATCATTTGTTGGGGAAGTGGCGGCCCAAGTGATTGTGGAACAGGAAGAACGAGCGGCTCAAACCCAGAGCATGATTGACCAGCGGTTGGGTACGACGCGTGAAGGAGAGTCGGCATCTATGTCCATGTAGATGTCGTCGTTTTAGACACCGGAAACGAGTCAAGCGGCGAGTGTACATCACGATGTGAGAGGGATTTAGGTCGGTGCAGCGGTGGAGACCAGAGTCTTATGGATGTTCAGAGCGCAGCTGTACAACTTGAATCGATTCCAGCCGGCATCAGTATTCCCAGCAGAAGATGTCTGTCTTTTGGTCTGTCAGTCTGTCTGTGAGTGTCTTTTAGTCTTTCTGTCGGTTTGTCTGTCTGCCTCTTTGTCGGACGGTCTGCCTGTCTGCCTGTCTCTTCGGCGGTTTGCCTGTATGCCTGTTTGTCATCTGTATGTCTGTCAGTACGTCTGTTTGTCTGTCGGTCGCTATGTCCGTCTGTGGGTTTATATGTGTGTCGGTCCATCTGTCAGTTTGTAAGTATGTCTGTGTGTCTGTCGGTAGAAAAGTCTGTCTGTCTGATTGTCAGTCGGTAGGAAAGTCTGTCGGTCTGATTGTCTGTAAGGCCTTTTGTCTGTCTGCCTGTCTGTCAGTATGTGTGTTTGTTTGTCCGTCGGTATGTCTGTCGGACTGTCTGTCAGTCTGCCTTTCTGTCTGCCTAAAGGTCTGTCCGGCTGTCTGTCTTTCTGTCTGTCGGTCTGTCTGTCATCTGTCTGTCTGTCTGTCAGTCTGTCTGGCTGTCTGTCTGTCTATGTCTTTCTGTCTGTCGGTCTGTCGGTCTGTCTGTCTGTCTGTCTGTCATTTTTCTGTCTGTCTGTCTGTCTGTCTGTCTCTCTGTCAGTATTGTAATGTAGAATTACCTAATCTTTTCTCTTTTTTTTTCTTTGTGCCACAAAACTGGAAGTTTTAGCCAGGCCTAGACCGTACTTCGTTTTGCAGTCGTAGTACTGCTGCTTGCTCACCCGAAGACCGTCTGCTCTTCGGTAACTGCTCCCTGGTATGTAGGAATAAGTGGCTCTGCCCGACCGCGGTACTTCGACCGGTAGTCCCCCTCTTCCGTTCCACTCCTTCCCAGCCTCTTCGGTGGTCGTACCACGACCGCCCTCGTAGGACCGTCCGCTTCCTGTTGTTCCAGTTTCTGCTTAGTGCTAGGAGATGGGATGGACAAGTAATATGGTCGGTGTGCCAATGCCAGTATGACGCCTCGACACTAACACCCAGAGTTACTTAAATGATTGCGAAAACTCCGGTACCCGGTTATGCTATGCACCACAACACTTTCTATGCCGGCTTCTACATGCCGTAATGTCTTGCAAAATCAATGATTGCAACACCGTTTAAGTTCCGGGATTGTAGCTTTAATAATATCTCACGATTCTGTCCGATCCCACTTTTACAATTTAGAATAAACACACTGCCTCAACGGCTACAAATATTTGATCGATTATTTATGAATAATGTATTTACGAGTAATAAATACCGATAACTTTCGCAAAAAGAATTATTGGAGAAATAGATAGAATAGAAACATACTGTTAATAAATAAATACAAGATGCAAGATGGCGGCGGGCTACCTTAATACTTGACCTCAATAATCTATACTCCACCCTACGTTCGGTCTCTAGTTTAGAAGTGAAGTCTCAAACTCTTGGTTTGGACGAGAGGAGCACAGCTCCCAATGAGAGTGCTACGTCACCCTACAACTCGTCAACCGTCGCTCTCTGCCCTCCCTTCTTCTACAATCTCCTATACTATCTATCCCACTCCTGTCATTATACCTACATTCCCTCACTGCTATAGACCGCAAAAAATAACTGACTGAGCAGACGTCTCTATCCGGTTGCTGCTCTCAGCTCCATTGTTCTATTCCCTCCGCTGCTATTAATAAATGGCCCAATTGCAAAAATTGATATTGTCCTTCACAGTGTCTGTCTGTCCGTCCGTACGTCTGTCTGTCTGTCGGTCAGTAGGTCCTTCTGTAGGTCTGTATGTCTGTCTGCGTCGGTCTGTTTGTCGGTCTGACTGTGTGTCAGTCGGTCTGTAAGTCCGTCTGCCTGTCTGTCTGTCTCTCGGTCTGTGGGTCTGTCTGTCTGTCTGTCATTCGGTCTGTATGTGTCTTTTTGTTTGCCTGTCTGTATGTCACTCGGTCTGTAGGTCTGTCTGTCTGTCTGTCTGTCTGTCTGTCTGTCTGTCATTCTGTATGTGTCTTTTTGTCTGCCTGTCTGTATGTCATCTGTATGTCTGTCTTTATGTATGTCTGTCTGTCATCTGTCTGTCTTTCTGTCAGTATTTCTGTCAGTCTGTCTGTCGGTCTGTCTGTCTGTCGGTCTGTCTGTCTGTCGGTCTCTCTGTCTGTCTGTCGGTCTCTCTGTCAGTCTGTCTGTCTGTCTGTGTGTCTACATGTCTACCTGTCTGTCCGTTTGTCTGTCTGTCTGTCTGTTGGTCCATCTGTCAGTTTGTAGGTTTGCCGGTCCGTCTGTCTATTGTCAGTCTGTCTGTGTGTCTGTCAGTCTTTCAATCTGTCTTTCATTCAGTCAGTGGGTCTGTCGGCCGGTTTGTATGTCCGTCCGTCTGTCTGTCAGTCAGTTAATCAGTCAGTGTGTGTTTCTGTCTGTCTGTCTGCCTGTCTGTCTGTCTGTCTGTCTGTCTGTCGGTCGGTCTTTCTGTCTGTCTGTCTGTCTGTCTGTCTGTCTGTCGGTCTATCTGTCCGTTTGTTTGTCTGTCTGTCTGTCTGCCTGTTTTTCTGTCTGTCTGTATGTCTGTCTTTCTGTCGGTCTAAGTGTCTGTCTGCCTATCAGTATGTCGGTCGGTCTGTCGGTCGGTCTGTCGGTCTGTTTTTTACTATTTGTTTCTGTCTTTCTGTCTGCTTGTCGTTCTGTCTGTCTGTCTGTCTTTCTAAATGTCGGTCTGTCTGTGAGTGTGTCCATTAGTCTTTCTGTTAGTCTGTCTGTTTGCCTGTTTGTCGAGCGGTCTGCCTGTGTGCCTGTCGGTCAGGCAGTCTGCCTGTATGTCTGTCTGTCATCTGTCGGTCTGTCTGTCTGTCAGTACGTCTGTCAGTCTGTCGGTCTGTATTTCCGTCTTTTGGTCTGTATGTCTGTTGGTACGTCTGTCTGTTTGTTAGTATGTCTGTGTGTCTGTCTTTCTGATTGTCTGTCAGTCTGTCTGTCTGTCAGGCAGATTGTCCGCATGTCTGTCTGTCATGCTTTCAGTCTGTCTCCCTGTCAGTCGGTCTGTGTGTCGGTGTGTCAGTCATCTTTCTGTGTGTCGGTCTCTCTGTCCGTCAGTCATTCTGTCTGTTTGTAAGCCTGTCCGTGTGTCTGGCGGTCTGTCAATCTGTCTGTCTTTCTGTCGGTCTGTCTGTGGGTCTGCCGGCCAGTCTTAGTGTCGGTCCGCCTTTCGGTTAGTCTTTCAATAAGTCAGTGTATGGTCATGTCTTTTTGTCTATCTGTCCGTCTGTCTGTTAGTCTGTGTGTCTGTCTGTATGTCTGTTTGTCATATGTCTGTCGGTCAGTCAGTCTGTATTTTTGTCTGTCTGTCGGTCTGTATGTCCGTCTGTGGGTCTGTATGTCGGTCGCTCCGTCTGTAAGTTTGTCAGTCTGTCTGTTTGTCAGTCGGTCTGTTTGAACGTGTGTGTGTATGTCTGTCTGTCTTTTAGTCTGTTTGTCTGTCGGTCATTTTGTCGGTGCGTGTTCAGTATGTCAGTATGTTCGTCTGTCGTCGTCGTTTTGTAGGTCTGTCGGTCTATATGTCTTACAGTCAGTCGGTCTAAAAGTCCGTATGTCTGTTTGTCTGTCGGTCTGTCTGTGAGCCCTTTTGTCTGTCTGTCTGTTTGTCTATTATTTGTATGTCTATCGGTCGGTACGTATGTCCGTCTGTTAATCTGTCTGTGTGTCCTTTTGTCTTTTTGTTTGTCAGTCGGTTTGTTTGTTGGTCTGTGTGTCTGTCTGTATGTCTTTCTGTCATATGTGTGTCAGTCTGTCTGTCTGTTTTTGTGTCTGTCTTTAGGTCTGTATGTCTGCCGCTCCGTCTGTGTGTTTGTCAGTCTGTCCGTTAGAACGCGTGTCTGTCGGTCGGGTTGTCTGTGTGTCGGTCAGCCTGTCCCTCCTTCTGTCTGTTAGTCTGTCTCTCTGTCTGTCAGTCTGTCTGTGCGTCGTTTTGTCGGTCTGTTATCTGTCTGTCGGTTCGTCTGTGCGTCCTTATGTCTGTCTGTCTGTTTGTCTATTTTTTTTATGTCTATCGGTAGGTACGTATGTCTGTCTGTCAATTTTTCTGTGTGTCCTATTGTTTGTATGTCTGTCTGTTTGTCTGTCGGTCTGTCTGTCTGTCTGTCTGTCTTTTTGTCTGTCTGTCTTTCAGTCTGTCTATCTCTCGGTCTGTGTGTCTGTAAATAAGTACGTCTGTCTGTCTGTATGTCTGTCAGTCGATCTGTCTGTGTGTCCTTTTGGCTGTCTGTCTGTCTGTTGGTCGGTCATCTGTCTGTCTTTCTGTTTGTCATTCTGTCTGTGTGTCTGTTGGTCTGTCAGACCGTCTGTGGGTCTCCCTGTCGGTCGGTCTGTCTGTTGGTTCGTTTCTGTCTGTCTATCTGTCTGTCTGTCAGTCTGTTTGTGTGTCTGCCTGTCTCTTTGTTTGTCTTTGAACGGTCTGTCTGTCTGTCTGTCGGTCTGTCGAGACGTCTGTCGGTCTCGTTACTGCTATTTTTGTGTCTTTCTTTCTGTCTGCCTGTCAGTCTTCCTGGCTGTCTGTGTGTCTGTCTTTCTGTGTATCGGTCTGACTGTCGGTCAGTCTGTCTGTCTGTATATCTAGTAATCGGTCTGTCTATCTGTGTGTCTGTCTGTCTGTAAGTCTGTATGTCTGTCGGTCGGTTAGTCTGTATGTGTGTCTGTCAGTCTGTGTGATAGTTCTTCTGTATGTCTGTCTTCTGTGAGCCTGTCTGTCTGTCCGTCGGTTTGTTTGTCGGTCTGTCTTTGTCTTTGTCTTTGGGTCGGTATGTTTATCTGTCGGTATGTATGTCTGCTGCTCCGTCTGTGTGTTTGTCAGTCTGTCTGTTTGTCAGTCAGTCCGTTAGAACGTGTGTCTGTCGGTCGGTCTGTCTGTCTGTAAGGCCGTCTGTCTGTCAGTCGGTCAGTCTGTCCCCCCATCTGTCTGTTAGTCTGTCTCTCTGTCTGTCATCCTAACTGTGCGTCGTTTTGTCGGTCTGTCATTCTGTCGGTCGGTCCGTCTGTGCGTCCTTATGTCTGTCTGTCTTTTTGATTATTATTTGTATGTCTATCGGTCAGTACATATGTCCTATCTTTCTGTGTGTCCTTTTGTTTTTATGTCTGTCTGTTTGTCTGCCGGTCTGACTGTGAGTGTCTTTCAGTCTTTCTGTCGGCCTGTGAGAGCCATCATAGTAAAAAACAGAAAAATTAAATAATCCACAGTAAAACACTCTAAATTAGATGCAAAATGTAATCTTGTCGATTTTACTATGATGGCTCTACCAATGGTCTGTCTGTGAGTGTGTCTTTCAATCTTTTTGTAGGCCTGTTTTACGTCTGTTCGTTTGTCTGTCTGTATGTCTGTCGTTCCGTCTGTTTGTTAGTCAGTCTGTCTGTGTGTCTGTCTGTCGGTCCGTAGTGACGTCTGTCTGTCAGTCAGTCTGTCTGTCTGTAAGATTGTCTGTCTGTCGGTCTGTTAGTTCGTCTGTCTCTGCTTCCTTTTGCTGTTTGTCTGTCTGTTTCTCTCTTATCTGTCTGTCTGTCTGTGTTTTGGTACCTCTGTTTGTCTGGATGTCCGTCTGTGGGTCTGTTTGTCTGTCTCCGTCTGTATGATTGACAGTCTGTCTGTGTGTCTGTCGTTCTGTAGGTTTTTTGTCTATGCGTCTTTCTGTCTGTCTGTTTGTTTGTCACTCTGTCTGTGTGTATGCCTGTCGGTCCGTTTGTCTGTCGGTACGTCTGTCTATCTGTTTGTCCGTCTGTCGCTTTGTAGGTTTGTCGGTTTGGGGGTCTGTCGGTCTGTCTGTCTGTCTGTCCGTCTATCATTTGTCGGGCTGTCTGTCTGTCTGTCCGTCTGTCATTTGTCGGGCTGTCTGTCTGTCTGTACGTCTGTCTGTCTGTCTGTCTGTTTGTCGGTCTGTATGTGTGTCTTTGTCGATCTGTCGGTCTCTCTGTATGTCGGTCTGTGGGTCTGTATGTCTGTTTGTAAGTATGTCTGTGTGTCTGTCGGTACGGAAGTCGGTCTGTCTGCCTGTCTATCTGTCTGTGTGTTCGTGTTTCTGTCTGTCTGTCATCTTTTTGTCTGTCTTTCAGTCCGTCTGTCAGTTTGATAGTCTGTTTGTGTGTCTGTCGGTCTCTCTGTCTTTCTGTCTGTCTGTCGGTCGGTCTGTCAGTCTGTCGGTATGTCTGTGTGTCTGTCTGTCTGTCTGTCGGTCTGACTGCCTGTTTGTCTGTCGGTCTGAAATTTTGACTGTCTGTCTGTCGGTCTGTTGTCCGTCTGTCTGTCTCTCATTCTGTCTGTCTCTCGGTCTGTTTTCTTCTGTTTGTTTCTGTCTGTCTTTCTGTCTGCCTGTCAGTCTGTCTGGCTGTCTGTTGTTCTGTCTGGGAGTGTGTCTGTCTGCCTGTCGGTCGCTCAGTCTGCTTGTCAGTCTGTCTGTTCTTCTGTGTGTCTGTCAGTATGTTCGTCTGTCGTCGTCGTTTTGTAGGTCTGTCGATCTATATGTCTTACAGTCAGTCGGTCTAAAAGTCTGTATGTCTGTCTTTCAGTCTGTTTAGTCTGTCTTTCGGTCTGTCGGTCGGTATGTCTGTCTGTTTGTCAGTCCGGTTGTTTGTCTGTTTGTCAGTCCTAATTTGCGTCTGTTGGTCTGTATATCTGTCGATTTGTTTGTCTTCTTGTAAGTCTGTGTGTGTCTATCAGTCTAAAATTTTGTCTGTCTTTCGGTCAGTCTGTATGTCTTTCTGTCGGTTTTTAGGTTTGTCAATCCGTCTGTCTGTTTGTCAGTCTGTCTGGGTGTCCGTTGATCTGTAAGACTGTTTGTCTGTCGGTCTGTCGGTCTGTCTGTCGGTCTGTCGGTCTGTCTGTCGGTATGTCTGTCTGTCGTTCTGTCTGTGTGTCTGCCTGTCTGTTTGTTTGTCTGTCATCTGTCGGTCTGTCTGTCAGGACGTCTTTCTGTCTGCTTGGCATGTTATTTGGAAATAGTTTTTGTGGTGAATTTATCTCATTTCTTTCCACATTACGGACTTTTCTAACTAACTGTACTCGTGACTTGCGTACTGTTACAGGTTGTTTACTGCTTGTGTACCTTAAACTAACTAATCTAACGTCATAATTGTCAAGATCTAATGGAGTTGAAAGTACGGATACAAAATTTGATGGACTTATGTTTGTATAAATATGGTTTTGCTGGTCACTTGTCAATGTAATATAAATATTTTCTGTTCTTGTTGTGTCTCGATCTAGTACTGAGCAGCTGTGTCCGTCTAACCTTTTTTGCTTTTGCAATATGTGCTGTTTAATTGTGTTTGCAAGATGCGGAATAAACGGCGATTCAATCATCCTAATAATTTAGGCACGGCTCAATTCTTTCTTATAAAAACTGCCAGTGATACTATCACCATTAAGGTCCTCTAAATAGTAGGTAACAGGAATAATTGTCAAGTTTATTGACCTAATCTTGAATATTTAAGCACTGAAGTTCTGGTTGTATTCTGTTTAAAAGCCAAAAGTATATTACCTTTGTTACTCAATATACTAGTGTATATATAAAATAAATAAAAATAAATTTAAGGTTGCCCTAATTTTACCGCAGTTCTTACAGGGTGCCTGACCTTGAATTTACTTCTTGCACTGTGCCATCACACAGGTTTTGTCTTTCCAACATTAGTGAGGCCTACTTCTATGGCGAACTTTATTTTACATTGACGTTCAGAGCCGCCGAGCCCTTCACTGCCTTGTGGACAGGGAAAACTTAGTGGAAAAACTTGCCACTGCCGCTGGTCTCGATCGCCAAGACCTGAAGCGAGCATTTGCTTAAACAGCAGATTTATAGTTACCAGTGCAGTAAGCACTGAGCTACGCAGGCTCGCTACTAGTGTATATATACGATAATGTTTTAAACATTTTAACGACATGGGTAACGATACAGTATACCTTTTTCTAAAAAGACGTTTGTGCGACTAATCCGAACGCGATCTCCAAGCTTGAACGCAGACACTTGGCTTGTTTCATTGCTGATAAGATCTGCAAAAATTGTTTGCCATACCTCGTTTTCATTAGATTTATTGACAGCGTTTGGGGCTCTTTGAATTGTAGAGCGAAAACTGTTGTTGTAGCTTTTAACAAAAGCAGGAAAAATAAGTATATAAGTTCATTAAAAATTTATAAAAAGAGGCTATAAATTGTCTAGTTACTTTTAATTTTTTAATACTCAGATGCACCTCATTACATGTTTCACTATGCTTGCTTTTGTTTCGCTATAAGTATTGTAATACTTAATTCTATGGCCCTTCAAAAACTTGCGAAAAGACTCTGCCAAAATTCCGTTCCTAAACATATAATTTTTGAATATTAATTCTAACGCGTTCAATTTATAATGGTTTATAAAAATGCTTGATTAAATTTATAATAGTATGTTACCGTACCTAATAACAACCTTGATCAGTGAATAGGTAAATTGGGGTCATTTGAGCTTCTCAAAAAATGCTTTTCATGGATTTTTTTAATAATTTTGGCTTTTAATTTTTAATAAATCTGCAATACAACTTCTTGGTAAACGCGTCTATGCAGAATAATATGTAAGAAAATCTTGAATTATGTTTTGCCAAACTGCTTTCAAGTATTTTCAGATCTGCACAGAAAATTTCTCTAATCATATTAACTAACACTCGTCTGCGTTTAAATCTTTTTCTAATTGGTCCGTGCAAGCTAAATGAACGCAGCTTACTTAATTCTTTATCTACATCAACTTTGTCATAGAATTTTTTATTGTTTTTAACAAACCCACCTAATGTAGAAAAAGATCCTTTAAATCTAGAATTTAAATATGATTTTTGTATATCAGCAATAATGTAAACGGGTTATATGTAAACCACTGCGGTGTGCATTTAAACTACAAATGGATGATGTTAAATAAATGCATGCAATTTATAGCAAATATTACATATTAACATATTTACATTTTTTTTGCAGTATTTTTTTAATTATGAGATTGTTTTATCAGTTTTACATATTTTGTACCTTTAAACATTTTACAAGTAGTAAATTTAAAAACTTTGAATTAATAATACGCATATACACCAACGTTTAACTGTAGGTAGCAGTATATACACACAAACTACAACGCATAATATATTTAAAAGTATTAAATTGTATTGGCATTTTTACAGAATAGTGCTTTTTTTATTTATAAAAATCGATCTACTTGGCTAGGCATGTCCGCTTTACGAGATTTTCTGTTTTTTGCTTCGAGTTCTTTGAGTCGGGCTTCTTCTTTTCACCTAAGCTTCATTTCATACTTATGCTGAACAACCAAAAGTCTTGATGCCTGTATAATTTCTTTGTCAACAATCATAAGATTTTTAAAACATTTGAATCAAGAAAGAGCTACATAAGTTGTGCAGGCTATGGTTTCTCTTGTATCTAAATTTACACATCTTTTCTCTATTGTTATGCCTTGCGATCTGTGAATTGTCATAACTCAATTTAAGACCAGTGGAAATGCCTGGATTTTAAGATATTGATTTGTTTTTAAATCTGGTTCACAGTATTCAATACGTGTTATTTTCACTCGTTTTCCTCTTGAGCTAACAAAAATATTGTTTTCTTGGTAATTTAGAAAGTCTACAATTATAGCTTCAACAAAATTATTCCAGTAAAGTCTGTTTTTGACAGAGCTAAATATTAAATCCACAACAGTGCCTCGGCTTCCATTAGTGAGATTTGATGCCACATCCAAGTTCTGCGTGAGCATAATACGTGCGCTATAATCTACTTCGAGTGGGTCTTTCAAAAGTGAACGGGTTTCTCCAATTAAAGCTGGAACCTCAATAAAACCGGGATGAAATCTTCAGATCATCTCCCTACAAAATAACAATTAAACTATTTAAAACAATTTTATATTTATAAATATATGGCAAATCTCTAATATTTATGATTCAAACTAAATTTAATAATAAAATTTATTATAATAATTTACTTTATGTCATTTTGAATACAAAATACGTACTTATTGTGTGCTGCTTCGTTGCTGTTAGTTTGAAAAAGATGAATTAATTTCTTAAATTCTTCAAATTCAATACCACAAAGATCAAATTGCAAAATGTGCCGCTGTCGTTGTTGCAAATTATAAAGATCCAGAGAGGTAAATTTAAAATATCTCAGTCTCATTAAAAACTCGTAGTACTCCAGTTGTCTTGAATCATTTTTGCTCTGCCGAAAAGGTGTGTCTAATACAAAAGCAGTATTAAAACTCTTGTACAATTGAGAAGCTTCTTGTAATTCGTGTAAAGTCTGTACAATGAAATAAGAGTACAAATTACTGTCTCCTAAACAAAAACATTGAAAAAAGTCTCCAAACATAAGTACGGTTCTTTCACCAAACGGCAACTCTGCCCGCAATGGATCTACTAGTTTCATGAAGGCGTCCACAAAATGAAGTAATTTCAGGCCCATAGTTGAAATTTCGTCAAAAAGCAGAACTTTGACATTTCGGAATTTGTGTTTATCGATAGCTAAAATACCGTTCTTCAGTTGGTCAGTGATATTTCCATTTGCAAAAGGTTTAATTCTGAAGCAAGAATGAAATGAAGTGCCTTTTCAACTGGAAGCACACACTCTAAGAAAACAACAAATTCTAAAAGAAAATGTTTCATCTTGGCTTTGCTTTTGCATTAATATGTGCTGCAATGTCTTTATTACTGCTGATTTTTCTGAGCCCAGGATACCCACAATTATCATTCTTAATGGTTTTTAGATGCTGAGCTTAAGCATCTATAGGAATGGCTATGTCCGTCTGTCTGTCTGTCTGTCTGTTCTTTATGCGCTACAGGTCAAAATTTTTAAACGATATTCATCAAATATTTTTTAAATGGCCACAAATGCGAATGAGAAGTGCCCTATTGTTTTTGAGAGCGATTGAGCTAACTAGTTTTTCACCATAAACAGTTGACTGGACCAACTTTTTTAGCCATCTAAAAGCATTGGAGAAAAACGGGTGATTTGCCGCTTTGCATCAGCCAAATGCACCAGCTAAATGGTTCCCTTACAGGCGCCAGTCAATGCACCAGAAACATGCACAAGTCATCAGTACAAGCTACCCGCAGAAGTTACCTGCACCCACAAAGTATCCCTAAGGGGGGAGGTGTACTTGGGGTCACCCAAGAAGACGTCCCAACAATCTCAACTATTTTTTCTTAAACAATGAAAAAACTTTAAATACTTGCACCTCCCACCCACAAAGTATCCCCTAAGGGGAGGTGGTGTACTTAGGGTCACCCGCAGATGACGTCCTTAAAATCTAATTTGTTTTTGCTAAAACCATTAAAAAACTTCAAATACTTGCACCCCCACCCTCAAAGTATCCCCTATGGGGAGGGGGTGTACTTGGGGTCACTCACAAATGACGTCCCAAAAATCTTAATTTTCTTCCTAAAACCATTAAAAAACTTTAAATACTTGCATCCTCTACCCACAAAGTATCCACTGAGGGGAGGGGGTGTACTTAAAGTCACCCACAAATGACGTCCAAAAAATCTTAATTTTCTTGGTATAACTATTAAAAAACTTTAAATACTTGCACCCCCACCCACAAAGTATTCCATTAGGAGAGGGCGGGGGGGGGGACTGGGGGTCACTCACAAATGACGTCCCAAAAATCTTAATTTTCTTGCTAAAACCATTAAAAAACTTTAAATACTTGCACCCCCCACGCACGTAGTATCACCTCAGGAAAGGGGGTCGTACTTGGGGTTACCCACAAATGACGTCTCAAAAAATCTCAACTGTTTTTGCTAAAACTAATAAAAGACTCTAAATACTTGCACCCCTGACCCACTAAGTATCTCCTTAAGAAGAAGGGGTGTACTTAGAGTCACCCACAAATGACGTCCCAGAAATCTTAATTTCTTTGCTAAAACTAAACTATTAAAAACTTTAAATACTTGTATTCCCAACCGCACGAATTATCTCTTAGAGGAGGGGGGGGGGTTTAGGAATTAAAACAAGTCCTTTTTAGGTTCAGAAGGGCGGGGGGGGGGATTCAGGATCAATCGTTAAATACGTCCGAAAAATTTAAAGCCTCGAACCTAAGGTTGGAATGGAGCACGCGACACCTAGATTCCCGTCTACAGCAATGAATCAGTAATGGCCTGAGCTAAGAAATCTCTGATACGAATCTGTAAGCGTGTCAGATATGCAACACATAAGATACATAGAGTCTTGTCAGCAAGTTAGCTTTGTTTCCTGTCGTTCTAAGAGAAAGTCCTGCTACGTTTCGTGTCTTGCAAAAGAGCCGGCTGCTTTTTGTTTTGACGACGTTAAGGCTGGTAGGGGTCAGACACAAATAGCGTTGCTTACCTTAAGAGTGGGTCACTTGACATTCCACCGTGAGGGCATCCATTCAAGCAATGCTTAAAAAGGTGACAAGCAGTTGGGTAGGCTTATAATTTTGGTAAATTTATGTGTCGTCAATTGTGTCCGTTCCCAAAGCTGGTCAAGCATACGAACTTAATATTTTAGGTTTGCTATCTTGTATTTGAATTACACTCGGAAAAATCTATGCTTATCTGCATGGAGCACGGAATGTCGGCAAAAACCAATTGCAATATACCATGATATATTTAAACGTGGAATGAAAAACGGGTGAAATTCACGACTTTTTAACTTTATGCTGTAAACATACGCACGTTAATCGTAATAGAGAAGTGACCGTTCATAAATAACTTCATTGGAAATTTCTATTTTAGAAAACCCACGCCAACTATTTTCACTTCATGCTGTGAACAAACAAGATAATTGATGACCAACCAATAATGGCGTCATTCAAATTCTCAATTTTAAGGAGCATAGTTTAACCGAATAACACGCAGTTCGTAATTTTTAGTGTCCAGTAAATCTTATACATAAGTTATTTATAAATTATATTTCAACTTCGAGGGTAACGCAAGTTAGGAGCCATGCAAGGATCATCTAAAAATGATGTCATTTAATTATTTTAATTATAGGAATCTCTTCTGTCTTTAGTTCAAAAATCAAATTAATAGATATCCCTAACACCGTCTTTTTCTAGCATACATACAGGGATCCTTCATAAATGACGTCATCACAAAATCACCATTTAAAGGATCCTTGTTAGTGCTGAATGCAAAATTTGGTAAATTTATATCTTCAAAATCGACTTTTACTAGTATACACACAATAATTGTCTATAAATAAAGTCGTCTAAATGTCATCATTTAAAAAAACACCCGTTATCAGTTTAAACATTATGTAATATAGTATTTTTAGCATGAAATATTATTATTGTACATATTAGGATCGTCTAACAATGTCGTCACTAAAATATTGCGCTTTGGAGGGTATAGAGTGTATTGTATGTAAATAATGTGAAAAGATGCATCAATTGACTAAAGTCAATATTCGCTGTAAGCTCAGCAACTACTTCGGACCCACGGTAGGCAAATCCGGCGCAAAGCGCCGGATTTTTTGTTAATTAGTCTTCCAGGTTAACTAATTTGTTTTTTACTATGTTCACAATTTGTTTTTGACGCGGAGCTAAATATATGTATGGAATTTCTTGAGGGGCGAAGATTTGCATACTTGTATTCTGAGATAATAATTCAAACTCACTTAAATTGTTTATTGCCAAAAGTTCACAAGTAATTGATTTATCTGAAATTGCACCACTCAAATCGCATGTACAGTTGCAATCCAAGTTATCCTTTGCTGTTAATCTGTGTTTGTAAAAACAATCAGAGCACAAACTGTGTTCAAGATTAAAGGCATAAAAATAAGACTTTCGAACTAGTGGAACTAAATCTTGGTGAATTTAAAAACGGCTTGACCCCAG
Organism: Dicyrtomina minuta; assembly: GCA_949802685.1. Classification (NCBI taxonomy): domain Eukaryota; kingdom Metazoa; phylum Arthropoda; class Collembola; order Symphypleona; family Dicyrtomidae; genus Dicyrtomina; species Dicyrtomina minuta. The sequence goes on from CATKUY010000261.1 coordinate 1,842,614, forward strand.
TTGATTACGTTTTCTGTATTTATTCAATATTTCTGTTGCTGCTACTGAAAATTGATGTGGAGTTGGTTTGCATGAACAGCACTTTACACGTCTACAGCAAATATTTCTAGGCAGTTCAGATATAACTCTTTCTGATGAATGATTAGTTTTTAAAACTCGATTTAGTGGTTTCAGCTAAAGTTTATTGTCTCGTAAATTTGAACATACAAGACGTTGTATCTGTGTTAAAAAAAACTATTCTGCCGTGACACGCACTACAGAAATTTTGAAGTTGTACAAATTCAAAGTTATTTGTATGGAGTCTAGAATTTAAATCTCTGTTTGCGTATTTTTGTTCTTGTTTTCTTGACCACAAGCTTTTCTTGACTGTGTTATAGCGACCACAGTATTTGCAGCTTACAATAGTTAACATGCTTCTAACTACAGCAGCACTGCATATAGATTTAATTTAGTCTTTTTATTTGAATGAAAGCTGGCAGGTAAAGTTTTGGGCAAGTTTAAGAAGATTTTGGTGTTCTTCAAACTGACGGTTTTTTGATATTAAATAGCGTTGATACTTTGAATGTTTTTCAATAAAGTGTTGCTTGCAAAGATCTTTAGATTCAAATTGCTGTGCACAGTACTTATTTAAATACGAGTTAACACACGTAACAGTAGATTCTAAAATTATTTTCATTTTTAGGTTCTATATGAGATTAGAAATCAAATCAATAATGTTGATAATGCACACTGGTTGAAAGTCGCTAGCTGACAGCTTAAACAATCTTGCCTTATGAATGCTTAGACTATAACAAAGCTTTATACTTAAGTGACGCTTAAATACGAAGCTTCCCTTTAAACACGAAAAGGGGCAGGGCTTGTGTAAGTAAAGTCCAATCACAAGCAACTGCTTTTATTTTTAGTAAATGCATATATTATAATAATAATAATTTATTCATTTTGTCGATTTGGCGTCAGCCCATACAACATTGTTAAGTTTTGCCAAAGTGATTATTTACAATTTGATCAAAGATCAAATGATCCTTGGTAATTTAAATATATTAATAGTAAAGGTTTCTTGTGTTGCTTTTTTGGTTGTGCTGTCAAAATAAATAAATAATAGAAACTGCGTTTCTCATAATAATCACGTTATTATAGTGTTAGGTAATATTGAGTTTACAGAGCATATATTTTATTTCTATAAACAGTAAAATAATATAATATAATAATAAATAGATGGATAAAAAATGTGTTATGTGATAAGTGTTATGGTTGTTAAGGTATGTTCCTTCGATGCAGCTTTGGCAGAATTTTCGGATTCGTAGAGCTTTATCCTAAAAATTAAAGAGTTGCTGAAAGCACTCTGCGTCCGGGTAGCTTCTGAAGATTGCTGAGATGAGGTTCTCCTTTGTCGGTCTGCTGGTAGATAGCTATATGAGAAACTTTGTCCGGGGTGGTTTGTAATGCGGACAGTTGAGCATTATATGGGAAGCATCTTCAACTTCTTCGCCGCATAGATCACATTCAATACCTCCTCGTTTCTATATCTTGTTCATGTCGTTCAGGTTAGTAGCTTTGCCCCTAAAGTACTATTCTAGGAAGCCCTGTTCTCAGGTTTATTACAAACTTTGCCGTGTTCCATTTTATGTTCATCTCAAAGTAGACTGATTTTAATGCATGGGTCTTTATCCAGGCATAGAATTTCATTGCGTTGCTACTCTGCATTCTGAGGACGTCATTGTTATTGCAGCTAAGTCGGTATTTCTCGATGATTTCATTTCTGTGTTTTGTGAGATATTCCCCGTCCAGTTTGTCAAAGTCTTCTTCAAGTGAAGCGTCCGCAAAAATCTTTTTGATTTGGAGAATCCAGTTATACCGGGTGTCTGAGACTACAAGTTTTAACGTTTCTTGATAGCAGCTTTTGATGATGCTGTCTTCCTTAGCATTCAGTACTTTCTGCAGAAACTTCAGCAGCGCCGTGAATAAAAGTAGCCTAATGTTCTGTGCTCCTGTTTCTAGGCGAAGGAAGAAGCCAGGAGTGGCGTTGGTAGTGCCTGTGAGCCGCCGAAGGAATGCGGTATGGAAACTCTCAAATTCGTTACAGTAGCGGAGACCCCATATTGGTACTGCGTACAGAAGTACCAAGATGACTAGAGATTGGAAGATCTGGAGGTGTATCTTTATGTCTGTTATTTTGGCACAATAAAATAGCTCAAACAGCTTCGACTGCGCTGCCTTAGCTTTGCTGAAAAAGTGCGTTTTGGCTTCATTAAAGATTCTACTCTGGGTAAAAGGGACACCTAAGTAGACGTATTTGTTTACTATTTCAAGTGGTTTGCATTTCCAGTTAAATCTCATTGATTTACGTAGCTTGTTTTCTTTTCTGGAAATCATGATTTTTGTCCTGGCTAGGTTGACCTTAGGGTCATTTTCTTTAAAAAAATTACTGAGAGTGTTAATCTGCGTTTGTAAATCCAATTCATTTGAGGCAAGGAGTATTATATCGTCCGCGTGGAGTAAAATAAGCAGCTCGATAATAAACATTTGAATTCCTTGGATTCCACTTTTACGGAGAATCTCCGTTATTTTGTCGATATAAATGCTGAATAAAGTTGAAGACAGGGTTTTTCCTTGTAGCACACCACCCATTACTTTAATCAAGTCAGTTAAACCTTCCTTACATCGGACCTTAGTTTTTCCTTTGTCATACAGTTCTTTGTTGTTTTCCACAAAGTGATCACTGAGTCCAGCCTCTCTCAACCTGAACCATAGTTTGGTTCGTTTGATTGAATCAAACGCTTGACTGAGATCTACAAAGAGACCAAAGAGCTTGCCTTTCTTTCGCAGAGCTGGTCTATTTAGCTGATTCAGAATGCAGGTATACAGTGCGAACAAGAGATCAGTGCACCCTCTTCCTTTTCTGTATGCCGCCTCATTTTCAGATAAGGTGTCGTTTGTTAAGCAGTAAGAGTTTAGTCTGTTACACAAAATACACGTGTAGAGCTTGGTAATGGTGTTAATAAGGGCAATAGGTCTGTGGTTACTTGAAAGGCAGTCGTCACCTTTCTTGTAGATAGGGGCTGTAATGATTTCTCCCCACTCTTCAGGTATCCGTTCATGTAAGGCTTAGTTGAGAATTTGGAGTAAATAATTGTAAGAAGTGCCGTCTTAGGTTTTCCATACCTCATTTAGTATGCCATCCGCGCCTGGAGATTTATTATTTGCTAGTTTGCTCGTGGCTCTTAGCAACTCCGTTAAGGTTATCTCCCCGTCGAGTGTTTGAAATTCATTTGCAGTAACTTGCTGTGCTTGGCCAACGACTTCATATAGTAAATGCATATGATAATAATGCTTGCTCTAGTCGCAGCGGAACACAGACAACTGGAGCTTATCTAAAATAGGATAACACTCTTGCTTACTGAGCATTTATTTTCATTACTACTTGAACCTTTGAATCGTAATATTGTCTTAAGTTTTATTGTCCCAGCAGTACAACAAACTATAGCAAACTACATTTAATTAATAATTAAAAAATACGCAGTCAGATAAATCCAGCATATTAAAGTTATCTATGAAGAGTAGCACGGCGCATTTATCGTCACTTTCTCCAGTCACCATGGCAAAGTCTTGCTTGAGTTCTGCAGAAATCACAAACAACAGCAACGTTGTGGCATCTGACATGTTGGACAACACCCAACAGCCGGGACTGTCGCGTAATCTGATTAGTGCATCTTTAAGTACTTAAAATACAGCAAATATTGATTCTCAAAACTAAGCATTCTTTAAAACTTCAGACTCTGCATTTATTGGGGACAACGTTAAGGCTCGTGTTGTTTACAACCTAAGCATGAAGACACATTTCTACTATTTGGGTCGAAGGAACGGAGAAGCCAAGCATTTAAAGATTTCTTGCTCACAATTTGAAAATATTTCTCTAATTAAATGGGCAGCCTAGATCTTACAAGAACATAAGGATCATCCTACTGTTGGCCGCAAAGTAACAGATCATCTTCCGTACTTTGCTGGTAAACCAGTCGAGTTCATGTTTAAAGAACCTTGAAGCAGATTCAATAAGTTTGTTTACTGGAAGTCTCCACATTTTAGCGTCAAGTCAGTCAGAGTTTGTTTCTCGTTCAATTAACTCACTAAAGCCTATAACATGCTCATTAATTATAATCTGTCTGAGAAGTATTCTTAGCAGTTCCCCAATTACGGTGGCCTGACTATTAAATTTACACTAGTTGAGATGAACGACTTTGTTGCTTACTTGACAAATACAAACCTATAGCTGTCAGCTCAAGAACTAAATGAAATTACTGTTACCAAAGAAAGCTTACAGCTGCAAGAATAAAAACGCAAAGCACCACCATAACATCTTGAAGAAATGAAAAAACCCAAACCAGAATCTGAAGCAGCAGTTAAACAACCAAAAATCAAGATACTATAGGAAGAAATATTTGCAGGGTTTCCCCTGTCTCCAAGTTCATCTATTTACTGTCACTCAGTATTAACAGACGACTCAGGATTCATTTATTTAAAAGAATCTGATGAAGACTAGGCGATTTCTGTTATAAAGAACAATAAAATTACAATCTTATCAAGTAATTACTATTATTAGTTACATTTGGCAAAATATGTAAATATTTAATTAATAAACTTTTAAAGTTTTAGAAAAAATCAATAGCGAACAATACAAACCAGTTTCAGGACAGTAACACATAAGAAGTGTTAATTTCTAATTGTAGTTGTAAATAAAGTTTAAGGAGTGAATAAATATTAAACAAATTATTTAAGTTTAAAATAATAGTGCACACATTATTAAAATGAATGTAACAATAAATAATTATGTAGTGTTTTGTAGTAAAGTTAAATGTACATATTTGTAAATAGTAGTATGATAATATTGTAAATGTAATTGTGTCGTAAATGAAAACTTGTAAATATATAAATTAATTCTAGCGTCCGCAGATTAACTGCACATTTGTAAATATTAGGTATACTTGTGAACAATATATTTGAAACCTTTATGTAAATAATATGTTAAGCTGTAAATAATACTTTGAAGTGTAAATTAATGTGTAGTTGTAAATAGTTAATGTAATACTGTGCATGTGTAAGTTGTATTTGTAAATTATACATGTAAATATTTGTCTGTATGCAATTGTGTGTGTAAAAGAAAACCAAAAAAAACTTGTATATATGTATATATGTAAACATTGCATTACTATAGACCTTCACTCTGCAATAAAAAACCTGTATACAGTACCTGCAAACTAAAAAAAACAACCTGCGTCTCGCTGCACTTGCTCACCTGTTGTACCTTGCATTTTACACTTGCATCTACTCTTATCATATACAATGTTGTGATTCATAAACCATATATCATATTATTAAACAGCACAATAAACGAACAACTAAACATATATCTTATAGAGACCGTCGGCCCACTTGACTTGGATCAATAAAAAAAACTTGTATCTGTCCTACAGCAGGTACATTCTGGCTTGCCATCCTGGCTGATATACAAAAATCATATTTTCAATGGACTCTAGAGAAACCAAAAGCGAGCTTCAGTAGACGATGGATCAATAATTAATTAATATGCATGTCACGCACATTGTTAGTAACTAAGTTCCCCTTTGCTTTGCTTTCTGCAATGCTAAAGGTCTGAAAGTACGCTTTATTCTGTCGAGTTGAGCTCAATATTAAAATATAATTTTATTTCGTTCCAGCGTTCCTAACCCAGCAACTGTATGTATCTACAGTATACAGCATTACAGTCAATAATTTTAATAGTATACTGCTATTTAAAGGCAGTGTATATGTACACAGTAGTACATGTACATGTATACATTGACATATATCGTATACATATATCTTATTGTCAATATGTCTTGTTTATACGTAGCACAAATAGTCAGCTTGGTACATGGAAAGTTGGAGCTCAGAGCTCGGTCGGTCCCAAAAATTTGATTTCATGAGTCCACTAGGCCCAACTAAAGCTTCAGCCCAGCCTTGGTCAGTGCGTCGAGTTAATTAGCTAATAATATGCACGTCACGCACATCAACAGTAACACTGCCACCCCAACTCACATGGGAAGTATCCCAACTGTAAAATCCGAAATGGAGCAAACAATGTTAGTTCATGTACTACGGGGTAGGGTCACTACAACGTATACAATCATATCGGTGCAAATTGCGTTATGGCGCCAAAAACGAAAATTGAAATTTTTAAAATTCGTCGAAATAAAAAATCACGAAAATCATATGAGAAATTAAATACGAATTTTACCTTAACCAATGGTCCCCCCTTACTATTTTTTCAGTTTTATGATTTTTTTCAAAAACTATAGGCGTTGTGTTATTTGATTACGAACAATCCTAAAATTAGTAGGGGGTCGTCCATAAATAATGTCATCAAAAAATAATAATTTTTAGACCCTATGACGCTGTCATCAGCTTTTACAATTGTAAAATGTGTATTTTAATAATATGGTAAAGCGGCAGCTTGGTCTACGAAAAAGAAAACCAAAACATAATATTGACATGATAAGTTTGTATGAAACATTTAGCCTTTTAACGGTAAAAGAGAGAATCATTTATGTAACGGCTTCAGTGACACGTATGTTTACAAAGCAAACTGACAAGTTTGATTGTATTCTAGAAATTCTTGACCCAAGGAAATTGAACTTGCGTAATAAGCATAAACTAGTTGTTTCAAGAAAATCCACATTTTTTCACAATTGTTTTCAATACAGAGCTGTTCAAATCTGGAACTCCCTCCCAGCGTGTGTTGTAGGTATTGAAAATGTAAAGGATTTTCAATTTGAATTAAGTAAGTGGCTTATTCAGAAACGGCATAATGTTTATGTAAAATATACTTTAATTTAATTTAAAAATCTTATATCATTGTAGAATAGTTAATGTAAACCTAGAAATGTCTGCTCTTGGAAATCAGTGTATATGCGCTGAATGAACTTGACAATAAAGCTATTACATTACATTACATTAAGTAAATGGCTATCTTTAACATAGGATGCCATCCAATATCCAAAGAGACCCAATGACTCTATGCATGAATGATTTATTGTAAAAATTAACCTTATTAAGAATTTTTAATTAATAAAAGTTCCTAAACACGTGAAATTGTAAAAGCTAATTAGTTCAAGGAACAAATGCACTTGTACTGCTACAGTAATAGTTATGGAATATGAACTAAATGAAATAAATAGTTATAATATAAAAATACAAAATTCATATCGGTGTTTTTCAACAGCGGCATTATTATTATGAAAAACAGAATTTTGGGCTTTTAGAATTTGGAATTTTGACACTGTCACGTTGGCTAAAATTATTTTAGTTAACGGTAATTTAAGTGGACACTGGACCGCTTATTAAAAGTTATAGGGCGGTTTGGTGACATTCGTCTACGCTCTACCCTGCAGTCATATCACAGCGATTGCTTATCCTAAAACCCGATTTTTTAGATAGACCCGTTTGAAAATTGTGATTAGTTAGTAAAAACCGTTGCAATGCTAAATAATATCTTTTTACCTGTATAACTGCTGAACTTCTTGAGTTTGCAATTCAAATATTTTAATGAAAATTCCTAGTATTTTAAAATAATAATTACTAGTCGAAACATCAAAACACTGAAAAACATATTATTGCTACATATTATTGGTATATTATGGGTAGAGTTAATTGGTCACCTTAAGCTGTAAATTCAGTCTTTTGTCGATTGTATACTTTGAAATTCAATAAATTAGGGATCGTCCATAAATGATCTCACGGGTCAAAATATTGATTAACATAACTCTAAATTTAGAGCTGTGATCGTAAAAGTGTTTTTAACATTGTATAGGAACTTTTATTAATTAAAAATTCTTAATAAGGTTAATTTTTACAATAAACCATTCATGCATAGAGTCATTGGGTCTCTTTGGATATTGGATGGCATCCTATGTTAAAGATAGCCATTTACTTACACAATTGTAAAAGCTGATGACAGCGTCATAGGGTCTAAAAATTAAAATTTTTGGATGACATCATTTATGGACGACCCCCTACTAATTTTAGGATTGTTCGTAATCAAATAACACAACGCCTATAGTTTTCGAAAAAAATCATAAAACTGAAAAAATAGTGAGGGGGGACCATTGGTCAAGGTAAAATTCGTATTTAATTTCCCATATGATTTTCGTGATTTTTATTTCGACGAATTTTGAAAATTTCAATTTTCGTTTTTGGCGCCATAACGCAATTTGCACCGATATGATTGTATACGTTGTAGTGACCCTACCCCGTAGTAAATGATTTAACATCGTTTGCTCCATTTCGGATTTTACAGTTGGGATACTTCCCATGTCAGTGCACTTTCCAGTGCTAAGGGCTGTAAGGTGCATCCAATTCTGCACAGTATTTCTCAATAATACATAATATTTCAGAATATTATTTAATCCAAAACTTAAATATCGACCAACTGCTATATACATCCCACTAGCGTATATATATGCTATATACTGACACATACATATACATATATACATGCCAGCTTGAAATTTGTTAGCTAATTTTTATTTTTGCCCTTAACCTATTTTCAATAATTATTAAGATTTTTTAAAATGATCATTTTTCAAATTTAATCTTAAATGTAATAAATAAATACTAATAATTTTAATTGCAGTAAAAATTTTTAAATATTTTAAATAGGTATGTACATTTAAGTAGTGCAACTAGTTTATTAAATTATGTATCATGCATATAATTTTATATAACAGTTAATTGTATTTAACAGTACCCAATTAGTGCAGCATACATATTAAATAATGTGTATATACATACATAGGTACGTCACGGGTTCTACATAATACCCTAATAGTAAATAATATTCAACTGCCTTGCATTATGCATCAAATTCTATCCATGAAAAGCTCTCAAGTACAAGTCAAAAATGAATAGAAAATAGTATCGCACTATAATACTGCACTACTCAGTCTCGACGGCATTTCTCGGTATTCCACGGCATCCACGGCATCCACGGCATTCCTCGGTATTCCTCGGCATGTATGTACATGCCTTTTAAAATACTATAGTGCATGATTTCCAATACGAGTCTCAAATGAAAAGGAACGGTATCGCCCTCTCATACTGTAATATGCAGTCATACGACAAATTTCCTTGGTATTCCTCGGCATCAAAATATCCACGGCATTCCTCGGCATGTATTTACATGTACATTCCCATTAAATTCCCTATGGTTCCAGTCGGTCTGTCTGTCTTTCTGTCGGTCGGGAAGTTTGTCTGTCAGTCTGTCTGTTGGTCCGTCTGTCTGTCTTTCTGTCTGTCGGTACGTCAGTCAGGTCTGTATGTCTGTCTGTCGGTTTGTAGGAATGTCAATCTGTATGTCTGTTGGTCAGTCACTCTGTGTCTTGGTTGGTCTGTTAGACCGTCTGTTTGTCTGTCTGTTGGTCTGTCTGTCAGTCTGTCTTTCTGTCTGTCTGTCAGTCTGTCTGTCGGTCTGTCTGTTAGTATGTCTGTCTGTCTGTGTGTCCGCCTGTTTGTTTGTCTGTCATCTGTATGTCTGTCTGTCAGTACGTCGTTTTGTTCGTTTGTTCGTCCGTCGGTTCGTAGGTTTGTCGGTCCCTCTGTCTGTTTGTTAGTCTGTCTGTGTGTATGTCGATCTGTCAATTTGTCTGTCTGTCTGTCCGTCCGTCAGTCTTTCGGTCGGTCGGTCGGTCTGTCTGTTGGTCCGTCGGTCAGTCATTTCGTGTGTACGTCCGTGTGTCTGTCTGTCGGTCTCTTTTCTGCCATTTATGTGTTTCTGTTGGTCTTTATGTCTGTCTGTCTGTCTGTCATCTTTCTGTTCGTCCGTCAATCTGTCGGTCTGTATGTCCGTTTGTAAGTCTGTATGTCTGTCTGTTGGTCTGTTGGTAAGTCGGTCTGTCTGTGCGTCCTTTTGTCTGTTTGTCTAATATATTTCTGTTTGTCTGTCAGTAAGTCTGTCTGTCTGTATGTTTGTCGGTCGGTTTGTATTTTTTTTAATCCGTCTGTCTGTGTGTGTGAAGTAAATTATGGAAAAGTACAGGCCGGGATATTATTAGCAGCAACAGTAAGTAGGACAGGTAACTGTAGGACGACGTCAGTGGTGGTACGATGTCGTTTTGGCCAATGGGTTTACCGCAGCCTATAGCTTGAGGGAGATGTAGATATATGAAAGGAGAGAGATAGTAGGTATAGTAGATGGGGGAAGAAGGGCAGGGCAGTGTATGTCGGTTGACGATTAGCGGAATGACGTGGCACTCTCGACAAAGAGTTTCGGCTCTCCTCATCCGACGAAGGAGCATTATTTTTCACTACCCGTTACGAGCTCTTCAAAGAAGGTTGAAGGTGGAAAGCTAGTGCTGAGGATTTAGTTGAGTTGAAATAGGAAGCCCGCCTCCAGCTTATTTTTGTACTTATTGTCTATTATAAATATATATATAATTACTTCATTTTCCTCCTTCTATTAAATTATATTTCATCAGTGTGTGATCTCTCCGTGTGTGGAGGTACAAGTCGTGTAAGAGATCAGGAACAGTATTTATTTGTGAACATTGTACAGTAGGCGTTTGAACGGTATAATTCAGAGTTCATTAAAGTTGTAATTACGCCAGAGACCTGAACTTGTGCTATAACATTATTGCATTGACAGTCATACGGCAGTTGTAGCCGGCACCGTGTAATATAGTGGTAGTTAGTTCACCGGGTACCGGAGTATAACGGTAAGTTATAAGTTGGGAGCAGGACAGGGTCCTGAGAGTCACAACTTTGGTCCGGTCTCGATGGAAGTGGTAGTAGGGCGGCATACGCATCATAAAGGCAGGGATGGTTAGCACCAGTCAGAGCACGAGCGCGATCACCTCAGGCTGCGGTATTGGTCGGTATTGCCATAACGAGTAGACAAGCACACCGGAGTTCCGAGGTCGGTCGATCTAGTTAGTCCACGCAGAAGATAGTTGCGAAGCGCAAATTGAGGGTGTTCGGTTGTAATATATAAAACATCAATAAGCGGTACTGCGAACCGCAGTGGCGAAAGTAAAAAAGTTCCGTATAGGTCTGGACCGGGTTGCAAGGGTGGTAGTAAGTACTCAAACCAGAAGAAGACCAAGTCCGAAGACCGCAGTACAAGATGGCATTGAAACCGAAGTGCACAGTGGAAACGCATGGATCAACGTGGACGTCCCAAGAAGCAGAGCTACTAACAAAACAACTCTTGGCCGACGATCATCTTATGCCGGGAGGTTGCGATTTTCTGACGGTATAGAAGAGGTGGTACCTGTACAGATGGCAAGTAGAAGTAAAGGATGCCCCGAAAGTGATGACACCATCAGAGGTAGCGACCGCATTTGCAGCGTCATATGGGCAAATGTTACAAGCAGAGAAAGACGTAGCAGTTGATTTTGCAGGGTTAGCCGCAATGGGAGAAGCGGAAACAAAAAAGCTGGAAGACGCAAAGAAACAGATTTCGGTGGCAGGGGGACCGCAAGCCATGGAATAAAAGAAAGCTGATAAGACGGTATTGGATCATGTTATACAGATGTAAAAAGACATGCAATCGCTGCAATTAACGGTTCAGGCAATGCAGACCAAACATGCGAGGTTTAAGTCCCAGCTAGCAGTACAACAGGGAACCGGAATACCGATCGTCACACAACCTAACTTACTGCAACAAGCCGTGGCAAGCCCCGTAAGCCAACAACCACCGTCAGTGGCAAACACCAGTTTCAGTGCAGCATCTACACAGCCGCTTCCCCAACAGACCCACGGCAGTGCAAGTGGCACCCCGGCACCACCGGATATCGTGGACATGGCAGATCATTTGTTACACCTGTTGGATCAGCAGAACCATAACACGCGGGATGCACAAGAGTTGCAGCTGGTAGCAGGTATGATGGCACCAACGGGGTTAAACACATCGCATCTAATTACATTGAGGCTTTTGAGGCGCATCTGCAGATTCACGGGGCTCAACCGAAGGCATACATCCAGATTTTTCAGCAGTGTCTCGTAACACCGGCTGAAGCATCGTGGTTAAAGGCGACGCTGTAAGAAGTAAATCATAAGTGGGAGGCAGTAAAAGCAGAATTCCTCCGGGCATACGATAGGTCGAGTGTTCAGTCGGTGTTAAATAGGGTAGTTAACTGGACACAGCAACCGCACGAACCCATACGACAGTGGGCCTCAGACTTTTACACGTTACTGAAAATCATAAGAGACCCACAGCCGTGGGAACAGAGAGAGATCATGTCGCGCATCAAGAAGAACATGCACTGTTCTTTATACGGAGCATTCCCACCAGAAACAACAGCGCCACTCAGATTGAATGACTTTATAAAGCAAGTGGTAGAGTTCCATCGGAACCAGATACAGGTAGAAACAGAAAAGGAAGTGTACCGGCCGTGGAACCAGCAAGACCGAAGCAGAGGTCAGGACCGACAACCTTTTTTAAGCCAGCGCAGACAACAGTGGAATTCACGGGACCGGCAGCAAAACCGTAGCAACGACCGAGACATTTGGTCAAGGGACCAGAAGGGAGAGCAAAACCGAAATCCCCAGGCATAGAATTCACCAGGCCGGTCGGGACCAGCACAAGACCGATCTAGCAGCCCACAGGGCAGACAGGAATCGCCGCACCGGAATAGACAACCGGAGAAAAGAACAGGGAAGTGGTGTCACGTCTGCAGCAAGAATACGCACGACACAGAGAAATGCAGATCAGGGAAGGCAAGGGTGATGGCCCTGAAAATATAAGCTCAGGCAGTGAAGAGGACGAGGTGTCCAAAAAACAAAGTGAAGGACCGCAGACCGATAGAGCGGAAAACCTACAAGGGCTACAGGACGCGTCGGAAGAAAAAGAAGACTCAGACGAGCGCCACTTGTTTACCGCACTGCGGACGGCGAAAAATGAAGAGAAGGGGAAAACGCTAAAGCAAGCGAAGAAGCAGGAACCGAAACAAGAGGAGAATCCTTTTTTGGAAGGCAATTAGCGGACTTGAAGCAAAGTTTAAACCGACAGTACTACCACCATATTTAAACTGGGTTCAGACACGGACAGACAAGGGGACCCGTGTCACTTACACAGATTAAATAAAGCCCCTTACGCCCTAGTTAACATTAAGCATAAACAAAAACTATTTTCGTATTTCGCACTAATAGACTCCGGGTGCTCAGCGCTTGCGATAGCTAAAAAAGAATGCGATAGGCTAGGGCTAAAGATAAGAAAGTCATCGATAAAAATGTCGGGTTTTGACGATACGGTGGTTACAGCAGGAGGCGTAGTTACATTAGATATGAAGATTGCAGGTCGGTGGTTCCGAGAAGACTTTTTAGTTCAAGAGGAATTAATGACCCCTATTTTCATTAGAAACAAGTTCCGGTGGAACCATGGGTTAGGTTTTGACGACGTTAAGGGCGAGATGCGGTGGGATACCCAAACGGAAGAAGAGAAAAAACGAGAAGTCGGTCTTTTTGTCCGCGGTCTGTCGGTTAAGACCGCAAAAGACGTGTGTAACTTGTCATTAGCGTCGACCCCGGACAGATACGACCGCTCGTCGGTAAGAACGTTAGCCGTCCAAACGTTTGTCGAAATGCTAGTTAAGAAATATCCCGGGGTAGTACGAAGCGACGGTAAGTCGGAGATTACCAACGCAATCATTTACGATTTGCGCATCCCAGAGGACTGCCTAATGATACAGTGTAAACCCGCTCGAAGACCACTGGCGGTTGCACAGTGGGAAGATGAAACACTGCATGAATTAGAGCTACAGGGTAAGATACGGCGGTCGACTTCGGCATATTCCTCGCCACTTTCTAACACGAGTACTCACGGTGAGGGATCGTGCTGTGTGGTCTCGTAGCTGAGGTTGGGAGTGGAGGGGGGGGGAGGCGATTGGGGGGCGTGTGATCAGTAGAGGGCTGTTGGGGGAGTGGGGGCAGCGATGAGTGACGATCAGCAGACGTAATCTGCTGACTCTCCTCAGGCCTGTGTGCTTCTGAGGGTGGATGCCCTATGCCTCTACTCTCTCTCTTTCAACTGCTGTTTACATGCGTTCCTCTCGCCACTGAACCTGACATTCCCCAGTATGCACGATAAAGACCCACGTCTATATACGAACTCTCTCACCATATAGGTACGGTGAACGGGGTATACAGCTCTGGAGGCTTAGTCTATTGATACTGGCAATGCCTCTAGAAACCTGTAAAGCCCCGCAGACCTTAACAGTTTTATTATCTCGATGGCTTCGAGTTTAAATAACGCATCACACAGTGGACGATCGTTTCCTAGATCTCTTATACAATAGCGTGGTTCGGCAACAGAACTAGTATTAATAATAAGTTCTATGGTTCCATATCTCAAGGACACTCTCAGCCAATGAGGTGCCCGCGAGGTAAAAATTGAAACCTAAAGAAACTTTGTAGTGTGTATAACCCTAGAGGTTTAAAACACAATACTACAATACATACATACATATTTCTCGCCACTACTGATCATACTGAAACCAGGCGCAGCCAGGTAAAATGGGGATATATTCATACCGAAACAAAGTGTTCGAGTGCGTGCATAGGGATATTGTAGAGAAGCTGACCGCAAGTGCAGGGTATAAGTCTATTGTAGTTTGCGTAGATAAGTTTTCAAAATGGGTGAGCATGGAACCCCTAACATCGGTGTCTACGCTTAATGTTTCAGCACAACTGTTAATGTTCACGGGAGTGTACTTTTATTGACTCTAGTTATGTCCACTGGGTACGCTAACGCACGAATATAATCACTCCACCAAATGTACAATAATGATCTCTAACTTTACACACGATTAAACCTGAACGGGTGATTAAATAAAACAATCGATTGATTTTTAGAAGGAAAGGAATAAATAAATTATACACACAATACTATAAAACAAAGATGGTGGCGGGCTTCCTTATTTCAACACTCAATTTTCTAGCTGACTAGCTAACCACCTAGTTGTTACTCTACGGAGGATGTGGGGGGAAGTGAAGTCCCAAAGTCTCTCGCTCAACGCTCGTAGCCGAGTGCCTACGTCATCATCCTCCACGTCAACCGTCCTTTCCAACCCTGCCCTACTTTCCCTGCTATACATATACCGCCGCTCCCTTCCTATACCTACACTCGGCCACTGCTATAGGGAGCGGAAATTTACTGCCTCGGTCGACGACGTCGGTTGGCTTCTCGTCCTCAACCTCTTTGTCCGAATTCTCTCTACTGCTAATAATAGCCTCGGCAGTACTTTTCCATATTACCTTCACACAACCCCCCCCCCCACTTTCTTCAACCGGTTAGTGCTTTCCCAAGCATCGCAGCATGCTCACCAAAGCGCGTAATCATTGAAGAAAAAGTGTCCTAGAGAGTGCCGTACCGCCACAGCCGGACTGCCGCCGCATCTGCATCTATTTACCTTTACACTTACTACTAGTCGCCTACAGCTAACCGCAACTCGACATCCCGGTCTCTGGGTCCCTCTCTCCCATTGCTAGTCCTAAACACTCCCTACCGCGGCTCTCCGCTTTCGTCACAACATAAACCCTCATAGATCCTACGAGCTACCGACCCGCCAATCCAGTCGACTGTATTGCATCCCTATCTTTATACCGCCGCCTCCAACCGCATATACAACTTTACACTATTACAAAGTTACATAATTTTAACTCTATCATACTTTAACTCTATGTCATAATCAAAAAAAAAGGATCTCTCTGTCATATTGGTAAACCATAAAACCGCACCGCAGTGCCAAACTTAATAACTAACGAAGTAAAACAAAATAAATATAAAAGTACAAAAAAACACAATTCCGGTTCCTCCCCGAACCCAATACACTTATTTCACATATATCATACATATACATATCATCATTATGCGTTCCTATTCCGGTGCGGATCCTGCTTCCTCGTTGACCGCCGCCTCATCTGGTTCAGTCACAACTTCTTCCCGACCGCCAAGCTCCACCTCGCTAACTCCGGTAAGCACCCCATCTGCATCGAAACGTATCAGCATCCGAAGCTGGTTTAAATCATAGAGCGGCGTCACCGGCAAACCAAAGACCGACCTACTCCCACTGGCCTCACTTTGCGCGCTACTTACGTCCGGCGGCTCGCTGACCGACTAACTTCCTCCTGTCACGTCTACTGCCGGATCTGCGGAGGCCCCCTGACATCCACACTTCGTAATGAGACGTCTCGGCTCCCAAAGGCATCCGCCGCTCGAGCTGCTCGTTCCTCCTGCTCGACAAGGACCCGCGCCGTTACCTCTTCAAAAAACCGCTGCTCTTTCTGATAGCCCTAAGCCAACCCCTCTTGTCTCTTCAACTTCTTGTGTTCTGGTGCGAACTTAGATGCATAAAGCAAATACTTAACGTTTAAGCCCGTACTTTTTTTGTTTACCCACAGAAAACTTTAAACTGTGACTGTACACCACACCACAGTTTCCGGTTTTCGGTCGCTTGTGCCTAAATCGTACCCTTGTCGAGTTCTTGGTTCCGCAACACCTCACTCCGAGCGGTCCCAATTCAGGTTGAGTTTTAATGTTTATACACGCAGCTCTCTACCAGTGACTCTACTTGATGTTCTAACTACCGCTCACGGGGTCCACCCCCCCCCCCTCCTTAGCTCCTCTGGAGGTCTATTCTTTATGCACGCGCCTACCATTCGCTTCCCTGCTTTCGCCGCGCTTCTCCATTCCACCGTTGACCGCACCTACTTTTTGTTTCAAATTCTATCTCTCCCCGGAAAGTTCTTGACGACTGTTTATTTCAAATCCGACCCTGGGCCCTTGTCCCATAGAAGTGTTTTATCACACGGATTTCTGCGGTCAGTACCACCGCATCTCTGCTCTCCCCACTCTCACCTATGCTTACTAACTAACCAAGCATGTAACAGTGTCCTCCAGACCGGCGGTCTGGGTTAGACTTAGTTTACCCTCCCGAGGCTTTGAGCACCTCTCTACCTACCGGATTCCACTTCTTGACTAGCATCCCTGATGGTCTATGAAATGGAAATCCCCCTGACTCTCTTTACGCCGCTACAACTCTGCCTCTTGACTAGCATCCTCGGTGGTCTACGAGACAAATCCGCTCAATCTTCTACCGCGTACCAGGTCTTGCTCCTGTTTAGCATCCCAGATGGTCTTCGGAACGGGTACACACCATCTCCTTCTAACTGAATCCCTGGCTAGCAACAATACGAAGGCCTACGGGATTTTTTTGTCAATGACCGCGTACCAGGTCTCGCTCCTGACTAGCATACAAGATGGTCTACGGAACAGGTACACACCATTCGTCTCTAACTGAACCCCTGGCTAGCAACATTACGAAGGCCTACGGGATCTTTGGTCTATGACCGCGTACCAGGTCTCGCTCCTGACTAGCATCCAAGATGGTCTACGGAGCGGGTACACACCGTCTACTCCTCTCTCTGCCCCTGGCTAGCAACACACTTTGAAGGCCTACGGGACTCGGTTTTTTGCTGCTCCTTAGATTCGCTCACAGCTTCGAGCTAGACCGACTTTCACGGTATCCCCTGACTAGCATCGTTGGCGATAGTCTCTAGGGTATGGAGTTTAACTTCAGCTGGTTTATGTGCTCCCGCAGCTTTGAGCCCAAGCCTCTTGCTCCCCACGACTTTCCCACTGTGAAGGTTCGAGACCTTCGCCTTTCAGATTAGATCTTACCTTCTATGCTCGCCCCTACGGTGGTGATCGGGACGAGCGTGCGGCGCAGTTTAACGTCATACACGCCATAGGACGTGAGAAAGAATAGGTATGTGCCCGCCAAGACAATACTATTCCTCCCACCTTAACCTAGAACACACTTTTGTTTTGATTTTTATAAATAAAATTTTAAAAGTTTTTTTTAGTTTTTTTTAAAATTTTCCAACAGTTCTTCATGCAAAAGAGGAGAAGCTAATAGATAAAAGATAAAAATTTTATAGAAGTTTATAGAATACTGGACATCTCAAAAATAATCATCGAAAACTCGGTGACACCGCTTGTGTCTTCCTCGGTCATGGCGTAATTGATGCGTAAACGCTCTGGTTGTTTATGAACGCGACTTATGTAGCGCTTTAGTGGTGGTGGGTCATCAATATCTACTTCGCATTCGTCTGACAAATCGATGGGCCCAAAACCTCCCATCCAACCTGTACTGCGGTCCGTACCCTCGAATGCGGTGGCTCCTCCACCATGTCTTCCTCCGGAATCCGGTACAGTTTTGGTCTCCGCTACTGGTGCAGACTCAGAATACTCCAAGTCTGGCTGTGGTCGCTCATCGGTATCTGGTCCCGTCTCTTCATCTGCGCCTACCGCAGTTTCTCCCTCTGGGACCGAGTCCTCGCTTTCTTTTGGGTGGTAAGGTAACATAAGGGACGTGTGGAACCTGATTGGGTTACTACTCTGTTTCTCCGGGTCCTATATGCTATAGAACCAATCAGAGTGAACCTCCACAACCTTCCACGGCCCGGTGTACCGTGGTTTCAGGGACTTTGCATATTTATCGACTTTGGAAGATAACTTTTTATTACGTATCTTAACTAAATCCCCTACCGTGTACGTCACCTCTCTCTGGTTTCGGTCGAAATACTTCTTCTGCTGCAACTGCGCCTCTCTCAAGTTATACCTGGCCTAATCTCTGATAAACGTTACATCTCTAAGCAATTGCCGACCGTATTCCTCTTCTGTCACCCCCATTGTCTACTTTAATTGCATTTTGCGGTCTATTGGTAGTAATATGCCTCTACCTAAGTTCAACTGACATGGCGAATACCGGGATGACTTCGATTTCGCGGTATTCAACGCTACCATGTAGTCGCTTAGCTGTTTTGCCCACATAGTCTGAGTCGCCATTCAAAATGCCTTTAAAATACTCTTAATATCACGGTTTGCCCGCTCTGACTGATTCGGGTTGGGTGATAGGGCGCTACATGCACACATGTAGCTCCCCACTGACGCAATTGGTTGTTCCAATCATCGCCTGAAAAGTAAGAGGCAATGTCAGAGACTATGCGTTTCGGTGTACTGAACTAATTAAACACCTTCTGCAGAAACTTTACGATTTTTATTGAGGATACCGATGTTAATGGTTCCATGCTTACCCACTTTGAAAACTCGTCTACACATACTACAATAAACTTAAAGCCTGCGCTTGCGGTCAGCTCTCTGACAATATTCACATGCACACACTCAAATACGTTGTTTTGGTATGAATGAATTCCCATTTTCCCCGGTTGCGCCTAGTTCGATGCTTTCGCTAACTGACATACCTTGCAATTCTTGACATACGCCTCTATGATCTTATGCATATTATAGAACCAAAGCTTTTTCCTAATCCGGTCGTATGTGCGCTCTACACCCTGATATCCTGCCATTGTACTATCATGAAAGTGCGCTATGACGTCTCGCTCTATGGATTGCGGTATGACCGGCACTATGCGTTTTCTGGCCGCTACAGACTCCGGGTCTGAGAAACTTCCATAGATCAGTGGATGCGCCCATTTTATGTGCTTGCCCTTCTTCATGAGCATCGACGGTAGCACCCTTACCGGCGGTATCGGTCTGCCGGTTCGCTTTTCCTTTTCCATCCTTTGGTTCCACAAATTACCTAGAATTCGATTTTGTAACACTGGATGTACAAGTGACTGAAGAGAGCAGCTTTTGGATCGAATTGGAGAATATAGCTATCATGGGTACTGGGCAGTCTACAGAAGCTTAACAGGAAAGGAACTGCAACCACAAAAACATCAGGAAATAGCAGCTGACATCAGTCTTTGTATTTCCGAAAAATCTACACTGCGGCAGATTTTTCATCTACCCCCCGGAGAGTGTGACGGATCCCTCTATCCGCCACAGCCAACCCCTCATCTATTCTTCTCCTACTCACTTTCACTTATGCGCATTAGTTTACATTTAGTATTGTGGACCGACCATGCCGTCGGCCCTACTTTAACTAGACTGCGCATTCGAAACGACAGACGAAAAGACGACTTCGACCGTAACACACTACCGAAATCTTCCTCTACATTTTACATTTAGTGATTCAAAGTATTCGTTATTTCTTTTCTTTTTAATAAGAAGTATTAAAACTTTGTGTGGCCACGCAACTCAGTTTACCAGCCGACTTATTTTTTTATCGCATCCGTGTCTAAGGATCGTACGTGATCCCTGTACCAGTCATCATCCCGAATAAAAATGTTTATTTCTCGCACCGGCGCCGGCATCAATCGTAAGTAGGTTTTTAGTTTGTACATTGGCAGTAGTATAGTAAAGTGCATAATATAATAACAATATTATTTGTGTCTGTGGGACACGACGGCATACGGCGTAATTGGTAATGTTGCATTGTTGAGGTAACGTAATGTAATGTGTGGCGTTAGTGGCATGAGACCATGTATTAATTGATTTAGTGATTATAAGTTTAATAGTAATATTGTACCCACGGTCATCCGAGTTTTATTTCATTGAGGTCTACACGTTATATCTGTCTGTCGGTCAGTCTGTTAGTCGGTCTGTCTATCTGTCTGTCTGTCCGTCTGTCTCTCGGTCTGTAGGTCTGTATGTCTGTCAGTCGGTCAGTCTGTATGTGTGTCTGTCAGTCTGTGAGTCTGTCTGTCTGTCTGTCTGTCATCTGTAAGTCTGTCTGTCTGTCATCGGTCTGTCTGTCCGTCGGTTTGTCTGTCGGTATGTCTGTCGGTCTGTATTCTGCTATTTGTGTCGGTCTGTTTTTCTGTCTGCTTGCCTAGCTGTCTGTCTGTCTGTCGGTATTTCTGTCTTTCTGTCTGCCTGTGGGTGTGTCTGGCTGTCTGTCTATCGGTCTTTTTGCCTGTTGGTCTGTCTGTATGTCTGTCTGTCTATCTGTCTGTCCGTCTTTCGGTCAATCTGTCTGTCTGTCAGTCGGTATGTCTGTGTCCTTTTATCTGTCTGCCTGTTTGTCAGTCATCTGTCTGTCTGTCGGTACGCCAGTCTGTCTGTATTTCCTTCTGTCAGGTTGTCAAACTGTCTGTCTGTTTATCAGTCTCTCTGTGTGTCTGTTGGTCTGTAAGACCGTCTGTCTGCCTGTCTTTCTGTCTGTCTGTCTATCTGTCTGTATATCTGTCTGTCGGTCTGTCTGTCTGTCTGTCGGTCTGTCTGTCGGTCTGTCGGTCTGTCGGTCTGTCGGTCGGTCTGTCTGTCTGTCTGTCTGTCTGTCTGTCGGTCTGTCTGTTTCTCTGTCTGCATGTCTGTCTGTCTGTCGGTCTGTCTGTCGGTCTGTCGGTCTGTCTGTCTGTCTGTCTGTTTGTCTGTCTGTCTGTCTGTCTGTTTGTCTGTCTGCCTGTCTGTTTGTCTGTCTGTCGGTCTGTATGTGTGTCTGCCCGTCTCTGTTTGTCTGTCATCTGTTTTTCTGTCTGTCGAGACGTCTGTCTGTCTGTTAGTCCTGTGAAGTAGATTCAGAGCTTTTAGCTATTGTGGGTGATGTATTAATAGTAACAGAGGGAACGGGACAAAGGAGTTGTAAGTGACGGCCGGACGACGACGTCGAGGCTGGAAATTTTTCGCGGTCTATACCAGTGAGGGATATGTAGGTATAGGCGGGGGGGGGGGGGGCGAGATATGGAGTATAGGAAGGGAAGGGAGGACGGAGCAGAAAGCGTCGGTTGACGAGTTGGCTGCTGACGTGGCATTGGTATAATTTTAGGCTGAGCTCGGTCGGACGAGGAGGAGAGCAATTCACTTCTATTCTAGAGCTGCTTTAGTATACAAGGTAATACTAAGATTGAGCTAGAAATAAGTAAAGACCGCCATATTCCTTTTTTGTGTGTTAATAATATTATACATATTACTTTTAATAATATTCAGATAACTCCTTATTATTTATTGTTACGGTGTGAGTAATTAGTAGGTAATTATAATGAAGTGGACCATAATTATTTGGGCGTAAATTGAGGTTAAGAACTAAAGTGCATTTAAGACAAAGATCGAATTTATTCACTCTCAATACTGACATTAATAAGCATTGATTTCGTTAGAAACATAAGGCTAGTAAAAGCCGGCACTAAGTAAAGTGGTACATACGCCTGGGTACCGGAATCATTGCAGTCATAAGTTGATTCTGGGTGTTGGTGGTGAAGCGACATACCGGCACCGACACACCGCGTTTACTGCTTGTGCATCCTAATCTCCACCACGGAGCCTGAACCGGAGCGTCGAGTGCTGCGAAGGCAGACCGGCGTTGAGTGGGTGAGAGCGACCGAGTTACAGAAGAGACACGGACGAGAGGCGTTGGACCGCGAAGCGAAGTCTCAGGCCTGAGCCGGACGAAGAGATCCTTCCAACAGCAGAGCGAGGTCGGTCGGTCGGTCGGTTCGCGGTAGAGGAAGAGGTAGAGCCAAGACCGCAGACCCGGCGACCGCAACACCGCTGTTTAGGCCACCGGATCTTCTGTCTAAAGGGCGTAAAAGAAGGGAGATAGAAGAATTCTACACCACACTGGCGACTGTGCACGACACAAGACCGTCGTCTTGTACCAGAACCGGAAACAACAAAATCAGGTGAGAACCACCAGTTTCTTTCTTGCTGTTTTTTTAAGCTTACTAGTTAAGTAATAGTAAGTAGAGGCGCGTCGCGGTGAGCGGAGACGGGAACTGCTACCGGAAAGTTTCGATCAAAGTAAAAGATTCTCGGTAGGCGGTGGGGACCATAGAAAAGGATACAAAACACCGTAGTATAGGCGGAATAGTCACAATATAGATATTTGCATAACAGTCGCCTAACAGCATAGACCACAGCTTTGCGGTGGTGGGTAAGCTCACCAGAGTTCCGCGGCTGGACGGTCTAGTTTGTCCACGTAAAGGCAGCGGCAGAGCACATGTCAAGGTGGAGAAGGTTTTAAGACCGCAAGACCAGAGAGTAGACCGACCAAAGCTAGGGTCTAGGCAAATAAAAGAGTTCTGTATAGGTCTGACCCAGGATAAGGAGGTAGGGGTACGGGCCGTAGCAATCAAGCAGGAAGAAGACTGAAGACGACCAAAATGAAGCCTTTACTGAACACGGATACCGTAGGAGTTACATGGGCAGCACGAGAAGCGGAGCTGTTGTCCAAAGACTTGCTACGCATCGAAGCGCTAATACCGGAAGGGTATAATCTATTGACAGTTCAAAAGCGCTGGTACCTATACAAATGGCAGACGGTGAAAAACAAACCACCGGGACCCATGACACCGAGTGACGTGGCAGGAAGGTTTGCGGGGGCACATGAGCTGATGTTGCAAGCTCCAGGAAGCAAATAAGTTGGTCAAAGCGGCAAAATCCGATGAGACGGTACTGAAGCAGAAATCAACTCACGATTTTGTCATGCAGATGTCAAAAGATATGCAAAGTATGTACCTGACGGTACAGACGATCCAAAAAGAGTATACGGCTATCAGAGCACAGTCAGCAGGTACAGCGGGAGCGGGGACGTCAGTGATACCACCACCACCACCACCGCCACAAGGGAACCTATTTAAGATCGCCGTGGCAAATAGTGGAGGGCAAGGGCAGTTGGGTCCGAGAACCGGATCATCGGCGGTATCACAAGCACAGGCACCGGCAATCCAACATCAGGCCAGCGGAGGCGGAAGTACGGCAATACGTCCAGCACCAGCTCCGACCACAACAGATATGGCACATCATTAGCTACTACTATACGCTCATTATAAGCATCAGGGAACCACAATTGTGGGCACAGATTAAAATGATGGCAAGGCTAAAAAAGAATAAAAAAAAGCGGAAACAGGGATATTTTGTCCGCTGTATGTCGGTCAAGACAGCGAAGGATGTGTGTGACTTGTCACTAGCATCGACACCGGACAGATATGATCGAACATGGGTAAAGTTAACACCCATCCAAGCGTTCGTTAAAACTTCGCATTCCGGCAGACTGTCCGGTTATACAATGCAAACCTGCACGCCGCCCACCGGCTATATCAAAGTAGGTAGACGATACGTTGCAAGATTTGGTGAGGCAAGGGAAAATACGGCGGTCAACTTCACTGTATTCATCACCGCTCCTCATATTTCCGAAACTGAACGGTGACAAGCGCCTGGTAGTGAACTATAAGGAGCTGAATAGTCACACACCGAAAATTCAAAACCCGATGCCGGTAATCCATCAAATCTTGGAACATCTTCCACCTAACCGGTATATGTCCAAGATTGACTTAAAATCTAGGTTCTGGCAGATACCAATACCTGAAAATTCGAAGAAATACACCGCATTTCACACCCAAAATGCATCGTACGAGTGAAATGTGCTACCAATAGGGTTAAAGAACGCCCCTATGATTTTCTAAGAGTTCATGAACACATTATATATTAAATACGTCAGTGAATTCCTGCATGTTTATTTAAATGACATTTTAATTTTTAGTGAGACCGAGCAACTTCATAAGGAGCACTTAGAGTACGTATTAAAGACGTTTAATAACTTCAATTTAACGGTAAATTGGGCAAAGTGCGAGTTCGACTTACCGGAGGTGGAGTTTTTGGGCCACATTGTTACCTAGTTTGGCATTAAAAAGTGCCCAAAGAAAGTCGAAGCGATTCGTTTTTTTTCGAAACCAAAGACGAAAAAAGATGTGCAGCGATTTTTGGGAGCAATTGGATGGTATATGCGCTTTATCCTGCATTATGCCACCCGGTTGGAACCAATTTTTCCTAAACTAAAAACGCAGGCAGATCCGAACTTACCATTTCGATGAAGTAAAATTCAGCAAACGGCTTTCGAAGCGATTAAAGAGGAAATAGCGAAAGAGATCACTCTCAACACCATTAACTACGACCATCCGCTGTACGTATACACAGATGCAAGCGACGTAGGGTTGGGAGCGATCTTGGCGCAGGAATACCACTGCGACATCACGGATAAAATCCGGTTCCGGGTCATCGAATGCCAAAGTAAACTGTTGAACGCGGCTGAGCAAAAGTACGATGCGCAGAAGAAAAAGTGCTAGGCAATTAGGTTTGCGAACCGGGTTTTTGATCCATTGACGCGGTACCAAAAAAATGTCATTTTTAGATGTGACAACTAACTGTTGACACATCTAAAGCATGCGGCGATCAATGATCACCTCTACAACTGGCACATTTTCAGATAGATAATCGAGCTGAGGGACATTGTAAATGACTTGGAATACGTGAAGGGTACAGAGAACCGGCTCGCGGATCTGATATCGCGAGGTGCAATACCAGATCCTAAACAGAATGATGATCCAAACCAGCTTGACATGTGCTTTGCGACGTTTACGAACTTAAAAACCGATGTAGAGATCGATTTGGATTCGCTGGACAAGGACATGCTTCGAGGCTTGCAGAGAGAGTGCAAGGCACTGTCCACCATCGCAAAGAGCCTCAGCAGAGTAGGGAACCGGTCCAGATACCGTTATGATTACGTGGTAGTAGACAGAGTGTTGTGCAGGTATGTCCCATGTAGAGACCCGACCGCAGTTAGATCGATCCTAAAAGTAGGTACACCGGAAGGTGGCTTTTATAGTGATCAGGTAGACAAGCTATGGGAGCAAAGGGTAGAGGAAGAACAAAGGACAGGACGGTCGGTGATTGCAGTAAAGGTGCTACCGTTAATGCTGCTGAAAAAAGGGAAGCATATTAAATGGTCGCATCCACTCATACAGGCAAACATTTTAGACCTAGAATCGGTATTAACTAGGAAGCGAATAGTACCGGTAATACCGCAGTCCATAGAGCGAGACGTTATATCGCACTTCCACCACAATACGATGGCAGGTCACCAGGCAGTAGAACGCACATACGATAAGATCCGTAAAAGATTTGGTTTTATAACATGTGAAAGACCATAGAAGCGTATGTCAAGACTTGCGAGGTTTGTCAGCTAGTTAAGGCGTCTTACCAGGCACAACCCGGTAAGATGTAAATACACTCATACCGCAATGATGTTTTTGAATGCGTGCATGTAGATATAGTAGGCGAAATGACCGCAAGCGCAGGGTTTAAGTTTATAGTGGTATGTGTGGATGAATTCTCGAAGTGGGTGAGTATGGAACCGCTGACATCGGTATCGTAGGTCAAGGTACTTCGATTTTTGAATATGTAAGGTGTTTAATACTTTTGGTACACCCAAAAGGATTGTGTCGGATAACGCTTCATACTTCTCGGGCGAAGTCTGGAACAACCAATTGCGCCAGTGGGGAGCGACGTGTGTGCATTTTGCCCTGTATCACCCAAACCCGAATCAGTCCGAGAGAGTGAACCAGGACATTAAAAGTATTCTGAGAGCGTTTTGTCTAGAAACACAAACTAACTGGGCAAAACAGCTGGGCGACTATATGGTAGCGTTGAACACGGCAAAATCAACATCTTCGAGATATTCGCCATGTCAGTTGAACTTAAGCAGGGAAATTATGCTACCGGTAGACCGCAGAATGCAGTTGGTTGTGACTCTTGGCATAACAGAAGACGAGTTCGGTCACAGGCTAATAAAGGAAGTAACATTCATTAGAGATCAAGCAAGGTATAATCTTAAGGAGGCGCAGATTCAGCAGAATTAATACTTTAATCGAAACCGAAGGGATAAAGAATATGAAGTGGGGGATTTGGTTAAGATAAGGAATAAAAAGTTATAATCTAAAGAGGAAAAGTATGCTAAGTCACTTGGTCCGCGGTACACGGGACCGTGGGAAATAGTAGAAGTCCATTTGGACTGGTCATATAGCATACAGGACCCAGAAAAACCAGAAAGTACCCCATCCCGGTTTCACACTTCTCTGATGTTACCATATCATACAAAAGAAAGTGTGGAACGAGACCCAGGTTAAGATAAGAGGCCGGTAAGCGCGGAAGAGGAAACACCGGAGACCGAAAGAGAGGCAGACTCGGTAGAACCCGACGCTACGACACCGCAAGTAGCGAATACCGAGTCTTTACCAGGCCCTGATGTAAATCAGAGAGAAAAAACAACCGTGACAGGCAGGACCGACTGGAATACAGGTCGGTTGTATGCGAAGGCTTTGGCGAGCCTGCAGATGGGTTACGATCGGTGGTTGAGGGCCATCGAAGTACGAGTGGAGATAATGAGCACCGAGATGCCGTTGGTCAAACCAAAGTTTTCAGTGCCTGGGTTTAAACAGGACATGCAGATGGTGTTAATGAGATAAGAGTGTTAAGTGAACGGGACAAGTTTGACACCCAGCAGGAATTAGACCCGAGGGGATTGCTCCCGATATTGTTGGTGCTCCGCAGGGAAATGGCATATAGCTTGGACTTACGACCGAGAGAGTGGTTGTCGATGAGAGCGATAGCGTGGATGATCAAAGTGCTGTTCTATGTTAAGACAGCTAAGAATGCGGCGGTCAAGGCGGCGGATGCACCGTCAAAATGGGCATTTCTTGCGAAGTGCACACAGCTATATGAAGTGTGGAATTTCTTTAAAGACGCTCACACGCAATTTAAACAGTTTGTAGATCAGTGGTGTGTGCTAGTGGTGTCGGGGGAGAAACAGAAGGCTCCGGAACGCATGATGCAAGAAAAGAAAGTGCTACAACAATGGGTAGATGTGGATAAGCTGCGTATTCCGGTGGAGATGGCAATGAAGATGTCGATAACGGATTTTTTGGACGCGGAGGTTCAGCTTTATGGTTACGATGGGTGCAAGTCATCTCATACGGCTTGGCACGATGAAGACGAAACGAGTTCAGTTATGTTACACGATTGGGACGCGGCCAGGAGTGCAGACTGGGCCGAAAAGAAACGCATAGCGGAAGAAAAAGCGGAATTAGAGAAGCGCCGGTTGAAACAGCAGAAGAAGGAAAGAGAGGCAAAGGCTGCTTGGAAAAAGGATCAGAGTAGTGCGTCGGGTTCAAAGTCAAAGAAGGCGAAGAGACCGCAAAAGAGAAAGAAGTGGATACACCGGAGGCTGCTCAGAGTCAGAGTGAAGCTAGGCAGGATCACAGAAAGCTACAGCCAGATGACGCAGCAACGGCGCAAAGTAAAGCGTCGAAGCGGTAAAGGGACACTCTGAGCGGGACACCGGCAAAGAAGTCTAGGAAAGTGGACTTGACCGCAGAATCAGCGGAGTCGGATTCCTCCGATAGCGACTACGAGGGTCGGTTGTAGACGACAACGGGGTATGAGAAGCTGTTGGAATCTCAGTTCATCACGCGGTCTTGGGCGAAGGCGATCCGGGAGGTGGGGAAGCGCATCATACAGCTGCTGAAGGACACGGAAACCCGGGTATAGGATAATAGGCATCCGATATTAGGAAGGGTGTACGTGTTCAATGCGGCTTGCGGATGGCTTCTGTTCCCGAAGAACCACATTACGCTACAGAAAATAGTGCTGGCAATGACAACCAAGGGGCCAGTTTATGCTTCAACGCAGCCGGGGATCCATAAGCTCTAGACTATTTGACGGGAATGTTGGGCAGTCGGACATATAGCGACGCCTTGAATGTCAAAGCACATGGTGCAGCCGAAGTTGAGCGACGAGTAGATAGACACCGAGAACCCGCGGTTGGAGAAACCGGGCGGAGAAGATGTGATGTTTTGAATGGATATCATACAAGAGGCGTTCAATCGAGTCGAGGTTAGGGCCTATGAGAGCAATGCGCCTGATGAGGACCGGCAGTTGTTATTATCGCAGTTGAGGGCTTTGGTTTGTGGTCCGGCGTCGCAGAGCTCGTATGATATTATGGGAGCGGCAGAGAACGTGCTGGCGTCGAAACCATGGATGCTAGTGCGAACGCCTAGGGAGCCGGTATTTCGAAGTTCGGAGATGGAACGGAGTCTTCAAGTGCTGCAAGCGCAACTGACTGAGAGTTTGCGAGTAGTAGGAGACTTGCGGGTGCAGAACTCGAACCCGGCCGCATGGTCACCAAAGGACCAGGAATCTTTTGTTGGCCAGGTGGCGGCCCGGGTAATTGTGGAACAGGAGAAGCGGGCGGCTCGAAATCAGAGCATGATTGATGAGCGTCTGCATACAACGCACGGAGGTAACTCGGCATCTATTTCGCTGGAGATGTCGTCGTTGGAGACACCGGGAACGAGCCAAGCATGGAGCGTACAGCACGATATAAGCGGAGTCCGGACCGGCGAGTCGGTGGAGGCCGGAGTCTTGGGAATACTGGGACCACAGCTGTACAACTTGGACCGTTTTCGACCAGCACCAGTATTCTTCGCGAAAGACGCAGCGACCGGAGCCGAGCAAGCAGAGACTGACGAGCAACACCTGGTGATAGCGGGAACGGAAGAGATCGTGGTCACCGAAGATGAGAAAGACAAGCCACCACAGGTCTAAGAAGACTCGGGAATGTGGGGCAGTTACCGGGTTCAGGGAAGAACCGAGACTGTATATTTTTGTACTAAATTTTATATTATAGGTTAAGTTTTATTGCATTTTTGTGCATTATTTTATGTTATTTTATGCCCAAGGACGGTTATAATTTAAGGCATTTTTTTTCTCTGGACAATAGAGTTTTTTTTTAATGTATGTATGAGGTTATTGGGCTGCGGTTCGGCGGTATTACGGTGGTAATACGTTGTTAATTTATGATTGTGTACCAGGCTGCGGTTTGGCGTGGTTACGGTTATGACTTTTTAAATTTATGTTTATGAGTAAAGAGCTGCAGGTCGGCGGTAGGTTGATATTGTTATCGTTTTGTAAGATTATGTTTGTGGTTACCGAGAGGCAGTTCGGCGGTGTTACGGTTATGTGACTTTGTGAATTTGTTTATGATTACCGAGCTGCGGTTCGGCGGTAGTATGGCATTAAATGTTTTGTGAGTTATGTGTATGAGAATACCGTAGTGCGGTCCGGCGGTATGAGGACTCGGGGTTACTAAGTTTTTATAGTTGTGACAAGTATTGTTTGTATGCGGTGACATGTAACGCGGGTCGGGGCTGCACAGAGAGTTAGGACCGGAATACCGAGCGGCGGTATCGGGGAACATAGTCAGATATAGATAGGATATGGCCAGTGTGAAGTAAAAATAGCATAGACGCGAAAACTTCTACCTAAGGGTCTCAGGTTCTTATTCTATTTTACACTCAGCTTCAACGGTAGCGTACTCAGGGGGCATGCTTCGATGCTAAGCGAGCACTATCCAGTTATAGCGAGTGGGAGGGAGGGATAGTGTGAAGTAGATTTAGGGCTTTTGGCTATTGGGGTCATGTATTAATAGTAACAGAGGGAACGGGACAATAATAATAATAATTTATTCAAAGTCGATATGACCGTATGGTCTACACAACTTGTTGATTTTACAATGATAAATGACATAATGATTAGATATGGCCTCTCGGCCTGCAATTTAGAATTTAACAGGATTAAATGAATAAGTAGATTTATGTATATAAATAAGTAAATAGTTTGAGTTAATGGTATGAGAAGGGAGGGGGGGGGGGTTAGTGATATAGGTGATTATGAGTCTAAAGCATGATATATTGAGCGGTAATATATAGGTACATTAAGTTGAATTAAATCGAGTTATAGGTACCTATTGACTTGAAGGACATGGTTTTATCCTAAATATTTCATATCACAGAGCATTTATCCTACACATCAATTAGGTACCAATATTTACAAGTTTTTATTGTTTGTTGTATTGTTGTTCTTTTTGTGACTTGTTTTTGACTCTTGATTTTGCTGTAGCGGACCTGGTGGTATCGCGGTGTTGATTGTGCTAGTGTTGCCGGGTTCGTTACTACTGTTCTTGGCTCTTTCCAGTCGTTCGATTGATTTGATCCTAAATATTCTTGCTAGGAGGTCAACATTGATGTACACTTTCTTGTGGTTTTCAGTTTTAGTTTTACGCAATTCTTTTCGCCGTGTGTACACTTCTTGTCTTTCTCTCAGCTTGACAAATCTGACGACTTAGGGACGAGTTTTGGTTCCGTCAGTTTTGATTCCAATTCTGCGAACAGTGTCAATTTCAGCATTATTTTTGAAGTCTTTTAGGATTGTTTGTACCTTTTGGATTAGTTGAGACTCCGATTTCTGTACTTCTTCCGGGACTCCAGTGAACACTAGGTTGTTCCTTTTGATTTCCAGGCTCAGGCGGTCGTTTTCGTTTTCTAACTTTTCCACTTTTTTCTTCAGCTCTTCATAGTCTTTCATAATTTTTTGTAAGTGGTCCCGTATGGTTTGCATACTCTGTTCCAGTGTTATAGCGTAGATTTGCTGTGTTCTGTATTCCTCCTGAGTGAGTGTTATTACTTCTCCATCATCAGTTGTTATTTCCATTTTTTTCTTTTTTTTCTCTGGGCTACCACTTTGTCCTCTTTTATTTTTCCCTGCCATTTTTATCTTGCTTTAGTGACTTACAAACGGGACAAAGGAGTTGTAAGTGACGGCCGGACGACGACGTCGAGGCTGGAAATTTTCCGCAGTCCATACCAGTGAGGGATATGTAGGTATAGGCGGGGGGGCGAGATATGGAGTATAGGAAGAAAAGGGAGGACGGAGCAGAAAGCGTTGGTTGACGAGTTGGCTGCTGACGTGGCATTGGTATGATTTTAGGCTGAGCTCATTCGGACGAGGAGGAGAGCAATTCACTTCTATTCTAGAGCTGCTTCAGTATACAAGGTAATACTAGGCCTGAGCCTTGGCCTTTAAGGCGCCAGGAACCTAGCTGCAGTACAATTGGGTTGACCCAGTCAACCGTGGGCTTAAGGTGCCCAGGAACCAATTTTAAGAGCGACTGTTCAGCTTGCAGTCTGGCAGGAGAATCTTGTTCTCGAAATCTCGTATCTCGAAATTTTAATTCAAAAAGTTCAAATAAATGTATACAGCTGTTTTTTATACGCTTAACAGTCAACGTTGTGTTTTTTGATTAGGCTTTACTATTGTAAATCAAACTGTTATTAAAATGAGAAACTTAAGTATTTAAATAACTTGTTAAACTTAAACCGTTTTCATGTTTATTATAAATACAAAATTTTATTAATTGTATTGTTACTAAATCCCACGAGATGTTGATTAGAATATTTATTTTCATTAGTAATGCAACTGTAGGAATTTTTATATCAATCACAAGTTTAAGCTAAAGCTAGCGATGGTACCAACAGAACTCAAAAGAAAAATATTTACTTTAATGCGGCTTTTTACTCAAAGCAATGCATTATATTATTTACTGTAATAACATATATAAATTTTAATCGATTGAAACAAAATCCACGTAGAACTGTTTAGTTTAATAAAAAATACAATTTTAAGAAATTGCAATAAAAATATAGCTCGACACATATTTGACTACATTGAATTAAGGCGCATTAAGAATGCCGTATGAGGGAAAGCGTTAGTTGCTTCTATTCAAAATTTACACTCATAAAAGTGAGTGCAAGAGGCAAGTTTTAGATGACGTCGGGGTAAGCGTCAGGGTAAGTGCATACTTCTTATAGGCATACCTTATAAGATAAGCGTGAGTGCAAACTAAATGTCCATCTATGCATATACAGGATTAGTAAAAAAATTTAAACATACGAATTTAATTTTCTCGCAAGCCAAAACAATTCAGCTTACGGATTCAGATTTCTGTAGAAATTCAGATTTAGATTAGGATTAAGCTTACATATATTCTGATTTTCAGATTTGGATTTAGATTAAGCGTAACATAAAATTTGGCTTAATTCAGCTTTCAGATTTGGATTAAGCTTAAGCTTGCCAACCCTGCTGTGAATATGTCTGTCAGTCTCTCTGTCGTTCCGTCTGTTGTCTGTCGGTCTGTCTTTTGTGTGTCTGTTGGTCGGTCTGTCTGTTATTTGTATGTCTGTCGGTCTGTCGGTCGTTCAGTCAGTCTGTCTGTCTATCTGTCTGTTTTTCTGTCAGTGTGTCGGTCTGTCTGTCCTTTTGTCTGTCTGTCTGTCTGTCGGTGTGTCTGTCTGTGTGTCTGTGTGTCTGTCCGTCAGTCTGTCTTTCTGTCAGTCTGTCTTCCTGTCTGTCTTTCTGTCTGTCTATTTGTCTGTCTGTCTGTCTGCCTGTCTCTCGGTCTGTCTGTCTGTCGATCTGTTCTTAAGTCTGTTAGTCTATCTGTCTCTCTGTCTATCTGTCTGTCTGTCTGTCGGTCTGTCTGTCCTTCTGTCTGTCTGTCTGTCGGTCTGTCTGTCTGTCTGTCTGTCTGTCTGTCTGTCTGTGTGTCTGTGTGTCTGTGTGTCTGTGTGTCTGTCTGTCTGTCTGTGTGTCTGTGTGTCTGTCTTCTTGCCTGTCTGTCTTTCTGTCTGTGTCCCTGTCTGTCTGTCTGACTGTCTGTCAGTCTGTCTCTTAGTCAGTCTGTCTGTCTGTCTGTCTGTCTGTCTGTCTGTCTGTCGGTCGGTCTGTCTGTCTGTCTGTCTGTCTGTCTGTCTGTCTGTCTGTCTGTCTGTCTGTCTGTCTGTCGGTCTGGTTGTCTGTCTGTCTGTCGGTCTGTCTGTCTGTCTGTCAGTCGGGCTGTTGTTTTGTCATTATTTTTGTCTATCTGTTGTTTGTCATATATTGTAAATACGGAGTTTTGCCCTTTTTTTTGTATCTCTGCAATGCTAACTAAGTTTTGCCTACTTTTTTGAGCTACTATAATGCTTTACAATGCTGACCTAAATTTGTATGGTTTTCACACGAACATAAGAAACGGGACTACGCCACGCAACGATGTAATCACCTTACAATTCCCACTGGTCTAAGTAGGTCACCAGCTTTATGCTCGACTATGCAACAATGAAATAACATTACAATTCTTAATAGTGTAATTAGGTCAACAGCTATATTCTTGACCGCGCAACAAAAAAACAGCATAACAATTATAACTAGTCTGAATAGATCACTAGCTTCATGCTCGACCACGCAACAATGAAATTCACACAGTTAAATGCTCAATATCTGTAAAAATTCTTAGAATTAGTTTATATTGACAAAACAATATTAAGAATAAAAATATTTCTTGGAATAAAAATTAGAATCTAGGTCAAATGCACCGTAGCATAACTAGCATGGTTAAATGCACAATAACAAAAGTGGAACACATAAATGCACAATACCACAAAAATAATAAATGCTATAAAAAGGTTATAAAATAGTAAGAAAAAACATTTTATTTTACATTAAAATTATTTTGTTATTTCATTTTTTACACACAATGTTATTTAATATTTCACAATAATTTGAAAAATAATTTACAATTTACAAATTATTGTATACAATTAGTCTACTATCATAGAATACAAATATTTCTGAACCATTCATTTGAAACTCATTCAAATTTTCAATTTTGGAAACAAGCAAATCAATAATTTGGCCAGGCCAATTCCCAAATTTTGTTGAAACAGCAACAGGAACAGGTGAATTTAATAATAATTAATAATCTTCAATGATGTGATTGAAAACAATCTGTAGTCTGACAGATGCAAGTTTTTGTTTGTGATTCATCCAGAATTTGTGTGAATTATTATCCTTTAGTTGTTTGTCAACAGGTTTGTTGTCTACTTGTAAGACAACATCAGAGAACTGTTTACCTTCCGCGATTTGTGTAGCTCGTTGTCCTTATATTGTTTTTATTGAAGAAGCAATTAATCTACTTTTATATTCAGAGAACCTGACAGTTGTGCACAAGTTAGAATCGTTACGTTTTCTTCCAAGGTACAAGAACGCAGTCAATTGATAAGTATTAAACAATTTACGAGCAAGCAAGTTAGTTCCAATAACGAATAATTAAGATTTAGGCGCAGTAAAGAAATTCCACTCGTTAATTTTATTAACTATCATGTTGCTTCTCCAACTAGATTCCATTAAAGGAGTGTAGGCTTGAATGCGAGACTGCATGGTGAATATAATATATAAAATGGTTCTGACAATTACAAAATTAATGCACTAAATGAGGTAATTTTGTCTGTAGACACGACTTTTATACAAAATATTTTAGGTTCATTTTATTTAAGGTTTTTAAAACAAAAGAAAACGTTTTATTCAAACATTCTAAGAATAATTTTAGGAATGTAAACAAAAATTATTAGAACTTTTGTAAACTTGAACAATAGACCCAGATTTGTCAAACGTTTTCAGAATTATTTTGTGTTTTACAAACATTCTCAGAATAACCAAACAAAAATAAAAACTATTAAACTTTATTAATTTTATTCTTAAAATATTTTTTTACCAACTAACATTGTTCGAAATATTTAGTTGTTTATTTTTTTATCTTTATAATAGTATGAACTTTATTTTACATTACAAAAAATCAATATGTGAGAACAATTATAAATTTTAAAATATAAGTAATTATTACATGCACAACAATCATTTGTTCCATAAGTGTATGGAAAATAACACAAACAATAGTTTTTTTTATTCTTATTTTGATTTAAACTATAAACAAAAGGGGTTTTCATAACAAAAAATTACAACAAGCATAATCTTTTATTTATTTTAATAATAAAACAACGTAAGTAAGTATATCTTATTTTAACCTCGAACGTTTTGCTAATTTATAATGACCAAACGGCAAACTATAATTAATATTATTTGAATCAGAGTAACATCTACTGACATCTTGATAATGAAATGCTAATTTATCTACATGCATGCGATACAATCTGTGATCCTTAGATCTAATTAAATCTACACCTTAAGTAACAATCTCTTAATTATTTATAACTTCTGCATTGGTATCAGCATTAAATCTTTTTAAACTTCTTGCAAGTATACCTTTATATTTTAGTTCACTACTATCATCAAAATATTTTAACGCGTACTGTTTTGGTTTAAGTGAACACAACATTGCAACGTCTAAAGATTCAATCTTCCACAATCTGGAAATCGCTTCATTACACAATCTGAGTTCTGGTAAATGTAAATGTTTCCTAAAAAAGTCGTGATTTGATGGAATTTTACTAAAGTCAAAAACTTTTTTGTGTTTTCTCTATGTGTGTCTGTTGGTCTGTAAGACCGTCTGTCTGCCTGTCTTTCTGTCTATCTGTCTATCTGTCTGTATATCTGTCTGTCGGTCAGTCTGTCTGTCGGTCGGTCTGTCTGTCTGTCTGTCGGTCTGTCGGTCTGTCTGTCGGTCTGTCTGTCGGTCTGTCGGTCTGTCGGTCTGTCTGTCTGTCTGTCTGTCTGTCTGTCGGTCTGTCTGTTTCTCTGTCTGCATGTCTGTCTGTCTGTCGGTCTGTCTGTCGGTCTGTCTGTCGGTCTGTCTGTCTGTCTGTCTGTATGTCTGTCTGTTTGTCTGTCGGTCTGTCTGTCTGTTTGTCTGTCTGCCTGCCTGTCTGTCTGTCTGTCGGTCTGTATGTGTGTCTGCCCGTCTCTGTTTGTCTGTCATCTGTTTTTTTGTCTGTCGAGACGTCTGTCTGTCTGTAAGTCCTGTGAAGTAGATTCAGAGCTTTTAGCTATTGTGGGTCATGTATTAATAGTAACAGAGGGAACGGGACAAAGGAGTTGTAAGTGACGGCCGAACGACGACGTCGAGGCTGGAAATTTTTCGCGGTCTATACCAGTGAGGGATATGTAGGTATAGGCGGGGGGGGGGGCGAGATATGGAGTATAGGAAGGGAAGGGAGGACGGAGCAGAAAGCGTCGGTTGACGAGTTGGCTGCTGACCTGGCATTGGTATAATTTTAGGCTGAGCTCGGTCGGACGAGGAGGTGAGCAATTCACTTCTATTCTAGAGCTGCTTCAGTATACAAGGTAATACTAAGATTGAGCTAAAAATAAGTTAAGACCGCCATATTCCTTTTTTGTGTGTTGATAATATTATACATATTACTTTTAATAATATTTAGATAACTCCTTATTATTTATTGTTACGGTGTGAGTAATTAGTAGGTAATTGTAATGAAGTGGACCGTAAATATTTGGGCGTAAATTGAGGTTAAGGACTAAAGTGCATTTAAGACAAAGATCGAATTTATTCACTCTCAATACTGACATTA
This sequence comes from Dicyrtomina minuta, assembly GCA_949802685.1. NCBI lineage: Eukaryota > Metazoa > Arthropoda > Collembola > Symphypleona > Dicyrtomidae > Dicyrtomina > Dicyrtomina minuta. The sequence continues at coordinate 1,879,517 of CATKUY010000261.1, forward strand.
ATAAGCATTGATTTCGTTAGAAACATAAGGCTAGTAAAAGCCGGCACTAAGTAAAGTGGTACATACGTCCGGGTACCGGAATCATTGCAGTCATAAGTTGATTCTGGGTGTTGGTGGTGAAGCGACATACCGGCACCGACACACCGCGTTTACTGCTTGTGCATCCTAATCTCCACCACGGAGCCTGAACCGGAGCGTCGAGTGCTGCGAAGCCAGACCGGCGTTGAGTGGGTGAGAGCGACCGAGTTACAGAAGAGACACGGACGAGAGGCGTTGGACCGCGAAGCGAAGTCTTGGGCCTGAGCCGGACGAGGAGATCCCTCCAACAGGAGAGCGAGGTCGGTCGGTCGGTCGGTTCGCGGTAGAGGAAGAGGTAGAGCCAAGACCGCAGACCTAGCGACCGCAACACCGCTGTTTAGGCCACCGGATCTTCTGTCTAAAGGGCGTAAAAGAAGGGAGATAGAAGAATTCTACACCACACTGGCGACTGTGCACGACACAAGACCGTCGTCTTGTACAAGAACCGGAAACAACAAAATCAGGTGAGAACCACCAGTTTCTTTCTTGCTGTTTTTTTAAGCTTACTATTTAAGTAATAGTAAGTAGAGGCGCGTCGCGGTGAGCGGAGACGGGAACTGCTACCGGAAAGTTTCGATCAAAGTAAAAGATTCTCGGTAGGCGGTGGGGACCATAGAAAAGGATACAAAACACCGTAGTATAGGCGGAATAGTCACAATATAGATATTTGCATAACAGTCGCATAACAGCATAGACCACAGCTTTGCGGTGGTGGGTAAGCTCACCGGAGTTCCGCGGCTGGACGGTCTAGTTTGTCCACGTAAAGGCAGCGGCAGAGCACATGTCAAGGTGGAGAAGGTTTTAAGACCGCAAGACCAGAGAGTAGACCGACCAAAGCTAGGGTCTAGGCGAATAAAAGAGTTCCGTATAGGTCTGACCCAGGATAAGGAGGTAGGGGTACGGGCCGTAGCAATCAAGCAGGAAGAAGACTGAAGACGACCAAAATGAAGCCTTTACTGAACACGGATACCGTAGGAGTTACATGGGCAGCACGAGAAGCGGAGCTGTTGTCCAAAGACTTGCTACGCATCGAAGCGCTAATACCGGAAGGGTATAATCTATTGACAGTTCAAAAGCGCTGGTACCTATACAAATGGCAGACGGTGAAAAACAAACCACCGGGACCCATGACACCGAGTGACGTGGCAGGAAGGTTTGCGGGGGCACATGAGCTGATGTTGCAAGTGGAACAAGACAGAAACCAGGATTTCTGCGGAATGTTGGACTTGTGCGATGAGGAAACCAAGAAGCTTGAGGAAGCAAATAAGTTGGTCCAAGCGGCAAAATCCGATGAGACGGTACTGAAGCAGAAATCAACTCACGATTTTGTCATGCAGATGTCAAAAGATATGCAAAGTATGTACCTGACGGTACAGACGATCCAAAAAGAGTATACGGCTATCAGAGCACAGTCAGCAGGTACAGCGGGAGCGGGGACGTCAGTGATACCACCACCACCGCCACAAGGGAACCTATTTAAGATCGCCGTGGCAAATAGTGGAGGGCAAGGGCAGTTGGGTCCGAGAACCGGATCTTCGGCAGTATCACAAGCACCCGCAATCCAACATCAGGCTAGCGGAGGCGGAAGTACGGCAATACGTCTAGCACCAGCTTCGACCACAACAGATATGGCACATCATTTGTTAGATTTGCTCGACTAATAAACGCAGAACACCGCAAAAGCGCAAGAACTTCAGAGATCGCAAAATCAGATAAAAGCAGGCATGATAGCACCAACTGAGTTAGATATCATACCACAAAAGTTCAACCCAAAGACCGACATAGCTACGGCATATATTGAAGCTTTTAAATCGCATTTAGAGATCAGGGGTACGCAACCAAGGGCATATATCCAGATCTTCCAGCAATGTCTGACTACACCGGCAGAGGCGTCGTGGCTGCGTGCTACGCTATAAGACATAGATCATACATGGGAAGCGGTGCAACATGAATTCCTACAAGCTTATGAAAGATCTAGCGCACAAGCTCTGTTAAACAGAATTGTAAATTGAAAGCAGCAGGCAGATGAGCCGATTCAACAGTAGGCATCCGACTACTATACGCTCATTATAAGCATCAGGGAACCACAATTGTGGGCACAGACCAAAATGATGGCAAGGCTAAAAAAGAATAAAAAAAGCGGAAACAGGGATATTTTGTCCGCTGTATGTCGGTCAAGACAGCGAAGGATGTGTGTGACTTGTCACTAGCATCGACACCGGACAGATATGATCGAACATGGGTAAAGTTAACACCCATCCAAGCGTTCGTTAAAACTTCGCATTCCGGCAGACTGTCCGGTTATACAATGCAAACCTGCACGCCGCCCACCGGCTATATCAAAGTAGGTAGACGATACGTTGCAAGATTTGGTGAGGCAAGGGAAAATACGGCGGTCAACTTCACTGTATTCATCACCGCTCCTCATATTTCCGAAACTGAACGGTGACAAGCGCCTGGTAGTGAACTATAAGGAGTTGAATAGTCACACACCGAAAATTCAAAACCCGATGCCGGTAATCCATCAAATCTTGGAACATCTTCCACCTAACCGGTATATGTCCAAGATTGACTTAAAATCTAGGTTCTGGCAGATACCAATACCTGAAAATTCGAAGAAATACACCGCATTTCACACTTAAAATGCATCGTACGAGTGAAATGTGCTACCAATAGGGTTAAAGAACGCCCCTATGATTTTCTAAGAGCTCATGAACACATTATATATTAAATACGTCAGTGAATTCCTGCATGTTTATTCAAATGACATTTTAATTTTTAGTGAGACCGAGCAACTTCATAAGGAGCACTTAGAGTACGTATTAAAGACGTTTAATAACTTCAATTTAACGGTAAATTGGGCAAAGTGCGAGTTCGACTTACCGGAGGTGGAGTTTTTGGGCCACATTGTTACCTAGTGTGGCATTAAAAAGTGCCCAAAGAAAGTCGAAGCGATTCGTTACTTTTCGACACCAAAGACGAAAAAAGATGTGCAGCGATTTTTAGGAGCAATTATATGGTATATGCGCTTTATTCCGCATTATGCCACCCGGTTGGAACCAATTTTTCCTAAACTAAAAACGCAGGCAGATCCGAACTTACCATTTCGATGAAGTAAAACTCAGCAAACGGCTTTCGAAGCGATCAAAGAGGAAATAGCGAAAGAGATCACTCTCAACACCATTAACTACGACCATCCGCTGTACGTATACACAGATGCAAGCGACGTAGGGTTGGGAGCGATCTTGGCGCAGGAATACCACTGCGACATCACGGATAAAATCCGGTTTCGGGTCATCGAATGCCGAAGTAAACTGTTGAACGCGGCTGAGCGAAAGTACGATGCGCAGAAGAAAAAGTGCTAGGCAATTAGGTTTGCGAACCGGGTTTTTGATCCATTGACGCGGTACCAAAAAAATGTCATTTTTAGATGTGAAAACTAACTGTTGACACATCTAAAGCATGCGGCGATCAATGATCACCTCTACAACCGGCTCATTTTCAGATAGAAAATCGAGCTGAGGGACATTGTAAATGACTTGGAATACGTGAAGGGTACGGAGAACCGGCTCGCAGATCTGCTATCGCGAGGTGCAATACCAGATCCTAAACAGGATGATGATCCAAACCAGCTTGACATGTGCTTTGCGACGTTTACGAACTCAAAAACCGATGTAGAGATCGATTTGGATTCGCTGGACAAGGACATGCTTCAAGGCTTGCAGAGAGAGTGCGAGGCACTGTCCACCATCGCAAAGATCCTCAGCAAAGTAGGGAACCGGTCCAGATACCGTTATGATTACGTGGTAGTAGACAGAGTGTTGTGCAGGTATGTCCCATGTAGAGACCCGACCGCAGTTAGATCGATCCTGAAAGTAGGTACACCGGAAGGTGGCTTTTATAGTGATCAGGTAGACAAGCTATGGAAGCAAAAGGTAGAGGAAGAACAAAGGACAGGACGGTCGGTGATTACAGTAAAGGTGCTACCGTCAATGCTGCTGAAAAAAGAGAAGCATATTAAATGGTCGCATCCACTCATACAGGCAAACTTTTTAGACCTAGAATCGGTATTAACTAGGAAGCGAATAGTACCGGTAATACCGCAGTCCATGGAGCGAGACGTTATATCGCACTTCCACCACAATACGATGGCAGGTCACCAGGGAGTAGAACGCACATACGATAAGATCCGTAAAAGATTTGGTTTTATAACATGTGAAAGACCATAGAAGCGTATGTCAAGACTTGCGAGGTTTGTCAGCTAGTTAAGGCGTCTTACCAGGCACAACCCGGTAAGATGTAAATACACTTATACCGCAATGATGTTTTTGAATGCGTGCATGTAGATATAGTAGGCGAAATGACCGCAAGCGCAGGGTTTAAGTTTATAGTGGTATGTGTGGATGAATTCTCGAAGTGGGTGAGTATGGAACCGCTGACATCGGTATCGTAGGTCAAGGTACTTCGATTTTTGAATATGTAAGGTGTTTAATACTTTTGGTACACCCAAAAGGATTGTGTCGGATAACGCTTCATACTTCTCGGGCGAAGTCTGGAACAACCAATTGCGCCAGTGGGGAGCGACGTGTGTGCATTTTGCCCTGTATCACCCAAACCCGAATCAGTCCGAGAGAGTGAACCAGGACATTAAAAGTATTCTGAGAGCGTTTTGTCTAGAAACACAAACTAACTGGGCAAAACAGCTGGGCGACTATATGGTAGCGTTGAACACGGCAAAATCAACATCTTCGAGATATTCGCCATGTCAGTTGAACTTAAGCAGGGAAATTATGCTACCGGTAGACCGCAGAATGCAGTTGGTTGTGACTCTTGGCATAACAGAAGACGAGTTCGGTCACAGGCTAATAAAGGAAGTAACATTCATTAGAGATCAAGCAAGGTATAATCTTAAGGAGGCGCAGATTCAGCAGAATTAATACTTTAATCGAAACCGAAGGGATAAAGAATATGAAGTGGGGGATTTGGTTAAGATAAGGAATAAAAAGTTATAATCTAAAGAGGAAAAGTATGCTAAGTCACTTGGTCCGCGGTACACGGGACCGTGGGAAATAGTAGAAGTCCATTTGGACTGGTCATATAGCATACAGGACCCAGAAAAACCAGAAAGTACCCCATCCCGGTTTCACACTTCTCTGATGTTACCATATCATACAAAAGAAAGTGTGGAACGAGACCCAGGTTAAGATAAGAGGCCGGTAAGCGCGGAAGAGGAAACACCGGAGACCGAAAGAGAGGCAGACTCGGTAGAACCCGACGCTACGACACCGCAAGTAGCGAATACCGAGTCTTTACCAGGCCCTGATGTAAATCAGAGAGAAAAAACAACCGTGACAGGCAGGACCGACTGGAATACAGGTCGGTTGTATGCGAAGGCTTTGGCGAGCCTGCAGATGGGTTACGATCGGTGGTTGAGGGCCATCGAAGTACGAGTGGAGATAATGAGCACCGAGATGCCGTTGGTCAAACCAAAGTTTTCAGTGCCTGGGTTTAAACAGGACATGCAGATGGTGTTAATGAGATAAGAGTGTTAAGTGAACGGGACAAGTTTGACACCCAGCAGGAATTAGACCCGAGGGGATTGCTACCGATATTGTTGGTGCTCCGCAGGGAAATGGCATATAGCTTGGACTTACGACCGAGAGAGTGGTTGTCGATGAGAGCGATAGCGTGGATGATCAAAGTGCTGTTCTATGTTAAGACAGCTAAGAATGCGGCGGTCAAGGCGGCGGATGCACCGTCAAAATGGGCATTTCTTGCGAAGTGCACACAGCTATATGAAGTGTGGAATTTCTTTAAAGACGCTCACACGCAATTTAAACAGTTTGTAGATCAGTGGTGTGTGCTAGTGGTGTCGGGGGAGAAACAGAAGGCTCCGGAACGCATGATGCAAGAAAAGAAAGTGCTACAACAATGGGTAGATGTGGATAAGCTGCGTATTCCGGTGGAGATGGCAATGAAGATGTCGATAACGGATTTTTTGGACGCGGAGGTTCAGCTTTATGGTTACGATGGGTGCAAGTCATCTCATACGGCTTGGCACGATGAAGACGAAACGAGTTCAGTTATGTTACACGATTGGGACGCGGCCAGGAGTGCAGACTGGGCCGAAAAGAAACGCATAGCGGAAGAAAAAGCGGAATTAGAGAAGCGCCGGTTGAAACAGCAGAAGAAGGAAAGAGAGGCAAAGGCTGCTTGGAAAAAGGATCAGAGTAGTGCGTCGGGTTCAAAGTCAAAGAAGGCGAAGAGACCGCAAAAGAGAAAGAAGTGGATACACCGGAGGCTGCTCAGAGTCAGAGTGAAGCTAGGCAGGATCACAGAAAGCTACAGCCAGATGACGCAGCAACGGCGCAAAGTAAAGCGTCGAAGCGGTAAAGGGACACTCTGAGCGGGACACCGGCAAAGAAGTCTAGGAAAGTGGACTTGACCGCAGAATCAGCGGAGTCGGATTCCTCCGATAGCGACTACGAGGGTCGGTTGTAGACGACAACGGGGTATGAGAAGCTGTTGGAATCTCAGTTCATCACGCGGTCTTGGGCGAAGGCGATCCGGGAGGTGGGGAAGCGCATCATACAGCTGCTGAAGGACACGGAAACCCGGGTATAGGATAATAGGCATCCGATATTAGGAAGGGTGTACGTGTTCAATGCGGCTTGCGGATGGCTTCTGTTCCCGAAGAACCACATTACGCTACAGAAAATAGTGCTGGCAATGACAACCAAGGGGCCAGTTTATGCTTCAACGCAGCCGGGGATCCATAAGCTCTAGACTATTTGACGGGAATGTTGGGCAGTCGGACATATAGCGACGCCTTGAATGTCAAAGCACATGGTGCAGCCGAAGTTGAGCGACGAGTAGATAGACACCGAGAACCCGCGGTTGGAGAAACCGGGCGGAGAAGATGTGATGTTTTGAATGGATATCATACAAGAGGCGTTCAATCGAGTCGAGGTTAGGGCCTATGAGAGCAATGCGCCTGATGAGGACCGGCAGTTGTTATTATCGCAGTTGAGGGCTTTGGTTTGTGGTCCGGCGTCGCAGAGCTCGTATGATATTATGGGAGCGGCAGAGAACGTGCTGGCGTCGAAACCATGGATGCTAGTGCGAACGCCTAGGGAGCCGGTATTTCGAAGTTCGGAGATGGAACGGAGTCTTCAAGTGCTGCAAGCGCAACTGACTGAGAGTTTGCGAGTAGTAGGAGACTTGCGGGTGCAGAACTCGAACCCGGCCGCATGGTCACCAAAGGACCAGGAATCTTTTGTTGGCCAGGTGGCGGCCCGGGTAATTGTGGAACAGGAGAAGCGGGCGGCTCGAAATCAGAGCATGATTGATGAGCGTCTGCATACAACGCACGGAGGTAACTCGGCATCTATTTCGCTGGAGATGTCGTCGTTGGAGACACCGGGAACGAGCCAAGCATGGAGCGTACAGCACGATATAAGCGGAGTCCGGACCGGCGAGTCGGTGGAGGCCGGAGTCTTGGGAATACTGGGACCACAGCTGTACAACTTGGACCGTTTTCGACCAGCACCAGTATTCTTCGCGAAAGACGCAGCGACCGGAGCCGAGCAAGCAGAGACTGACGAGCAACACCTGGTGATAGCGGGAACGGAAGAGATCGTGGTCACCGAAGATGAGAAAGACAAGCCACCACAGGTCTAAGAAGACTCGGGAATGTGGGGCAGTTACCGGGTTCAGGGAAGAACCGAGACTGTATATTTTTGTACTAAATTTTATATTATAGGTTAAGTTTTATTGCATTTTTGTGCATTATTTTATGTTATTTTATGCCCAAGGACGGTTATAATTTAAGGCATTTTTTTTCTCTGGACAATAGAGTTTTTTTTTAATGTATGTATGAGGTTATTGGGCTGCGGTTCGGCGGTATTACGGTGGTAATACGTTGTTAATTTATGATTGTGTACCAGGCTGCGGTTTGGCGTGGTTACGGTTATGACTTTTTAAATTTATGTTTATGAGTAAAGAGCTGCAGGTCGGCGGTAGGTTGATATTGTTATCGTTTTGTAAGATTATGTTTGTGGTTACCGAGAGGCAGTTCGGCGGTGTTACGGTTATGTGACTTTGTGAATTTGTTTATGATTACCGAGCTGCGGTTCGGCGGTAGTATGGCATTAAATGTTTTGTGAGTTATGTGTATGAGAATACCGTAGTGCGGTCCGGCGGTATGAGGACTCGGGGTTACTAAGTTTTTATAGTTGTGACAAGTATTGTTTGTATGCGGTGACATGTAACGCGGGTCGGGGCTGCACAGAGAGTTAGGACCGGAATACCGAGCGGCGGTATCGGGGAACATAGTCAGATATAGATAGGATATGGCCAGTGTGAAGTAAAAATAGCATAGACGCGAAAACTTCTACCTAAGGGTCTCAGGTTCTTATTCTATTTTACACTCAGCTTCAACGGTAGCGTACTCAGGGGGCATGCTTCGATGCTAAGCGAGCACTATCCAGTTATAGCGAGTGGGAGGGAGGGATAGTGTGAAGTAGATTTAGGGCTTTTGGCTATTGGGGTCATGTATTAATAGTAACAGAGGGAACGGGACAATAATAATAATAATTTATTCAAAGTCGATATGACCGTATGGTCTACACAACTTGTTGATTTTACAATGATAAATGACATAATGATTAGATATGGCCTCTCGGCCTGCAATTTAGAATTTAACAGGATTAAATGAATAAGTAGATTTATGTATATAAATAAGTAAATAGTTTGAGTTAATGGTATGAGAAGGGAGGGGGGGGGGTTAGTGATATAGGTGATTATGAGTCTAAAGCATGATATATTGAGCGGTAATATATAGGTACATTAAGTTGAATTAAATCGAGTTATAGGTACCTATTGACTTGAAGGACATGGTTTTATCCTAAATATTTCATATCACAGAGCATTTATCCTACACATCAATTAGGTACCAATATTTACAAGTTTTTATTGTTTGTTGTATTGTTGTTCTTTTTGTGACTTGTTTTTGACTCTTGATTTTGCTGTAGCGGACCTGGTGGTATCGCGGTGTTGATTGTGCTAGTGTTGCCGGGTTCGTTACTACTGTTCTTGGCTCTTTCCAGTCGTTCGATTGATTTGATCCTAAATATTCTTGCTAGGAGGTCAACATTGATGTACACTTTCTTGTGGTTTTCAGTTTTAGTTTTACGCAATTCTTTTCGCCGTGTGTACACTTCTTGTCTTTCTCTCAGCTTGACAAATCTGACGACTTAGGGACAAGTTTTAGTTCCGTCAGTTTTGATTCCAATTCTGCGAACAGTGTCAATTTCAGCATTAGTTTTGAAGTCTTTTAGGATTGTTTGTACCTTTTGGATTAGTTGAGACTCCGATTTCTGTACTTCTTCCGGGACTCCAGTGAACACTAGGTTGTTCCTTTTGATTTCCAGGCTCAGGCGGTCGTTTTCGTTTTCTAACTTTTCCACTTTTTTCTTCAGCTCTTCATAGTCTTTCATAATTTTTTGTAAGTGGTCCCGTATGGTTTGCATACTCTGTTCCAGTGTTATAGCGTAGATTTGCTGTGTTCTGTATTCCTCCTGAGTGAGTGTTATTACTTCTCCATCATCAGTTGTTATTTCCATTTTTTTCTTTTTTTTCTCTGGGCTACCACTTTGTCCTCTTTTATTTTTCCCTGCCATTTTTATCTTGCTTTAGTGACTTACAAACGGGACAAAGGAGTTGTAAGTGACGGCCGGACGACGACGTCGAGGCTGGAAATTTTCCGCAGTCTATACCAGTGAGGGATATGTAGGTATAGGCGGGGGGGCGAGATATAGAGTATAGGAAGGGAAGGGAGGACGGAGCAGAAAGCGTTGGTTGACGAGTTGGCTGCTGACGTGGCATTGGTATGATTTTAGGCTGAGCTCATTCGGACGAGGAGGAGAGCAATTCACTTCTATTCTAGAGCTGCTTCAGTATACAAGGTAATACTAAGATTGAGCTAGAAATAAGTAAAGACCGCCATATTCCTTTTTTGTGTGTTAATAATATTATACATATTACTTTTAATAATATTCAAATAACTCCTTATTATTTATTGTTACGGTGTGAGTAATTAGTAGGTAATTGTAATGAAGTGGACCGTAATTATTTGGGCGTAAATTGAGGTTAAGAACTTAAGTGCATTAAAGACAGAGATCGAATTTATTCACCCTCAATACAGACATTATTAAGCATTGATTTCGTTAGGAACATAAGGCTAGTAAAAGCCGGCACTAAGTGAAGTGGTACATACGTCCGGGTATCGGAATCATTGCAGTCATAAGTTGATTCTGGGTGTTGGTGGTGAAGCGACATACCGGCACCGACACACCGCGTTTACTGCTTGTGCATCCTAATCTCCACCACGGAGCCTGAACCGGAGCGTCGATTGCTGCGAAGCCAGACCGGCGTTGCGTGGGTAAGAGCGACCGAGTTACAGAAGAGACACGGACGAGAGGCGTTGGACCGCGAAGCGAAGTCTCGGGCCCAAGCAGGACAAGGAGATCCTTCCAACAGGAGAGCGAGGTCTGTCGGTCAGTCGGTTCGCGGTAGAGAAAGAGGTAAAGCCAAGACCGCAGACCCGGCGACCGCAACACCGCTGTTTCAGCCACCGAATCTTCTGTATAAAGGGCGTAAAAGCAAGAAAAATAGAAGAATTCTACACCACAGTCCGTCTGTCCATTTATTAAGTTTGTCAGTCCGCCTGTCTGTTTGTCAGTCTGTCTGTGTGTTTTTTGGTCCGTCAATCGGTCTGTTTCTCTATTTGTCTGTCTGTAGGTCTGTCATTAGGTCTGTTGGTCTGTCTGTCTGTCGGTCAGTCTGTCTGTCGGTCAGTCTGCGTGTCTGTCTGTCTGTCTGTCTGTCTGTCTGTCTGTTTGTCTATCTGTCTGTTTGTCTGTCTGTCTGTCTGTCTGTCTGTCGGTCTGTCTGTCTGTCGGTCTGTCTGGCTGTCTGTCTGTCTGTCAGTTTGTCTGTCCGTCTATCTCACTGTCTGCCGGTGTGTCTGTCTGTGTGTCTGTCTGTCTTTCTGTCAGTTTGTCTTTCTGTATGTCGGTCTGTGTGTCTGTGGGTCTGTCTGCCTTTCTGTTTGTCTGTCTGTCCCACTGTCTGCCAGTGTGTCTGTCTGTGTGTCTGTCTGTCTGTGTCTGTTCGTCTGTCTGTTTGTCTGTCGGTCTGTCGATCTGTCTTTCTGTCTGTCCGTCTGTCTGTCTGTCTGTATGTTGTCTGTTTGTCGGTCGGTCTGTTTGTCTGTCTGTTGTCTTTCTGTTTCTCTGTCTGTCATTCTGTCGGTCCGTCTGTCTGTCGGTCAGTCTGTCTGTCTGTCTGTCTGTCGGTTTGTCTGTCTGTTTGTCTGTTGTCTGTCTGTCTGTATGTCTTTCAGTTGGTCTGTCAGTCTATCGGTCTGTCTGTCAGTCTGTTTGTCTGTCTGACTGTCTGCCGGTCGGTCTGTCTGTCAGTCTATCTATCTGTAGGTCTGTCTTTATGTCTGTTTGTCGGTCTGTCTTTTTGTCTTTATTTCTGTCAGTCTGTAGTATGTCCGTCGGTCGGTCGGTCTGTCCGTCAGTCTGTCTATCTGTCTATCTGTCAGTCTGTCTTCCTGTCTGTCTGTCTGTCTGTCTATCCGTCAGTCTGTCTGTCTGTCTGTCTGTCTGTCTGTCTGTCTGTCTGTCTGTCTGTCTGTCTGTCTGTCTGTCTGTCTGTCTGTCTGTCTGTCTGTCTGTCTGTCTGTCAATCTTTTGTTGTCTTTCTGTCACTTTGACTGTCCGTTTGTAAGTCTGTCAATCTGTCTGTCTGTCTTTTTGTAGGTCTGTCTGTCGGTCAGTTTGTCAGTCTGTCTGTCTTACTGTCTGCTGGTGAGTCGGTCTGTGTGTCTGTTTGTCTGTCTGCCTTTTTGCCCTTCTGTTTGTCTGTCTGCCTGTCTTTCTGTCTGTCTGTTTGTCTGTCAGTCTGTGTGTCTGTCGGTCTGTCTGTTAGTCTGTCTGTTGTTCTGTCCGTCAGTAGGTTTCTATGTGTGTCCGTCTGTCTGTCTGTCTGTCTGTCTGTTTGTCTGTCTGTCTGTCTGTCTGTCTGTCTGTCTGTCTGTCTGTCTGTCTGTCTGTCTGTCTGTCTGTCTATCTGTCTGTCTGTTTGTCTGTCTGTCTGCCTGTCTATCGGTCTGTCTGTCTGTCGGTCTGTCTGTCTTTCTGTCTGTCGGTCTGTTCTTTAGTCTGTTGGTCTGTCTGTATGTCTGTCTCTTTGTCGGTCTGTCTTGTTGTCTTTATTTCTGTCTGTCTGTTGTATGTCTGTCAGTTGGTCTGTATGTCTGTCGGTCTGTCCGTCGGTCAGTCTGTCGGTCTGTCTGTCTGTCTGTCAGTCTGTCTTGTTGTCTTCATTTCTGTCAGTCTGTTTTATGTCTCTCGGTTGGTCTGTTTGTCTTTTAGTCTGTCTCTTTGTCAATTTGTCTGTCTTAAAACTGTCTGTAAATCAGAGATGGCAAGCTAAATAATAAAGATTTAGATTAAGATTTAGCTTTCTATATTATCAACAATTTAGATTTAGATTAGCATGAATATGGGCTAAATTTGTTAATTTTGATTTTAATTTAGCTTAGCTATAAAAAGCCAAAAAATTTTAGATTTTGATTTTGATTTAGGTTAATCTAAAATCGCAAAATATTTAAAATTTTAAATGTTATGTAATTTAATGGCTTTATCGTCTAATATGTCAGCAACAAGCACTGATTTCCACATACAGACATACATAAATATACTATTATCTAAAATTAGAAATAAATAAAATAATTAATAAAACATGTCATTTGATATTAGTTAAACTAAAGTGTTACAAATATCTTTGATTAATTATCCATTTGTTTAGGTCAAACTGAAAGTCCTTAAAGTTTTTAACAGCATGTATAGAAAACGGTATAGAATTCCAGACCTTAGCTGCCTAATACCGATAGGAGTTGTAATAGAAAGAGAAAGTTATATTAATTTTTAGAAAATGTTTATGCCGGGAAGAACGTTCACTGTCTTCCCTTTTGATTTCAAGCCGACAAGATAATTGATATGATTGGTTTAGTAGTATACGAGTCATTGAGGTAGTAATGTATGTAAGTCTTTCAAATACAGTAAGTATAGAGAAAGATTCATAGAGCTTATACATATCCAACTTTTTCTATCTATTGCGTGCATTGTTAGGTATAGATAGAACATGTTTAGCATTTATATTAAAATTGTAACCTTTAACATAAATACATTTTAAGAAATGATCAATAGTTCTTTGGCATTTCTGTGGAAGCCTGTCAGAAACAGCTCCCCAAGCAGGAAAACTAAAATCAATTTGAGAGAATATTAAGGATTTAAATACAATATGTAACAGATTTTCTGGTATGAAACGTTTATATTTTACAAGATGAGCACATTTAAATAAAATTTTCTTAATAACATAATTACAATGGATATCAAACTTACAATAATTATCAAAGTGAACACCAAGATATTTAAAATTGTCAACCTTTTGTACAATATGACTCTTTTATACTATGGTATTAAACTCACAGCGTTGTCTTGACTAAAACTTTAAAAATTTCATAAATTTAGTTTTAATAAAATTAACTTCCATATCATTTGTATTACACCAATTGTTAACCTTTTAAAGTGTATTTTCTAAATACATTTTTAACTGTACAGACGTATTAGCAGTACTCACAAATTCTATATCATCAGCATAAAGAGCTAAGTCTCCTAATACTTCTGTAATGTCATCAAAGTACAATATAAAAAGAATAGGACCTAATACACTACCTTGGGGGACTTTGCCATTCAAAGAATATGGATTAGATATACATTCACCGAGTTTTATAGAAAAGTCGCAGTTTGATAAGTAACTACATAATATTCTAATAAGGTTTACAGAAAGGTGATACTTACTGTGGAGTTTTTTGATTAGTTTGACATGTTTAACTATGTCAAATGCCTTTCGTAAGTCAATAAATAATACTGCTCAGAGTTTCTTGTTTTCGATTGAGCTATATATTTCATGAGATAATTTAATCAGTGCATGTAAACAGGATCTACCTAGACAAAAGCCATATTGTATATTTGATAATAACTGATTATTTTCAACAAACGTCATTATCCTAGAAGCTATTGTTGCTTCAAATAACTTTGAGAGAAAAGGTAGAATTGATGTTGGTCTATATGACGTGGGTAACAATTTGTTAGTTTTTGGTTTAAGTACTGGAGTTACTATAGCTTTTTTCCATTCACGAGGAAACTGTCCTGTTTTTAGCGCATGATTAAATATATCCCTTAGAATAGGAGCAAATATATCGGGGAACATTTTAATAATTTTAGACTGCACATTTTCTATTCCAGAGGTTAAACTTCTCTTTGTGTCCCTAATCAATACTAAAACATCCTCTTTTGTAACTAAAAGAAATGAAAGGTCATTTAATTTTAATGATTCAGATAGTTGTAGTAATTCATTGTCTTCATTTAAATGGTTGACAACAAAAGCTTCAGCTAGGCTATCAGTGATTGAATGTTTATCAATGGGTATGGAATTGTTAATTTTAAGTTCAAATATACTCGTAGTTGATACTTTGTTTCCAAGCAGAAGCTTAAACGCATTCCAAGATTCTTTTGGAGTTTTACGATTTTTAAATTTAGACCGAAAGAAATTAATTTTAGCATATCTTAATAACAGAGTAACTTCTGTTTCTACATAATTTATACTCTACCCAGCATTGTGGTAACTTAGATCTCATTGCTTTTTTCTTTAAGTAGTTTTTTCTATGTATTAGTTTATGTCAACATTAAAATCACCTAGAATGTGTATATCTAAACAGTGCTGATGAAGAAAGGAAATCAGTTCTGACAAACCATAGAAGAAATTATCATCATATACCAAATGCCCAGGCGGTCTATATACATTGACTATAGCAAAGTGTTTAGTTTAAGGTAGTTTGACAGTAATAGGTATAGATTTAGCAGAGTAAATAGATGCAGTAACTAGTTCAGTTTTAATGCTATCCTTAACATAAATACCTACACCACCTCCGCCTGCGCCTCTTTCATTTCTATAGAAGTAGTATCCTGGAATATGGACTTCGTTATCATTAGTGTTTACATTAAGCCATGTCTCGGTGACACACATAATATCTAAACAATAATGA
This sequence comes from Dicyrtomina minuta, assembly GCA_949802685.1. Classification (NCBI taxonomy): domain Eukaryota; kingdom Metazoa; phylum Arthropoda; class Collembola; order Symphypleona; family Dicyrtomidae; genus Dicyrtomina; species Dicyrtomina minuta. The sequence continues at coordinate 1,894,776 of CATKUY010000261.1, forward strand.
TATATAATTATTGAAAGCTGGTGAACTTTAAAGCGCAGACTACATACATTTATGTGCATTACTGTTAAGCCTTTTGTCAGTGGTTGAAGATAAAAGGAGTTAGATAAAAGATTTTGATTGTCAGGAATGAAAAAAGAGTAATTATTATTACCTATATTTTGAAGAAATGTTTTATACTCAGCACTAGTATTACTATTATTATTACAACACAATTTGCATCTCCAATATTTTAAATAAATTAATGTCTTAAACTCTTTGTTGCTAATGAGAAGATTAGGACAATTCGTGTTGTGGTATAGGTTTTGACAAACACTACATCTTATAGCAAGCTTTTGTGCATCTGCACGATTTAATATCATACATATTTCATTTTTCCCAGCTTTATAATATGACATAGTTAAAGTTTGCAGAAGTAGGAATAGGTAGAGTAGGAACCTAAGCTTATAAATAGTGATATACATACAAAATAAACAAATTTGAGCAAACTTACTCAGCAATATGTCAGACTTTTCCAAAAGATAGGGAATAAAATCTAAAAATTTGAAACTCAGGAGGACAGTACGGGATATTTGAACCCAGGGTGGATTTTAGGTCCATCAGACATATTGCACCGAGCGGAATTTGAACCTGCATCATGCCGCGAAGAAACGGCGGTTATCATCCCTTGGATACAGGGTTTGAGTTATAAAAGTCTATTTTCTTTCCTGGTACTTACTTTACCTAACTAATTAGATTTGCTAATAAGCTAGAATAATTTAAAAGTAAGTAAGTAAATAGTCGAACCAACCCATGTACTACTTGCTATTCAGGAAAGGAACGTAAACAGATGCTTTACTTCTTTCCTAAACTATAGGATGATTGACTTGTGAGTTGATTTTGATTCTGTCACTGTCTTGTGAATGTTAATTAATATGCAATTAATTACTAAAACGTGCGTATGATCCGAAAAATTGATGGCACCACAGTTGAAACTGCAGCAATATTCAGAATAGTCCAGCATTATGATCCAGTGCACGCAGATTACTTCTGCTCAAAATTGGGGTTTTGGCCCACCCAGCAGCTGTACAGATGAGCTCAGCCTGAGCCTTGGCCTTTAAGGCGCCAGGAACCGAGCTGCAGTACAATTGGGTTGACCCAGTCAACCGTGGGCTTAAGGTGCCCAGGAACCAATTTTAAGAGCGACTGTTCAGCTTGCAGTCTGGCAGGAGAATCTCGTTCCCGAAATCTCGTATCTCGAAATTTTAATTCGAAAAGTTCAAATAAATGTATACAGCTGTTTTTTATACGCTTACCAGTCAACGTTGTGTTTTTTGATTAGGCTTTACTATTGTAAATCAAACTGTTATTAAAATGAGAAACTAAAGTATTTAAATAACTCGTTAAACTTAAACCGTTTTCATGTTTATTATAAATACAAAATTTTAATAATTGTATTGTTACTAAATCCTACGAGATGTTGATTAGAATATTTATTTTCATTAGTAATGCAACTGTAGGAATTTTTATATCAATCACAAGTTTAAGCTAAAGCTAGCGATGGTACCAACAGAACTCAAAAGAAAAATATTTACTTTAATGCGGCTTTTTACTCAAAGCAATGCATTATATTATTTACTGTAATAACATATATAAATTTTAATCGATTGAAACAAAATCCACGTAGAACTGTTTAGTTTAATAAAAAATACAATTTTAAGAAATTGCAATAAAAATATAGCTCGACACATATTTAAATACATTGAATTAAGGCGCATTAAGAATGCCGTATGAGAGAGCGTTAGTTGCTTCTATTCAAAATTTACACTCATAAAAGTGAGTGCAAGAGGCAAGTTTTAGATGACGTCGGGGTAAGCGTCAGGGTAAGTGCATACTTCTTATAGGCATACCTTATAAGATAAGCGTGAGTGCAAACTAGATGTCCATCTATGCATATACAGGATTAGTAAAAAAATTTAAACATACGAATTTAATTTTCTCGCAGGCCAAAACAATTCAGCTTACGGATTCAGCTTTCTGTAGAAATTCAGATTTAGATTAGGATTAAGCTTACATATATTCTGATTTTCAGATTTAAATTTAGATTAAGCGTAACATAAAATTTGGCCTAATTCAGCTTTCAGATTTGAATTAAGCTTAAGCTTGCCAACCCTGCTGTAAATATGTCTGTCAGTCTCTCTGTCGTTCCGTCTGTTGTCTGTCGGTCTGTCTTTTGTGTGTCTGTTGGTCGGTCTGTCTGTCTGTCTGTTATTTGTATGTCTGTCGGTCTGTCGGTCGTTCAGTCAGTCTGTCTGTCTATCTGTCTGTTTGTCTGTCAGTGTGTCGGTCTGTCTGTCCTTCTGTCTGTCTGTCTGTCTGTCTGTCGGTGTGTCTGTCTGTGTGTCTGTGTGTCTGTCCGTCAGTCTGTCTTTCTGTCTATCTGTCAGTCTGTCTTCCTGTCTGTCTTTCTGTCTGTCTCTTTGTCTGTCTGTCTGCCTGTCTCTCGGTCTGTCTGTCTGTCGATCTGTTCTTAAGTCTGTTAGTCTATCTGTCTCTCTGTCTATCTGTCTGTCTGTCTGTCAGTCTGTCTGTCCTTCTGTCTGTCTGTCTGTCTGTCTGTCTGTCTGTCTGTGTGTCTGTGTGTCTGTCCGTTAGTCTGTCTTTCTGTCAGTCTGTCTTCTTGCCTGTCTGTCTTTCTGTCTGTGTCCCTGTCTGTCTGTCTGACTGTCTGTCTGTCTGTCTCTCAGTCAGTCTGTCTGTCTGTCTGTCTGTCTGTCTGTCTGTCTGTCTGTCTGTCTGTCTGTCTGTCTGTTTGTCTGTCTGTCTGTCTGTCTGTCTGTCTGTCTGTCTGTCGGTCTGGTTGTCTGTCTGTCTGTCGGTCTGTCTGTCTGTCTGTCAGTCGGGCTGTTGTTTTGTCATTATTTTTGTCTATCTGTTGTTTGTCATATATTGTAAATACGGAGTTTTGCCCTTTTTTTGTATCTCTGCAATGCTAACTAAGTTTTGCCTACTTTTTTGAGCTACCATAATGCTTTACAATGCTGACCTAAATTTTTATGGTTTTTACACGAACATAAGAAACGGGACTACGCCACGCAACGATGTAACTACCTTACAATTCCCACTGGTCTAAGTAGGTCACCAGCTTTATGCTCGACTATGCAACAATGAAATAACATTACAATTCTGAATAGTGTAATTAGGTCAACAGCTATATTCTTGACTGCGCAACAAAAAAACAGCATTACAATTATAACTAGTCCAAATAGATCACCAGCCTTATGCTCGACCACGCAACAATGAAATTTACACAGTTAAATGCTTAATATCTGTAAAAATTCTTAGAATTAGTTTATATTGACAAAACAATATTAAGAATAAAAATAATTCTTGGAATAAAAATTAGAATCCAGGTCAAATGCACCGTAGCATAACTAGCATAGTTAAATGCACAATAACAAAAGTGGAACACATAAATGCACAATACTACAAAAATAATAAATGCTATAAAAAGGTTATGAATTAGTAAAAAAAACATTTTATTTTACATTTAAATTATTTTGTGATTTCATTTTTTACACACAATGTTATTTAATATTTCACAATAATTTGAAAAATAATTTACAATTTACAAATTATTGTATACAATTAGTCTACTATCATAGAATACAAATATTTCTAAACCATTCATTTTGAAACTCATTCAAATTTTCAATTTTGAAAACAAGCAAATCAATAATTTGGCCAGGCCAATTCCCAAATTTTGTTGAAACAGCAACAGGAACAGGTGAATTTAATAATAATTAATAATCTTCAATGATGTGATTGAAAACAATCTGTAGTCTGACAGATGCAAGTTTTTGTTTGTGATTCATCCAGAATTCGTGTGAATTAGTATCCTTCAGTTGTTTGTCAACAGGTTTGTTGTCTACTTGTAAGACAACATCAGAGAACTGTTTACCTTCCGCGATTTGTGTAGCTTGTTGTCCTTATATTGTTTTTATTGAAGAAGCAATTAATCTACTTTTATATTCAGAGAACCTGACAGTTGTGCACAAGTTAGAATCGTTACGTTTTCTTCCAAGGTACAAGAACGCAGTCAATTGATAAGTATTAAACAATTTACGAGCAAGCAAGTTAGTTCCAATAACATATAATTAAGATTTAGGCGCAGTAAAGAAATTCCACTCGTTAATTTTATTAACTATCATGTTGCTTCTCCAACTAGATTCCATTAAAGGAGTGTAGGCTTGAATGCGAGACTGCATGGTGAATATAATATATAAAATGGTTCTGACAATTACAAAATTAATGCACTAAATGAGGTAATTTTGTCTGTAGACACGACTTTTATACAAAATATTTAAGGTTTTTAAAACAAAAGAAAACGTTTTATTCAAACATTCTAAGAATAATTTTAGGAATGTAAACAAAAATTATTAGAACTTTTGTAAACTTGAACAATAGACCCAGATTTGTCAAACGTTTTCAGAATTATTTTGTGTTTTACAAACATTCTCAGAATAACCAAACAAAAATAAAAACTATTAAACTTTATTAATTTTATTCTTAAAATATTTTTTTACCAACTAACATTGTTCGAAATATTTAGTTGTTTATTTTTTTATCTTTATAATAGTATGAACTTTATTTTACATTACAAAAAATCAATATGTGAGAACAATTATAAATTTTAAAATATAAGTAATTATTACATGCACAACAATCATTTGTTCCATAAGTGTATGGAAAATAACACAAACAATAGTTTTTTTTATTCTTATTTTGATTTAAACTATAAACAAAAGGGGTTTTCATAACAAAAAATTACAACAAGCATAATCTTTTATTTATTTTAATAATAAAACAACGTAAGTTAGTATATCTTATTTTAACCTCGAACGTTTTGCTAATTTATAATGACCAAACGGCAAACTATAATTAATATTATTTGAATCAGAGTAACATCTACTGACATCTTGATAATGAAATGCTAATTTATCTACATGCATGCAATACAATCTGTCATCCTTAGATCTAATTGAATCTACACCTTAAGTAACAATCTCTTAATTATTTATAACATCTGCATTGGTATCAGCATTAAATCTTTTTAAACTTCTTGCAGGTATACCTTTATATTTTAGTTCACTACTATCATCAAAATATTTTAGCGCGTACTGTTTTGATTTAAGTGAACACAACATTGCAACGTCTAAAGATTCAATCTTCCACAATCTGGAAATCGCTTCATTACACAATCTGAGTTCTGGTAAATGTAAATGTTTCCTAAAAAAGTCGTGATTTGATGGAATTTCACTAAAGTCAAAAACTTTTTTGTGTTTTAACAGATTAGAAAAAAACTTGTTTTCAGGGTCTTTCACATTTTTAATTGCTGAATTAGTATCATAATACAGCCCGTGTGTAAGATCCTCACCGAAAGCCTGTTTTAATTGTTGATAGAACCTGGAATAAAAAATTACTTTTAAGTATTCCAAACAAGCAAATCCCCCGGAATCGTGTTTCTCCATTATAAAAACGTAAGGTTTAAACACAAATATACTTAAATTGTCACCAATAGATTTAAAATCCACACGTCTTTCAGAAGCTTAATGTTTAAGAGCTTGTGCTCTAGAAGAACAAAACTTAATTTCAATTAAATTTTTATCTGATTGTAAAAACTTTCCATAAATTGAGTTTGACATTAGCTTAATAAAATTCTTTTTTGATACAGTTTTTGCGTTTTTTCTCAATTCTAAATTTTTTTCAATGTACGGTTGTATAAACTGTGTTTCTTTTAAACTAAAACCAGTGTGGATTTTTTTAAATTTCATTCCTATTAAAAGGTAATATTGTAAAGACTTATAATGCACCTTATATTCGTTCCTATTATAACAAGTTAGCATTAGTTTTTAATAAAACAAATGATTTTCCTGTTCTACCAAGTTTTTGCATATCTTTTGTCTGTCGTTCTGATATTTCTTCTAACTGAACCTGCTTACGTTCAGGACATAATGGTAAATCTACTGTTCTGCGCTGTACGTCTAAAGAATATTCCAGATCTACAGTTAATATGTAATCTCTATCTTCTAACTCACCCAATGTTGGATCATGCCACAGTAAACGTTCATGCATCTCAGGATCCTCCCACCTAAAATCTCCTATTAGAAAATTATTTACTATAGGGTGAGCATACAAACTATTTAAATTAACATATAAAAAATGATTCCTTGTTACATTAAAATTATATTTATCCCCCAAAGCTGTTTCATTATTTGCTTTTGTAATTTTTTGTGTTGCCATACATATTCCACTACGAACGCCTTGTTGCACCATATCGTACATTTTTTTATCTTTAATAACATCAATACAAACGTTTGTAGAATATAGAAAACTGCACCATCTATAACCACTTGTAGTACATTTATACGTAGGATCAAGGCCATAAACTTCAATTCCAGGTTTACAGAATTGTTCCGAAACAACTGCTGACAATGCTGAATCCAGAATTGTATAAATTTCACAATACTGTTTAAAATCCTGCATTTTAAACTTTTCTATTATTTTCAAAAACTTCATTTCAATCACAATAGGAAATTGTTTCACCTGTTAGATCATTATTAAACCAATTACGTTCAGGTATTTTGTGACCTTTTTCTAAAACAACTGATATTGTTAAATATAAATATGGAAAAAGAATTTTAGCTAGCAGCAATTCCATATCATTAGTAGAAAAATAAGGTAATGTTTTTTTCAAACACTGCTCGACAATTGTGAAACAAAGACTATTTTCCTTTTTCAAACCGCTTGACAAATTATCTAGACTACTGGTTAAAAACTAAAAACTGTCAATAAATCTAACACAAACTCTGGTATCTGTTTCTTCATCGTTTTTGACATCGGTGTCAAACTTTGTCCTTAATTTTGGTAATGTTATATTTTTTGATTTAATTGTTAGTTGCAAGAACTGTTCTGCTGATTTTGCTATTACGTCAATTTCTGAAGCATTAAACAATTTTGAATCAAATCCAGTTACTAATAAATTCAGATCAAATTTAGATCCATTGTGTGCCATACATACTAGTTCCCTATTATATTAAATTCTAAGATTACATCTTTGACAAAGTGCGCTGACATTTGTGCTGTCAAAATGATTATGATAAATGTCTTGATTACAGGTTTTCTTTTTCTTCCGTTTAGTTCATCAGTTGCGTTTTTAAATCCGCGAAAGGTAACAGTACGATAACCCTATTCATCCAGTTCATCTTCACTTTGCTCTTTCTCTTCGTTAAGTTTTGTAAATTCACGGTTGCACAACTCACAATGGGTAGCGTCTCTATGCTTTCGTAACGTTTCTGCATCTGGAGTATTAAAATTATTTGCATTTCTTATTTCATGTATAAATTTAGCCGCCCACTCAAAAACTGAATTAAAAAAATTCTCAATAACATTTTCACCGTCGTAGTATTCTGTATGTATTCGTGTTAATTCATTACATTTATTTTAAACAATGACTATTGAATAACTTGCAGAAACAAACTCATTGTTTATAAAAGTTGATTTTCCGCGTTTGTTGTTGTCAACAGGAATTAAAAACGTTTCAAAATCAAAGTAAAGAACCTACGGTTGCACAAGTGTCATTTCAAGGTTTTGAAACTTTACTCTAAATCCACGATTAGATTCTTTAATATCGTTTAATTTCAGAGCAGGTATAAACATGTCTCAGTTGGTCACGCTGATGTTTAAAGAAACGAAAGCAGTGTTGACAAAAGAACAATGCGTCGGGTCTTATATGACCTTAAAATTTTTTGAGGTCTGTTATTAGCACAAAATGATGTTTCTGCGTTTTTTCTTTATCCAACTTTTCATGAATTAGAAATAAGTTTATAGTAGTGTCAAACTTGCTTTCACTGTTTCTAACTAAAAATACTTCTTTCTTTTTGTGTGAAAATACATTAACACGTATTTTATTTGTTTTTTCAAATTCTGAAATGTGTTTGTAAATATGCACATCATCTTTATCTTTCATTGAAAAATAAAAGTTTTTGAAGTATGGTTTTCATGTTTGTGGAGCTTAACAATGTTTATACCAGCGACGTCGCTAAGATGCAAGTATTGGATTTTGTAGTTTACATTGTTCTAAATATACTCCAGCAGCAATACAGTAATTAAAGCACTTGTTGTCTTTTTTATTTTTGATGTTGAAATATCCTTGCTTTTTGAACGGCATCTCCAAATGTTGTTTACTACGTTCTTTTGCAAACAATTTTAATTCACTAACTTTGATTTGAAATAAAACAATTTTCTTGATTCTCCATCCACTTCGTTGTTCAGTAAAAATGTTTTTTTTGTATTATTTTGTCTGTTGACTTTGATTAAAACTCATTTACACCGTCGCTGTGATGAAGATCGTGGTTTTTACTCTTGAGATATATTAAATCTTTATGGACAGTTGAAATTCTATCTTCGTTTACAATGTCCTTTTCCATTAGTATATCAATTCTAATTTGAACCCGCAGAGCTGAATGTATAACTATATTTTGCTGTAACAATTTTGAAGCAGCAGAATTAACATGCTGAAATGTTTCTTCAACATCTTTTAGTTGTAGAGTGTCAGTAACTGTATAGATGTAATAAAAAATTGTTCCCCGATGTGATTTGTTGCTTTGTTTGAAAATAGATGGATCGAACTTGTGCCCAGTGTCTAAATGTCCACCACGTTGCCTGAGTTGTAAACATTTGTGTAAATGTTTTTCAGCTTCATAAAGTTTGCAATCTTGACAAAAATGTATTTCTTTAACATGTGCATCATAGCTAATATGTCTTCTGCACTTAAAAATACAGTACACAAAATACAGTATAAGTACTGTACAACAAAAGAATAAACAATGTTCATTTGGGAATTCAAGTCGAGGTGTGGAATAATTTCTTGATTCGTAGACAATGACAGGTACTTGGTTTCCACCCATGATGATACTTGCCACACGTTTTTTTTAAGACTGACGGTTTAAAGTCTGAGCTTTAGACTCTAATGCGTCAGCTCGCGACGCGCTTTGCTTGGCAAAAAAAGCATAGAGCTTGACAAGCACAAGTCCCAACAATGAAACAAACACAATATAAATCACTGCGCTGCTTTGCTGTGTCTTATGCAATTGACATAGTATGTCAAAGAACATTCTAAAAATTTCCGTTTCCCGATTCTGCAATGTTAAATTTAATATCGATTGGTTCAAATACAGTTAATTTGTCTGATTAAATAATGTAATATTTTTGTTACTAGTTACTTGAGCTATGCATATATAAAATGCTCAGCATAGTATAAATATGCTGATTTTATATTTAACCATTTTAAAAAACATTATTTTTGTTTTTTTGAAACAGTTTTTCCTAAAATTTGTCTTTAAAGTTTCTTGCTTGAGTATTTATTTTGCTTAAACTTGATCCAGCTTGACGGCTCCTCTGGCTTAGAATTGTTTTTAACATCAATTAGTTTTCGTCTAATTGCAAGCGATTGGTTTATCGGTTTTTAATATTTGGATTTTACAAGTTCAGATTTTGTTAAAGTAACTAGGTCACAACTAATTGGTTTAGTAGGAGAGTTTTGTGTACACTGTTAGTATACAAATTTATCAGTATTATATAGTTCCGGATCAATAACCTTCATCTCTTTAGCCATCATGTGTTAGTATTATTACAACTTCTTCAAAACGTATTGTTTTGAATTTGTGTGACAAGACTTGTTTTATTAAATTTTGATTTTTTAAAAGTAACTGCTTAAGCTTATTTTAGTTTTGTGCTAATCGTTTGCTGAGCAACTTTATTCTATAACACTTAAGTTGGTTAAAATCGCAAAATAACTCGTAGTTTTGCAAACACTCAGCAAAAGCAGTTAGTTGAATTTCTGATGATTTTTTTAATAAACTTGTGGTGTTAGACGATAATGTTATATTATACAAGTATTCACACTCTTGTTCTAATAATGTACTCATTCTAGGGTATATACTTCACACTCATTGTCAGAAAAAATGTGTGACCGCGCCCAATAATTTCTATTGTTACTTCTTGGGTGAAGGTCCATAAACAAATAACCAAATTTTCTTCGTGTCACAGCTTTTATATATTCTTGCTGAAGATATTTAACTTGTCCAGGACAATTTTGAGGTGCAATTCGTTGAATTGTAGATCTGTCACGTAGAATGTCGAATTAGACAAGGTATTGAGAATTGATGTTTAATTCGCGTAATTGTTTTTTGAACGCGTTTTGTAAAATTAAAATAATGCTGACGTTGCAATGATAAGCATGTTTAATAAAATAGCGTGTAATTAACTCATAATTTTTACCTTTTGTTAACCAATCCATTTGATCATCAACAATCACTAGCAAATTTTCAGTTGCTAACGTTTCAATGTCTTTTATACTTTGCGTAAATATAATATTCGGATCTTCAGCTTGCATTTAATAGAAAACTGGCTGCATGTCGCAATATACATACACAACTTCATTAATTTTATGACTTATAATCTGCTGTTTACGTTTAATAAAGTCGCGAATCATAAACGTTTTTCCTAAACCCGTACAACCGACTACTGACATTGTAAACAGGTGAATAAGTTCAAAATGTACCAAATCCATAGTGATTAGATGTATGCTAAATAAGACACAAACACAAACTAATTTTTTTTTGTTCTAAACTACTCTTTATATTGATTTCCTAATTTTTTTACTATAATGGTTTAACAATAGCAATAAAATTTTAATTTGTTCGATTGACAAGTCTGACATTTATTATAGATTCTGTGAGGATCTAAATCAAAAATGCCACGAATAAATCTTTTTATTTTCATATCATTTTCAAAATTGTAAGATGTAAAGTAACTTAATATATGTTTATACGAATAACCTAATAATCTGTTATATATATAATAAATACAATAATTACCACACACATACGAATGATAACCTTGTAATTGCATACAATTCTCAGCTATAATATTACTAAATGGTGGTTTAACGTTAACATATCTATGTATATCTATACCATAGCTATCAAAATATTTACATTCTGTATTGGACAATATAGCTAAGCAATCAAATGTATTTGGCGACTGCTTATAACATCTGTATTCATTATAACAGCAACAGGAAACGTATCAAATTTTACATTTAAATGCAACCTATTAGCTGCTACAACATATACAGGAATATTTACATTTCTAAACATTATTTACTTATCTAGTGCTACTTTTATTGATGTTGAATTCATTTTAATTGTCAAAAGTAATCTGTCTTTTTTGATTGATTTTGTATAATCCTTAATATTGACAATACACAATGGTAGTAATTGGTTTTTCCGGATTTTTCTTAATCTTAATTAAAATTTTAATTTGTTCTTTACGGTTGATGGAAAGCGCGTTGCCGTTGTTTGGTAGTAATTCTACTGCAACTAGAACATTTCCTTTAGTCTAAATTCAAACCGTTGCCAAGAATTTGTGATGCGGCTGTCTTTCTGAACGACTGAACACCAAATACGTAATTGTCGACGCCTGCAGTGTCAGATCCTTTAAAACTAAACGGAAACATGCGATGCTCAACGTTTTCACTATTTCATGTAACATTAAGTTCGCTCATATTAAAATCTTCAAAATTATATCCCGACTTTGTCATTTTTCTATTGAAAGCTTCACTATCCACCATTCCAATCACAATAAGTTTTAGAATCTCCCCAAAAACTAGCGATATAGAACTAGCTGAGGACAATCCAGTTGATTTTGAAAACGTTTTGATTTGAATTTCATTAGTTGGATATTTAAAAGTATGTCCTGATGAGAGTTGTTGTCTGTGCCAGTTAACTACTTTGGGTGCAACAACTTTTTTAGCACCGTGAAATACCGCTTCAGTAATTAAACACTTGTATAGACAACCGCTGAACGGGGTTTTTGTATCAGCATTGCAATCAAGGTAAAATTCAGGTATGTTTTTTTAAGAACAATTCTAACCTCTGACCCTGGAGGCAAATATCAGTTTTGGTTGAAGAAATTTGCTAGCAATTTATTAATCATAAATAATTGTGTAGAATCTTCAGTTTTCATATATCATGCATTAAATCCAGTATCGCACTTTGTAGTAAATGTATTAGGGGTGTTGTTTCGATACCAAAATTTGTCTTGTAAATATCTGTTTTTGTCTAATGAGCTTGTTCCAAGTAAACGGTGAAGGTATGCATTCCATGCGTACATTCCAGAAGCGTCAAAAACAAGTTAATTGTTTAAATAAAAATGCAGGTTAGCAAACAATGCATGAAAGAACAAGTTTCATGGTGCAACAACGTCTGTGTTTTGACAGACAGTTTCGTCTTTTTTTACAATCTGACAGCCAAGTGCCAAGTATGATTCAGCAAGTGATCCATATCCGTCAACTGTCCATGTAAATTCGAGCGGAAAATAATCTTTTTTAATACTTCCTAATGGAAAACACTGTACAAATTTCGTGCTTGATTGTGTACTTATGTCTGTGACAGGTAATTCAGTTAGATTAAATTCGGATCCTAATGCTTTTTTTGATTTGTCGTAAACCGATGGCTTATCTTCAAACAAGTTAATAATATCCATTATTAAAAAGTTGTTTTGATATGTGTAGCTTCTTAAGTATAACACTGCACTGATGCAAATTTTAATAAGCACTTTGTTTTTATATTGTTGTGAACATATTTCCAAAATATTTGTATATTTCTGCACTCAAACGTTTTTTCTTGTATTTAGCAATCTATCGATCTGTTTGTCCTTGGTTCACAGCGTGTTCTATTTTTAGAATCGCAGTTCTGATAAGTCAGTCACACTAATCAAAATGCAATGCAAGAACACTTAAATAATTTACGTTAATTTTAAGAACAATTGTAAAAAAGAAACAATTTGAAAATTTGTAAACATTTGACCTCAATTGTTCAATACAATGCTCAAAATGTTTGTGTAGACTTTAACATATTCTAAGAGCAGGTAATGATTTGACCTCAATTTTACTTTATATTCTAAGAATTGTTGTGTTAGTTTAAAATAATTCTAAGAATGTTTGTTTAACTTAAAAGTATTTTAAGAATTTGTGAACATTTGACCTTATTTTTCATTTTTATTCTGGAAATTATTGTGAAAGTTAAAAATAATTCTGCAAATTGTTGTTTGACTTAAAAGTATTCTAAGCATTTGTGAACATTTGACCTTATTTTTTTATTTTTATTCTTAAAATTATTGTAATAGTTGAAAATAATTCTGATAATTGTTGTTTGATTTAAAAGTATTCTAAGAATTTGTGAAAATTTGACCCTAATTTTTATTATTTATTCTTAAAACTATTGTGTAACTTTAAATTGATTCTTAGAATGTTTGTATAAACCTAAAATTATTTTAAGCATTTTTAAACATTCGCCTCATTTTATTTTATTCTTAAAATTATTGTGTAACTCCAAATTAATTCTTCGAATGTTTGTGTGAACCTAAAATTATTCTAACAATATTTAAACATTCGACCTCAATTTTTATATTTTATTTTTAGAACTATTGTGTAACTTTAAATTAATTCTTAGAATGTTTGTATGAACCTAAAATTATTCTAAGAATTTTTGAACATTTGACCACATTTTGTTTTATTTTTAGAATTATTGTGTAACTCCAAATTAATTCTTAGAATGTTTGTGTGAACTTCAAAGTATTCTAAGAATGTTTAAAAATTTGACTTTAAATTTTATTTTAAGAATAATATTTTAGTAATTAAACAATTTAGTTTTTATTCTTACAATTGTTTTGCTGAGCTAAACTAGTTCTAAGAACTTTTGCAAACGTGACCTCAATTTTATTTTTATTTTCGCTTTACACAATTTTGTTTCTTTCCGACACTTTTTTTATTTGTAAATAACGATTTCTTTATTTTGCGATTCCGTCCACCAATTTGTGCATGTTTTTGCAACATGTTGATGTTTTTGCTAGTATTTTTGGTTTTTTTTCTTTTTGTAATTGTTTTCTTTGTTATTTTTATTTTCCTCATATGGTTTTTGTTACCTGCTTTTATAATTTTGACTTTGTTGATACTCAAATCAAACGGAATAAGGTATGAACTTTCTATAGACGACACTCCAGCACTTGCAACTAAACTCAAACCATTTCCATATTGAATATATTGTGGTTCCTCAAGCTTGCAAGTATCGCCTGATTCACAAATTACTTGTCTTATTTTGTCATTATATTGGTTTAAAGTGCAGTTTAATAACTGTTTCTCCGTCGCTGCCAAAGTTTAGTTCGCGTCTATACTCGTCAACAAGTTAGAATCTTAGTTTTGATACGTGTTGGTTGTTATTCGGTAGGTATATGACTCGAGTAAAGTTTGTTGTGTACTTCTTTAAATAGTCTTGACCTAAATCAATATCTTGCAATATAGGTAAAACGTGATGTCCATAAATTTGATTGTTTACAATATCTGATAATATTATTACTATTTTTGATGGAATATCTTCACCTTTAGGTTCTATAACATCTTGCTCGTGTGATTCGTATTAAATTTGACGCTCTTGTGTTTGAATACTTGGACTGACAGTTGCCCTTGATCCTCTTGTAAACACATAGTTTTTTTTTAATTTGTAAAAATTCATTTAGTAGTTCTGGTAGTTCTACTTTTATATCTTCTGGTATGTTGTTTATAAAAATGTCCCTGTCTTGTATCACAAACTTTACTTCCATATTGGCAAATATAAATCTTTCGCACGTTTCGTTTATTTTGTTTAAAACATCCGTTATTGCTAAAGAGCTAGGTTCCGTCATATAGATTGCGTATGACGTATAAAACCCAAATTGATAAAACAAATCTTCATTGTTTGCAATTTTGTTAAACTCAACTATGTTGAAATCTATGGTAGACTTGTGCGTTTCAGAAAAAAACTTGTCTTGGTTGAATCCGCATGCGCTTGCAATCTTTAATGAAAGTTTCAAATAGTTGCGTGTATTTAAATCGACAAGTTTAATTGTTGTTTTATTATCTTCTCCAATAAGTATTTCTAAATCGATATAATCATCTTTTACATAATTGCGCAACCTTGCAAAGTAACTGTTTAGACTTGTATCTTTTTAGCTGTTCTCACGACAAAATGTAACTATACTGTCATATGTTTGTTGTATTGCTATAGCGTTTTCGTCATTGTGATATTTCTCTAAATAAATTTCAAAGTCAGTTCCAATTGGTATTTTGTCGAATTGTTCTTGTGTTATTACGCTTAACGCTGTATATTTTTCTTGTAAAAACCGTGTTCTAATAAATCTACAAAGAGTTGCTAGTTTTTCAGAAATAACAATGTATTCCATTGGAGTCAAGTTTTGTTTAAAGATTGTTATAATTTTATCTGTAGCATTTTTGTGTTGTTAAGTATATATTTGAAATAACAAAAGTATGTTGTTTGATTTTAATGCTCTGTTAAAATCCGATAAAAACATTCCAAAATGAGGTTGAGTTTTTTTAAATGTAAACGTTTTCACAGTTGGTGGTCTTGCGTATGGAAACATTGGACCTGTTGAAAGTGGAACTGATCTGACTTTTTTTAGTTTTTGGTTGTGTTCGTGTATATTTTACACTAACAGCGCCTACTTCATATTGATCTCTATTAAAATCAATTGTGTTTGGTAGATGACAAACAAAGTTTGTTGGCGTGTTTGATGACAAGTAGATTAGATCGTTCTTACTGCTTAGCGTACAGCACATAGTTTTAGAAACGTTTGCCATTTCTAAACCAGATTTAATTCTTGTTCGTAAAAAGCTCCAGTTATATCTTCGCTTTGCAGGTCTGTAAGTAGATATGTCCGAAGAACTGTAGGCTGAATTTGTTTGATTTTAAATATTTCTTTTGACCAATTCTAAGCGTAACCTGTTTGAAATATAAACAAAGACTGATTTAATTTAATATTTGACATCTGTAATCATACATATTATAAAAATAATTAATAATCGATACTGACCTTTGTCAAACGTTAACTTTGCACGATCATTGATTGCAAATTTTGGCATTGGTTGTGGTGTTTTCTTTTCTTAAAGATATTTTGCAAAAATAATTTGCCAAGTGCTAAATTTGTTTTCTTTGTCAACATTATTTGGTTTTTGTTTGATTGTGGTGTGAAGGGTTTTGTTATAAGGTGTTACAAAATCTTGAATTTTATTATCAATTTTAAATGTTTCTCTTTCAGACATATATGATTCAAGCTTCAAGAATAACAATCTTATAAACCGTTCACTTAACATGCTTTTGATATACGAATATATGTGGTATAGGTGTATATCTTTGTTGTTTAGGTACTTTTGAAATACCGTAGATGTGTATTCCTTTCCACGATTAGTAAACAACATAATTGGTTTTGTGTTTGCTTCCCGAAAGATAGAATCAAATGCGCAAATCATTGATTTTGACGATTTGTCTTTCAACATTCGAACATATGCTTACTTACTAAATGTATCGACCACAATTAGCACAAATGTAATACAATTGTTTCATTCTGATATATTTGATATATCTTTTAAATCAGAGCTCTAAATTTCATTAATAAAGTTGAACTGTAAATTGGAATTGGAAAGCGTGGAAATTTTCTTTTGATGTCCTTGTGTAACAAGTATGCGTTTAGTTTTTGTAACTCTTTTTTCACTTGTTCTTTGTCTTTTCAACAAGTTCTATTCTTCAACAATCCAGACAGTCCTGAAAAAGATCTAGAACATCTTTGATTCAGAAAGCTTTGACAATTCTTTTTTGTTTGGTCCATTGTGTTTCACGTTGTTTGTACAACTGTATGTTTATTCTTATGTTTTCTTCTTTTTAAGATTTAAATTGCAACCTATGCTGTATTGTGCATTTAACTGTGCCGCTTTTGCTATTCTGCATTAAACTGTGCTTGTTATGCTATTGTGCATTTGACTGTGCTACTTACGATATTGTGTAGTTAACTGTGTGGATTTCATTGTTGCGTGGTCGAGCATAAAGCTGGTGACCTACTTAAATTAGTTAGAAATAAAACGTTATTTCATTGTTGCGCGGTCGACCATATAGCTGTTGACATAATTAGACTATTCAGAATTGTAATGTTATTTCATTGTTGCATAGTCGACCATGAAGCTGGTGACCTCCTTAGACCATTGGAAATTGTAAGGTGTAAACATCGTTGCGTGGCGTCGTCCCGTTTCTAATGTTCGTTAAAGAACCATACAAAGTTATACAAAACTAGGTCAGCATTGTAAAGCATTATGAGAGCTCCAAAAAGTAAGCAAAACTTAGTTAGCATTGCAGAGATACAAAAAAAGGGGCAAAACTCCGTATTTACAATATATTTTGTCTTTAAGTCGGTCTGTCGGTCTGTCTGTCTGTCTGTCCTTCCATAAGTCGAAATTTCTATTTGTTTGTCGGTCTGTCGATTCGTCTGTCTGTCTAAATGTTGGTCGGTCTGTTCGTCTTCCAGCCGGTCTATCTGTCTGTCTGTATGTCTGTCCATCTGTCTGTCTGTCTGTCTGTCTGTCTGTGCTACTGTCTGTCTATGTGTTGTATGTCTGTCGGTCAGTCTGTCTGTCTGTCTGTCTGTCTGTCTGTCTGTTTGTCTGTCTGTCTGTCTGTCTGTCTGTCTTTCTTTCTGTTTGTCTGTTGTCTGTCTGTCTGTTTGTCGGTCTGTCTGTCTATCTGTCTGTCAGTCTGTCGGTATGTCGGTCGTTCAGTCTGTCTGCCTGTCTGTCTGTCGGTCTTTTTGTCAATCTGTTCTTTTATCAGTCGGTCTGTCTGTCCGTCTGTTGTGTGTCGGTCTCTATGTCGGTCTGTCTGTTGGTCTGTCGTTTTCTCTGTAAGTTTGTTTCTCTGTCTGTCTGTCTGTCTGTCGGTCATCCTGTATGTGTGTCTGTTAGTCTGTCTGTTGTTTTTTCTGTCAGTAGATCTGTATGTCTTTCTTTTTGTTTGTCTGTTGTCGGTCCGTCAGTCTGTATGTCTGTCTGTCAGTCTGTCGGTCTGTTTGCCTGTCGGTCTGTCGGTCTGACTGTTGGTCTGTCTGTCGGTCTGTCTATCTGTCTGTCTGGTGTCTGTTTATCTTTTTGTATTTCTGTCTGTCTGTCATTCTGTAGGTATGTCTGTGGGTCTGTTTGTTTGTCTGTCTGTCTGTCTGTTTGTCAATATGTCGGTCTGTCTCTTTATTAATTATTATGTCTGTATAAGTGTCTGTTTGCCTGTTGTCTGTCTGTCTCTTGTGTGTCTTTTGGTCGGTCTGTCTGTCCGTCTGACTAGCTGTCGGTGTGTCTGTCTGTGTGTCAGTCCTTCTGTCTGTCTACCTTTCTGTCCTTCGTTTCGTGTCTCATCCAGTCTGTCTTTCCTTATGTCTGTCGGTCGGTCGGTCTGTCTGTTAGTATGTCTGTTGGTCTGTCTGTCAGTCGATTAGTATGTCCGTTTGTTCGTCTGTCTGACTGTTGTTCAGTATGTTAGTCTGTCTGTTTGTCTGTCTGTTTGTCGGTCGGTCTATCGGTCTGTCTGTCAGTCTTTCGGTCTGTGTGTCTGTATGTCTGTCTGTCAGTCTGTCGGTCTGTGTTTCTGTCTGTCTGTGTGTCTGTCCTACTATCTGTCGGTCTGTCTGTCTGTTTGTCGGTCTGTCAGTTTGTCTGTCTGTATGTTAGTTTGTCTGTTTGTCTGTCTGTTGTCTGTCGGTCTGTGTTTGTGTTTCGGTTTTTCTGTATGTTTGTTTGTCTTTTTTCTGTCCGTCAGTCTGTATGTCTGTCTGTCAGTCTGTCGGTCCGTTTGTCTCTCGGTCTGTCTGTCTGTCTGTTGTCTGTTTGTCTTTTTGTATTCCTGTCGGTCTGTTAGTCTGTCTGTCTGTATGTATGTCTGTCGGTCTGTCTGTTTGTTTGTCCGTCTATCTGTCTGTCTGTCTGTTTGATAATCTGTCGGTATGTCTTTTTATTAATTAGTCTGTCTGTATGTCTGTCTGTTAATCTGTCTGTCTGTCCTCCTGTCGGTCTGTCTGTCTGTCTGCTTGTTGTCTGACTGTCTGTCTCTTGTGTGTCTTTTGGTCGGTCTGTCTGTATGTCGGTCGGTCTGTCTGTCTTTCGGTTTCTCTGTCAGTTTGTTTTTCTGTCTGTCGGTCTGTATGTCCGTCTGTAGGTCAGTTTGTTTGTCCGTCTGTTAGTCGGTCTGTTGTTCTGTCTGTCGGTAGATCTGTATGTCTGTCTTCCTGTCTTGTTGTGTTTCTTCTTGTTTGTCTGTTGTCTGTCCGTCAGTGTGTATGTCTGTCTGTCAGTCTGTCGGTCCGTTTGTCTCTCGGTCTTTCGGTCTGTCTGTCTGTCTGTCTGTCTGCCTGTCTGTGTGTCGGTCGGTTTGAATGTCTGTCTGTTCGTCGGTCTGTCTGTCGGTCTGTTGGTATTACAGTCGTTCAGTCTGTCTGCCTGTCAGTCTGTCGGTCTTTCTGTCAATCTGTTCTTATATCTGTCGGTCTGTTTGTCTGTCTGTCGGTCTGTCGGTTTCTCGGTCAGTTTGTTTGTCTGTCTGTCGGACACTCTGTATGTCTGTCTGTTAGTCTGTCTGTCGGTAGATCTGTATGTCTGTCTTTCTGTCTTGTTGTCTTTCTTTTTGTTTGTCTGTTGTCGGTCTGTTTGTCTGTCTGTCTGTCGGTCTGTCTGTCGGTCTGTCGGTTTTTTTGTCAGTTTGTTTGTCTGTCTGTCGGTCGGTCTGTATGTCTGTCTGGTAAACTGTCTGTTGTTCTGTCTGTCAGTAGATCTGTATGTCTGTCATTCTGTCTTTTTTTTTGTTTGTCTGGTGTCGGTCCGTCAGTCTGTATGTCTGTCTGTCTGTCTGTCTGTCTGTTTCTCGGTCTGTCTATCTGTCTGTCTGGTGTCTGTTTGTCTTTTTGTATTACTGTGGGTCTGTCGTTCTGTCTGTCTGTCTGTCTGTTTGATAATCTGTCAGTCTGTCTCTTTATTAATTAGTCTGTCTGTATGTCTGTCTGTTAAACTGTCTGTCTGTCTCTCTGTCGGTCTGTCTGTCTGTCCGCTTGTTGTCTGTCTGTCTGTCTCTTGTTTGTCTTTTTGTCGGTCTGTCTGTATGTCGGTCTATCTGTCTGTCTTTCGGTTTCTCGGTCGATTTGTTTGTCTGTCTGTCGGTCAGTCTGTTTGTCTTTCGTTAGGCGGTCTGTATGTCTGTCTTTCTTTCATTTTGTATGTTGTCAGTCGGTCGGTTTGTATGTCTGTCTGTTGTCTGTCTGTATGTCTGTCTTTCTTTCATTTTGTTTGTCTGTCGGTCGGTCTGTTGGTATGTCAGTCGTTCAGTCTGTCTGCCTGTCTGTCTGTCGGTGTGTCTGTCTGTCGGTCTTTCTGTCAATCTGTTCTTCTATCTGTCAGTCTGTCTGTCTGTCTGTCGGTCTGTCGGTTTCTCTGTCAGTTTGTCTGTCTGTCTGTCGGTCTGTCAGTTTTTTTGTCAGTTTGTTTGTCTGTCTGTTGGTCTGTTTGTCGGTCAGTCTGTATGTCTGTCTGTTGGTCTGTTTGTCTGTCGGTCTTTCTTTTAATCTGTTCTTCTATCTGTCGGTCTGTCTGTTGGTCTGTCTGTCGGTCTGTCAGTTTTTTTGTCAGTTTGTTTGTCTGTCTGTTGGTCTGTTTGTCGGTCAGTCTGTATGTCTGTCTGTTAGTCTGTCTGTTGTTCTGTCCGTCGGTAGATCTGTATGTCTGTCTTTCTGTCTTGTTGTCATTCTTTTTGTTTGTCTGTTGTCGGTCCGTCAGTCTGTATGTCTGTCTGTCAGTCTGTCGGTCTGTTTGTCTGTCGGTCTTTCTTTCAATCTGTTCTTCTATCTGTCGGTCTGTCTGTTGTTCTGTCTGTCGGTCTGTCGGTTTTTTTATCAGTTTGTTTGTCTGTCTGTTGGTCTGTTTGTCGGTCAGTCTGTATGTCTGTCTGTTAGTCTGTCTGTTCTACTGTCTGTCAGTAGATCTGTATGTCTGTCTTTCTGTCTTGTTGTCTTTGTTTTTGTTTGTCTGTTGTCGGTCCGTCAGTCTGTATGTCTGTCTGTCAGTCTGTCGGTCTGTTTGTCTGTCGGTCCGCCTGTCTGTCTTTCTGTCTGTCTTTTGTTTCTCTGTCATCCAGTCTGTCTTTTCTTCTGTCTGTCGGTCGGTCGGTCTGTCTATCGGTCTGTCTGGTGTCTGTTTGGCTTTCTGTCTGTCGGTCGGTCTGTATGTATGTCTGTCTGTCTGTCTGTCTGTTTTTCAATCTGTCGGTCTGTCTCTTTATTAATTAGTCTGTCTGTATGTCTGTCTGCCTGTTGTCTGTCTGTCTGTTTCTTGTAAATCTTTTGGTCGGTCTGTCTGTCTGTCTGACTGGCTGTCGGTGTGTCTGTCTGTGTGTCAGTCCTTCTGTCTGTTTGTCTTTCTGTCCTTTGTTTCTCTGTCATCCAGTCTGTCTTTTCTTCTGTCTGTCGGTCGGTCGGTCTGTCTGTTAGTATAGTTTTAATCTGTCTGTCAGTCAATTAGTATGTCCGTTTGTTCGTCTGTCTGTCTGTCTGTTGTTTAGTCTGTCTGTATGTCTGTCTGTCGGTCTATCAATCTGTCTGTCAGTCTGACGGTCTGTGTGTCTGTCTGTCTGTCTGTGTGTCTGTCCTTTTATCTGTCGGTCTGTCTGTCTGTCTGTCGGTTTGTCGGGCTGTATGTTGGTCTGTCTGTTTGTCTGTCTGTTGTCGGTCGGTCTGTCTGTCTTTTTTTCGGTCTGTCTGTCTGTCTGTCTGTCGATTTCTTTGTCAGTTTGTTTGTCTGTCTGTCGGTCTGTCTGTCAGTCAGTCTGTATGTCTGTCTGTTAGTCTGTCTGTTGTTCTGTCTGTCAGTAGATCTGTATGTTTGTCTATCTGTCTTGTTGTCTTTCTTTTTGTTTGTCTGTTGTCTGTATGTCTGTTATTCAGTCTGTCGGTCCGTTTGTCTCTTGGTCTGTCTGTCTGTCGGTCTGTCTGTCTGTCTGTCGGTCTGTCTGTCGGTCTGTCTGTCTGCCTGTTGTCTGTTTGTCATTTTTTATTCCTGTCGGTCGGTCTGTTGGTCTGTATGTATGTCTGTCGGTCTGTCTGTTTGTTCGTCGGTCTGTCTGTCTGTCTGTCTGTCTGTCTGTCGGTCTGTGTTGTGCAGGTAATTTGAAAAAGTACTGCCGAGGGTATGATTAGCAGCAGAGGGAACGCGGACAAAAGAGGTTGGGTAAGAGAAGCCAACCGACGTCGTCGGCCGAGGCAGTTAATTTCTGCTCTCTATAGCAGGAACTGAGTGTAGGTATAGGAAGGGAGCGGCGGTATAGGTATAGCAGGCAAAGTAGGGCAGAGTTGGAATAGACGGTTGACGTGGAGGATGATGACGTAGGGACTCGGGTTTACGAGGGTTGAGCGAGTTGAGTTGGGACTTCACTTTCCTCCACATACTCCGTAGAGTAACATCTAGGTGGTTAGCTAGTCTAAAACTATTGAGTGTTGAAATAGGAAGCCCGCCTCCATCTTTGTTTTGTATTATTTTATATATACTATATTTTATTCCCTTTCTTCTTTCAACCTTAATTGGTTCTATTTAATTACCCATCCGGGTTTAATTGTGTATGAAGTTGGAGATCATTGTTGTAAAATCTTAGGAGTGATTATTGTTGTACATTATTATTACCGAGTGAACATAAACAGAGTTCAAATAAAGACTACTCCCGTGAACATTAAAGTTGTGCTGTAAACATTAAAGCATAGGCAATCTTTGGCAGTTGGAGCCAGCATCATTGAGGTATAGTGGTACAGACATTTATCCGGGAACCGGAGTATTACGGTCATAGATTTCATACTCTCGGTGCTAGTGTCGACGGTAATACCGGCACGAGTACACCGGGCCATTATACCAGTGCATCCCGTCCGTTACAACGGAGCCCCCACCCAACCATCGGGTTCTTCGCAGCCAGACAGGTGTAGCGTGGTTACAGGAACAGGAGCTGTTGAAGCGTGGACACCGACCGGCGGTCGCTCTCCCTGTAAATACTAGAGGTGGCTGAGGGCGTTCACGAGGACCGCGGACCGCAGCACGAGGACCACGCGGTCCAGGACGAGGCAAGCCACCGACCGAGGACCTGATTCCGGTCCCCAGCTTGTTCCAACCACCGGATCTGATAGTAAAGCGATCGGAAAAGGGCAGTATCGGGAAAATCTAAACTACAGTTTGTCTGTCTGTCTGTCTGTGTGTCTGTCCTTCTATCTGTTAGTCTGTCTGTCTGTTTGTCGGTCTGTTGGTTTGTCTCTCTGTATGTTGGTCTGTCGGTCTGTCGGTCTGTCTGTCTGTATGTCGGTCTGTCTGTCTGTCTGTCGGTTTCTCTGTCAGTTTGTTTGTCTGTCTGTCGGTCTGTCTGTCTGTCTGTCTGTCGGTCAGTCTGTGAGTCTGTCTGTTAGTCTGTCTGTTGTTCTGTCTGTCAGTAGTTCTGTATGTCTGTCTTTTTGTCTTGTTGTCATTCCTTTTGTTTGTCTGTATGTCTGTCTCTCAGTCTGTCATTCCGTTTGTCTCTCAGTCTGTCTGTCTGTTGTTCATTCTGTTAGTCTGTCTGTATGTCCGTCTTTTTGTCTGTCTGTCTGTCTGTCTGTCGGTTTGTCAGTCTGTCTTTCTGTGTGTCTGTCTGTCTGTCTGTCCTTCTATCTGTCAGTCGGTCTGTCTGTTTGTCGGTCTGTCTATCTGTCTGTAGGTTGGTCTGTCTGTTTGTCTGTCAGTCGGTCTGTCTGTCTGTCTGTCTGTCTGTCTGTCTGTCTTTCTGTCTGTCCGTCTGTCTGTCTGTCTGTCTGTCTGTCGGTCTGTCAGTCGGTCTGTCTGTCTGTCTGTATGTTGTTCTGTCTGTCTGTCTGTCTGTCGGTCTAATTGTCTGTCTGTCTGTCTGTCAGTCTGTCTGTCTGTCTGTCTGTCTGTCTGTCTGTCTGTCGGTCTGTCTGTCTGGTTTTCTGTCTTTTTGTCTGTTTGCCTCTCTTCCTGTCTGTCTGTCTTTCTGTCAGTCTGTGTGTCTGCGTGTCGGTCTCTCTGTCTGTCTCTTTGTCTGTCTGTCTGTCTGTCTGTCTGTCTGTCTGTCTGTCTGTTTGTCTCTTTGTCTGTCTGTCTGTCTGTCTGTATGTCGGTCTGTCTGTATGTCTGTCTGTATGTCGGTCTGTATGTCTGTCTGTCTGTCTGTCGGTCTGTCTGTCTGTCTGTCTGTCGGTCTGTCTGTCTGTCTGTCGGTCTGTCTGTCTGTCTGTCTGTCTGTCTGTCTGTCTGTCTGTCTGTCTGTCTGTCTGTCTGTCTGTCTGTCTGTCTGTCTGTCTGTCTGTCTGTCTGTCTGTCTGTCTGTCTGTCTGTCTGTCTGTCTGTCTGTTTGTCTTAGTAGTGTGTTATGCTATCCGCAACGTACATCAATTTCACGTGTTAAATGGATAGGGCCCCTTTATGACGTCCCGTCCGATTCTGCCTAGTGGGTAAGGGATCGTACTCACGAAAGTGGGGGTGGAGTTACAAAAATGCAATGTATGTTGTAGGGTGTCATCCCTTATTACATTACATGCGTATAGTTAGGGGTTATCCTAATAAATGCGGAAGGAGGGGGGGGGGGGGTGAAAAGATGTATTGTGATACTCTGATATATGTATTGTGATAGTGTGAGAATATACGATACATCCATACTACAATAAATAAACACCATATATTTTAAAATGTAAATTCAAATTAATAGAATATAAGCTCATCAATTTGTAATATTATCAATGCCAACCAGTGTGGCAGAGTAGGTAGAGCTATGCTCACTATATTATTAGTTTGTAGGTTCAAATCTAGGATAGGGTGAATAATGTTTGTTGATTTCAGATACACTGGAAGGCGATACAAATTGTCAACTCACAAAACAGTTAAGCTGTTTTTTTTAGTCATATTAATTTGTGTTGCGTTTGGATTTATTCGAGTAAGGAAGTTATTATTTTAATGTCAAATTAGAAACAACAAAAAATGCTAGCAAAATAATCAGTCGCTCTACAGCTTTTGGAGAGAAAACAAGTTTACCATATAAGTGCTCTGTTTTTAAAAGTTTTAAAACTACCCATTATTTTTTGTTGAACGAAAATACGAGAACGAGCGACACATTCTCACATCACAAATAGCAGATTTAATTTATCAGATTGAATACGCTCATACATTTGATAGACTACCAACAATTTCAGGTTTAGACTTTTGTTACGATCGTGTTTATGTAAAAACAGAAATTTATCGCATGGTCTGAGAACTTCACTCTACCAGAGAAGAATTATTATCGTTGGAACGAATTCTAGCACATCGTGGTATTAATTTTCAAGATAAAAACGAAACCTGGCGCAATCCACGTCAAGTAATTGAACACTACGATTCAGAAATTGGATTAACTAGTATGGCAAGTTCAAGTACGCCTAGAAAGCTGACTAGAGGATGTTATCAGCAGAGATATGAGCAGTTTTTTATTGAACGTGTTATTAAAACACGAAATGGTCCATATCTATCTAAACATATTCAAAGTTATGAAGAGCGTCGAAATACATTTATAAGGCACAAGTGGGATGAGAGTAAATTTCCCAACATTGACATTATGTGCAACGCTGGAATGGTTTGCATTAGTTCCACATCATGTGCATGTTTATACTGTGAGTTTAGTATTTTAAAGTGGGAAAAACATTACGACCCAGTGCATATACATGCTTAAGTGTTCGACAAATGTTTATTAAGCCGCATTCCTGAGTCGACGCAAAAGCAAGAAGATTCCACACCAGCCATTGTACATATGACCGAAATAGAAAAAGATAAAGAATTACAAAACTCAAGAGAAATCCTTACATGCCCAATGTGCTTAGACCAACCAAACGTCATGATATCCTTGGAATGTAAACACATGGTAGGTAGTGTTTCATGTTTGAAATGTGTTAAAGAATGTTGCAAGTGCAAAACAAAAAATTTTAATCTTGTTAAAATTTATAATTAAACTTAAAACATATAAACTGCAAAACCATTTTGTTAACCTATTAGTTCTTTAAAGGTTTTCCATCATGTTAGGCTTCACAATTACAGTGCTCAGTGATTTGTCTTTTAATTACTATCCTGAAAATACTATATCCAATTTTCGTAATAAGTTAGCATCACCAATTGATTTATTAACAAGAGAATATGAAGTTGCTCTTACAACGTGTACGTATACCTCGACGGATGTTTTTTTAAAAGAAGAAAAAATTATAGGAAATGTTTTTACTGATCAAGTTCAACAATTTCGTAAATTTCCTTTAAATAAAAAAGGTAATAATTGGATCAAAAATACAAATAACAATGATTTTTTAGAAGTGGAACTACTTGCTCCATATAATTTTACTGATGTTGCAGATTTCTGTGACTATTTGTCGTCAAGAACAAATAAAACCTATAAATTAAATTTGAATAACTTTATTGAAATTTTTTCGAATAAAACAACGTTTAAAGGTGTTTACAATGTATATTTATCTGATCAAGTTCAAAAAATATTTGGACTTAAGAATGGTACGATCACAGACCTAAAAAACATGTATGTAAAAAGAGCATACGAAAGAGTTAACAAATCCTTTAGAAATAATTTATTATTTTTATACTGCGATATAGTTGAAGACCAGTAAGTTAGAGATACATTTGCGCCACTACTACGAAGTATGCCCTAGGTTTTTAATAATGGAAAACCGTTTGAACATGAATTTTACAATTCAACTTATCTTCCAGTCAAAATGCAGAAATTAAATCCATTCACACATATATTAGAAACGAATCTGGAAATCCTTCACCATTTGAATTTGGAAACTTTAAGTGTACACTACATTTTCGTCCTCGCTTTTATTAAAAAAATGTCAACGATGGATTTGGAAAGTAAATTGTATCGTATTTATCACCTACAACACGGTAATGGTTTACAATATGGAGGAAACCTATTATTTTATCGAGCGTCAAATGTAAGGCAAAAAGGAAACGGGCTTGGAGGATTCTTTAAAACCATTAATCGAAATCTCATTCCTTTTGCAAAAAATTTTTACTACCACATGCAGTAAACGCTGTGAAAAATGTTGCAGATGATGTCCTCAATGGTAATCAAACATTTTCTGAGTCAATAAAAGACAGAGGGGTATCTGCAATAAAAGCTGCAGGAAAAAATATTTTAGATCAGTCTGGTTCAGGTGTTAGACGGAAACGTATCATAACAAACGCTCAGTCCTTTCCATACAAAAAAATTAAACGTGATATTAAAATTGGTAAAGGAAAAGCAAAAAAGAAACCAAAAACTGGAAAAGGATTTTTAAAGTTGAAAAAAATTGTTAAAAAAAGACAAAAAAGACATCCAAGAAAAAGACAAAAAAGTCGTCTCAGAAAAATAAAAAGCAGAACAATATATTTGAATAAAAAATAATGGCTTAACACTATTATCTCAGAAGTGAATTGGAAATTTTCAAAAAAGATGGTTACGATATGTCACTTCTGACCACACAAAACTATGATATATATCCTGCTGCCCCATTATCGGAATCTTCTGTTTCACTGAATTTTATTTTGAATGGAACTCACCGACATTTTCTTGATTTATCTAAAATAAGATTGTATTATCGTGCTCAAATAACTAATGCAGACGGTACTAATTTGAAAGATGGAACTACTGTCGCTCCAGTTAACAATATTTTGCACTCAGTATTTTCTCAGTGTTCAGTTTATTTGAATAAAACTTTAACTACCCCATCTAATACGTACTACCCATATCGTAGTTATATTGAACGACTTCTTTTATTCTCTAAAGAAAACAATGAAACCCAATCAGAATGTTGTGGATATTACAAAGACCACAATCCAGACTCCTCAGAATCCAATAAAAGCTCATCATAAAAAACAAGACAAACTATGTGTGCGCTTAGTAACGTATTTGAAGTTATTGGTCGTCCTCACATTGATTTATTTGCTCAGTCAGATTTTTTACCAACAGGTGTGGACTTAAAAATAATATTTTCAAGATCCACAGATGATTTCGCTACATTTGCGCCAGCTGCAACAGAAACTGACACTTAACTACATTACAAAATTAAAATTTTGGAAGCGAAACTACAAATTGTAAGACATACAGTTCTACCTGCAGCAGCAATCAATCACATTCGGCAGTGGGAACAAAATGACGTTGCAAACCTTTATTTAACTCGTGTTGACGTTAGAAGCTTCTCATTGCCTACTAGGACGTTGTCGCGTATTAAAGAAGGTGTGTTTAAAGGCGGACAGCTACCTAAACGACTTGTTATGGCAATTGTACCTAGTAAAAATGTATATGGGTCGGTTACTACTAATCCATTTATATTCAGTGACTTTGGACTCTCTCATATTAACGTCTCAATTAATGGTAATACTTGCGAGTCTTTTCCACTGGAAGTAGATTTTCGAGCAGGATCATAACGAGCTAAGGAAGCTTTGAGTAATCTTTTGCGTTCAATCGGAATTGAAAATAAGGACGCTAGTATTGACTACAATGTTTTAGATTTTATTAACAATAAAACGTTATTTGTTCATGAAATTTCACCTATAACAGATGCCTGAAGTCCTCCAAGATTTGGTAATATCAAAATTGAGCTTCGTTTCCGTGATTCAACAAAAGATCCACTGACAGTGTTATGCTATACTGAAACACAAGTAACACTACACATTGATAAGAACAAATCTATTTATTATAGTGATTATTCTCAATCTTCAAATTAGCCATGAATACTGCCCGAATTTATAATTATTTTAAAGTTATTTGTAAAGGACGTAAGGCCTACTTTGACTGTATCTCGTGTGATGAGTTAAAACATGTAAATATAAATAAATTTCCACTTTTTTTAGTTGTAAATACTGATCCTTGTACTAAACCTGGGGAACATTGGGTATCGTTGTATAAAAATAGTAAAAAAGAAATGATAGAATTCTACGATTCATATGGTTATGGTGTTGAAAATTATGCTAAAGATTTTGATAATTTTTTAAAATGATTTAGTGTGAAATGTAAAGAGAATATTAAGCAATTACAAAGTTATAATTCATTTGTTTGTGGTCATTATGCTATATACTTTTTGTACAAACGGCTTAAACAGTGTTCACTTATGCATATTTATTGTCAGTTCTCTGATTATTTTAAATAAAACGACAAAATAGTTTTTAATTTTATTCTTTCAAAAAAATATTTATTATCTAAATTGTGCTGTAACAATTAAACACATCAGTGTGTTACTCATTTTAAATATGAATAAATTACAATGATTTCCATCTAACATTTGCAATACCGTACTTCATTTCGCCTTTACTATATTGTCCAGAAAATTTATTACTTCTTGATGGTTGTGTCTTTTTTAACGATACAGATTTTCTTTCGCGTGCATTTATTTTTTTCCGAATAGAAATTTTAGTTGCATTCTGCTTAGTTAGTGAGTCGTCTTCATTTTTGCTATCCAGTTAGCTATGGTCACTGTCATTCAACAAATGGTTACTTGATTTTCTTTTTCGATATTTTTGAGAGACAAGATCTTGTACGTGTTTTTTTATTGTTTCCATCATTTGCAGTTTATCTTCAGAATTAAATATTTCTTTGTGTTCAGAATCAATATTGCCAGTGGTGCCAATTGATTTGACTAAAGTTGGTTGTTGATTTAAAAAATGATTTTTGTTTCGTATTTCTCAAACTTTATCACTATATAAAATTTGTTTCACATCGTCAGTTAACTCTTTAGAATTCACTATATCTTCTTTTGTTTCATGAATTTGTCCATGCTCCTGTTCGTCTTTTAATTTCATGAGAGCATTAAATAATGATTCAGGCATGACTTGCATTCGCTTAGCTGCCATTGTTTGAAATCAAATTTGATAAAAGTGTTGATGCTAACGATGCTAAAACTAATATAAAAAATCCACTTCCTTTTTGACAAATATTACGTTATTTTAATAGATGTTTTTTTGAGCGAAAGTAAATGAAGTTGTTTTTTATATGGTCTCAAACGTGCAACTGAACGGGAAGTTATATGTACATTACCTATAAATATATTCTTTGCACATTCAGCTAAAGTTTTTATTTTATCGTTGCTAGCTTCTTTAACAGCATTCATTGCTCGCTTTTTAAATTTGCATTTATGTAATAAAATTCGATTATCGATAAGACGTTTCATTTTCAAGAATGTGTTTATTCGTGAAGCGTTCTAGTCAAACTAAAATTAAAATGATGAGTAACACATGCTTTTTTTTCATTTTAAAAACAACACTAATTCAGAATGGAGTCTAAAATAAAGCGCCTTTACCTAAATCCAAAGTGTCGTGGGAATTTTTCTGGATTAAATACGTTTATAAAACACAATAAAGGTTAACAAAAAAGGCAAGTTTTATATGTCTTACAAGGAATTCCAGCTTATACAGAAAATATTCCAGCCCTGCGAAAATTTAAACGACGACGTGTTGTTGTTCGCAGCATTGATCAACAGTGGTTGATGGATCTTATTGACATTTCTAAATATTCTAAATATAATAATGGTCATCGTTTTTTTTCAGTGTAATATATGTACTAAGTAAGTATGCATTTGTTAAACTAATAAAAAGCAAACAAAGCAGTAAAGTATTAAAATCGTTTCAGGGGATATTGAAACGTTCAGGTCGTGAACCACAAAGCATTCAATGTGACAAAGGAAACGAATGCAAAGGAACATTTGAAAGTTTCTGTGAGTCAAAAGGGATTAATATATTTCATGTCGAGTCTGAACTTAAAGCGTGCATTGTAGAAAGATTTAATCGCACTATTATGGAACGGATTAGTTGCTATACGCAGCACAAACAAAGTTACAAGTTTGTTAATGTGCTTGAAAGTTTATTTAGAAATTATAACAATACAAAACATACAAGTATTAAAATTCCTCCTGCAAAAGTTAATAAAACCAACGAGTTTGATGTTTGATGGAAATTGTACGGACATGAAAAATTTAACGTCAATAAACCAACAAAATTAAAAATAAACGATAAGGTTTTAATTTCTATTGACAAAAATCGAACGTTTGAAAAAGGTTACGCCAAACGTTTTCAGTCTAAAGTATTTATAATAGTAAGGATGAATAATTCAATCCCACGTTTGTATTATTTAAAGGACAAAAATAATGTAAATATAAAAGGTAGATTTTATGAACGTGAAATTTCTGAAGTGAACTACTAGAACAAAAATTGTATGAATACTGTTACAAAAATTGTTAATGTTTCATTCAGTTTTTACTCTCCCACAAGTAAGGATCACCTTTATTTACTAAAGCGTAAGTTGGTAATATTTGAATTAATCTTGGTCATTTATTATGGAGTGCTTTTCGTTGACAATGCTAGCAAAATCTTTGAACATAATATTTTCTATGTTTTGAATTTGCAGAAAAATTGAAGCTGTTATGGAATGAGAAATCAACAATCAGCATACAAATTCTGGAGAAGCTGTGTCTTTGTCTTTTGACATGGATAGTATTTCAAGAGAAGAAACCTCATCAATTTCAGTAAAGACAAAGGCTGCAACTTACCGTCCTTCATTTTAGATGGTTGAAGCTCCTACAGATGCTACACGCCCAAAGTTTTGGTACTCACGATGTGGAGAAAAGAATCACGCATATCTTAGTATTCGTCGAAAAACGTTAAAGGGTGATGTCATGAAACTCAACTTTAAAATAATTCGTGTTCCTGAAGCTATAAGTTATTTAACATTTTATTATAATATATCACATGCTGGTAGTGTTCCATACTTGCATGATTGTTAGAAAAGTTGTATTAAAAAATGCGAAGAAGAAATGGCTAAGCGTAAAAAGGAGGGTAAACCGTCGGTTAATGACTAAGACTAAATTTTAAAAACATGTACTATATAGCAATAGGATTATTAGGCTAAACAAAATACGTTTGTAAATATAATAAAAGAGTTTTAAGAAATTGACTAATCCTATTGTAAACGTTTTAAACATTCATATTCATTTTTGTAAACGTTCTGTTTGTAAAAATTGGAGCTTAAAATAAAAACAAATTACTATAAAAGGAGCATTTATTTTATGTTGAGTATTCATTCTTTCTAAAACTTTTGAAGAGAAACAAGTCTCTAACTTTAATAAACTTCAGCATACTTATTGTAAAAACTTTAATAATACTGCTATGGAAACTCAAAAAAATAGATTGTCGGACCAGCAAGAAATTTCATGAAAAGGTAAGTGTACATTTTAAACATATAATTTTTGACATAAAAAGTAACGGCGGCGGCGGCGGCAGCTGTAAATAAAGGAGAGGTTTAACTAAAACCCCAACCCTTTCCATGTAGTACCTTTCCTTATTCATACCTAATAAAATTGTTTTAACTGCTGCAGGTGCATTTCCAGAAGATTCATTTGACATTTGTGGCAATTGGGATTGGAATCTGATGCAGCCTAAAGCTGTTACTGACACAATTAGACTTGAAGTTTCACAATCACTATCTACTGAGCTGGTACCTGATAGGGGGCAAGGCATGCAAGAGGATGTACAAATTATTTTAAGTCGAATACAGGGACTTGCAGTCACTAAACGAGTCGCTTCTGTTCACATACTTGAAGCAGGACACAACTTTCTGAAGAGAACATTGGGAAGACTTTGAAAAAGCAACAAAAACGACAATCTAAATCAAGTTTGTCACGTAAACCAAGTAAGAACTTGAAGTTGGACGAAAAACATTCTTCAAAATCAAAACCGAAAAATACTTTGAAAAAAGTCAATCCCATTCAAACCATTCCTGTTTTTACTAAGCCTAAAACAAACAAATGTAATTTAAGCATTCCTGATGAATCGATTACTAATTCAAATCAGTCTGTTTTTGTGTCTATAACTGAAAAAAGTAATGA
This sequence comes from Dicyrtomina minuta, assembly GCA_949802685.1. NCBI lineage: Eukaryota > Metazoa > Arthropoda > Collembola > Symphypleona > Dicyrtomidae > Dicyrtomina > Dicyrtomina minuta. Next base: position 1,927,635 of record CATKUY010000261.1, read on the forward strand.
TTGTGCCAACCAAGAAATTACTTTCATGCAAGGAAGTAACAAAATTGTTTTGTCTTACAAGGATTTCAATTTTATTCAACGATATCATACAAATTATTTCAAAAAGAATTGGAGTTTTTATGTAAAATTACATGCTTTTGTAAATAAAACACAATCCAAGTCTGGAAAAATTTTGTTTCTTAATCTAAAATTATCATTTTGTCCTTGATTATAATCTATAAATACATATCCATGAGGTCGATTTACTGACTGACGGTATCCATCTTCCATAGTCAAGTATTTTTTTCCACAGTTCATTTGACATCCCACTTTATTGACAACTTGAGTCTCCCTTGGGTTTTTGAACAGTACCATATATCTTGCATTTATAGTTAATGGACTTAGACCTTCATGAAAGAAGTTTTGCGTAATAAATATTATCAAACAATTTCTATGATGTGAACCTCTAACAAATGCTTAAAGTACTTCTTTTGATTTTGATGCCTCTTCCATCATATCATCTAAAATATATAAGTAAGGATTTATAAGGTCGTCTCCGTATTCTTTAGGTAGACCTTGATGAAACTGAATTTCTAGTATTTTAGTTTTCATTTCTCGAAAAACATGTAGTTGATTAATTCCATAGCAGTATACAACGTATTTTACGTTTAGAAATATTAATTAGTTTCGTTATTATTTCTTGTGTAAGTATACTCTTTCCACTCTGCGTTGGACCGCTTACAATCATATTAAAAGGATCGGAGAGAGAGCAATCAACTGTATAAGTTTCCATGATGACAAATTATTTCAAACTGAAACCAAATAAATAATGCCAACTAGTTTTATATGTTTTTGAAATTTTTATTAACAATTCATTTGTATGTACTTACAATACTTACACAAAACAATTTCTAATGTATTTTTAATTTAAACGTCTTATTTTACAATGTCCATAGGCTAATGTTTCATTTCTATTTACATTATAACGCTTAGTACAAAGTGCATTCAATCCTTTTTTTGTAATTTCTACAGTAACATTTTGATGATTTTTAGACCTGATACAATTAGTTGTAACTGACGTTTCAGTATCATTATTATAAACGTCGACATATTGTTCAAACTTTTGATATTTTCAAACATACGAAGTAGGAACACCTTTTGCTCTCATGCTTACTTTATCTCCACTATTAATGTAAGCATACAGTTTAGGTTTCAAAAATATAAATTTATAAATAGGTTTATCAGGGCATTCGTCTTTAAACTTCCTAAGAACCTTGTTGTTAGTATTATCATGTAAATTTAATTTTTTAAAATGTGGGTTAGTACTGTTTTTAGAAAATCCGCTCAAGTCAAACATATCTTTTATCTCTATTGTACTAATCATATGCTCATATACATCTTTACCAACAATAAAATATGCAAAACTATTAGTATCTGTCATTAACAATCTTAAGATTTCAAAAAACTGTTTCATGTGCTTGTAATGAAATTTACACATTATTTTTTTAGCTTTACCTAAACAAGCCACACCAGTATACAGGTATTTGTTCAGTTTACAAGTAGTTTTTTTCATTATACATAAGCCTAATGTTTCTGGTATAAATTTGTAATCACTAAAAGTTGCTTTTTTACATACTGAAGAATTTGTGTTACAGTTTTTACAACTCTTATGTTTAATCTATCACGCATTTGTTGAATACTTTTACCATACAATGAATTAACAATTACTTTCCAAAAGTCTTTATTAAGTGTTGTCTTAGCGATCTTCCTATTTTCTGTACACCATGCAATAAATTCCTTCAACCATGGTTTTTGATTGAAAAAAAGTATTCTATGTATTTTGTTCAACACAGCCCCACATAGTCAATACACTTGCAATTCTTCATAATGAAGAACATATTTTTCTCTAGGATGTAAGTCAGCTATAAGTTTTTAATTTTTAAAGTTTGCTTTGTTAACATTTAATTTTTCAGAAAGCGTCTCCTGGTGGGAATATAGTTCATCAAAATTTACATTGCGTTTGATTAGGGCAATAGGGAAATCATTAAATTTATCGTAAAGATATTCAGGAATGTAAAAATCAGCTTCAATTAAATATCCAACACTATCATCTACATCTTAATTTAATATTTTATCGGTTGTAAATGTCTCTACTTTTTTTTCGGAAAGAAATTTGAAATTATCTGTGGGAAGACTTGAAGATAAAGCGGTTCCATATAAATTGTTAGCGTCAAGGTACCAAATATAAGATTCGGGCTCAGAAGGGTTATATTTATCTTCTCCTAAATACTTATTGTTAGCAGTAGCAGTTCGTATAGAGCCACCACTAGCTAGTCCACCCCTAATTGCACTTTCAATAAACATGTGCATATTTGCATCTTTAATATAGTCTAAGTGTATGTCACTAAATTTTACAGCTGCATTCCAACTCATCATAGGGAGAGTTAAATATTGAGCTGGATCTAATTTAAATTTAGTTAAAAACATACATCTTAAGTTTTTGAAGACATCAGCAAGTAATGCAACATCCAATTCACAGTATAAATTATGATAGTCCCCCATATTTTCACATCCAAATGATTCCCAAACATTTTGAGCATGCAAATATTCTTCACTATAAATATCTTCACTACTTAGATTATTGAAAAAAGCTTCTTTAGAAGGCAAACGATTGTAATTAAAATCTTCAGCTGTTTTAACAAAATTGTAAGGATATACTTCTTTTTGCAATAAAAGTTCAAATTTTTTTGTAGCTACACCTTAATCCCATTCATTAAAAAATTGTTTCGTAACATTAAATTTATCATCACCTTCACCTCGAAGTTGCGTCACAAGTTTTTCAAGAGAACAATTAAGAAATTTCAAACTATCTATAAAAACAATATTACTGTTCATTGAAATACTAATGAATTTTTCAGTAGACAAAGCAATAACTTCAGGATTCTTAACACAATCATCATCAAGCACTTTCATCATAGGGTGACAGTCATGAAAAGAGAAATTGTGCATTACAATTGGTACCTTAGAAGATATTTTAGCGTTAATATTACATGATTTATGAGCATAGCCTACAAATTTGCCATTAAAATGTGAATGATGACGTACTACCTCATTGGTTGGAATTGTTTTATCGCAAAACCAACACTTTTCAATTGGTATATCTGCATCAGCACTTGTAAATATCATGTTTTTTACATGTTGATACTTTTGATATTTAGTTTTCATTACAAGCTTCAAATCTTTACAGTATTTTGTAATTTCTCGTATAAACCTTCAGGCAACATCTTCATCTTTTTCAGTAGCACGATATTTTACTGCATGTCGAGTTTTTCCATCTTGATAAACACATCTCTAAGAGTATCCGCAGGGTTTATGAATTTGCTTGTATTTAGTTGAACCAGACGTTTTACCGTCATGAAACTTAAACCAATGGTTGTCAGGAATTTTCTTTTTTGTATCAAGTGTGTCATCTTTATTATCTTCTAAATAACACTCAAAATCCGCGTAAATAACGAAAGGAATTGGAATCATATAACTATAATTAGTAAACGAATATTTATTATCTCCTTCTTTTGGAAAAATAACTTTTTGAGCACCAAAAGCTGCGCAATACTAGGTGTGATTGTGTAGTGTAGTTATTCAGTCAAACTATTGCAGACAGTATCGGCATTTATATTCAAGGCAGGTTCCATTGACACCAAGCAAAGTGCCAAGGCCATTGTCCGGTCTTATAGCAACAAAATGCTCTTCGTCGTTACTGTCAATTAAAAGTAAATCAATATCAATGCTACCAGTATTTTTGTTTGTTGATATATAAATTAGCGCCATGTTGTTATGTATTATTTCAGCCAGTTTTTTAGCTTGGTTACTTTCTTTGATTCTATTTTTGCATTTAATGGATTAATTTCATTGTAAATCTCATCTAACATATCAACATCTTTTGATTTTAAATTTTGTTCAGTTTTTCCATGATCTTCATATGAGAATACATTTATTTTATATCTTGGATTCTGTTTTTCGAATTTTGGAATTTGGTTAACTGTCATTGGGAATTGCAGGCCATTCAAATTTAGCTTTTTTACTTTCTTACGATACTTTTTAATATTTGTTGCATTTAATAAGCGTTGTATGTTTTGCTCAGCTGCCAAAACTGACCACACGAAACATTTGGCATCACCGTTTGCACTATTAATAACGTTTATTAAACAATTTCGTTTTTTAGCTAGTAAAGGCGGTAATGTCATATATGTACCCCCGCGAAATAGGTTAAATTTCATGCAAAGAATATTAAATTCACTGATTTTCTGTACTGTAAATACAGAACCTTTCTCACAAAACGAATCAATCTGATGCAAACATTTTCCAATGCAAGCCTTGATGACATTATTTGTATTAGTTTTATGAAGAAAAAACTGAGCATACGACAAAATCCACTTTTTTTCTATATTATCATTGAGTTCAAAAAACACTTGCATCTTCATTATGACTTTCAAGCTTCGTTTTGATTTCAATTTATTTTTAAGTATCGACTTTACTTGTTTATGTGTTGCAGTAACTAATCCTACAGGACTTGTGAACTTGTACTTTTTTAAATTAGCCGTATTCATGTTGACAGCAGATTTAAACGAAGACTCTTTCAATTCAAAGTTAATGTTATTATCGATACGACCACCGCCAAATTGTACAGTGTTGAACATGTCACTATGTACTGAAAACATATGTCTATCTGCAGTTTGTTTGTCTAATAGTTGAACTATACACTCAGGGCAAAATAAAGTCGACCGGATGTTATTAACAAAATGTACTCTGGAATTATGTTTTCAGTAGCAATATTGTTTCCAATCCCAAGAAAAAGAACATCGTCTTCTGATGGTGCTTGAAATTACTTTGATTCTTCCTTATTTTTGTAATTTTGCATATTCGTATCACAAAAATTATTTTCTTCCACTTCTTGTTCAAATTGCGCCATATTCTTATCGCAAAAGTCAGTTTCCTCAATTTCAACTTCTTTTTCATACGTTTCGACACCCTGAATGCATAATGCGTCTTCATTTTCATTTTGTAAAGCTTCATCAAAGGGTAGTTGTTGATCATAATTACAAGAGGAATCAACTAGTAAACAACAAAAAAGTTAAATGATTCTTTCAATCTTGTAGTAAGAATCTTTTAAAACACCACACTTAATAATTGCAATTTTAATTGTAGTTACTTAATTTTAGTTACTTACCATTAACAATTTCAAGTCTTGGACGTTTAGAATCACTATTTTCAGAAGCCAGATCAAGTGTACGTTTCGAATTTTTGAGTCTTGGGCCTTTACAAGGTGGTTCACTATTTTTTAAATCCATGGTGAATCTAATACACTACAGTGTTCACTCGTCAAAATATCAAATTAAATGAAATATATTTTTTGGAAAATAAAAAAACTGGTTTAGTTGTGTTTATTTTTAGTCAAACTTTAGGTTAAACTTTGTAATCCGCAATTCGTTGTAAAGTAAATATAATTCGAATTGACTTTTTTAACCCCAGGTATGCCTTTTATAATCCTTAAAACGTTTACAGTCAACTACTAATCCTTCTTTTTTTAACTCAGTAACGTATAAGGCTTTAGTTTCAAAGAAATTGGTGCTTACTTTTGCGTCCGCTGTATTTCAAATTGCATATAAAAAGGTGACTGCTTCAAACTGTCTTTACTTCAATTTTACTGTTGATAGTAAATGTTCTTTCACCTTTGCTCCTGCTTAAAGTTTCAAGAAATTCTCATCATGTGTACGATTGAAGACCGCGAAGTACCAACTCTTTTCTCATTTCCGACTCCAGTAGGAGGTGCTGTTGTTCCTGAATTGATTGATTTGGAAGAAGATTCTCCTCCAACGACAAGAACTGCTGTTGCTGCGGAAGTTGTAGTTCCTCCTACACCAGCCAGACGTACTACTATCCTTGAGGTGATTGACTTGAAAGCTGAATCTACACCACCAGATGCTATTGTTCCCGAAACTTTGGTTTTAAGTAAACGTCCAAGACTGGAGACGGAGTCAATATCGGGTATTTAATTCTTCTGGTTTTTGTTAACTTTTTAATTGTGAGTTATAATGTCATAAGGTTTTAATTTATTTTATTTTGAATAGATGTAGCAGCTACCATCAGAGCTACAGCTTCTGTGTTGCCTCCTCTAAAGTGCAGGGATTGCGAATATTCATATCTCCACTGTCAAGGTATTCGACGTGGGGTTGAACCCTTTGGCTTTGGATGGTTTTCTTACCGCGCACGTTGTTTCCCACTTCATCAGGCTATTGTTGACTCTTCTGATACTCGTGAAAAGAATTCTCCTCGAACCGTGAAGACAAAAGCCAACTGGAATACACTATTTGCTGATATTTATACATTTGAATGCTGCTTGTGCAGTGAAGAAGAAGCCATGCGTCCTACTGCTACAAATTAAATTCTGAATCAAGAAAACAGACCAGCTTTTCGTTGTTTTCAGTATTTGGATTACGATGAAATTGTTGTTTGTGAAGATTGTTTTGACGATGGAGAGATTTTGAGGAAGAATTACTTTCTTGAAATTGTATTTAAACAATTACATAATTTAATGTAAAATATTTAAAATTTTGTACATTTGATTTTGATTTTTTACAGGCATAATTTAATTTACCACTATTTAAAATTGTGTACATATATTAAATACGTGGTTTTATGAATTAAAAAAGTCTTCACTACAGATATGTTGTATTTCTAATTTATGAATTTGTCGTACGAAATAGAAATTAATTAATTAATATTACTTTTTCATCCAAAGTCCATACATTATTGTTTAGATATTTGCATCTTAATTTTAAAGTTGCCGCCTCCTACTCCACCCCCTTCTCCTATTTTATCATTGTTTCTCCCCCCTCCCCCCCCCCCCACCACTTTCAGAACCGCTTTGCATTTGCCACTTAAACCATTTCGAACGCCACTACTTCACTCCCTCTACTTTTGCCCTACTCCCTCACTTTAACTATCTTCGCATTTCTCTATATACGTCTCCCACACTGCTTCCACAATCTTCGCATTCACCCACATTAGCCTTTTCCATCATTTACACCACCTCGTTTGCTTTCGTATCCCACCTCCACCACTACACTCTCACTTTTCTGTCTCCCACTCCACTTTCATCATCTTCCCTACCCTAGCATCTACCAAAATTTTCACCATCTTCACATTCCTAAGCCATGTTCATCACCACCATACCCGCACTCCTCTGCCTTCGTCTCTCACAACACTTCCACCAACTCAGCTCCCCTCCATCTCGGTCTCCTTCATCAACTCTGCCCTCCTCCATCTCGGCCATCTCCCCCAACCCCGCTTTCCTCCATCTCGGCCATCTCCACTCCTTTCCATCTCG